>OW388295.1:24298612-24947515 GCA_936450465.1 Gibbula magus | reverse complement strand
TTTGGGGATGAATGAATCTGTCAGTCGAGTGAGATTATTGAACTGAAATGAGGATGTCTGTTATGTTTGCAGGTATTAAAGCCAAATGAAGTATAATGAAAGACAATGGATGCATCTTTAATATGTTGGATTATCTAATCCATTAGTTCATAGTTCATACTTGTCAGTCATATCGATATATGGATTAGAGTCAAGATTTTCATGTCACAATTATTATAAATTTGTTATCCATTTTTAGCTCATCAGGCCTGAAAGGCCCGATGGGCTTATGGCATGGCATGGTGTCCGGCGTCCGGCCATCCGTCCGTCCATCCGTAAACTTTTTGCTCTTTCGACTTCTTCTCCAGAACCAATAATTCCAAAGAGCTGAAATTTTATGTGCAGACTCCTTGGCCAATGGGGATTTTAAATTGTAGATTTCGTGACCCCATGACCCCAAATGGGGTCACAGGGGTCACATCCTTAAAAACCTATTTTCATCTTCTTCTTCAGTTCCAAAAGGTCTAGAGAGCTGAAAAGTTGTGTGCAGACTCCTTGGCCAATGGGGATTCTAAATTGTAGATTTCGTGACCCTGTGACCCCAAATGGGGTCACAGGGGTCATATCCTTAAAAACCTATTTTCATCTTCTTCTCCAGTTCCAAAAGGTCTAGAGAGCTGAAAAGTTGTGTGCAGACTCCTTGGCCAATGGGGATTCTAAATTTTAGATTATGTGACCCCGTGACCCGAAATGGGGTCACAGTGGTCATGATCTAAGAACCTATCTTTTGCTTGTAAACAATAACTTAAATAACTTAAATATTCAACTTTTGATAGTAAATCAATGAAATCATGATGAGCTACAGAGCCCATGGCTCTATTTTTTCTTTAATGGCATTCCATAACTGTTTTTGGTGTATATAATTGTTGACGCAGACATACATTATTTTACATATCAAGATTATTTTTGTTTTAATTGTAAGTAGGATAAATTTATAGTGAATTTAATTATTGTTCACCATTTTATTTATTTATACATGTAGTTGTAGATTGTTTTGTGATAGTATTCTCTTCTTGTCAATGTGTGTCATTTATTTAACTGTTTTGTTGTCAATATTTTGGTGGAAACTAAATATTTGTATATGTGTTTGGTTGTGATCATTGTTAAGTTTCTCATGTCCATATGTTTCACGATATCTGTTTTAATAACTGCAATAGCTGCTGTGCCGGTAGTACTTTATTAACAGTTTTTTCAAACAACAACCCATAACATATAATATAATATAATAATATAACTGATAGTTTCGATAAATTAGTCTCTTCAGTTGTTTACTTGAATCTAAAACTAAAATTCACACACAAATGCGGCTTTTAAATTTGAATAATGCTGGAACACTCCAAACAGATCAGGGAGAGCTAAAACACTGAGTAGTTCTCTCACTTTAGAAGAAGTCATTTCAAAGTAAAGAAAATAAAACACGAGAAAATTGTTTTGTTTCATTTATTGATAAACTGTCACAATAGCTATTGCATTGGTAGGTCATTAAAAGACTATTGCTACAGCAATAGTCCTTCCTGGTCTGTAGTCAATTTCAGATTATTTACCTTGTAAGGCAATAGTTTTCTCTATGTGTACCATAAGTCTTTTTACACCAACAAACAATGTATGTAGGTTCCAATGATATGTTCATAAGTTCCAATAATATGTTTGTAGGTTCCAATATGTTCATAAGTTCCAGTGATATGTTCATAGGTTCCAATATGTTCATATGTTCCAGTGATGTGTTCATAGGTTCCAATAACATGTTCATAGGTTCCAGTGATGTTCATAGGTTCCAATATCATGTTCAAAGGTTCCAGTGTTATGTTCATAGGTTTCAATATGTTCATAAGTTCCAGTGATATGTTCATAGGTTCCAATATGTTCATATGCTCCAGTGATATGTTCATAGGTTCCAATAACTTGTTCATAGGTTCCAATAATATGTTCCTATATTCAAATGATATGTTCATAGGTTCCAATATGTTCATAAGTTCCAGTGATATGTTCATAGGTTCCAATATGTTCATAGGTTCCAGTGATGTTCATAGGTTCCAATAACATGTTCAAAGGTTCCAGTGATATGTTCATAGGTTCCAATAATATGTTCAAACGTTCCAATATCTTTTTGAAGGGCATTGAGAGGTGGCATGCATTAGAACAGGAAGGTTTTATGGATAACAACTTCTTTAATGTAGAAATAGACAACGTTTCAGAGTGTATACTTCCTCCTTCCTCAAATGGTATGTAAGAAAAAACAAAATGGGTTACATTTATCTAGTAAAGTAAAGTTTCTTCACCATTGTTTTCTTTTGTGTCACATGTTTTCTACCTTCAGTTATACTTGCCACCATGATTCAAATAAAATACTCTCAATGACCATACCTCACCTTCAAAGTAATATATTTTACAGGTTTAGATACCCAAAGCTTTAACTTCAAACATAAAACTGTTTGAGGTCTTTCTTTAATTTGCCTTTAAATTAGCACAATTTACATGGTATGTTTTCTAGTTTATGTTGTTTATGTGCTTATGTCATGTGTGTTATATTTATGCACATTGGCAGAATTCAAGTCAAGATGTGATATCATTTCTGTGTTTCATCTAGTTGTCCTTCACAGGTTCATATACCAAAGGAAGTGTGGGCTATCTCATCTCCTAGTCTGGTCTTTAAACACTGAGGTGTTCAGCTCGTAATTTTATGTGTGTAAACAAGAAGCTGGTCTAGTTTTCCAAAACTCACTAGCATCCAGAAACCCTTGTCTGTCCTCTTGATCCAGGCCTAGCATCCAGAAACCCTTGTCTGTCCTCTTGATCCAGGCCTAGCATCCAGAAACCCTTGTCTGTCCTCTTGATCCAGGCCTAGCATCCAGAAACCCTTGTCTGTCCTCTTGATCCTGAGCACTAGCATCCAGAAACCCTTGTCTGTCCTCTTGATCCAGGCCTAGCATCCAGAAACCCTTGTCTGTCCTCTTGATCCAGGCCTAGCATCCAGAAACCCTTGTCTGTCCTCTTGATCCAGGCCTAGCATCCAGAAACTCTTGTCTGTCCTCTTGATCAAACACTTGTTGTCTTCTACTGTCCAGCAAGAAAAGTTTACTGAGAATAATCTGCAGTCATTTGTATGAACAGCAATTACAAGATGGGCAGATCCAGAGAGGTGTGGTTGAGAATTTGTGTGAGACTTTCTTTTAATTTATTTCACTTTCCATAAATACATGTTATGACTTGTGTCCCACCAAAGTTAAAGAACATACTGTTATTTACATTGATATATTTGTATATACAAATAAATTGTATATGTATTTCACTTTCTAAATGTCCTGTGTACCTAATATCTTTGATTGCATTGCACTGTCTGTAAAGCTCCGTCTGTAATGCAGTCTTATGTGATTTTCTGATGCAAATGCAGCACTTTTCCACAGAAGTGTTTGTATGACAAAGTATAGTAAATATGTATAGAAGAATTACTTCAATGAATCGATAGTGAACCCTATCAATGATCAGGTAAAACCAGGTTACTCATCTTCGATTAGAATTCAAATAATCCAAAAAGGCCTGTACCCAAATATAAAGAAAACCTTTTTCATGTTGAGAGAAGTTGCTACAAAAATAAAGGTAAAATCAAGCAAGGCTTCTCTTGCCTTTAGAATTTATTGGAATAAGCTTGTAAATGTTAAAATATTCCATGGGTTCATAATATGACAAACAGTACTAAGACAAACATAGTGTGAATAAGTATAAACGTGTAAACTGTTAAACATATAAACAGGTGAACTGTTAATTTTTTCATGATAATTTTTTAAGCATTTTACTAAGCAATTGAACTAAAAAGTCGAAAGTATTTTATTAAAATTGGCCTTCTTGCTGTAAAAAGCTGTCTCTATATTGTAACCAAGTTATAGTCAACATTGTGCAGAAGGGCAAGGTGCTATTGATCAGGGTGTCTGTATCCATCATATTCCGTCTGTGTGCATATCTTTATACTGCCCAGGGAACAGATCGAGGCAATTACTGTTCCTCTCCTGGTGAAAACCTTCGATTTGACCCCCACCCTCTTTAAAAATTTCAGAATCCACCTGTGTATTTCAGTATCAAAAATACAATATGAATCCATGAAAAGCTGAAATAACAACTTCATTTGATCTTGTACAAATAAAGAATAACAAACAATCGAATAGCTTTGTGTGTTCCATGGGTGGGTTGTAGGAGGATGGATAACAGTCGTTTGAAGTAGTGAGTACATTTGTATTATTGGTTGTATTGACAGTAGTTTTATGTCTCTTTCACTTGTCACAATCTTTACAAGCAACATTATGGACAGTTATTTATAGTATTTTCAAAATGTATTTTTAAAAAAATATTCATATTGTCATTGTGAGTTATGTGTATGTTACAACAACTTTTGAATAAATAATCTATATTATGTAGTTCTCATTTTTAACTGGAGGGGACACACTTTAACTGAGAATTGTCTGTCCCCCAAATAAGTTTATTTTGCCTCAACACCAACTGGAATATTCCCTATAGGTCACTGCAGGTAAGTGTGGGGGAGTAGGGAGTGACCTCATAGGCAGCATCACAGTGACAGGATGTATGAGGGGAAGTCAATAAGTACACAGGTGTGACTGTTGATACAGCCCTTGAGACATCATCATTGATGTCATTATTGAGATAGTCAGAAGATTTCTACGGCAAAGGCGAAGACAGTCTCAAAGACACATGGGCAAAGTACATCGAAAAATATAATCAATATCACAACCATTTTATGTTCTTTTCTATGAACTTATTGACTTCCCCTCGTATCTACAGTTCTTCGTCAGCCACACTGCAGTATCAATGGACAATATGGGAAAGGCTACCGGAAAGGGACCACATGGTCGATCCTGGTTTAGGAGATATAGGCTCTGAAAGATTTTTTGTGCATTTAATTTGAAATTTTTATTTTTTTAATGCTAGTGCAATAATAGTTCATTAACATCTCTTCTTTAAGTTCAAAGTCTCCAATTGTCTTCTTTGCTTCTTTAAAATCCTGAAAAACATTGATATTAAAAGGTACCAAAAAGGTGCCACATGGTCGGAGCAACTGTTTATGCTGCATATTACTTTATTTTGAAGCTGTCGAGCTGTTGATCTTGCAGATATTTTACGGTCGCATCTTTGAGCATGGGTTATTGGTTGGAGGCGCAAACCGCCTCCAACCTGATACGCAGTTGGATTTCACGCTATATTACTGTTGGAATATTCAAAATAAATTTTCGACCAATCATGCTTGGCCTCTTCATACTTTGGAAAAAGCATATGACCGACGAACACGGCTGTAACAAATTTGTAACCACGTGACCATGTGGGTTATCCGAAATAATTATCCCCTTTTACTGCGAAAAGAGATTTTGTCTAAACATCTAAAATAGAAACGACCGTTGTGTTATTCTGAGTCTGAATGTTAGTAAACATAAGATTTTTCAATTCAAAGCCATTTTACACCTCCATGAGCAGACATGTACCAATTCAAGTGCATAATTTCGCACTGCAGTTTCGGAAAATCCAAGAAACTTTACAAGCTAATGTTATACGCGCGGAGCAAGCATATACTAAACGATAATAGTGGTTGTCAATCAACACACCAACCTTCCACTCAGTTATCAATATTTTCAATGCCAATCAGACTTGCATAATGGTAGGCCTACTAAATGTACTGTTATTGAATTAATGATAGTGAAGCTTGTACATGTATAAGCACATATTGGATAGAACCATATTTATGTCCAAGCTGATAGCATCAAGCATGAGAATACCGGGCCATTATCCTTGTATTAAAAATGGTCCATACATATACCTTCCTTCCACAGATAAACATAATATGCTTCATAATCAATCGAATTGGTACACTTTAAATTTGCAAATGTTTAACAAATGGTTGACTGCGTGTTTCAGGGAAAATAGGCCTACATATTCTTATTGCTGGAATCTAACAATGACACAACTGTCAACAACGTTTTGATCAATTTCATAATATAGGCCTACTTCAAAATTGGAGCAAAAGCACCCGGGAGTTGCGCTTTAAAATAAATCGGGGAAGTTGAATGTTCACTTTCATTTTCAAATGATAGATTATATATAATTTTATTTTTTTTATGAATAAATAATGTATGTTAATTGAAAAGCATATACACAACTTAAATGATCGAGGTAAAATTCTTTTATTTGCGACTTTTGAATTGAATAACTAATTGTGTGATTATTAATCAAAGCTTTTACCCCCCCCCCCCCCCCCCCCCCCCCCCCCCCCCCCCCCCCCCCCCCCCCCCAAAATGACCATAATGCAGGCTTCATTTTGCTATATGTACATATGACATACATATCCTTTTTATAATATATTTTAGCCTTAACAAGATGCCTCCAACCATGCCTTTTTAAAGGCTTTTCTTGTTGCTATTTGCAGCGTAACAGCGTTCTCAGTGACCGCCACTTGGCAGGTACATACTTCCGGAGTAGTATGTTTATACTAGTCAGCATTTGAACGTCACCAATCCAACTTAATTACCACTATGCGATTGTAAATCTGGTTTATATATGTCAGGAACAATACAAATAAAGTTGTACAAGTATATGATTTATATTATTGATTGATTCAAATCGTTTGTTTAGATAAAATAACACACGTGCTTTATACGACCAAGTGGTCCCTTTATATAATAGAAATTGATTTCGTTTTGTTCTTTGTGATTCACCTTACAGTAATTTGTTGTTTGACATTGCATGAGTAGACCCTGATGTAGAATAGTTTTACAAAATTTTAACAACATCGGATGTGTATTATTCTGTATTTTTTTCTGTAATAGGTCGCACTAAGCTCAAAATATATAACATAAATTGGAACAAAATAATAAATTCACGAAAGTCATTTCAACTTGGCAATGGACTCCAATGATTCAAGTAGAAGACGTGCCAAATTTAACAGAATTGGATGATTAGTTTTTCTCGGACAAGATTATAGAACTGACAGAAGGATGAACGGAATCGTTGGTACTTCTGTATAGGCTCGGTCGGTGGTACAATACAGTTCACAATTAATGTTACCATATTTCGTCTTTCAACTATTCTATAACAATATCTAAATTTTCGTTTTGAGTTTATCAACGTGTTTTATAAGCCTATGACCTTATTCCGATCTGAAATTCGATCCGATTCAAATTCTGATACACACATCGTAACTTCGTGTTTGATAATGTTTTATGGTTAAATGAATACAACAGTTGTAAGCCAGGTTTTCTCATTTCCATAGTCCCAGGAAATTTTGACCCTAACACTCTTTAACTTACCATCGCTTTGCCAATTTTTAACATAATTTGATGATTATTTTTTTATTTTAAAATGTAGACATCGTTTTTTATGAACCTGTGCCTAATTCAATACCGACCAGGTGGTCCCTTTTCCGGTAGCCTTTCCCATATACGCTCTTTAAACCAAGTACGTAAGGTCGCAAGCCGTTGTGCCTAAGCAGCGTTAAAAAATAACTATCTCCTTTAGTCATGATGAAAAACCCAATTGTACTGTTTAAAAAAGGGATTTGCCTTTTGTAAAGAGTTTAAGTTTGCCTTACAGGTTTCTCTTTGGAGTCATACCATGATATTCGTCTGACAGACAAAAGAGGGTTTGGTATTCTGCTAAATATAGTGCGCCAATGAGTTGCCTCAAAGTAATGAAGGGGAAATGTAGACTGTATGCTCTGTGTAACATTTTAATTGGTTGTTGCTGAAATCCTTTATAGTATTGGACAATTAAAACTAAATAAATCATCCGGTAAGATAACCCCATTGCAGAATTTTTCATACATTCATCGGATATTTTACTACCGCATCTTGAATTATTGTTTAATGTCATTCTTGAGCATGGGGCTTTTCCTCAGATTTTGTTTGTTGGTATTATTGAACCTATTCATAAGCATGGTGATAAAAATGAAACCGAAATTATAGAGGCATAACTCTTCTTAGTGTTTTTAGCAAAATATTCATAGTAATTATAAATAAACGTTTAGTGTTCTGGGCAGATTCCTGTGATAAGATAACTGAAGCTTAAGCTGGTTTTAGGAAAGGTTACACTACTACTGATAATATATTTGTTTTGTGTTCACTGATACAGAGATATCTAAATACGAAAGGTTCTAAATGTTATGTTCTTTTTGTAGATTTTGCAAAAGCGTTCGACTCTGTTCACAGAGACAAATTATGGAATCTTCTAGATAATCATTCCGTAAAGAGGTAAAATGAGTAAACTGCCAAGAAGCATTTATAAGAAGGTAAAGATGTGTGTGAGAAACAACAACGAAATATCTGAAACATTTGAGAGCCAAATAGGAGTTAGACAAGGATGTATCCTGAGCTCATTTATATTTTCATTTTTTATAAACGAATTAGCAATACAAATCCACGAAAATTGTTCTAATGGTATCCAGCTACATCCAGATATAATACAGCTATTTCTCCTATTATTTGCTGATGATATAATATTCTTCTCGAGCACCATACGAGGACTACAAGCAGAAATTAATGAATTGGAAACATATTGTAAGGAATGGAAACTAACCGTTAATAGCAATAAAACTAAGATCATTGTGTTCAAGAATGGGGGAAACTTGCTGCAAGCGAAAAATGGTATTATAAAGATGAATTGATTGAAACAACTACATGCTATAAATATTTATTTGTATATTTTACAAACCACCTGTCGTGGTCCCTGCATGCTAGAAATGCATCTATGCAGGCAAAGAAAATACTGATTGGGGTTTTGAGATACATTTATATTTTAGGCGACATGTCACATAAATCCTTCTTTAGAATGTTTTATGCTAAGATAAGCCCAATTCTTCTTCACGGCTCTGAGATTTGGGGACTTCGAGCATTTGATACAATTGAAAAGAAACATTTGTATGCTATTAAAAGATTTCTCGGCGTGAAAGTTACTACTTCAAATATAATTGTTTATGGTGAATGTGGCAGATTTCCGTTATACATAGAATCAAAAGTAAAAGTAATAAAATATTGGTTGAAAATACTAAATATGCCATCCAATAGATTACCAAAAAAGTGTTATAAAATGATAATTTTATATGATAAAAATGGAAAATGTAATTGGGTTACATACGTTAAACATTTGTTTTATTTTCAACTGGTTTCGGTAATATATGGATTGAACAATGTTTAGACTCGCATTCAAAGTTTCTAATATCCTTTAAACAAAGGCTACAAGATATATATTTGCAAGACTGGCTTAACCTCTTATCTGTATCAAATAAATGTTTTTATTACAGAATGTTTAAACAATCCATATATAATGAAAGTTATTTATCCTCGTTAAATGTTCGGAAATATAGACTTTCCCTTACAAAATTTCGTTGCTCATGTCATGATTTACAGATAGAAACAGGAAGATATACTGGATTAAAAAGAGAAGATATAATTTGTAAAATGTGCAATTTGAATTTAATTAAAGATGAATACTAGTATCATTTCCTTTGTGTATGTCCAGCTTATCACTCTTTAAGAAAGAAGGATATAAAGAAATATTACTTTACACATCACAGTATTCATAAATTTGTATCATTATTATCCTGTTCTAGTAAAACACTTTTAGAAAATCTGTCAATGTATGTATATCATGCCTGTATACATAGAAAGAATGTACTCTCAACTACCTAAGATATCGTTTGTATACACATGTATGTACTATAGGCCTGTGGTCTTTTAAGTGCAAATAAAGGTTTATAGTTCACTTTGGAGTCATACCATGATATTCGTATGACAGACAAAAGAGGGTTTGGTATTCTGCTGAATATAGTTCGCCAATGAATTGCCACAAAGTAATGGAGGGGAAATGTAGACGGTGTGCTCTGTGCAACGTTTTAATTGGTTGTTGCTGTCTGATGTCATGGATGTGATGGTTTGACTACAGGGTAAAACCGGAAATGAAGCATCTCGCTGGCTACTTTGCTTGGAAAAGAATAGACTTATATATTTATATTTAGACTTGGAAGCACCTAAATCTAAGAGATGTCTCCACTCATTTGAGATAAAATCGGCACAATTTGTTTTCAATGAGATTTTTTACAAATTTCCTGTACTTTATCAACGTAATCAATGACTCTTTAAAGGGGCAGTAGCACGTTTTTTCGCTCAAATAAGTTGATGAAATGTATTTGAAAAATAATTTCACCAATGGTAAAAATCCTTCTCTCTTCGGAAAATAAAGTTTAAAATGAGTGTACATGTTTCGGTAAAGCCAAGGGAATCGTTTTTGTAATACAAAATAAGAAATTGTGTTCACAATAAAATGGCCGCCATGCAATTTTTGCTTTATACCCAACATTGCTTTAACCACTACAGATAATTGGTTTGTGTAATAAGATGTTTTATCCTCTAAAGTTAATTTAAATGACATTAACTATCACTATAAATGGGAAATTTGAAAAAATAATTTTTGCAAAAAACGTGCTACTGCCCCTTTAAAGGATTGTATTATAGTCAACATTTTGTGGAACAACCACCTGCTTTACAGGATAAAATTATCTAATCCACATAGTATAGAACAAAATACATACGTTCTTCATGATATTGACATAATTACTTTACAAGATGATATAAACTTAAAATTAAAATTAAATTAAATTAAAATATAGTTGAACATTTACTGAAATATTTTATATGTATTTCTTCCTAATAGCAGAGTATGCATCAGAGACCAAAATACATGTCACTCGTCGTCAACAACAGAAATGCCATTTAATGTACAGAATAGACAATGCATCGATCATTTATATATATATATATATATATATATATAACCATGGACAGCCAGCTGTTTCGGTCTTTAGGACCTCATCAGCATGGTGTGTGTGGAACATGGTTGGGCTTTCAGCTATGCAACGTTATCAACGCAACAAAGCAGTTTAAGAAAGTCCCACTCATTTGCATAAAGTGCTCAAACCGTATTTCTACAGTGGGCTAGCTCAAGGCCGTAGCAAATGAGTGTACCATGTTAGAGTGCTCAATCAGGCCAAATTAATGGTTTGAGAGCTTACACATAACCATGGACAGCCAGCTGTTTCGGTCTTTAGGACCTCATCAGCATGGTGTGTGTGGAACATGGTTGGGCTTTCAGCTATGCAACGTTATCAACGCAACAAAGCAGTTTAAGAAAGTCCCACTCATTTGCATAAAGTGCTCAAACCGTATTTCTACAGTGGGCTAGCTCAAGGCCGTAGCAAATGAGTGTACCATGTTAGAGTGCTCAATCAGGCCAAATTAATGGTTTGAGAGCTTACACATAACCATGGACAGCCAGCTGTTTCGGTCTTTAGGACCTCATCAGCATGGTGTGTGTGGAACATGGTTGGGCTTTCAGCTATGCAACGTTATCAACGCAACAAAGCAGTTTAAGAAAGTCCCACTCATTTGCATAAAGTGCTCAAACCGTATTTCTACAGTGGGCTAGCTCAAGGCCGTAGCAAATGAGTGTACCATGTTAGAGTGCTCAATCAGGCCAAAATATATATATATATATATATATATATATATATATATATATATATAGTTGTACTGCAAATTTAAAGAAACAACACCGAAATCTATTGAGGGATATCAATATTAATACTAGCTTTTTATTATTGATATATATTGGAATTGCCGTATTGCAAAGACATTTTTTTATTGTTATCCAGAGATGGTTGTCAGGGTTGTGAATTATCATGTTCTCTCTGTTTAAATAATTTAAAAATTAAATGATGCTCACAAATTCTTATCCGATGCTTAATGTTATACTTATATGAGTAATCCATGAATTTCGACCTACATGGTCTGATGATAATAATATAACATTTTGTTCGTCTATGTTCAGGCATGTTTAAAGGTCTACACGAGTATTTCAAAGCACTGGTTGTATGTGGGAGTTGCAAAGGCACTCTTTCACACTCACAAAGGCCACGTTCTTGCATGTTGATTTCCCAAGTTTCAAAACATATTTACATAAATAAATAGCAATTGCTTTGCGTGGATCTGATTCGTTGAACACTGTCACAAGGATTCAGTTCATACCTGCATAAACTTAATTTCGTGACGTCACAGCACATTTAGCCACGCCCCCATGACGCGAGGTTCGTGGCTCGTTGCCTTGTGGATTTTCATTGGCTGATGAAAGCGTTGTAGGCGGGGCTAATAATCCAATGACGTTATGATTTGACATCTTGTGACTTCATACGCGTAAATAGTACAGCTCTAACTGTTACAAATTTGGGTACTTGGAGAATTGAAACATTTTCAAAACACTGGGTACGAGTATATTTATTTGTAAGAATTGACCTCAATTCTTAAAAAACTTAAAACATCACTGTGCCACTCGTGAAAATTATACTTTCTACCTCATTCGATGAGATAAACATGATGTTAGTCAAGAAATATCGATATCCTCTATTTATCATTGAAAACACTTTCCTATCAAACTACAGTGAAGATATTATATATCTCCGGCACTACTTTCCACTGTGTAAGCAAATATACGAGTTACTTGGGTATATTTAAGTACATTAAATAACACAGTTTTGTTAAAATTATAAAATAAATATAATACATATGTACTTAATTGATTTTGTTTTAAAATACCAGGTTATTTCATCTTGTGACTTATGCAAAGTAGCGCCACTCGTGAAATATCAACTATATATTACATTTGTGATCCTGTCAAGCAAGGCAAGATCACTTGAAGACAATAGTTATTGCACGGTGTTGGTATATTATACAAATGACCCTATCTCTTTATGTTGCTATTTATCAGACTAAATACTTGAAAAGTAAGCATTAAAGTACGGCATAATCGGGAGTGTGGTTTCAACAGATCGGTATTCATAATTTTATATTTTATCTGCCACTTTCTTAACATCGTAAAATATATTGTTATCAGGTGGAATGAAAATCGAAGTTTACTGTCTGAGCCCCTCACGTAGAAGAGTATTTAAATGCTGTCATAAAACACTACAGGATGCAGGTTCAAGATTGGCAATTGAGTAGAATTGGTTGTTTTCACTTTCTAAACGATACCTGACGAAAATTGTCTATAGAATGTGTACAATCGGGGTTACAAGAAATCAACAGCAGGTCATTAACCTTCATAAATAACGAATGAACTTCAATGTTAAACGTTAAAGGTGCATCCATTGTGTTTCATAAAATTTTATTTGGCTTTCATACGTTCCAACACACCAAATGTGCTGTTTACAGTACAAATAAATCAACTTAGCTTGCATATTCGTCCCCAATCGCCAAATATATCATAATTACTAGTTTCCAATTAAAATCGAGTAGCATCATTATGCAATTGTAGAATCCACGTCCTATTTACACATGTACAGTAGTTATATGACCTATTAAACATGATCAACTCAAATTTGGCATTTTGTCTGTTATAGATAAGATTCCAAAATTACGTTTGACTCGTCAATCGCGAAATTGAAGGGGCGGGATAGCGCAGTGGTTAGCGCGTTCGGCTTCGGATCAAGAGGTCCGGGGTTCGAATCCCGCCAGGGGCACGGCAACTTTGTCTGCAGTAGAGAACTGTTCTACCTAGTAAGGTTTGGGTGCAATGCTACACTGAATTTCAGCGTAGTACCACCCATGGTTCGCTAGTTCCAGCCGATGCTCGCAGGTTTCACCGCAATGCATAACCACATGGCTTTGCGGGCTTTCTCCCTGCCATAATACTAGCAGCCGCGATATAAGTGAAATACTCTTGAAAGCGGCGTTAAACACCACCTCACCTCACCTTTAAATTGATGTTGGTTTATTCCGGTATTTGTACATGACATGAGCACCACAGAGGACAACCATACTCAGTGTACAATATACCTTGAAGAAACTATCAAAGTCACACGTAGACGTATCTAACTTCGTGTTGTCTTGCTTGAAGATGCTGGTAAAACCATTTTAAAAAAACTATTTGATGGACACGTGTATGTTTCTTAATTTGAATAAATCTCTTCATGCAGTAAGAGACATAGAAGGAAAATGACATTCTTCTCAATTACATATGGCGATGCTAGCATTCGACCAGTTATGCGGATGCTATGTTCGTTCGACAAGCTAATGTTTTTGTAAACAATATGCCATAACTGATAATCAGTGATAAATTGTTGTGTATGTTATATTTGCTGTTTCATGTTCCAGAATAGGTAATTCATTATATGTGAAGATGACGTTAATTGTTAAGCAGAGGCACAATCGAGAGAGTAAAGAGTTAGATAAATTTTACCACGTTAAAAAAACATGGTTAATGTTGTACACTATGCATATGGTTCCATGGGCAGCATACTTTATCAACAAATTTATTCACGTCGAATGTTTGCTCAACGCAATTGTTATAACAAGAGTCATCAGAAGATGACATATCCCACCGGTCCCACATAATTTGTAACACACATCTTTGACAGATAATTGTATATCTACTACTGCAGTTAGTGGGTAATACACATGCTGAGTTTCAGATATGATAAGGGTTTTGGAGTTCTGCTCCTGAGCAGACCTATCTCTGAACAAAGTCCAAATCAAACACGTTTTTATGGAAATGGAAAATAACAACATTTCAGAAATCTGAAAATATCAAAAGACACCACTACAGTCACATGCAAAGTTTCAGGAAGATGTGATGAAGAGTTTTGGAGCTTTGCTCCGGAAATGAACCTGTCTATGAACAAAGTCCAAATGCAACACGTTTCTATGGAAACGGGAAAAAATGTTCAGAAATCTGAAAATATCAAAAGACACCACTTCAGTTAGTGGGTAATAATTATGCAAAGAAGATATGATGAAAGTTTTGGAACTGTGCTCCGGAAATTAACCTGTCTATGAACAAAATACAAATTCAACATATTTCTATGGCAACGGGAAAAAAAATGTTCAGAAATCTCAAAATATCAAAAGGCACCACGTCAGTAGGTGGGTAATACACATGGGAAATTTCAGAAAGATATCATAAACGGTTCTCGAGTTCTGCTCCGGACGAAACGAAATGATTACGGACGGACGGATGGGCAAACAGACGGACAGGGCGACGACTATATCCCACGGTATTACATTGGGCTGAACATTCCAGGTCTGATGTAATTGCTCACAGTTACTAACAATCCTCAACCAAACAAACTTCATGCTTTATCGTATTTGTGTAAACTTCATACCACACACACACGGCGCTGTGAGAAAGAGGGGGTGCACATTTCCAGATGGGAGGGGGAGGGTACAGGTACTTTTGTAATGGTTGTTTAGTACATACCTTATACCATTGGCCCACAGGCTTGGGAGGAAATATGAATATGGGTATACAATATATATGGGATATACATATAACAAGGTTATATATATATATATATATTCTCCTATTTCGACTGGTGAGGACTTCAAAACGATGATTTTAAAAGTCATGTTGTTTTTTAAATACATACATTTAGTGTTCCAAAATTATAATAAGTTAAGTAGGCCTAAAGATACATGGTATTATCCAGTCGTATCTATACCTCGTGGATATTGCATTTTCTTAATATCGTTTCTTATCGTTTCAAGAAATAGCAATTGAAAAAACATGATCTTTAGTTTCCAATGTTATGGGGAAGAGCATTTAATTTTGTTTATTCGAGTATCAAATTCCTTGAGACAATTCATCACCAACTTGCATTTATCTTGGAGGATATCAATCAATCAATCAATCAATCAATCAATAACACAGTTTGAATTTCATTTGATAATACATATATTTTAGTGTATAATTTTGTGATAGATTCATTAGAAGAGTATCATAGATGACATTGGGGATGAAATTAGGAATCCAAAACAAATTATGTATCATTTGTAAATTCGATCTTACAAAGGTCGAATAAAAGAAGTCCATAGATTACGAACTTGAATCTGTTTCATCTCATTTTAGTTAATCAATGATTAAAACTCTCATTAAGCAGTATTCAAGCTGACGTATTATAACTCTAATATGTTTGCTACTAGTATTACCTTCTCATACATTCTGTTTCCAACGTTATTGATATTTAAAGGACCTGGAGACATTGTGTACATGTACAGACCAACATATGTTTGAAGCACGTCACAGGGAAGCAGTTGTATAAGGTGACAAACATTTAACGGCATGTTTAACACGGCGAAATACTTGATCAGTTCTGCCTTACCTTAAGAGTATCAAGAGAAGCGTGCTAGATTCATAATGTGCGACACTTGATGGTTTCCCCCCAGACTCGGGATACAAACCATTGTTACAGTGAAATGAGTTGCTTTTGCGGATCCCTGCTTCTTTTGAGTTTGTTGCAATTGGTTGCAGCAGTCGAACATGTCAGTCATGACATAGAGACCAACAATTGGGTTCTACTAACAGACACTTTGTCTTCCTTATCACGGGGCCATGTGATCAGATCCTTAGTGGCGAAACAGTGTGACATGGTATCTGTCTGTGACAACAACTGTTTATGTGAGCTGCATCAGCAAAATCAGATTCATCAACATCAATACCATCAAGGCCAACAACAACATCAGCAACAACATCAGCAATATCAGCAACAACAGCAGCAACATCAGAAAAAACATCAAAATCAACGCCAGCAATATCAACAAGAAAATCAACAACAACAACATCACAACAACATCAGCAACATCAACAACAACATCAACAACATCAGCAACAACATCAGCAACATCAACAACAACAGCAACAACATCAGCAACATCAACAAAAACATCAACAACAACATCATCAACAGCAGCAACATCGGAAACAGTATCCACAGCAGCAGCAGAATCCATATGGAGCCCCTCTCTCTGAAAAGAAACAGACATCAAAGGAATCTCCGACCAGAACCAGTTTGAAGGAAACTCTTAATGTGAACTTACAAACATTCAACGCTCTATATCCCAAAACGATATCCTCGCGAGGTGGTATGCTGCAAAAGGTTGAAAACACTGAATGTGACAAACCGTGTTCAGACTGTCGTAGATGTGGGCAAGCCCTCAGGCAAACCTTGAGAAATAATTGTCCTCCCTTCATTATCGTTAATGCAGGTCAAAATGGGGTTTTCGTATATGCCGAAAAAACGAAACGATGGATTCCGTTATCGGTTAAAGTTCCATTTTACAGCGAAGTTGTTTATTATCTTGAACAATGTCAGTTGTTCTTTGCTAAAAACTCTCTACTTAAATCGTCTTATATTCGCGGCAGGAGTGCCGTCCTTGTCGAAACAAATCATCAAATATTTAACTTGGTGCTGCTTAAGAATTTGTTAAAGCTATTCTACATCCTGAATGTTGGAACGGCCTCAATTGTTTGTTCTATTTCCTTGGACGGCAAGGTGCGGAATGAAGTAATCAAATACCTACCAAAAGATGGTGACTTCCTCGGTATCTCTCCAAATCCCTTCCGTGTCTATTTTGTGAAAGAATATTCAAAGAAAATTCATTGGGCGACATACCTTGAGAAGAATGAAATAAAGTGGTTTTCGAAAAAGGTTTATCATAAAGATTTAACTTCATCGTTCTCTCAGAATTTGGTTGGAGATGACTTGATTGCTTTGCTTGACGTAGACGAAAACGGAAACATATTTATCGCCATGATCTCAGTTGAGACAAATTCTAAAAAAATTATTTATCATCTGCCAAAAGGTTTCAAATTCTCAGGCGCAGTTTCTTGGAATGATAGATTCATTGTTGGGTCTGCAAGTGGCGTGATAAGAATCTTTAACTCATCGGAATTGATTCACAAGATCCGATTTAGGAAATTACGGGGGAAATATGTTGATGCACAATACAAGTTAAACATACATGCCTAAATATTATCAAATATAGATTAAATATCTCAGGTCCTCAGGTCTTCTACTCTGCCCCTACCAGCCCAATGAGTGAAATAATATGTTATTCTACCGAGTGAAATAACATGTTATTCTACTGACTAAAATAATATGTTATTCTACTGACTGAAATAATATGTTATTCTACCGAGTGAAATGACATGTTATTCTACTGACTGAAATAATATGTTATTCTACTGACTAAAAACATATGTTATTTTACTGAGTGAAGTAATATGTTATTCTCTACTGAGTTAAAGAACATGTTATTCTACTGGGTTAAACAATATGTTATTCCACTGAGTGAAATAACACGTTCAATGATAAGACATCATCGTTACAATATGATGACGTCATAATGTATATGATAAAAAGCAAGGGTATCGTGGATACTCCATTCATAAAAGTTCGTGAAGTAAAAACAATATATCTATATTCGTGACAATTGAAGCAGTTCTAGCGACGTCGTGCCATTGATGCGCTGTCGCTTAGCAACGGCGATGGCGCTGCTTTTATTGAAGACATGGCGTCATACCATCGAAACATGACGTCACCCCTCTGATGTTGTCTGTGTTGAGAAAACTCAGTCTCACATTGCTGAGCATATAATCAAAACTGACGTCATAAGGACAATTTTATGACGTCGTATATATATATATACATGTATATATATATATATATGTATATATAAATATATATATATATATATATTTATATATATATATATATATATATATATATATATATATATATATATATATATATATATATATATATATAAACAAAAGAAACGTCACCATACAAAATACAATATATTTCAATCCACGATGATTCAATACGACTGAAACAGTATTACATCGTGTCTTCAGAGCCCAACAATACTAAATATGAATTTTCGAAACATTATCTGTTCATGTTTCTGAGAAGCAAACGTTTTAAGAACTCGTCGTTTTTTAATCTTCCTAACTAGACGAGATAGACGCGTCAAAAAGCGATTTAAGCTTGTTTTGTGACGCCCTACAGTAACGATGCGTCAGCACATTTAAATCCATGAAGGTTATTTATGTCGACTACATCGTTTATTAATTAGATTTCTACTTTTTGATTGTTTTAAACTTAAATGCAAAACAATGTGGCCAAAAACATCATGAAAAAGCGATTTTAGCACCCCACGTGTATTAGAACAGACATAACAATACAAACAATACTACACTCTGATGTAACGAATTGTGAGGACTTCTTTATAAAACATGTGTCTATCAATTCATTTAAAATCTACTTTCTCGGACATCAATATTAAATTTTATACTCTTTTGAAAATGTGGGGATGTGTCTCTCTTTCTTCCTCACCGTCTCTATTTCCCCATATCTCGACTGTCCTTCTTTCTTTCTTTCTCTTCTCAAGCTGTTTACCTATTTTCACTCACACGTATCACGCCATTTCTCTCCCCTGTTTCCATATTTCTTTCCCTCCCTTGTCGATTTCTCTCGTTTCTTTCTTTCTCCCCTAACCCTGTCTCGCATCCTGTCTTTCCTTTATTCTACTCCACCCCCCCCCCCCCCCCCTCCCCTCCCCCCACCCCTTTCTTGTCCCATTCTCTCCCTTCTCCCCTTATTTCTCTTCTCTATGTCGTACTAAATGTTCTTTCTCCTCCTTTTTTCATCGTTCTCCCACTCTTAACCTGTCTCTTTCCAAGCTAAATGCAGACCAGATTGTTTGACATTGTTAGGCTTTCTGTGAGAGTCAACACATAAACTGCAGATACGGCTGATTAACGTGTGGAACTACAGGTGTTGGAGAGTGACCTATCATAGAATACCTCTAACGATCCATTGCATGCGTTTAAAGTATGGAACAAAGAAATAAACAAAATATGGTGAATGAATGAAGGCATGTTATATATTAAATGAACGTTCGAAAGTGATGCGCTCCAGTGACCTTACCTCTACTATATTATTTATGGTTGCTGTCTTCTGGCATTGAATATGTGTATCTGATATGTATCATATATTTCCGATCATGATTTCAAACACGTGGTCTTATCTGAATTATTTAATGAATGACTTAATTAATTATCATAGGTAATTTGGGGTTTTTTTTCAAATCACATGAATGATTTCTGTGCCACAAACCAAATATTCGAATTCATTATTATGAGGCCAATAAAATATTTGTATTATTGTTATATCATTTATTATTACATGGAGAACATAAATCGAATAAGTTAATAATACGGGTGAATTTGATGTACTTGGTATTAAATTTGCACCTGATCTTGATAAATTATGGGTGATATACACCCGAAAGAGACTTGAAGAAATAAATAGACGCTTATCATCATGGAGGAAAAGAAATTTAACTCTTATTGGTAAAATTACAGTGATAAAAACTTTAGCAATTTCTTAATTAGTTCATATCTTTAACACTTTGCCTAATCCCCCTGCTGAATTTATTACTGCACTGCACTGCTACTGAAATTATTTTTAAAATTCATATGGAATGGAAAAAATGACAAAATAAAAAGAAATGTTCTGAAAAATAAATATGATGATGGGGGTTTGAGAATGATTGACACATCTAGATTTATAGATGCTTTGAAAGTATCCACCTTAAGGTTGTATCTAAAAAAAACTCTATGAAGAATAACCCTTGTTAGATACCTTTTGATGAAATTTTTAATTTTGGAGCAAACTCTGATACTTATTTAAAGATTGAAAATCCGTTTTGGCAAGATGTATTAAAGGCTCGGAAGGTATTCCACAAAAAAACATTATGTTGACCCTGACATTATAGATAATATTTTACCCCAACCTCTTTGGTTTAATCACAATTTTAAAAACACATCACATTTCATAAAAATTGGGCAAATAAAGGAATAATGACTATTAATGATATATGTGATGAAAAAGGTCTACTATCAATGGAATCTATAAAAGATAAATACGGCATCAAAGGTACATTTCTAGATTATAATTACATACTATATATTTTGCCTGACTTATGGAAACATACTCTGGTACTCACTCTTGTACAGAAACAAATACCAGAAGCATAAATGTTACTGAATGTCAGTTGAACTTAATGAAAACATCCAAAGGCTCAAGACTTTTTTTATGACATTTTATTTCCTGAAATGTTATTTGATTGGAAAAACACATTTACAATATATATGAAGGCATTAAAAGACACTAAATTACTAGATTTTCAATATAGATTTCTTCATGGTATCATCTATACTAAAAGAGAATTACTCAGAATGAAAAAGGTTGACAATAGCTTATGTTGCTTTTGTAAGAATGCTGATGAGAGTGTCTGTCATGTATATTGGGAATGTGAGGAGACACAAATCTTTTGGAATAAGATTGGCTTAATAACTCAATTCCAACTCCAGTGATATTTTCAAACACCAAAACAGATTAATTAATCACATCATTATTTCTGCTAAAAGATACATCTATCTTAGCAATATCAAAAATACATCACTAAATCTCAATATATATTTTAAAAATTTGAAAGAAATATTTTTCGTAGAAAATTTTATTGCAACCAAAAACAATAAAAATCAATACTTTGAAAAGAAATGGGGTCTCCTCACTCCAGTACTTGTGTGAACACCAATCTATTCCATATTCAAACTGCCGTTTGTACTCTTTATTGCCTAATCTGTTAATATTGCCTATGTATTTTGTCTGTATGTATTTATGTATACATTGGGAACTAATAAAAAAAAAATTAAAAAAAGAAGAAAAAAAGTTAATGATAACAAACGGTTTGTGATATAATGTGATACATTAGGAATGAGACACACACACACACACATATATATATATATATATATATATATATATATATATATAAATTTTTATATATATATATATATAAATTTTTATATATATATATATATATATATATATATATATATATATATATATATATATATATATATATATATATATATATATATATATATATATATATATATATATATATATATATATATAGACAAAAAAAATTTTAAAGTTTGACAAGTATACAGTTACAAATATTCAAAAGTAAAAAAAACACAGAGCCGTTTTTTTCTCCAACTAGTTTCATTCGTATCATCAGGGAGAATGACAGTTGTGACGTTACAATGTCACAATGATAGTGACGTAACAATGGTATGACGTCATAATATAGCAAGCGGTAGCGGACTCAGTGTATATGTAGGCCCAACAGAGTAAATAATGTATAACATAATTACATTATTAAACATTAAGTTTGGGTCTTAATATTTTGATAAAATAGTCTTCTTTGAATTGTCTCACCATTCTATCATTTGTTTCCATTTTGTAAAAGGGAAATATTTTAAATTTAATTTCTTTGTTTTTTGCACAGGTGTCCAAGTGCGCACTGAGTGGTATACAACGAGTCTCTGGACATTTTATTTGTTGTTTATGTACTCGGACTCTGTCTCTGAGACACTCAGTTTGTCCTATATATTCACAAAAACACCCTTGACAAACGATGACATATATAATGTTTTTTGCTGAACAGTCAGTATTGAAGCGCACATAAAATCTCTCTGTTTTGTTCTTAAATTTCACACTCGAACCTTCTTGTAAATATGGACATGTTCCACAATTTCCTCTGTTACACTTGGAAACTCCGTACTCCGGAGGAGTACTGTTTATCTCAAATTTAGCCTTAGTTAATAGTTGCTTTAAATTTTTACCCTGGCGTTTACTTTTGATAAACTTTACATTATCAACAATTTTGCAAATTTTTTCATCACACATTAAAATAGGTGTATTTTGTTTTATATTGTTGAACATATCCGGATTGAGTGGGTTATGAGTTGAGACATATGCAATGTCGATTGTTTCGGATTTTTCCTTCTTCTTTACTTGTAAGAGTTCTTTTCTATCGATGGATAACGCCTTATTAATTCCATCCTCCACGAGAAATGGTGGGTATCCTCTTTTATGTAGTAAAACTTTGAGTTCTCCGAGTCTGATGTTCCTTGTATCTTCATTAGAACAGATCATGCAGATACGTCTGGATAAGTTGTAGGGGATACTTCTCTTAGTATGTGATGGGTGACATGATGAAAAGTCCAAATATTGCTTAGTATCGGTAGGTTTATAATATATGTCCGTTTCTAAACATCCCTCCGATATTTTCACAACAGTATCCAAGAAAGAAAGTTCACTGTCACTTGTTTCCATTGTAAATACAATATGTTCATTCATGCTATTCAATGTCTTGTGGAATGTATCAAGATGGGTCTTACTAAATGGCCATAATACAAAACAGTCATCTAAAAATCTGCGCCAATTTTCAATGAAGTAATTACAAATTTCACTTCCTAATTGTTCCTCTAACTTATCAACTAAGTTATTTTCAATATATCCTAGTACTAAGGTTGCGTAAGTTGGGGCCATTTTTGTACCCATAGCTGTACCTTTAATTTGTCTGTAATGTACACCATCAAAGAAGAAAACATTGTTGTTCAATATGAAATTTACACTTTTAAGTATAAAAGATTTGCTAAATCTATCAGATAATAGCTCTGGATGTTTATCGATCCAATATTCTATTGCTTCCAGTCCCAGTTTATGAGGAATATTAGAATATAAACTTTTAACATCAAAAGTAACTAAATTTGTATGATCAGGTATAGTTTCAGGTAGAAAGTTTAGGAAATCCATTGTATCTCTTGTATAACTTTTTACTTTCGTAAGATAAGGTTTTAAAAGAATATCAATGAAGTTACTCAAACGGTGGGTACCACAGCTTGGACCGGCAATGATAGGTCTTAAAGTAAGATCTCGAGGATGTTCACACTTGATATAGATTTCTGAAGAGTTTGCACATTTTTTAGTTATATCTTTGCATTTATGAATTTTAGGCAAACCATAAAAATTACTTTCCTTACAAGAATAATTTGTCAGATAGTCAAATTCCTTGTCGCTCATTTCATCTGTAAAGGTTTTAAGAAATTTACTAAGTTTTTTCAATACATATATATCCTCGGTTTCCTCATAACTGTCAGTATCATTCAACATATCTAAGGACATTTTAGCATAATTTTCAACATCCATTATCACAATTGCGCCGCCTTTGTCTGCCTCTTTAATAACAATACTTTTATCATTACATAAATTGTTAATAGCATTTCTTTCTGATAATGAAATGTTAGCTTTATTCTTATGTGTAGCATGAACGGTAGGAATATGAGAAATAGTGTCAATGTATCTATCTAAATTTACATTCCTACCTTTTCGAGGGATCCAGTTACTTTTGTTTTTAACAATGGAAGGGTCTTGAATATTATCTTTATCATAAAAATACTCAGCATTGCGTAAATGTCGACTAAATTCACCAATGTCTTTCTTTAGTTCTTCCGTATTTGGCCGATCTGGTGAAGGTGTAAACTTTAAACCTTTGCTCAAAATGTTTATTTCATTGGGTGTCAATTCACGACTTGAGAGATTTATTATTTTTACATCCTCCTCTTCATTTGATTGCTTCGTATCCCCCTCTGAGTTGAACTTCTTCCCGGTACTAAAAAATGGTTGTTAGTTGTAGATGATCCGTTCTTGACAGGTTTCTGCTTCTTAAATGAATCTTGTTGTTGACCCCTGTTTTGTGGCGCCTTATAATTCGGATTCCGTTTTCCTTCCCGGGTCCAGTTTCCATTGTTTGCATCTTTATGGATAACTTTCCCGTTGTTGGTCCTGCTGCCGATGTATGTGGTTTTATTCCCTACATACGGGTTTGTGTTCACTGACTCCTGTCTTGATGTTGAAGTCCTAGTAGGCTTGGTTTTATTCTTTAACCAGGGATTGCCGTCCACAACATTTGCAGTGAAATCAGCGGCATATTTGTGTAGCCAGGAGAGCGATTTCGACCAGCGTTGGTGAGAATTTTCTTCTTCTTTGACACACATTAAATCCCACTTTTTTTGAAGAATTTCCCTTGGTTTTCCTCGGCTGATTCTACTAATCTCATCTCTCATTGTTCTGTCGCACTCTTCAAATTTTACTTGATGGGATTGTGCCCTCATTTTCAAGAGTTCAATTTCAATTTGAATGTCTTGAAACGCCCGTTGTTCCCGCTTCCTAAGCTGCTCACCGGGTTCTGTGGGTATCACTGGGATTTGGAACTTTTGTGGAATGATTTTATCTTCTGACTGCATCCATGAAATTAGAACATCAGCATAACCATTATTGCGGAGAGCTTGCCAGTATATTCTTCGGCGTTTTAACAACATTTCATTCCATTTTGAATTTATGGATTTAAAGCACTTCTCCACTTCTATATCATCCGTGTTGGTGGATATTCTTTCTTCAGTGTCAGGAATCACTCTTGGCGGAATAGCCTGGTGCTTAATCAAATCTTCAACATGCTTCTCCATACCTTTCATTGCTTGAGAAATCATTTCACATACCTCGGATTTGTCTGTACTCGAGGTTGATGAAGCTTGATCTTTTATCTCCAGTAGATGACTGGAAATAGTGTCCAGTTTCTCTGATATCACATTGAGTTTTTCACAAATGTCCGTCAGCACTGTGAATGAATCATCTTCAGAATTCATTTCTGTCGCTTGCTTTCTTGTAGGCCGCATTGTGTCTGCTTGTATACCGTTGATATGTAGACAAATTTTTTTTTTAAAGTTTGACAAGTATACAGTTACAAATATTCAAAAGTAAAAAAAACACAGAGCCGTTTTTTTCTCCAACTAGTTTCATTCGTATCATCAGGGAGAATGACAGTTGTGACGTTACAATGTCACAATGATAGTGACGTAACAATGGTATGACGTCATAATATAGCAAGCGGTAGCGGACTCAGTGTATATGTAGGCCCAACAGAGTAAATAATGTATAACATAATTACATTATTAAACATTAAGTTTGGGTCTTAATATTTTGATAAAATAGTCTTCTTTGAATTGTCTCACCATTCTATCATTTGTTTCCATTTTGTAAAAGGGAAATATTTTAAATTTAATTTCTTTGTTTTTTGCACAGGTGTCCAAGTGCGCACTGAGTGGTATACAACGAGTCTCTGGACATTTTATTTGTTGTTTATGTACTCGGACTCTGTCTCTGAGACACTCAGTTTGTCCTATATATTCACAAAAACACCCTTGACAAACGATGACATATATAATGTTTTTTGCTGAACAGTCAGTATTGAAGCGCACATAAAATCTCTCTGTTTTGTTCTTAAATTTCACACTCGAACCTTCTTGTAAATATGGACATGTTCCACAATTTCCTCTGTTACACTTGGAAACTCCGTACTCCGGAGGAGTACTGTTTATCTCAAATTTAGCCTTAGTTAATAGTTGCTTTAAATTTTTACCCTGGCGTTTACTTTTGATAAACTTTACATTATCAACAATTTTGCAAATTTTTTCATCACACATTAAAATAGGTGTATTTTGTTTTATATTGTTGAACATATCCGGATTGAGTGGGTTATGAGTTGAGACATATGCAATGTCGATTGTTTCGGATTTTTCCTTCTTCTTTACTTGTAAGAGTTCTTTTCTATCGATGGATAACGCCTTATTAATTCCATCCTCGACGAGAAATGGTGGGTATCCTCTTTTATGTAGTAAAACTTTGAGTTCTCCGAGTCTGATGTTCCTTGTATCTTCATTAGAACAGATCATGCAGATACGTCTGGATAAGTTGTAGGGGATACTTCTCTTAGTATGTGATGGGTGACATGATGAAAAGTCCAAATATTGCTTAGTATCGGTAGGTTTATAATATATGTCCGTTTCTAAACATCCCTCCGATATTTTCACAACAGTATCCAAGAAAGAAAGTTCACTGTCACTTGTTTCCATTGTAAATACAATATGTTCATTCATGCTATTCAATGTCTTGTGGAATGTATCAAGATGGGTCTTACTAAATGGCCATAATACAAAACAGTCATCTAAAAATCTGCGCCAATTTTCAATGAAGTAATTACAAATTTCACTTCCTAATTGTTCCTCTAACTTATCAACTAAGTTATTTTCAATATATCCTAGTACTAAGGTTGCGTAAGTTGGCGCCATTTTTGTACCCATAGCTGTACCTTTAATTTGTCTGTAATGTACACCATCAAAGAAGAAAACATTGTTGTTCAATATGAAATTTACACTTTTAAGTATAAAAGATTTGCTAAATCTATCAGATAATAGCTCTGGATGTTTATCGATCCAATATTCTATTGCTTCCAGTCCCAGTTTATGAGGAATATTAGAATATAAACTTTTAACATCAAAAGTAACTAAATTTGTATGATCAGGTATAGTTTCAGGTAGAAAGTTTAGGAAATCCATTGTATCTCTTGTATAACTTTTTACTTTCGTAAGATAAGGTTTTAAAAGAATATCAATGAAGTTACTCAAACGGTGGGTACCACAGCTTGGACCGGCAATGATAGGTCTTAAAGTAAGATCTCGAGGATGTTCACACTTGATATAGATTTCTGAAGAGTTTGCACATTTTTTAGTTATATCTTTGCATTTATGAATTTTAGGCAAACCATAAAAATTACTTTCCTTACAAGAATAATTTGTCAGATAGTCAAATTCCTTGTCGCTCATTTCATCTGTAAAGGTTTTAAGAAATTTACTAAGTTTTTTCAATACATATATATCCTCGGTTTCCTCATAACTGTCAGTATCATTCAACATATCTAAGGACATTTTAGCATAATTTTCAACATCCATTATCACAATTGCGCCGCCTTTGTCTGCCTCTTTAATAACAATACTTTTATCATTACATAAATTGTTAATAGCATTTCTTTCTGATAATGAAATGTTAGCTTTATTCTTATTTGTAGCATGAACGGTAGGAATATGAGAAATAGTGTCAATGTATCTATCTAAATTTACATTCCTACCTTTTCGAGGGATCCAGTTACTTTTGTTTTTAACAATGGAAGGGTCTTGAATATTATCTTTATCATAAAAATACTCAGCATTGCGTAAATGTCGACTAAATTCACCAATGTCTTTCTTTAGTTCTTCCGTATTTGGCCGATCTGGTGAAGGTGTAAACTTTAAACCTTTGCTCAAAATGTTTATTTCATTGGGTGTCAATTCACGACTTGAGAGATTTATTATTTTTACATCCTCCTCTTCATTTGATTGCTTCGTATCCCCCTCTGAGTTGAACTTCTTCCCGGTACTAAAAAATGGTTGTTAGTTGTAGATGATCCGTTCTTGACAGGTTTCTGCTTCTTAAATGAATCTTGTTGTTGACCCCTGTTTTGTGGCGCCTTATAATTCGGATTCCGTTTTCCTTCCCGGGTCCAGTTTCCATTGTTTGCATCTTTATGGATAACTTTCCCGTTGTTGGTCCTGCTGCCGATGTATGTGGTTTTATTCCCTACATACGGGTTTGTGTTCACTGACTCCTGTCTTGATGTTGAAGTCCTAGTAGGCTTGGTTTTATTCTTTAACCAGGGATTGCCGTCCACAACATTTGCAGTGAAATCAGCGGCATATTTGTGTAGCCAGGAGAGCGATTTCGACCAGCGTTGGTGAGAATTTTCTTCTTCTTTGACACACATTAAATCCCACTTTTTTTGAAGAATTTCCCTTGGTTTTCCTCGGCTGATTCTACTAATCTCATCTCTCATTGTTCTGTCGCACTCTTCAAATTTTACTTGATGGGATTGTGCCCTCATTTTCAAGAGTTCAATTTCAATTTGAATGTCTTGAAACGCCCGTTGTTCCCGCTTCCTAAGCTGCTCACCGGGTTCTGTGGGTATCACTGGGATTTGGAACTTTTGTGGAATGATTTTATCTTCTGACTGCATCCATGAAATTAGAACATCAGCATAACCATTATTGCGGAGAGCTTGCCAGTATATTCTTCGGCGTTTTAACAACATTTCATTCCATTTTGAATTTATGGATTTAAAGCACTTCTCCACTTCTATATCATCCGTGTTGGTGGATATTCTTTCTTCAGTGTCAGGAATCACTCTTGGCGGAATAGCCTGGTGCTTAATCAAATCTTCAACATGCTTCTCCATACCTTTCATTGCTTGAGAAATCATTTCACATACCTCGGATTTGTCTGTACTCGAGGTTGATGAAGCTTGATCTTTTATCTCCAGTAGATGACTGGAAATAGTGTCCAGTTTCTCTGATATCACATTGAGTTTTTCACAAATGTCCGTCAGCACTGTGAATGAATCATCTTCAGAATTCATTTCTGTCGCTTGCTTTCTTGTAGGCCGCATTGTGTCTGCTTGTATACCGTTGATATGTAGACAAATTTTTTTTTTAAAGTTTGACAAGTATACAGTTACAAATATTCAAAAGTAAAAAAAACACAGAGCCGTTTTTTTCTCCAACTAGTTTCATTCGTATCATCAGGGAGAATGACAGTTGTGACGTTACAACGTCACAATGATAGTGACGTAACAATGGTATGACGTCATAATATAGCAAGCGGTAGCGGACTCAGTGTATATGTAGGCCCAACAGAGTAAATAATGTATAACATAATTACATTATTAAACATTAAGTTTGGGTCTTAATATTTTGATAAAATAGTCTTCTTTGAATTGTCTCACCATTCTATCATTTGTTTCCATTTTGTAAAAGGGAAATATTTTAAATTTAATTTCTTTGTTTTTTGCACAGGTGTCCAAGTGCGCACTGAGTGGTATACAACGAGTCTCTGGACATTTTATTTGTTGTTTATGTACTCGGACTCTGTCTCTGAGACACTCAGTTTGTCCTATATATTCACAAAAACACCCTTGACAAACGATGACATATATAATGTTTTTTGCTGAACAGTCAGTATTGAAGCGCACATAAAATCTCTCTGTTTTGTTCTTAAATTTCACACTCGAACCTTCTTGTAAATATGGACATGTTCCACAATTTCCTCTGTTACACTTGGTTTTTTTTAAAAAAAACACCTGTGCAAAAAACAAAGAAATTAAATTTAAAATATTTCCCTTTTACAAAATGGAAACAAATGATAGAATGGTGAGACAATTCAAAGAAGACTATTTTATCAAAATATTAAGACCCAAACTTAATGTTTAATAATGTAATTATGTTATACATTATTTACTCTGTTGGGCCTACATATACACTGAGTCCGCTACCGCTTGCTATATTATGACGTCATACCATTGTTACGTCACTATCATTGTGACATTGTAACGTCACAACTGTCATTCTCCCTGATGATACGAATGAAACTAGTTGGAGAAAAAAACGGCTCTGTGTTTTTTTTACTTTTGAATATATATATATATATATATATATAGTATACCCGTGTCCATATTTCCTCCCCAGGCTGTGCATTGACCTAGGGAAAGATATATTTTACGATGAATACTTACTTACTTATATTGTACTCCATGAAAGTGACATTTATTAACCATGCAAACCTTTAACGCAACCTACCGCTGTGTTTCCCATTGTACTGAAGATTGACATTTGCCTTCTGTTAATCCTTTAGGTCTCACACCATGCATCAGTGTGGACCCTAGGAATTGTCAGTCAACAATATGGTAACCATATTGTTATAAAATGCGCTAAATGCCGCTGAACCGATGAAGATGAACAGTGAACTAGTTATAGTGTTTGGTGTAAATAAAGCAACGTTTACTGATTGTTGTTTACAATACAATAATGAACACGTATTCATAAGAATCTCACAAAAACAATATATTAACAATAAATACATTAAATGAGTATGCTAGCTTATTCTAATCAAATCAAATGTAGTATAATTTACACATGAACAAATTTGATAACTCCAAGACACAATGTCTAGAAAACAATCTGCACGGTGCCTTGTGTATGTACAAGACACATGTCAGTGTAGCTATAGGAATTATGTGACTTTTATTTATGAAAGCTAAATAGGATAATATTCTGGGTCTTGTCGCACGAAGCACATCTTAGCATCAACATTGTTTTGTACAACTATTCCCTTCTCCAATCTGCGCGTTAGTGTACAGACGAACTTTTAAATTGCCAAGTTGGTTGGTTAAGAATGTACATGGTTCATTTTTGGCTCAAGAATATTTCATTATTTGGAAACTTGTAATGCTCATTTACAGATTATTCAAAGGGCAGATTCGTTACAAGTACAACCCGAACCTTCTTTCATTTTGCAAACATTAAGTCTGTTGTCTGCATTACGCTAAGGTAACCTTAGTGCATTGTGATCCTCTTTGTGCTCTGTGAATGACTAAATGAGTCTCAGTCTGGTAAGGGTTAGCTGTCCTTCAGTATCAACGGCGAGACAAGGGTCATTCCGGGAGTTCTGTTGCTAGGTACGGGTAACGCATCTGGCGATTGTGCTTTCTTCAGAAAATGCACAAGCATGTCAGCCGATTCAGTATCTAGTTGGAGAAGCTGCATCAGAACTTTCTGTGGATTTCCGTTTTCCTTTCGAACAAGAACCAGGTGTGTCGGACTTGTAACAAGAGCATAACATGTCCTTCATTGCGGCTCTGAACTTTGGGTTAGTGGCGAGGTAGATGATGAAATCATTTGCACTGTTCAAGCACCAGGCAACAGAGCAGTATGACCTTAGAAGATTTCCGATGTTTTCTTCTTGACTTCCACTGATAGTCGGGCTATAGAAGCCATCGCGCATGACGCTACTGGAGATAAGAAGTGTGTAGGTAGCCAGGAACGAGAAGGAGGTCACCAGCAGGGTCACAGTCACGCGTTTCTGATCCATCGTCGAACTTCCGCTTTTGCCAAACAGGCACTTCCGGTTTCTCCTAATCAGACGAAGGTTAACCAAGATGGCGGTTGTTGACAATGTTAGGAGGATAGGAGGCGTGAAGAAGAAGACAATCGTTACGAAGTCATCATAGATGTGCATGGCTACTTCAAGATCGGAATTATAAGTAAAGTTTCTTTCTCTTGTAATGAAAACACTTATGTTGTTTTTTTCGTCAAACTCGAGCAAGCCTTCGGAAAGAAAATATTTGGGAATATGACATATTGAGGTAATTATGAATATCGTGATGATTATTTTCCCAAAATGGCGAATCAGAAACATTTGATTTGCCTGAAGAGGCTTTAGAATTACAAGCAATCGTTCGGCGGAGAGCAGACAGATGAGATAGCCGGAATATTTGGCAAAAACAGATTCCAAATAAAATTCGGTGATTGGGGCTATTTTGTACTGTAGATAATATCCATAATCAGCTTCCTTTGTGGTTATAATTTCACAAACAGCTCTCAGAAGTGTACACAACAGGTACCCGGAATCGGACAACAGGAGCGCCATCAGATACCGGAAGTAGCTATGACTTAACGATTTGTGGAAGAGTACATACAAACCTATGGCGTTTAACACAAAACCGGAACTGCAGATTATTGGCTTGAGGATGATTCCGTTCACAAAAACCAGTTGTCTGTATGTTTCCTTGGACAATGTGCCGGATATTGCTGTTCCTGACGCACTTCCGTTTCCGGCAGATTCCGATTTGTTAGCGAGAATATCAATGTTTGGTGTCATTTTTCAGATTATTTCAGCCTGCAAAACAACAGAAATACAAATTAATTCGTAACTGTTTTACTTTAATTGTATCTTCAATAGAACCTACACAACATCATGAAATGTCTGTGTTCATAAATATGTTTGTTATATATTGTATAAGACATAAATTCATGTTTTGACAATGTGGGTGTGATGTTTTTCTTCACTTGAATATAGAGCAATGTCATGGATCCTCTTGTTATATACTTTATGTACTGCATAAAGTGCATGTCAAGAACTTTCGGTCTAGAGAAATTCTCCTCCCACCTCGTCAGGTTCGGAAATCTGAAGTGAGTAACCGCTGTGGGAGGAGAATGTTAGGATCGGAAATCGGAATGGAGTAACCTATGTTGGAAGAGAATGTTAGGATCGGAAATCTGAAGTGAGTAACCTATGTTGGAAGAGAATGTTAGGATCGGAAATCGGAATGGAGTAACCTCTGTTGGAAGAGAATGTTAGGAACGGAAATCTGAAGTGAGTAACCTCTGTGGGAGGAGAATGTTAGGATCGGAAATCTGAATGGAGTAACCTCTGTTGGAAGAGAATGTTAGGATCGGAAATCTGAAGGGAGTAACCTCTGTGGGAAGAGAATGTTAGGAACGGAAATCTGAAAGGAGTAACCTCTGTGGGAGGAGAATGTTAGGATCGGAAATCTGAATGGAGTAACCTCTGTTGGAAGAGAATGTTAGGATCGGAAATCTGAAGGGAGTAACCTCTGTGGGAAGAGAATGTTAGGATCGGAAATCTGAATGGAGTAACCTCTGTTGGAAGAGAATGTTAGGATCGGAAATCTGAAGGGAGTAACCTCTGTTGGAAGAGAATGTTAGGATCGGAAATCTGAAGTGAGTAACCCCTGTGGGAAGAGATTGTTAGGATGGGAAATCTGAAGGGAGTAACCTCTGTGGGAAGAGAATGTTAGGAACGGAAATCTGAATGGAGTAACCTCTGTGGGAAGAGAATGTTAGGAACGGAAATCTGAATGGAGTAACCTCTGTGGGAAGAGAATGTTAGGAACGGAAATCTGAATGGAGTAACCTCTGTTGGGAGAGAATGTTAGGAACGGAAATCTGAATGGAGTAACCTTTGTGGGAAGAGAATGTTAGGACGTAAATCTGAATGGAGTAACCTCTTTCGGAAGAGAATGTTAGGATGGGAAATCTGAAGGGAGTAACCTCTGTGGGAAGAGAATGTTAGGATCGGAAATCTGAAGGGGTAACCTCTGTTGGAGGAGAATGTTAGGATCGGAAATCTGAAGGGAGTAACCTCTGTGGGAGGAGAATTTTAGGATCGGAAATCTGAAGGGGTAACCTCTGTGGGAAGAGAATGTCAGGATCGGAAATCTGAATGGAGTAACCTTTGTGGGAAGAGAATGTTAGGAACGGAAATCTGAATGGAGTAACCTCTGTGGGAATAGAATGTTAGGAACGGAAATCCGAAGGGAGTAACCTCTGTGGGAAGAGAATGTTAGGATCGGAAATCTGAAGGGGTAACCTCTGTTGGAGGAGAATGTTAGGATCGGAAATCTGAAGGGAGTAACCTCTGTGGGAGGAGAATTTTAGGATCGGAAATCTGAATGGAGTAACCTTTGTGGGAAGAGAATGTTAGGAACGGAAATCTGAATGGAGTAACCTCTGTGGGAAGAGAATGTTAGGAACGGAAATCTGAATGGAGTAACCCCTGTGGGAAGAGAATGTTAGGATCGGAAATCTGAAGGGAGTAACCTCTGTGGGAAGAGAATGTTAGGAACGGAAATCTGAATGGAGTAACCCCTGTGGGAAGAGATTGTTAGGATGGGAAATCTGAAGGGAGTAACCTCTGTGGGAAGAGAATGTTAGGAACGGAAATCTGAATGGAGTAACCTCTGTGGGAAGAGAATGTTAGGAACGGAAATCTGAATGGAGTAACCTCTGTGGGAAGAGAATGTTAGGAACGGAAATCTGAATGTAGTGACCTCTTTGGGAAGAGAATGTTAGGAACGGAAATCTGAATGGAGTAACCTCTGTTGGGAGAGAATGTTAGGAACGGAAATCTGAATGGAGTAACCTTTGTGGGAAGAGAATGTTAGGACGTAAATCTGAATGGAGTAACCTCTTTCGGAAGAGAATGTTAGGATGGGAAATCTGAAGGGAGTAACCTCTGTGGGAAGAGAATGTTAGGATCGGAAATCTGAAGGGGTAACCTCTGTGGGAAGAGAATGTCAGGATCGGAAATCTGAAGGGAGTAACCTCTGTGGGAAGAGAATGTTAGGAACGGAAATCTGAATGGAGTAACCCCTGTGGGAAGAGAATGTTAGGACGTAAATCTGAATGGAGTAACCTCTTTCGGAAGAGAATGTTAGGATGGGAAATCTGAAGGGAGTAACCTATGTGGGAAGAGAATGTTAGGAACGGAAATCTGAAGGGAGTAACCTCTGTGGGAAGAGAATGTTAGGATGGGAAATCTGAAGGGAGTAACCACTGTGGGAAGAGAATGTTAGGAACGGAAATCTGAATGGAGTAACCTCTGTGGGAAGAGAATGTTAGGAACGGAAATCTGAATGTAGTGACCTCTTTGGGAAGAGAATGTTAGGAACGGAAATCTGAATGGAGTAACCTCTGTTGGGAGAGAATGTTAGGAACGGAAATCTGAATGGAGTAACCTTTGTGGGAAGAGAATGTTAGGACGTAAATCTGAATGGAGTAACCTCTTTCGGAAGAGAATGTTAGGATGGGAAATCTGAAGGGAGTAACCTCTGTGGGAAGAGAATGTTAGGATCGGAAATCTGAAGGGGTAACCTCTGTGGGAAGAGAATGTCAGGATCGGAAATCTGAAGGGAGTAACCTCTGTGGGAAGAGAATGTTAGGAACGGAAATCTGAATGGAGTAACCCCTGTGGGAAGAGAATGTTAGGACGTAAATCTGAATGGAGTAACCTCTTTCGGAAGAGAATGTTAGGATGGGAAATCTGAAGGGAGTAACCTATGTGGGAAGAGAATGTTAGGAACGGAAATCTGAAGGGAGTAACCTCTGTGGGAAGAGAATGTTAGGATGGGAAATCTGAAGGGAGTAACCACTGTGGGAAGAGAATGTTAGGAACGGAAATCTGAATGGAGTAACCTCTGTGGGAAGAGAATGTTAGGATCGGAAATCTGAATGGAGTAACCTCTGTGGGAAGAGAATGTTAGGATCGGGAATCTGAAGGGAGTAACCTCTGTGGGAAGAGAACGTTAGGATCGGAAATCTGAATGGAGTAACGTCTGTGGGAGAAGAATGTCAGGATCGGAAATCTGAATGGAGTAACCTCTGTGGGAAGAGAATGGAGAGTCAAGATTAAGAAGTATGTGTCTGTAATGAATGAATGTTCTCCACACTCTTATATAGACAATTTATTAGTTTAAACACGTTCGTACTTGAACTTTGTAGACACTTTCCCTTTAACCTGTTCTTAATTGTTGATTTACGGGCATTAGTTGACTCTAATTCGTCCTAATTCGTCTGTTGGAGTGTGTTGTTCATTTTTGGAGTACATATCTTCTCTGAGAGAACATACTCTTCGAAAACTTGTTTACACAAAAGTAGTAAAACATAGATTATCCGATAATAAAAAGGTGTGTTTCTTTGAACGTTCACCAAAGAAAAACGATCTGACATGAATGACAAATGTCAGAACCTGTTTTCTATGATTTCTGATAAGAAAATTGTAAATCCGTTGTCCGTAGATATCAGATTGGACTACAGCTTACCTCGCACTCATTTTGAAATACCAAGGGGTGGACTGGAGTTTCAAAGGCGATAGCATTTTTGTGGTACTTATGTGGCACTACAGTCTGCTGTACAAAGTACCCGTTTGGCCCCCTAACACTACGACTAAGAATCGCAAGAATAGCTACGAATGAACTGATGTCACGATTAGTCAAATTTAGCAATTTTTTTAAGTCATATCTCTCCACGATTCTGTTACGAACGTTACGTTAAGTACGATAGAGTTAGGAATAGCCGTGATATTCGACTAGAAACGTACAGATAATGTCACGAAATCACTACGACTTGCATTGCGTACCCCTGTCACTACCAGTCGTCGGGTCTGTTCTTGTGTCAATAACATCCAGTCAGCGTACGGAGCTGCCTCCAATTTACGTAAATTCTGTACTGGAAGGTTCCGAGCCTGGAGTGGCCGCCCTAGAATATCCCACACATGCTCCAGGGCGTTCAGATCTGGGCTTACTGCTGGCCAGGCTAAAGTTGTCACTGCGTTGGCTCGCATGTAATCGACAACGTTACGTGATCCGTGATCGGGCGTTGTCGTCCATGTACTGTGGTCGTGTATCAAGTGCATGGTTATCTGAACTGAACTTTATCCAAAGAACTCAGGCTGCAAACAGCAGCATAAGAGGTACATAAACATATATACATTGATACAATATACAATATAATAGGTATGTACAGCTGGTATAAAGGTACATATGATTATAAAAGCTATTTCTTGAACAAAGACATAATGATTTTACAAAAATTTGAGAGTTTTCTTAAAGTTCCTAGCTTAGTAGAATTAAATAAAATATTCATTTTGTACATATTTGGCCTATTGTAATAATGTTTGTGAATATACTTTTCTCTTTCTGATTGTAATATAGGACAAACAAATAAATAATGAAATTCGTCCCCAAGATCGTTTAAATTACAAAGAGTACATTTTCTTTCATGAACTGGGATATTTTTCCATCTACCGGTCTCGATTGGCAGAAAGTGATTAGCTGTTCGAAATCTTAATAAGTTATTGTAATTAAAAAAATGTAGGTATTGTTCAAAATGGAGAGATAGATTTTTGAAGATATTGTATATAGTTGCTTTTGGAAGAATTTTCAATTGTTGATAACCAATTTTGCTGAAAAATATCTTTTAATTTGCTTTTAACTATAGATTTTAGCCAAATGGTACTTTTGAAATTTTGAGATTTCCAAACAAAACTCTGTCCAAGATCATCAAAAATTCGTTTGATATAACATATCCATTTGTGTGAACAATTGCCACAGAGAAAATCATTAAATAACAATTTATAAACAAGAAGGCACAATTTTGACGATTGACCAGTCAGAAGTTTAGCCCAAAAACATACCATTCTGCATTTAATAATATTTACATGCGGGAATCGACCAAACTCGCCATAGACCATGTAGTTGGGGGACCTTTGCGCAATGACGACAAATATTTAAGGAATCGTAGATGTACATTTTCAAAACAGGACGCATTTTCAAAACCCCAGACTTCACATCCATATAAAAGAATTGGGGTAATCGTACAATCAAATAATTTCAAATGACAGTAAATAGAACGTTTAAGTTTTCTTCCTTGACTTAATACGAAAAACATTGCCTTTGTAGCCTTTTCAACCAACAAACTTTTGGTTTTAGTGAATTTATTATTTTTCTGAAGTGTAATTCCGAGATAAGGATAGCAATCTACATTATCAAAAATGGTTACTCCAATATTAAAATTTCTTTTATATTCTTTTTTGGAACCACCGAAAATTAAAATTTTGGATTTGGATGCGTTGATTTTAAGCCTCCATTTGTTACAGTAATTGTTAAAAGAATCCAACATTTTTTGTAAATCATTTGGGTCTGAAGACATAAGTACTGTATCATCAGCATATAATAATGCAAAGAGTGTAATAAGTGTATCTAGGCGGTTATGAAAATCAACAGGGTTTAGTTGTAAACCGGAACATGAATCTGAAGCTAATGCATCTTCAAGATCGTTGAGAAAAAGTGAAAACAAAATAGGAGACAAATTCTCTCCTTGGCGGACACCTTGCTTGCACAAAAAGAAGTCAGAATAATTACCGCCGTTACAAACACAGGATTTTATATTTTGGTACATGTTAAAAATGACCTTGAAGCATTTTCCAGATATGTTATTTTGCAAAAGTTTTTGCCAGAGCCCTGATCTCCAGACGGTATCAAATGCTTTTTGAAAATCAATAAATGCGCAATATAGTTTCTTTTTGCGGCATTTTAACAGTTCCGAAAGATGGTGCAAAGTGAAAATATTATCTGTAGGCGAATAACCTTTTCTGAAACCAGCCTTAGCCTCGGAGAGAATTTGGTTTGTTTCAATGAATTGATTTAATCGAATGTTTAAAATAGACGTGAAAAGTTTTCCAAAACAGCTCAGTAATGTTATAGGTCTGTAATTACTAGGGTTTTGAGGATCGCCTTTATTTTTGTAAATTGGTTTGATGATACCAGTTAACCATTTATCTGGGAATATTCCAGTGTCAAGAACAATATTAAAAAGTTTTACATAAATATCTATGAAAACATCAATAGTAGAAGAAATATATTCATTTATAACATTGTCAATTCCGGGAGCTTTATTGTTTTTAAGATTTTTAACACATGATTTTTTTCTCTTCGCTAGTAATTTCAGAGTTGAGTATAGTGCTGTTCCCAGTGTCGACTTGAGGAATGGTTTCATCAACGCCATCGTTAAAAGCTGGCTCGTCATTTTGAGATTTAAAAAATTCAAAAAATGAATCAATATGTGGAGATTGTTCTTGGCCCGTTTCTTTTTTACTTTTTTGAGTAATTTCCAAAAAGAACGTGGATCATTTTTTCGAAGTTGGGATAATTTATCTTGGATGGATTTAGTATGCCTGTTAGAGAATGTTAAAATACATTTTTTGTAGTGTTTACTGGCATTTATTAATCTAGATTTATTCTGAATTGTTTTACAATTTTGAAATAATCGTTTTGCCTCAAAGTATTTTCTACGTAAAATTTTGCATTGTTTGCCATTGTTTGTCGAACTGAGGGACAACGACCGGCTGTAGCACGTCCCGGATGTATTGAGCTCCCGTTAAGTTGCCCCTCATGGTGACCAACTCCAGCTTGCAGTCATGAGACAGGCATTCCCATACCATAACAGAGCCACCTCCATACGCAACAGTTGACTGGATGTTTCTGGGGGTATAAGCTGTATTCTTCTGTCTCCAAACACGTGCATGCCCATCAGTAACGTGGAGCAAGAATCGATTCTCGTCAGACCAATGGATTTTCCGCCAGGTCCTCAGATTCCAGTGTTGTCTGTCCAAACACCATGCCAAACGCGCACGTTTATGATGGCTTCTCAACAAGGGACGTTAATTACCCTTCTTGCCCCTGATGGTGACTAAATCCAGCTTGCAGTCATGAGACAGGCATTCCCATACCATAACAGAGCCACCTCCATACGCAACAGTTGACTGGATGTTTCTGGGGGTATAAGCTGTATTCTTCTGTCTCCAAACATGTGCTTGCCCATCAGTAACATGGAGCAAGAATCGATTCTCGTCATACCAATGGATTTTCCGCCAGGTCCTCAGATTCCAGTGTTGTCTGTCCAAACACCATGCCAAACGCGCACGTTTATGATGGCCTCTCAACAAGGGACGTTTAATTACCCTTCTTGCCATTAGTCCTGCCGATTTGAGGCGATATCTGACTGCTCTGGTGCTGATGTTTCGATTTGGTAACCACAGACGTTTCAGCTGAGGACTTGTCAGGAAGGGTTCTCGGCGTACATGTCGAAGAAGGTGCCGGTCCTCTCGAGGTGTAGTAACAGTAGGTCTTCCAGACCTTGGACGGTCCATTGCACCTCCTGTCTGCGCATGCTTCCGGACTAAACGACTAACAACAGTGTAATGGTAGCCCAGATTTCTTCTGATAATTTGATTTCTGAGATCCATTGACAATCGTCTTCGTATCATGTTCGATAGATATGCTTGAAAGGCTATGAAAAGCAACGTTACATACCACCAAATGCAGTTAGGCCATACCTGCTCTTTGTGATGCTCGAGCGTAGCATGTTGCACGTGCATGCCCCGAACGTGTAGGCGCAACTGTCATGCATCACTGGTTGGAACGTATCGCACAAACACTACTCTTCTCATAAATGTTCCTTGTTTAACTATTTTAAATATTCTCCAAAATATATCATCACAAATATCAGGGGGTGCTTAACTTTGTTTGCTTTGTGTATACATATTAGCTGTTAATATTTATATTTATGAATTATTACAAGTTTACAAGTCTATCAATATTTCACACAAAAGAGTAGACATATTACCTTTAACAAGATGGCAGAAAGCAGCAGCTGTGGGAAACACTTCCGGCCACCGCTGAATTCAGGAGAAAGTGATTTACGTAATTCTTAATGCAGGATTGATTTCGTGCAATCACTCCTACGATTTCTACCTAAGTAAACATCCATTAGTTGTATCTAAATACATTCTCGACAATCGATAACAAAGTCAATAGTCGATTAAGGAATCAAGCCACCATCTACGAATAATTTAAATACAAACGTTTGTCTAGCTATTAGAGTGTCAGTATAATTAATTTGTATCACGCACCATCCATTGTGATTTGGTGTCATGTAATGTCCACACTTCCATTACATTTTATACTATTATGAACACTCTTAATATTGATGTATTGTTGTTAGGAACGTGTGTAGATGATATGATGGGGAGCCATCTTCATGTATTCTCCTCATTGTTGAAACCATCTAGACGATCTGGCCTTGGGATCGTGGACACATCTTAGAGAAGCACATTTAGTTTGTGAACATTATATTGCAAATTGTGAATTTTAAAGGGGTAGTAGCACGTAGTAGCAAATTTTATTTTTTCAAATTTCGCATTTATAATGATAGTTTATGTCATTTATATTTACTTTAGAGGGTAAAACATCTTATTACACAAACCAATGTTCCACTGTCGTAAAAACGGTGTTGCGTATAATGCAAAAAATACATGGCGGCCATTTTATTGTGAACACATTTTATTATTTCGAATGACAAAAACTATTCCCATGGCTTTACGGAACCATATACACTAATGTTTTAACTTGATTTTCCGAAGACAGAAGGGTGTTTTACTATTAGTGACATTATTTTTCAAATACATTTCATCAACTTATTTGAGCGAAAAAACGTGCTACTGCCCCTTTAAAAATCTTAATTTATTCTTTTAAGTGAGGAAAGATGTCATCTTTCCTGAAAAAAATCCAGCAAATCCTAGACTCCGCACCCCTCTGATTAACGTACAGTCAGGCCTCGATAATCAGAACGCTTCCGTTTTTCATCAAAAACGTTCGGATAGTGAAATATTCGGACTACTGAGTACTGAGGACTACTATAGAGATCAGTTTGGTTACATCTTCCTACCGTTCGGAAACTGCGAGATTCGGATTACTTACTCTGGATACCACTGGATATATACAGGATACTAAATGGCCTAAGGCTTCTATTAATAGTTACCATTTTAAACGAGGAAATAATTTCATTGGTATATTTTATACGATCGAAAGCGAGTTTAATACCAATCATTCACGAGTTTAATACCAATCATTCACGAGTTTAATACCAATCATTCACCAGTTTAATACCAACCATTCACCAGTTTAATACCAATCATTCACGAGTTTAATACCAATCATTCACGAGTTTAATACCAATCATTCACCAGTTTAATACCAATCATTTACGAGTTTAATACCAATCATTCACGAGTTTAATACCAATCATTCACGAGTTTAATACCAATCATTCACGAGTTTAATAATATGGCATTATCCAGAAGGAAGTATAGTATTCTGTTTATTACTTGCCCAAATTTATCAAATGAAATCGCCGACAGTGTGTTGAAACTAAGATTTTCGCGAGTCATGTGCTATGATGATCTGTCTTCGAAACTGTCCTTTTATGAACATTATTTCTCATACGTCATGGTCATGACGCAGATGAAAGATTTCTCTAGCGATTGTTATGATTTTTTATTTGAAACATAAGATATTCAATGGTTCTTTAACTATTTGGTGAAATACTCACCTAAGCAAACATGAATTCTGTTCACAGTTGTTCGACCACACATACTCCAGGAGTATTTATACTTATGAGTAAATATAATTTAAGGGTCCAGTAAATATATTTTTACCCAGGTCATATGTACTCCAGGAGTATTATTACGCATGTAAGCAAATGCGTTCACATGCCACCCAAAGTAAAGTAATTTACATGATGTATGTTTACTCACATAAGCATAAGGGTTTAAGAGTCCGTAAATTGTGTCAACTCAAAGACTGGTTTAAACATATAAGTATTTTATTCATAATGAAACGGATTAGGAACAACTTATCTAAATTAGGATGCCCTCTCCTTGTTTTTTTTACAATATAAGGCTTTACATTCTGGAAAAAGATAACAGGTACTGGACAAGATAGAAATGTAAGAAGACGAATAACTAGAAAGAATTTATGTTACGTATAAATCTGTTACACAAATAGTTTGATCACATGAATAAAGTATTGAAATTTCTTGAAAACATCTACATTTTGACAAAATGACAGGTCTGCGCTTCCCTCTAACAACAATTCAAGATTTATTGACAAACATTTTGCATGAAGTATGCGCCTGAATGTTGATGTACGTTGTTCTTTCTGGTTATTGAACACTGAACATTCAAAGAAAAAATGGTGAGCGTCTTCAATATAAATAACATACATACAGATTTCATTCCAATTTTTCAAACCAAAGTTTAATGTTCTCACAGTTTATCGTTACTTTGTGTGCAAAATGTTTGGTTTTCTTTTACCACATGACATGCTAGCTAATCTGCTATGTCATTAATGTACACAACAAATAAGAATAAGATAACAATCTATCTATCTATCTACCTATCTAGAGAATATCTAAATATACAATAGTTCTAAAGGTAAATTGTATAAAGATTTCAAATATAATCTATGCTTTGAAAATCATTTATACTTAACAAAAGGTATATTTTTCCCATATTAAAGCTCAGGACTTAGCTTGTAACAATAATTTACCAATTGAAACCGGTATCCAGTCACTTGCCGTGTATATATTTGTTTATTGGTGTATATATTTCATTTTCTCATGTACTACCGTTGGTTGGTTCAGAAATATAATGGTCAGTCTGTCTCTCACAAATCTGAAGATTTCTATTAACTGATTAACAGTTGAATGCCCAGGCTGATATCAAGACTGATATTTATCAAAAGGTTCGTTTGTATGAAACTAATTAAACAATTGAAGAATTAACAAATATATGGATATATGACGTTTCAGTGTAGATACTAACACCGTTATCAAGCAAATGATACATACCACAATGTTCAGTATCATTTGCTTGATAACGGTGTTAGTATCTACACCGAAACGTCGCATATCTTTGCAATAAAGAAGTTGAAAATCCATATATTTGTTAATTCTTCATATTACCAACTTCTAAATGCCTCTTAAAGAAGTAATTAAACAAATGTTTAAAAACAACTCTTTACCAACACAACTGATAAGTAAAATTTGTCTGTTATTGGCTGCTAAAGTAATGTCACCTTTCTTAAAGGGGCAGTAGCACGTTTTTTCGCTGAAATAAATCGATGAAATGTATTTGAAAAATAATGTCACAAAAAGTAAAACACTCTTCTCTCTTCGGAAAATCAAATTAAAAAAATGAGTGTACATTTTTCCGTAAAGCCATGGGAATCATTTTTGTCATACGAAATAATAAAATGTGTTCACAATAAAATAGTCGCAATGCGATTTTTGCATTATACGCAAGACCGATATTACCACTACGGATAATTGGTTTGTATAATAAAATGTTTTACACTCTAAAGTAAATATAAATGACATAAACTACCATTATAAATGGGAAATTAAAAAAAATAAAATTTGCAAAAAACGTGCTACATTTAACGATATCATTGATTTCATCTTTTCTTATAATGAGAGAGTCGGAAATAACATCCATTCTCTTATTAAACATCGATGTATGTAAATTTATCAGGATAGTCCATAACCCAACCAAAAGATCGTTTGCGTTTTAAAGGGGCAGTAACACGTTTTTTGCAAATTTTATTTTTTCAAATTTCCCATTCATAATGATTGTTTATATCATTCATATTTACTTTAGAGGGTAAAACATCTTATTACACAAACCAATTATCCGTAGTGGTAATAACGATGTTGTGTATAAAGAAAAACGTGCTACTGCCCCTTTAAAGGTCTGTGCTGCAAAGATCGACTGCTTATTACAGAATCTAGCACTTGTTGTGTGAGTACATTTGAACTTAATCATTGGAGAGTGTCCTTTTAACGTTTCAGATTTCAACATTCTGAACATCTGAATCTCGTGTATTGTTGTGTATCTGATGTTAGCTTTATCATTCGAGATGTTACAGTGCAATAAATTAAATTTCAATACCTATATGATGGTTTAGGAAAGTCATTCTTGTAGTGCCAATAGTAGCGTATTTTCGTATACATTAAGACACATTACGTCTGACCATTGCATTGGCGAATACAGTGAGAACTCCCCAACTCATTTTCCTTGACCATACCCTTGGGCCAATCAATGTTTTGAGTTAATCTCTTGCATGCGGAGTTGCCCTACATCCTACCTGAACTAGCATAGATTCGTCTGTGTATCAAGTTATATAGTGAGAGCTTCAGTCGACCTGGGACTGCGATTTCGGTTGCAACACATCTGACGTAATATGTTCCTGAAGCGAGCCCCAGTTGCAACGTATACGATGAAGTTAATAGACGCGTTTATATCCCAGACAAACGATATTATGTTATGGAGGACGAGGACGAAGTTCTGTTCACGTCCATCATCATTGATAGAAATACCAAGCATTCGCATGTTCTGTAAAATCAGCAACAAAACATAAGCAACGAGAAAGAATACTGAAACCACTAAAGCGGTTCTCACAAATTTCTGCCGTCCCATTGCAGGGTTGCTGGAACTGGAGGAAGACCTGGAGGTGGTGCTTCCTGCGAATAGACGCCTCCTTCTGTGCTGGATGCGGTGAAGCTGAACCAAGATGGCGACGTTGATTGAGAACATGAGGAGCAATGGAGCATATTGCAAGAGGACGCTGTAGGCAATTGGGTATACAGTGACGTATATTCCCTCCTCTGTTGAGTTCATCGCCGCTAAGTTGTCTGCATACATATCCGGACCAGCTTTTATTACTGAGAATAACAACGGAGAACTAGGGATGCAAAAGGCAAATATCAATACGGAAACTGCCACGGAGATCCATTTGGAACAACGTGAGAGGAACATTTCGTGGACAGTCAGAGGGAAGGAAACAGCTAAGAGACGATCAAGCGAGAATAGGATGATGCAATAGCCCCCAATATATATAAACGGTCTTTCAAAGTTTTCACTTAATGATGGGAAGATGAACTTTTCTAAGGCTGCAGCTTGTTCTGGATGACTTGCTTTCATCACAAGTACGAATGACTTGATCAGGGAGCATACAAGGTAGCCAGAATCTGCCGCAGCGAGACATATGAGATATGAGTAGAAGCCGAGACGTAATTTCGGTCGAGTAAGTACGAGAATTCCCAACACATTGAGCACCAGTCCAGTGCAAGCAAATATTGGTTTGATAGCATTGAAGGTGAATTCGAACCTTAGGAACTGTTCATTAGATATAAGCCCCGTGTCGACCTCAGTCGGGGTGTCAGTATGAACATCTTGGCTTATAATGTCATTTAGATTTGCATTTACGTCACCATCAGAATGATCCAGGGGTTCATTTGACACAGGATTTGCTGTTGAGTCTGTGGTGATGTTAAATAAATAATCATCAATATCTGCTGTACTCGGTTCATTCATTACAGTATTCGACGTACTTTTATATGTAGATGAAGAAGACATATTAACAGTTCCATTTGGCTCACCGATAGTCTCATTTGGTTCAAGTAAAGTCTTGTTTGGCTCACTCATAATTGCATTTGACATATTTATAGTTTCATTAAGCTTCTCCTTATTTCGATTTGACACATCCATAGTTCCATTTGACACATCCATAGTTCCATTAGACACAACCATAGTTTCTTTCGACCCATCCATAGTTTCTTTCGACACATCCATAGTTTCATTTGATGTATCCATAGTTTCATTTGACGTATCCATAGTTTCATCTGGCGTATTCATAGTTTCGTTTGACACATCCATGGTTTCATTTGATGTATCCATAGTTTCATTTGATGTATCCATAGTTTCATTTGACCTATCCATAGCTTCGTTTGACACATCCAAAGTTTCATTTGACGTATCCATAGTTTCATTTGGCGTATCCATAGCTTCGTTTGACACATCCATAGTTTCATTTAATGTCTCCATAGTTTCATTTGATATATCCATAGTTTCATTTGACGTATCAATAGTTTCGTTTGACACATCCATAGTTTCATTTGGCATATTCAAAACCTCAACTCGATGAACTAATGTCTCACTCGGCTCCACGGTAGTTTCAATGCTATCATTTGACTCCAGTGTACCATTTGAAGATAACAAATTGAAATATTCCGAATTTTCCTTCGTTGTCTCATTTAGAGGTAAATCGTTTGTATTTACTGTATCAATATCCCTTGTATCATTTGAAAGTTCAATATTGATAGTCTCTGTATCCTCCCACGTTGATTCGCTTGAATTTACAACGTTGATATTTTCTGAATTCTCCATCAATGTAGTACTTGAAGGTACAATATTGGTAGTTTCTTTATCCACCCACCTTGATCCGTTTGAATGTAAGACGTCGGTTGTGTCTGAATTGTCCATCATGGTTTTATTTGAAGACAGAGTGTTGATAGTTTCTGTATCATCCCAATTTGTATTGTTTGAAATTGAAGGTATGTTAGTGCTTTCATCTGAAGGTGCATTGGTATTTTCAGTATCCATCATCGCCATATCATTTGATGGTGCGTTGGTTTTTTCAGTATCCATAATCGTGGTAACATTTGAAGGTGCGGTGGTATTTTCAGTATCCACTATCGCCATATCATGTGAAGGTGCGGTGGTATTTTCAGTATCCATCATCGCCATATCATTTGATGGTGCGTTGGTTTTTTCAGTATCCATAATCGTGGTAACATTTGAAGGTGCGGTGGTATTTTCAGTATCCACCATCGCCATATCATGTGAAGGTGCGGTGGTATTTTCAGTATCCATCATCGCCATATCATTTGAAGGTGCGTTGGTTTTTTCAGTATCCATAATCGTGGTAACATTTGAAGGTGCGGTGGTATTTTCAGTATCCACCATCGCCATATCATGTGAAGGTGCGGTGGTATTTTCAGTATACATCATCGCCATATCATTTGAAGGTGCGTTGGTTTTTTCAGTATCCATAATCGTGGTAACATTTGAAGGTGCGGTGGTATTTTCAGTATCCATCATCTCCCTATCATTTGAAGGTGCGGTGGTATTTTCAGTATCCACCATCGCCATATCATTTGAAGGTGCGGTGGTATTTTCAGTATCCACCATCGCCATATCATTTGAAGGTGCGGTGGTATTTTCAGTATCCACCATCGCCATATCATTTGAAGGTGCGGTGGTATTTTCAGTATTCATCATCGCCATATCATTTGAAGGTGCGGTGGTATTTTCAGTATCCACCATCGCCATATCATTTGAAGGTGCGGTGGTATTTTCAGTATCCATAATCGCCATATCATTTGAAGGTGCGTTGGTATTTTCAATATCCATAATCGTGGTAACATTTGAAGGTGCGTTGGTATTTTCAGTATCCATCATCGTGGTATCATTTGAAGGTGCGGTGGTATTTTCAGTATCCATAATCGTTGTATCATTTGAAGGTGCGTTGGTATTTTTAGTATCCACCATCGCCATATCATTTGAAGGTGCGGTGGTATTTTCAGTATCCACCATCGCCATATTATTTGAAGGTGCGGTGGTATTTTCAGAATCCACCATCGCCACATCATTTGAAGGTGCGTTGGTATTTTCAGTATCCATAATCGTGGTAACATTTGAAGGTGCGGTGGTATTTTCAGTATCCACCATCGCCATATCATGTGAAGGTGCGGTGGTATTTTCAGTATCCATCATCTCCCTATCATTTGAAGGTGCGGTGGTATTTTCAGTATCCACCATCGCCATATCATTTGAAGGTGCGGTGGTATTTTCAGTATCCACCATCGCCATATCATTTGAAGGTGCGGTGGTATTTTCAGTATTCATCATCGCCATATCATTTGAAGGTGCGGTGGTATTTTCAGTATCCACCATCGCCATATCATTTGAAGGTGCGGTGGTATTTTCAGTATCCATAATCGCCATATCATTTGAAGGTGCGTTGGTATTTTCAATATCCATAATCGTGGTAACATTTGAAGGTGCGTTGGTATTTTCAGTATCCATCATCGTGGTATCATTTGAAGGTGCGGTGGTATTTTCAGTATCCATAATCGTTGTATCATTTGAAGGTGCGTTGGTATTTTTAGTATCCACCATCGCCATATCATTTGAAGGTGCGGTGGTATTTTCAGTATCCACCATCGCCATATTATTTGAAGGTGCGGTGGTATTTTCAGAATCCACCATCGCCACATCATTTGAAGGTGCGTTGGTATTTTCAGTATCCAGCATCGTGGTAACATTTGAAAGTTCACGATTAGTATTTATGGTAAACCCCTCAATTGTATCATTTGAAGGTACAATGTCGGCAGTTTCTGTACCATTTGTAAACGTTTTTATAAATGCACTAATCTGAGACAGGTAGGGTGGGTGATCGTTGGGTGGGACTGAACTTGTTTCGTAGAGTTCTCCATGAAGCGTCAGTAAAAGTACCACGTAGACGGGAAAGCGTGAGGCCATTTTTGGCTGCAACAAAAAAAAGAGATATGCTATGTGACAGTTTTTGAATGACAAAGGAATAAAAAAAACATTAATGCAGAATTAGTTTTGTGAAACAACGTGTAAACAGGTATGTAATCACCCGAAACATTTACTTGTATACATTGGTAAATCTCTTTATGTGTTGGGAAATATACTAATACATGTGAGTAAAACATATGTGTACCAACTTCATCATCTATTTTAAATGGATGTCTATATCAATTGTGCGAGCTTGGGTTTCATTCAAACAGATGTCAATCATCGTAATTATCCGCATTTTGTTTTCATAAATACTCACATAAATACACAATCAAAAGAAAACCAACCGCGGTTTAGTCTCAACCAGCTCAAAACTGTAATATGCGTGTGAGCGTGACTGAAGTGTCAATTGGAATTTCTATGGGGGATTAGATTATAGCCTGTTTCAAGGCTGATCGTTACATGCGGTTGAACTGTACATTCATTGATGATCATTGATGACAGTAGTAAAACAAGATATACATATTGTGTGAAACGGTTTCAGTTTTCATGTAACGATTAGCCTTGACATAGACTATAGCTAATTCCCACATAGAAATTCCAATTAACACTTCAGTCACGCTCACATGCATATTACAGTTTTGAGCTGGTTGAGATTAAGATTAAATGAAAGATTAAATGAAAAAGAACTCCTTGACAATTTCTACTACACATAATAACATATACATATATAAACATTAAATACAATGACAAACGTTGCACCATGGCCGTACTAAATAAATACCATTGTATTGTTTCCTTCTGTCTATTATGATAACACATTTAAGAGAAGAATTTCCTATTAACTTAAATATTATCTACACCATTAATTGTGAATGGAAACATATGAAAGTTGATTATGTTCTATGGTTAATAATACTAAGATAGTTTTACTATATTTTATCACTTAACTTATAAAACCGAAAAATATCAAATTATATTTGTGAATATCTTATTTATTTCATCTAGCGAAGGGATAGGGACATATAAAGGCATCCCTTGAAACTTCCTTGAAACAAAGTCGATCAGTTATCATATATAGGTTTAACCTGGAATAAACATAAGTATTCTTACCTTGCCTCACCAATCCACCAGAGTCAGTGTGTTGATATAGTTAGAATATACATGTAATGCCTCTTATTTCTTCTGCAGTTCAATTCTGTTCAACTGATTTAAAGTAAAATGACATTTATCACATTTCAAGAGGTAATCAACGCCTTATTCTAGCATTTCATGGCTACTTCAATGTCATTGGTTATTCAAGGAATCGCATCCAATGAACTGACTGACACTTGACTGCTACCAATCCTGTTTCAGATGCAAGCCACGCCCTCTTAATTCCTATTGGTTTCCTATACGTTTTCTTGGTTGTTGTGCTTTGACAGTTCCTAGAAATTACCACACTTCCCATCAACATTTTAAAGTCACTGGTGCTTTTTTTGGTTTTACTCACCCGTTCCAAACTACATAATGGCATTTTTGTAAATAAAATTATAAATACTGTCATAGTATGATTTGATGTGTTGTAAACATATGTTACATTGAAAATTAAGTTCGGTCTCTGACAGGAAGGAAAAACCCGAGCCCAAAACTGTATATGAACCAGGTCACAAGTGTTGGTGTCTCCACCGGGATTCGAACCCGGGCCGTGGGCTAACACTACACCACTGTGCTCCAGAAATGATGCGAAGCATAGGATTTTTTTATTGGCTATCAGGGTCTACAACCTTACCATATATCACACCATGTAGACCTTCACCAGTCTTCTCACACCATAATACCTTCTCCAGTCTTCTCACACCATGTATACCTTCTCCAGTCTTCTCACACCATAATACCTTCTCCAGTCTTCTCACACCATGTAGACCTTCTCCAGTCTTCTCACACCATGTAGACCTTCTCCAGTCTTCTCACACCATGTAGATCTTCTCCAGTCTTCTCACACCATGTATACCTTCTCCATTCTTCTCACACCATGTTTACCTTCTCCAGTCTTCTCACATCATGTATACTTCTCCAGTCTTCTCACACCATGTAGACCTTCTCCAGTCTTCTCACACCATGTATACCTTCTCCAGTCTTCTCACACCATGTAGATCTTCTACATTCTTCTCACACCATGTAGACCTTCTCCAGTCTTCTCACACCATACATACCTTCTCCAGTCTGCTCACACCATGTATACCTTCTCCAGTCTTCTCACACCATGTAGACCTTCTCCATTCTTCTCACACCATGTAGACCTCCAGTCTTCTCACACCATGTATACCTTCTCCAGTCTTCTCACATCATGTATACCTTCTCCAGTCTTCTCACACCATGTAGATCTTCTCCATTCTTCTCACACCATGTAGACCTTCTCCAGTCTTCTCACACCATACATACCTTCTCCAGTCTTCTCACACCATGTATACCTTCTCCAGTCTTCTCACACCATGTAGACCTTCTCCAGTCTTCTCACACCATACAGACCTTCTCCAGTCTTCTCACACCATGTATACCTTCTCCAGTCTTCTCACACCATGTAGACCTTCTCCAGTCTTCTCGCACCATACATACATTCTCCATTCTTTTCACACCATGTAGACCTTCTCCAGTCTTCTCACACCATACAGACCTTCTCCATCCTTCACCGGTCTTCTCACACCATAATACCTTCTCCAGTCTTGTCACACCATGTAGATCTTCTCAAGTCTTCTCACACCATACAGACCTTCTCCCGTCTTCTCACACTATGTAGACCTTCCCTATTCTTCTCACACCATACATACCTTTTCCAGTCTTCTCACACCATGTAGACATTCTCCATTCTTCTCACACCATGTAGACTTTCTCCATTCTTCTCACACCATGTAGACTTTCTCCATTCTTCTCACACCATGTAGACATTCTCCATCTCTCAGGTCATGGTCCCAAACGTTAGATCATTTCTCGGACGTCGTATTGCTACTCGGCTGCTGTAGAGTTCAACAATCTTTCTGACCATCTCCGTTACTGCAATTATCTCAGTACTTATCCCACCTCCTTCGGGAATCATCTCAAACCCCATCTTTTCAGAAAAGCCTTCCATCAGTGACTCAAGGATTTTTATAAATCTTTGAGTGACTTACATGTATATAGATCTTATTAGCTCTTATTGTACCATCGTATCAATCTTTATTCAATACTTAAAGGTCACAGGCCTATAGTACATTTAGTGAAAACAATATTTACATATTTGTACAATAAATGTAACCGCATAACACATCACTTCATATATATCTGTCATTTGACATCTATTCGTGTTACATATAATATCTATCATATCATTTCACATCTAATGACGTCATATATTATATTGTCATATCATATATATCACATCCCAACATATATTACATTACTTCATTAAATCCTGTGTCTACAAGGAGGCATAATAAATGAACATAGAACGGTTTTGTAGAACATTACTATTGTGTAGCAGGGCAGACAATTTCATAATATTTGGGTATTTATGATAATAAGCTTGTAGATATTTTTCTCTAAGAAGTGAATACACAGGGCATATAAGTAAAACATGGTATTCGTCTTCTATTACATCTAAACGACAAAGCTTACAGATTCTTTCTTCACGGGTAACTTTTATATAGCGCCCTGTCTCCACACAAAGGTCATGAGATGAACACCTAAAACGTGAAAGAGCCATTCGAAATCTTTTAGCAGTAACCTTTAATAAGTAATCTTCCCTGATTGTTTCAGATTTAAACATTTTGTTATAAAAACACTTGTTTGTTAGGATCATTGATGCTGTCCATGTCTGCATATAAATATCTTTTAATCTCTGGGTTAATGAAAGTATAAAAGTCGATTTTGAATACACATTTTGGTTGATCCAAGTATGACCAACACCGCAATTGGAAAGTAGTTTTCTTACACCAGTCACCCAATTTGTTTTACCATTTTTATCATACATCATACATCATGTTATAAACCTTTTTTTGGTAACCTGTCGGAGGGCATGTCAATACGTCTCAGCCAATATTTAATAACTTTCATATATATATATATATATATAAAGAGGAAATCTTCCACATTCTCCATACACCATCAGACTAGATGTGTGTATCTTTAAACCCTAATATTTTGTACATGCATATAAATGAATCTTTTCTATGGGATCAAAGTGGTGTGCTCCCCATACTTCTGACCCATATAATAGAATTGAGAGTATCTTTACATCATTCATTTTTTTAAAAGATTGGTATGAATTGTTTCCTAAATGTTTAGATTCTTAAATATGCACATAAACACTTTCTTTGCTTGTATAGCAGCTTGAACACAGATATATTTATAAAATCCTGTAGTTTCTATTTTTTTTAAGGTACCAAGTTTCATTACTTGATAACTTGCATCCATTTTTAAACACAAGAACTTTTGTTTTATTCATGTTTACTGTCAACTTTCATTTAGCACAGTAACAATCAAGTTCATTAATTTGACTTTGTAAGCCTTTGATTGTTGACGAGAAAAGGATAATATAATCTGCAAACAATAGTAAAAATATCTTGGTAATATCCGGATGAAGCTGAGTTCCATAATCACAGTTGGTATCTATTTTTGCAGCTAATTCATTTATGAAAAAGGTAAAGAGAAAAGGGCTTAAAATGCACCCTTGTCTCACCCCTAACTGACTAATAAAGGTTTGTGAAATCTCATTATTATTACGTACACATACCTTTACGTTCTCATAAATGCTACCCAATAGTTTATTGATGCTAAGGCCATGGAATTTCAAAAGGTTCCAAAGTTTTCCCTCTGCACAGAGTCAAAAGCCTTGGCATCATAACATCATAGTAGAGTGCCACGTAACCTTGTTTTGTGAGTTTTGAGCATGTCATTTTGCCACGGTTATGTGCGCAATATAGATAATCTCATTTTTTTTTATTACTGCCAATCAAACTGACCAACCATTGAACATATGGAACGGGGCCCAGATGGTGTTGGATATTAAGCGAACACAACAAACCAGTAGAGCTTTCATTACAATGTACACTTCAACTAACAATGGGTGTTGATCACGTCGCTGCAATAAATTCAAACTACTGCATATAAGAGTACATAACGACATAATGAGAGAATGGGCCTTGATGATGTTAGTTTGGTAACATGTATTTATCTCTGACCAGGGGTGTATATATACACAGGTTCATAGATGTGTTGACAACGCGTAGTCAATAATAATATTATTTTTCATCACTTAGAACTCAACGAGCACAATTTGACTTACCGGTAACATTATTAGTTTCGTGTTCAGTGATATAGCTATTGTTATTGTTACTTATTAACAATATTTGTGTCATGTATACACGTTATTTATTGACGACAATATGTTTATATAAGTGAATGAAAACATGAACAAATATTATTTTGACATTGGCTACACATTTCTCCTATCCATCATTCGTGTATAATAAATATTATGTAAAGGTAAGTAATGTGTAATCATAAATAACGCGTGAGTTTGCATTTCACTTCAGTGCAAATTTCATGTAATAGGGATGTCTTTGAACCACCGTATAAACGCGAAAGCTAGATCGATCTTCTTGTTTTTCGCTTAAAGATAATAGAATCTCTCTGTTTTTTTCTCTGGTAATTCGTTTATTCATATAGACAATACTTTCAACTAAACAAAACACATAAGATTATTTCGAAGCGTCAACTACTTACTAAGATATGGCCATTCAAAGTTAGTAAAATTGGCCAGCTGATTATCCGAATCCTTAAACAGTCTGCCGGGCCACCGTTAGCTTTCGTTAGCGATGTGACGTCATACACAGGAGTTGCTTAATGAAATCCTTAGTCAATTTCTCGATTTTCGTCGATAATTCGTTTAAAACATAATAAGAACGTTTCGACATTACAAGTTTCCGATAGAATGGGTATCTGTGCATCCGTTGGGAGTAATTTCGGAATTTTTGGAGTATTTTTCGATATTCTATCGCTGATTTTAGATTTGTTATTTTCCCAATCGGGTGGAGTCTTAGGTTATCTTATAGGCTACAATAGGTTTTGAAATGAATAACTGACAAATCAAAGATAAAAAAATAACATGCAATTGTGCTTGATTTTGTGTTTGAAGAGGCGTATCGTTTCAAATCTACTGCATCATTATTTCTCATGGTGACTTTATATTGCTAATAGAATAGTTGCATTATAACTAAGAAAATCATATCATTTTCATCATTGTTACTGGTTTACACATTTTTTAGATACAAATATTCGGGCTATCTTTAAATCTATAGTCGTGTACATTTACAATTACTTAGATTCGGTGTAATATCACTGACCTAACATAAACATTCATTAGATTATAGCATCGCATGAGCTTTACTAAAAATCATCAGACTTTCTCATTTTCCTAGCATGATATAAAACAGGCCTTGCATTTTATATTGTATGTATTGTTTGGTGGCCAATTCATGTGTTTTTGGAAATAAAATAATGTTTAAATCACATCGGATAAAAATATGGAAAATGAATCTTTCCCATGTGCGCTTTGAGCATGCTGTGGCATGGAAAAATGCGCGGTACAAGTACTCTGTTATTATTATTATTTTCAAATGAAAGAATTGTAACTATAGAACTTTGATCAACTCGCCATGGCCTTGTGTTGTTTCGTTTGCAATTTAAAAAATATTACTCAGGCTATAGTTCAGTCGTGTAGATTTCCCCTCTTATTTAATATTTAGTTAGTTATTTAAGTTAGAATGTCAAAAACGCAACTACATCACTTATTACATATCGTTACATTGATAAACAAACATATGGAAAATATATTTTGTTATTTCGCAAATGGACGAATGTGAAAATAAAAATTATTCAACATACCCATGAGTCAATGAATGAGGCGTGTTAACATCATTATAATGTGTATGAAATGTGTAATAGATCTCTGTGACGTTTGAACATCTTTATCATCTGACATGCGTGCCGCCGCCATATTGGGCAATGATAAGAATTGTTTCAAAACACATTGCAGAATTACGGGTCCAGCAATGGTCGCATCACGTATTAAACAGTGTTGACATCTGCTGCAATTTGTAGTACGTTTTACGGGGCGTGTATATATGTAATTTTGTTGTATAAGGACAACGGTAAATATGTTATTTAAGCAGTTATGTAAGGCTAATTCTAGTGGATTCCGCCAATAGACGGCAAGCGACTCCTGTGTATTACGTCACAAGGCCTAGAAAGCAGCATTCGGTCTCGCCTAAAGTTTTACGAGGCGTAATTGAGCGGCGTTCTAAAAAGGCCTTATAAAAGGTGTTTATTGGTTGAATTGACAATTATCAAGTGGAATCCTCGTCATCTTTGAATATGCTTGAATAAAAACCGAAAAGTGATATGGTCGAGGTTTGTGTATCTTTAATAAGAATAAGAATAAGATAGTTCCATAACATATCTTATTTCATACTTCAAAGTAAACAGTGGCGGCTCTTTGAAATGACCGGGGTCAATATTTCCTAAACTAATGCATCAAGTACTCTCTCTTAACCTCATTAAGGTATTTGTGATGAATGTGTTCTCATTTATTCCATGTTAAAACTTTTAAATAAATGAAATTGTAACTTTAAAAAATTGACCCCTTCCGTCTTTTTCATTATCCCATAATTCGAAAACATTCACCCCTGATATGATGATCATTGGGTAATTAGGAACTGATTATTTTACACAGGGATATCGGACGATTCATTGTCATTGTATTTTTTTATGTAATTTTATTGACGTTGGCCCTGTCGACCGAGTGACTTCAAAGATCTAAGCATTTGACTCTTTAGGTTCTTGCTCATTAGCATATGTCCTTCGATTATGTTTGATGTCAATAACACAAAAGGATTATTTTTGGGTATTTGGTCTTCTTTATTTGTAAGCATGTTTATGATCAATAGTTTTCACAAAATCAAATAGCATATTTCAAGGAAACCACATTAAACGAGAAAACGTTTATCTTAAGTTTATTTATCATTATGACGTGCCATTGGCAAGTGTCTCATTAACAACGGCGTCGCTGATTGCACAACTAGATTTAATTGCAACCAATCAGGACACTACATTTCCGCACCCGATTTCAAGCGAAAAACAACAGAGGTTAGAATAGGAAATCTGACGGGAGTAAACTCTGTGGGAAGAGAATGAGAAATGCATAGGCACACATATAATACGCACCGTTGGAAAATGAAGGCTACGGAAGGCAAATGTCCCACACTTCATCGATGTGACATTTTGAAATGAGATATAAGTTTATATTAATTCCAGTTATCACCTTCATCGATGTCCAGTTACATGGCATAATGCATAATGTTGAAGGGAATGTTTTAAGCCTGTATCTTTACATCATATAACAGACGTCGGTCTTTAAGTACATAATTTTGAAATATTATTCATTATTTATAAGCAGTTAAGCTATATAATATACGTTTAAGAGTGTTTTAATATTTGTCGGGTTTCAGTGATATATATCCCTGCAACATATGTCCCGATAAATGTCGTGATGAAAAGAAAAATGTATTTATCACACCAATATGCTGTGACAAAAATGCTACGGGGGTTACCTGCACTAAAATTACAAGCAACGGAAGGCATATTTTCCCTTCTAAATTGAAAGACATATAGCCTTCCGTATCCTATTTTTCTACACACTTCGGATAAAACAACGTCCGATTGTGCTGTAAATGGTCAATAATAGTCAAAATGAAATAACTGATTCTCTAATGTTCCTTTTATAACCCTTTAGTTCGCAATGTATTTTATACATCTATTTTAATTATATTATAATATATCAAATAAACTGTGCAGTTACTTAGTCATAAAAACGTCAAAGTATCACTTTACTCTTGATTTACTCCAAAACAGATGAACTATTCATATAATAACTTACAGCATATTTTAAACAATACTTTTATGGACAAAATCCTGAAATTTTCTCAGCAACTTTCCATGTAGAGTTTCTTACATTTAGTGTTAATAAGCTATCATTCTGCACATAGGTGAACATTTGCCTTCCGTAGCACGTCATTGCCTTTCGTAGCTACGAGTGCCTTCATTTTCCAACGGTGCGTATTATAGGGTGTGGTAGAGAAGATTTGCAATACTACCGTGTGGACGGCCTTGTTTTCCGGATATACGGGGTCCGGTTAAACGAGGTCTCGCTGTGTACATGTTTGGAAATATTGACTTGCAGCCAGCATAGCGGAATATGCATTTGCTGATATTTATCCACCCCTGAAACGACTGCTACCAAGGGACAATGCCAGGGCCGTGTTTAAGAGATATTTCAAAGTAATCGCTCAATGAGCGATTACTTTTAAACCTCTCTTAAACGCGATTGCTCAATGTAGCGCTACGTAGCAAGGCGAGCAAACTTCGAGGAATTTGCACTGTGTCGTTCAAGAGAGAATTAGCGCTACTTGAGCGCTACTTTAGCGCTACATTGAGCGATCAATGAGCAACTTAAGCGCTCGCTGTTACTGAACGGGGCTCAGGGCTCTGTTCCATAACATCCATAACAGCTTATAATCGCTCATTGAGCGCTGCATTAAACCTCTCTTGAACGCGATTGCTCAATGTAGCCTCGAGGAATCGCACCGTGTCGTTCAGGAGAGAACGCGCTACATTGAGCGATCAATGAGCGATTATAAGCACCCGCTGTTATGGAAAGGAGCCCAGTATAGATTGCTAACCATGGAGGGAAATATTTTCCGGTTAAACGAGGTCTCGCTGTATTCTGATGAAAAAGGGTGCATTTGATCTGGACATCTGTACTCTAAAGCCAATCAAGTAACAGGTATCAGAAGTTGGTACAGTAATATGGCCGTTATGAGTTTTAATGCAAATGCAATAGATGTTAATGTATTCAATTATATATCTATTTATTCCATCAAGTAGGTTAATTGTACAGGATGTCTTCTACAAATGTTGTCTTGAAGTTGCCATGCTGTGCTAATGTTTGATAAACAGGGTTTTATTTTATTCCTGCATTCCAAAATATACAATTATTTGAAAAAAATACTTTTAATTTGGAAGTATTATTTTATTACCTCAATATAGTTTTCCAAAACATTTATAATTAAAGTTGTTCTCACTGGCCTGTTATAGGCCTACTACGAAATCCATGGATGCTGTATGTATGTTGGTAGACTACAGTACTAAATCATTCCCATATCAGTTGTTCAATAAACAGTTGATTTATAGGAGTATGTGAAAGGTAATGCATTGCATTTTGATGATGACATTCATATCACATTGTTGTATGTCCATGTCACGTGATCCAATGGACCATCATGATTGTTTAACATTTATATAGGAAATTTTTTTGGAAACTTATAAAGGCATTAAAGCCAATAATGATATTAAACTTCGTTAAGGGAATACTCTTTAATGATCATATAACGTGGGGTCCATCCAACTTGGAGGTAGAGCAGCGTATTTCTCATGTCGCAAAATCGGATGCTGATTTGATTTAGTGAATATGTGATTCCTAATATGGCCCCAATCTAAGAATTAAAAGCTCTAGAAAGGTAATTGAAGATCTTCGACCGATGCGCATCATGGATTTAAGATTTACTGGCTTGTGATCCCAAATGTAGAACAAAGAAACTACAACAAAAATGTTCCATGTCTTTCTCATGTCATGTCTATCTCTATTAAGATTCAGTCTAAATAAACCTAGCCTCAATAATACTCGCTACACTCCCATATTGGAGGATATAAGGTTAACTCAGACTAATGAATATACCTTATAACACAAGACAAGACAAAAGGCATTTGTTTATTGTATTCTGGAACACCGACCTATATACAAGAAAGGTACATTCGTAGTAACAGTACAGTCAAGCAATATAATTCATGATGGATATATATAATAAAATCCCCATTCCCGACAATTGTTCACACGATGAAAATGTCCAAGGTGACACTCTTGACCTTTAACTTTGGAGAGTTATCCCCCTTGACAGAAGGCGTTGATTCGTTATCAGATGGCGGCCTTGAAAAGGTAAATGATGAGAGCAGACGTTGTCGCTTCGCTTTCTGACGTCGTTTGCAGCATAACGACTTCACAGTCGCTCTGAAGGTCTCACTCGTTGCTGAATACACAATGAAGTCAATAGCCGCGTTGATACTCCAACCAAATGACACCAACGTCGGAAACATCATGACGACGTAATGCTGACGTTTTCTGAGACTGAAGTCGGGATGGACGTAACTCAAATAAAGAGAAGATATCATTGGAATGTACACAGCAAGGAAAAAGGCTGAAATTATGAACACTGTCACAAGGAGTTTGTTTCTGCCCAGATGCATTTCTGATTTGTTAGCGTAAAGACGTTTTCTTGCCTTACGTATACGGTAAATATTTACAATGATACATATGTTTATGATACAAATCAAAAGTGGAGGTAGATATGTGAAGATGACGTCACCTATTATTTTATACACCGACATCACCGTCGCCATTGTACTTCCGGCTTCATGGACGATCTGTTTGGGGCGTGTCTGGGTGTGGTTTCCAGAGGCATCGTCCGACCATCCCAGGTTCAAGGCTTTTGGCATGTAGAAAGCAAATACAATAAAAACTAGACTAGGACAAATTACCTGGGAATATTTACACAGAAACATGTCCTTGACCTTGAGAGGATACACGACAGCGAGCAGACGATCGAGTGAGAACAGGATTATACAGTAAGCTCCGATTTTGCAACAAGGTATTTTGAAAGCAGTGTCAAAATAGGGCATGAAAGTACCTTCAAACGTAGTCGTCCCAGGGTTCATAACGTTTGACAGCTTTATACCCGACTTCAATAAACCGCAAAGAAGGTATGACGTGTCGGCAACCGCCAACGTTGCAAGGTAAACATAGAACCCGTGACGTAGTTGAGGTTGCAAAAGTACACATATTCCGATGACGTTTAGCACAACCCCGATGAAGCAGACGATGGGTTTGAGTATCAAGTCAACGATATATTTGAATGTTTCGAATTGCTTCTCTGAAACACTGCCCTGGTCTATCAGTTGCATGGTCTTGGAGGCGTTCCGTTTGGACGATTTAGTCGAGTCTGTAGACGTCGATATTTCTTCAATGGGGAGAAGTAACGCCCGGTTGTTCATTAACGGAACCGTCAGGTTGGAAATATTCGGTTCGGACTCCCCGCCATTGGAAGAACAAACTGTAATCAGCATGAAGATCAACGCAGTGCATGCTAGATGTGACGTCATGTTGATGACCTGTGTCTGAAAAAGAAAATGGATTCGTGATTTTTCTTCATCTAATGCTACGCTTAAGAACCAAAGCGTCACAGTCATGATTGTACGATGTGTTTCTGTTATTCCTGAAATAGCGTGTTTAAATATATTTGTATGTTGTTATCATTTATGTAGTAATAATAATGATAATGGATTTCCAATTTCAATGCTAAGAGAGGTACATTATATAAAGAGTCCCTAATTCAGGGTAATACCATACATTTCTCAACCCTTGTCTCAGTGTACACCCAGGAGCAAAAGAAACAATACATACAGTCTATAAGACAGTTCAATACACGAGTGATACATACAGCTGCTGAACAAAAATTTGTTTAACTGCTTCCCGAACTCATGTAATTCTGTGTTCATTTAAGTTTGATATATTCCTTAAATATGCCCGCAAAAGTTATTAATCTTTGTTTAGACATAGAAAAATCATTTCTGTATCATATACTTAGAGATGATACTAATGTTTCTAGAGGAGCAAATATTGCAAGGATTGGGGTCCAAAAACTCAAAAATATATGTTGTTTATAAAATTGTCATTTTTTTAATCATTTAGGGAAAAAACATAATTCCTATCATCACATTGACCAATATTTTCTTTTACTGTCGAAATTTTACCGACATTATTGCAGCAACAATGAAAAACAAATTTACTTATTTTGACCCCTTGTCTCTTTTGTTGTACGCCAAAATTGTTTCTGGCATGTAACATATCAGTCCCTTGTATATGTAGTGTAAAAATGACTTACCTACATCTTGTCCAAAAATATAATCCATAATGTGTTCTGTTTAGAAATAGTGCCAAATTGAAGTTTTCAAAAAATGATCATTTTACATAGGAAATCTTGCATAGTTAAACACACTTTTGTTCAGAACAGTACTCCTGAACTAACATTCTGTCTTCAGAAGCCAACTTTACTAGATTTTATATTTCAAAACATTATCTGTTCATATTTTATATAAAATACGTCGTATTACTCTCCATTAAGAAGTTGACGGCAAGGAATCTTGCATTTCCATGTCTTAAAGATGCATGATCAGTTTTGCATGATATTTTTTTTTGTTCCAAATTTACCATATTACAATAGGTGCTGGTTTGGGTTATATCTTCTCACTCGACTTTCATATTTACCCCAAATATTACATATATTTCAATGAAAACTAAGGAACCGTCTCATAAATGTGTAGTAGCCGACAATTATATATGGCTCTATCTCACGTATGTACTCGCCAAATTTGCCAGTCGATAAAGTTCGTGAAAATGTAATTACGGGACTTTATTTGTGTACCACATGGGGTCTGCTGTCCAATCTATATACCATAACAGGTTTGCTATCTGTGCCTTGAATCAAAATGAATAAAAGGACGCACTTTCCTGTGTGTTGTGTTATATCTGTCCTATCTGTTGATAGTAGTTTATTGAGGATATGACGTCATATTATGAAGAAAATATATCATAATCGAGTTTATCGCATATTTCATTTGTTTTTCCAATAAATATGTCTATCGTTGTTGTTGGTGGTGGTGTTATCGTCTCAGTGATTTTATCAAAAAAACAACGTTATTAAAATTATAATCAATGAAACGTAAAACGTTTTGCTGTTTATTATCCCCCATTCCAAGGTAAAAAAGACAATTTTACTCAGAAAGCGATTGAGATCGGATAACCAGATTTGGTGTCTGGATTGAGGGTACACCAATGCTTGATGAAATTCGAAAAAGATTTGTTTAGGAAGTTATTGCAAATGTTCCGTTTTTGGGACTCCGTTCGTATTATATACTGGACAAACTTAGTTAGGGATATTGGATGGTTTATGATTAATATTCCATTACAATGTCAATTAATAAATACTTCACTATTAATAATTTCAAAATTACAAAATATCCCTAACTATTTTTGTCCAGTATATTTGTATATAGGTTGTAGATTGTTTTACCTACATTTTAATTACGTTATCGAGTTGGTGTGGTTCAGTGGTCACGATAGATTTAAATACATCTTGACGTAATACTATTTTACTCACTTAATTTGGCCATAAAGAAAAGTCAGATTTCTGGAAAGATTTTAAGACATCTGTTTTTGTAAGTCTATTTTTAAATGTTCTTCAAGACTTAGATCCGAATACCAAGTATATATACTCCTGAATCATTAACGCACAGAATTGTATTTTTTAAATTTGGTATTTATTTCAAGAACCAAGAAACTTTATCATGACATAGAAAATACAAATAAACAAGCACTAATACGAAATGACAAGAGAAGTTCTGTCATAACCCCCTTCATGGTGGTTTAATACATATGTGACATGTGCACTGCAGTACGTCACGTATTGGTCCGTGGTTTGCTTTTTGATGACTCGTTTAGTTTCAATTATAAACTGGGCTCCGTTCCATAACAGCGAGCGCTTATAATCGCTCATTGATTGCTCAATGTAGCGCTCAAATAGCGCTCATTCTCTCCTGAACGACACGGTGCAAAACCTCAAAGTTCGCTCCCTGTGCTACGTAGCGCTTCATTGAGCAATCGCGTTCAAGAGAGGTTTAAAAGTAATCGCTAATTGAGCGATTACTTTGAAACTTCTCTTGAACACGACCATGATGTACTTATTTTAGAAGGTATCAAAGTAAATGGTGCATTTAAGAAATTTTCACTGAAAGCCGTTTTTGATACTAATTTGTTTGCTCTTATTTCAACGAATTTGGACGCATTGACACAATGTCCTCAGTGGCGTTGTCACAAAAACAATCTGCTATATAAATGTATGTGATATATGTCGATTGAATTTGTCGGCGTTGAGATCGCCATAATGTGATAGAAGGCGACAGTACATGTGTACGTAGAAGCAAACACGTACTTTAAATATTGACAATATCGACACCACACCTGTTTATAGTGTTCCAGGTGGCGAAATGGAAAGAGAAACATCGTTGTCAAATAAATGTCTTTACAAGAACTCGAGTATATTAGAGAGTGTGGATCAATGAAATATCGTGGTGTGGCTTTGACGTTAACCCAAAAGTCGAGTATTTTGGTACTTAATAACCTCAAAACTAATAGAAAAAGGTAATTCGTGCAGAAGTGTTGATGATATTCAAATATTTTTGTGAAGAGCAGATTCGAAATAATATTCAATTCTTTTGTAGAATGATCGGGCTTCACAAAATAGTCAACTTTACTTCTCACGAACTTTGGAAAAGAAAGGTACAGACAGTAATAATTTACTGAGTGGGTTGTTTCGGGTTTTATATTCAAATACCGCCGCACTAGCATCGATTCGTACACGAAGGCCAAATTTCTTCTAATGATTCACCGGGAGACGTAAACGACAAAATGTATTTATTTTGTCTTAGGCACCGCCGTATGGTCAAATGATAAAGAGTTGTCATTTCCAACAAAAAAGTGTGTCCCCAGGTTGCTATTGTCTCAACACTATGTTACCGCCGCAGCGAGAGTTTCTCAGAAGGACTTGACTATACTGAACGTCAGTTTCTGTTGTTTTTCAGTTGTTGCTTGTGAAAACACGATCGACCTTTTCAGAATATGATAGAATAAAAAATATGCTTCAAAATATGTTCTTCGTATAAGAAGTTGACATTAAGAAGCCCCGTCTTTGTTATGTTAAGTTCCTCTACCACCCTCCACTATAGTCCGACTAGGATTAAGTCTACCGTGAGAAGGTGTTCCTCTATATGTCTACAGATATTTCATTTGACCATGCAGTGTCTATCAATGTAGCTTATAACATAATGACCTAATAGGCATGACCAACTATAAAATACATTTAATTGAACAAGTAAGTTTGTCTGCTCTTAAATACATTAGTGTATATCAACACAAGTAAATAGCATGTCCCATTGATATATATAAGCATAACTATCATATATCAATATATAAGTAACGTTGAATTTACTTCATAGAAACAATGACATGTAGAAACTATGCTAATAATGCTATATCGATGTAAGCAAACAATAGATTAATGTACTACGCAATTGGATATTTCAGAACACACAGTGAAATATACCTACCTTTGAAGCAAATTTCCCATTTCTGATTTAGGTTGTTTACCTAGATTTGGTTTAATATTCTATAGCTCCGCCCACTTTTAAGGAACGGCGCGGATTGGCTGCCGAAAGGTCAGTTGAACCAGCGAACCGTTGACGGGAGCTCACAACATGTTTTCAAGGTTTAGTCTCAACCAGCTCAAAACTGTAATATGCGTGTGAGCGTGACTGAAGTGTTTATTGGAATTTCTATAGACAATTATTACATAATCAAACAAATGCAACATTTCCAAGATCACGGACAATTGTCATTGACTTTTACTGAAGCTTCAAGTGAATTCATGGTTGAATGAATGAATGAATGAATGAATGAATGAATACATAATGAAGTTATATATTTGCGTCCTTGGCGTTAATGTTGTAAAATAAGATGTAAAATATTTATATTTCTTTCTCCGATACCTATGATAAATAACCATTTCTTTTAGTTTATTCTTTCCAGTGAAATACTTAAAAAGTTTAATACACTTAAATATTTGTATTATAAAACTGTTCTACCATCCGTGTCCATAATTTGCGTGTATACATGTATGTATGTACACAAGTGAACCAACTGTTTTATACTTATTTAACAAAATGTTAAAAATATCGAAGATCCCATAAAAAAATGAATAAAGAGATACAAAAAGGTGTTGCATCATCGCGTGAGTAATATTTGCCCTCGTGGGTGTCTTGAAGCTGGTGTCTATCTTGTACATCCATCATGACTAGGCTATTCAGTTACATTCCATTCCATAAAAGCAATTAGCGTGTTTACCAAATCCTTTAATTTTAATAAAAAATCTATCTTAACTTAATTGTTAACTGTTACCTAAGAACCGTTTCTAAGCAAATGTTGTAATGCAAATGAAGTGATGCTCTGAATTACACTGTCGGCCAAAAGAAACGCCTATATCTTATATCTATATCTTATCAGATTTCGTAAAAAATTATAATCAAAAGTTGAACAATAGTATAGCATCATAAAGTTGCACCGTTTCTGCATAATATATTTAAATTTCAGAAGTTGTCATGACTGTCACAAAAGAATGGCGATTTTTTAATTGAGACAACAGAAATTGTTCAGTTTTCGATCAGTGCTTGATCAGAAAAAAAACCCATTTGAAACAGATGTTCATACCACGAGAAACAAAACAGGCACGTATATTCGCATTAAATTGGTGAGGACGCTACAGATGTAGTGAATCAACCGGAAATTGCAGTCTTCATTGGGCGTGGTTTTCATAATAACTTAATGACTCGAATCACAGTTTTCCTACGATTTCAATAGACTTTCATATTAATTATTGTTTCAGCATAACGTGGAGACCACCATTAATTATATTTCAGAAATTATTTCATCTTTCATTTTAAGGAAGGTGTATAAATTCTTTTGGCCGACAGTGTATCCTTGTTGTTCTTCATTTACATGTACGAGGAGACTGCCGATAAACCCACGTGATCAAAATGCAAATACATAAACAGTATAACATAAAATAAACACAGGATATATAAATGTTGAAGACAAAACAAATTCAAATATCACAAAGACATGTAATAAACAGCGGAAACAATATGACATAGCCATTTAAAAGATGGGTGCATTGTTGAATAAACTTCTTCTCATTGCAGTACATCTTGTCATCTCAGTACAGATAGAATCCAATAAACTGTAAAAAAAAAAAAAAAAAAAAAAGATGAAAAAAGATAAAACACCCAGCTATATACCACTGAGGCCAAAACCAACATTTGAACCAAACTGTATACGTATTAAGGTAAATAGTAAATTGATGAACGATTAAAGTGACTTTTCATAATATTTTATTTGGCTTTCATACATGAAATATCACATGTGATGATTTACGTTCACTTAATCTTACTCGACTTATATACTCATATTGTGACCATCGGCAAACTTACGATTATAACATGTTTCCCATGAAAATTGAGCAACAGCTTTATCCATCTCTGTAGAAATCGGAATTATACGTTCCATGTATATGCCTAGTAGTTTTATGACTTATTAAACATTACCAACCCAAATTTGTGTTTTTGTCTGTTGTAGATTCTAAACCCACGTTTGACTTTATTTGTTGTATCATGGATACAACATTTATCGCGAAAGCTGTCGACAGCGTTCTGTTATTTTTTTCTAATTTAATTTTATTTATATATTTCAGAAAACATGAAAACTAGTCATTTGATCTTTAGCTCATCAGATATTGCAATATATGCATTATCTCTAAGGTAAAAACTAACATATGACATAAGAAGGCTTTTCCAAAATAGTCTTTATAATGTTTTGGACAGTAACTACATTTACAATCAAAATCTACTTTGCTCAAGTTATACATACATACGTACATACATAAAAACCTTTATGTAGCGCTAAAATCAGAATAAAAACTGTTCTAAAACGCCTTTGAGTCCAACGTAAGTACACAATGAAATTCAGTAGGGCTGTGCAATATTATCGATATACCGGTATATATCGGTACAAAGTGTGTATTGCAATAATTGCAATATGATTTGTGATATCGCAATATATCGCACTAATGTATTTCAAGTAAAATTAAGTTTAAAATCTTGCTTTTAGGCACAAACACATGGTTTAATTCTCCAAAAAATGTTTGATGTCCAGGAATATGTGTCGGACAATGTAAATATCATTAGAATATGCTTAAATATTTACCTTAATAACTTGTTGTATATAGTTTGTAAGATCCGAAATTTTATTTGCATTTTATCAAATATTTCATGTTTAAATCGCATAACTATGTATAGAAGCTCAATGTAGAAGTCATTCAATATATCGCAGTATTATTGCAGTATGTGTGCTGTATATTGCAATATTTCGCAATATGATTTTTGCCACAATATCCAGCCTTAAAATTCAGTAGTCTTGAAACAGGTGTGTCTTTAGTCTGGCTCTGAAGGTTGACAGTTCCTCGCTGACTCGTAGGTTTAGTGGGAGTTTAGTCAATAAGTATGGTGCTACTGATGCAAATGACCACTGGGCGAATGTTTTGGTTCTTGAGCTTTGGAAGCAAGGATATATTGGTCAAACTGCGACGAGGTTGATATGGCTTGATGAGGTTGGTGATGTAGTCAGGAGCAAGATGATGTAGAGCTCTAGTAGTCTCTACACAAAATAATCTTATCATATACTATTATCATAGACCTTTGCAAGGAAAACGTAATAAGTGCAGTTTACAGGTACGACCTCTCCATTCTCTCCCTTGCTGGCAAGGCTAGTTTAACGGTCTCGACACTGAAATAGAAAGTTACTCTACTCATAACTACACAAGCTATATTTTGCTTATTTCTGGTGCTAAAGTAGTAAAAGTGGGTGTATTTGAGAGCTCATAATCATATCTAATTACCATCAACACTTTATCATAGAATTTAAAATGGTGAACCACTTTGAATGCGCCGTTTCTACGGGCAATGAATCAGGATTCAGAACCAAATCTTTAAACTTTGATCCCCTAGTTGCCAGGAGCCTACCCACAAATTTCAGATGTGGGAAAAATGAAAAACGACGCCCTATGGACGATAGCCCGTGCCATAAGCCCGTCTGACCTTCAGGCCTGAAGAGCTGAAAAGATACGTAGCATTGATTTTGGGTTAATCATTAAATAATTATTAATCATAATTAAACAAACATTCTGTTAAAAGACTAAATCAGAAAACCGTAAAGTATAATAATCTGAACACTGCGTTAACTATGATTACACCACACTCGTGTAACCTTAACACTTAGACTTAGCACCAAGGTAAACTTAGTGACTTCAAATACTGCATCAATTTCCAAACGCAAAGGGCATAACTCTTGCCAGTCTGCAATACTGGCTGATTTAAGCCTTGCGGTATTTCTCTCGCTTTGTTGTGCCTAGATAGTGAACCGCTGCACCAGAAATGCATAGTGGACCTAGATTTCTAAGCACAGATTTCTTAAGGAAATACTGCAAGGCCTAAATCAGCCAGTAATGGAGACTGGAAAGAGTTATGACTTGCATTGGGAAGTTGATACTGCACTCATATAAGTATGTGTAAATCCTCGTTGTCTTAACTGTCTGTCGCTAAGGTAAACGTCATATATTTAGGGAATTAGGATACCTTAGTGACGTCGATTTGTTAAGGTTTGTTCGTGCATCAGTACCCTAGAGTCTAGTTCACCCTACAGTTCGTGGAACATGCATCACGCTCAGACGGTGTAAGTATCTCATAAAACAGACAGAAACTATTTTATGTGTATCTTAATGTATATCTCACAACACATGTTTATGGTTTAGTACATTTGTTATTCATAATTTATTATTCTATCAAAATGGTAGAATTGAAAAGAACTATTTTCATATCAAATGTATATATATAGGATATAGACAGAATAAACAGTGCTTTATGTTGTCCATCGGCGAGGTGTATTGGAAGATAGTTTATTGTTGGTATGTCTGTAAATATATATCTATATATATTTCTCTTTGATCTTCGCGATCATCAAAGGAGATAGGGTGTCATGGGGTGGATGTACATCAACAATGGTTTGGTCGCTTGTACATTTATGTTTATAAACGTTGAGTGAATGATCCTGGATGTTTGCGTTGTTGTCAGTTTGAGCATCATGAACGTGTCTATTAAAGGCACTGTAGCACGTCGTTCTTACTGAAATTAAAGTGCTCTCGCAAATAGGACAATACGTGTTGCCAATTACTAAATAATACTCCTCGATCAATAAAAAGAGTTCTAAAACGATTGTACATGGTTCGGTTAAGGATATCCGCTCCTTCCTGTTGAACTTAAAAAATGAAATATGATTGAGTAAAGATTGTTTCTCATCTTTATTGACTTCATGATATTCTACATCATCTACATACTTTTAAAAAACAAATGAAATAAAGAAAATGTGACTTTAGAACCTCTAAAAAGTGCTTAAACAGCATAAATGGCCTAAATTTGACAAAAAGGGGGGTTTTCAGGTACATTTTGTGTCAAAGCTTAAAAAACCCACACTACCATATATATTTTTTCATCGATTTTGGTAAGGTAACATGAACTTTGTTATATATCAAAAAAGGAAAAAAAAGTTTAATACTTGAAATGTAGTATTTTAAAGTTTTTAGCATTTTTTTTTCTCATTTTCCCTTGGACTCCCATGTTAAAATTGTACTTCACCCCAGTATCTTACAGGCGTTATATCTCAACAAAAAAACCACACTACCCCCTATTTTTTAATGCTGATTTTCCAATCATATACTTTGATCTAAAAAATATAAGTTAGAAAAAAAGTTTAATTCTATAAATTTGAGGAGCGAACATCCTTAAGCCATACGATTCCATTCCCCTTTGAGCGGCCATTTTAATGTGTTCACATGTTGAGGTAGTTCAAGTGATCTGACTGATGTAGTGATAACTACACACTCAGGGTAGAGATTTAATATGGCACCATGATGGAATGGTTAAACATTGCTGTCTGAACTCTCAAAATAGCATGAGACCTACTAATCTACCTCTCACACTGAAGATTTTCACAATTGTCACTCCACACGTCACATATTTTATACCAATACGGATAACCGTTTTCTATGGATATGGCTTATTTGGTAGTACAATGAGATGTTTTACTCACTTACGTAACAATATCTTGTGTAAGCATAAATGGCAAATTTGAGAGAAAAATAATATTCAAAAAACGTGCTACAGTGCCTTTAAAGTTCATATTGTCAAACATATCAATTTCTGCATTAAACTGCCTACAGATGTACGTATTCCCTGCTGAAAATATGAACCAAGTTCATTTCACGTTCACTATGATATATGTTGAAACTAGCGATTATGGGTGGTTTTAATTGTAATTCAATTCAAAATAATCAGACATAGTTTCCTCTTCCTTGGCGTGTGTCTAGGAACATGAAATCACAACTCTTACCCAGATTAGAAATGGCCAGCTGTTTATTGACGTGTATGTTTCAAGTCTATGCTTGATTGTGTTTACAAGCAGTCGACCTAAACGAACCACTGACGTAAATATATTCGACAATATATCCACATCGGTCTAGTGCACACACAGCGTTGGAGTGAAAATATTGTCTTCTTCATTGTTAGATTTAACAACATTGGCTGTTGTGGTTGTTGTTGTGACAAGACTATTTACTCCTGGGTCTGTCACGAACGTCTGGACTTGTTTGATGTGTGCGATATACCTACTGTCAATAAGTCTTTCATGACAAATGAAATCTGAGTTTGTTACAAATAGCTGCAATAGTACTTAGATATAAATGTTGGGATCAGAAATGTTGTATTAACATTGTTGTTGAGTTTTGATGTTGTCGAGTGTTGCACCCCACAATGTTCCTAACTCAAATGTAGTAAGATACATTGACTGAATTCATCCTTCTTGGCAGTAAATTAGTATTTTGGCAACTAATTAATCCCAAAAAAATAATTCATGTGAAAAAAAAAAATATGACTGAATTTGTGATTGTATTGATGTTTTAGCTCATCAGGCCCGAAAGGCTTATGGTATGGCATGGCGTCCGGCGTCCATCCGTAAACTTTCAGCATTTTCATCTTCTTCTCCAGTTCCAAAAGGTCTAGAAAGCTGAAATGTTGTGTTCAGACTCCTTAGCCAATGGGGATTCTAAATTGTAGATTTGGCGACGCCGTGACCGCAAATGGGGTCACAGGGGGTCACGCTCTTAAAAGCCTATATTTCATTTTCTTCTCAAGTACAAAAATTTCTAGAAAGCTGAAATATTGTGTGCAGACTCCTTGGCCAATGGGGATTCTAAATTGTAGATTTGGTGACGCCGTGACCGCAAATGGGGTCACAGGGGTCATGCTCTTTTAAAAGCCTATTTTCATCTTCTTCAAGTACCAAAAGGTCAAGAAAGCTGAATTATTTTGTGCAGACTCCTTGGCCAATGGGGATTCTAAATTGTAGATTTTGTGACGCATGACCGCAAATTGGGTCACAGGGGTCATGCTCTTAAAATCCTATTTTCATCTTCTTCTCAAGTACCAAAAGATCAAGAGAGCTGAAATGTTGTGTGCAGACTCAATCATATGGAGATTATGTCTTCACCATTTGAATTGGAAGAGTCACCTTCTCTTCAAGATCTATGCAGAAATTGTGCAGAAGTTATGCAGTTCACTGGAAAATGCACATTACAAGATCATGCAAAGTGATTGTGCTTTTTCTGGAGAAAAATGTAAGTCTTCAACATCAAACAATACAAACCCTGATGAGCTACAGAGCCCATGGCCGCATTTTTTAAATAAAAAAGTATTGTTCTTGTGTAAAATTTGCATTATAAACTTCAATGTTACTACAAATGCCACTCAACACATTAGCAACCTTTAACCGGTTGTTGACACTACATCAAACAAGAACGCTAAAGCCATAGAACTTTGGAATACATTTGAGTTTAATCCGTTTATTCTTTTCAAAGTGACTTTTGAGGGCTCATATTTATTTGACCAGTGAATCAGTTATTGAAAATATTGTCTCTGCACTTGAAAGAATGACATTGCTCATATTACAGAAACCAATGTGGACTTTGGTGTTCCTATACTTAACTTCCTGGAAACCAAAACAATGGGGTCTTATGAATGCAAATGTCCAAAAGTATCTTTCTATTGTCCCCCCGCCTCCGCGAAGCGGGGGATATAGCATTCAGCTCCGTACGTCCGTCCCGTTTCTTGTTACCACGATATCTCATGAACCCTTGGACCTAGAGTATTCAAATTTGGTACCAGTCTTCATTTGGGGAATACGCAGACACCAGTCGATTTGGGTGACCTCGTCACTACAAGACTTTGATCACTTTTTAAAATGTTCTTGGTCCGATATATAATAACAATTGAATCAAACATGTAATGGTCAGTACTCAGTACAAGCTGTGTGTCCATCCTTTTAGCTCATTTCTTAATTGCGGTGGGGGACATGGACACGTTAGTGACAATTCTTGTTGAACTTGTCTTTGTTAAACTAAGATAATAACTATCATATCAAAACAAGATGTGTTTGTTAAACACAGATGCCCCCGGATATACCAAAGTTATGGCCAAGGTTAAGTTTTCTGAAGATGTCCACTGCGGCAAGGTCAAGGTCACAAGGTCAAATATGATGACCTCATCTGAAAGGTCTCATCACAAGGTATGCCATGCAAAGTATGAAAGCCCTAGCTCTGAGCAATCCAAAGTTATGGCCCAGGTTAAGTTTTCTGAAGATGTCCACTGCGGCAAGGTCACAGTAAAGGTCACATGGTCAAATTATGATGACCTCATCTGAAAGGTCTCATCACAAGGTATGCACATGCCAAGTATGAAAGCCCTAGCTCTGATCAATCCAAAGTTATGGCCAAGGTTAAAGTTTTTGTGGACAAACACACAGACAGACGGACAGACGGCCAGACAGCCAGTTGAAAAACAATATACCGCCAGAATCTCCAATTCGGGGGGCATAAAAAACTTTTTATATAATTTGACACATCTTCCACTTCATACCATCTGATATCTGAGAAACTCTACTAAGCAACCTAATTGCACATTGCAAATAAAAAACAAAATCAGAAAATCTTTGAGGAGTTTATTGTTCACGTAAAATCTAAACTTTTTGAAATGTCTTATTTTTTATATCTTAATAAAACATATAAATGCTCTGGGAAGTCTTATCTGGTATGAAGTATCAGAATAACTGTTTGAAACAGCAATCAAAATCAAGCCAACATTTCACCTTCACTATTTCAAAATGAGTGAACATAGTGAACAATAACCAAGGGATTTGTATTTGAATCCTTGATTTTCAAACAATTGATGATAATGACTAACGTTAACCCATGATACCACTCTCAAGTAAGAGTCACCAAAACTCCTCGCCAGGTTTATCAAATCCAAGGTAAGTAAACCTTTATACAAACTTCAGAATTTCAACAGAGTGATTGTATTAATATGTATGCTTTGATTATGAAGGTTTCTAATTACAAAGTGTGATTGAGATATGAGAATGAGATAAACATGAGTACTGTAAAATATTTTTGAAATCTTAATTGAAGGGATTATACAACTGAGTTATTTTCGTGAAAATCCAGCTTCTCTCATAAGGCATAACTCATACTGGGCCTAGATTTTCAAAGCTCTGTCAGCACTAAGATTGTCGTAAGTCAATGTTTATGAATGGTACTTATGACAATCTTAGCACAGGAAAGTTAACAAAATGTGACAAGCCTCAATTAGCCAATGATGGAGTCTGGTAAACATTATAAAGTTTGATGTTCCTCTGAAAGGCGAGACAATATCTGTAGTATCCCTGCAAATTTTCTTTTTACCAAAAAATACTTTAGTCATAAAGTCCCATTTAACCTTCATGTGAATACTACAGTAAAGTCATTTAACATACTATCAAAACTGCAGAGTGTCCATTGCTGATGGTTTTGCAATTCTTTAATGCATACGATAATGAAAAAGCCTAATAAACACTGAAAGAGTATAATAAATTTTCCTGCGATAAGTGTGTTGAAATATTGATAATGACATAGTTTGGAAGCAATGAGTGATAGTGTGTAGAAACAAAAACATTTTGTTTGCAATGAATAGCACTACAAAATTGGTAAAATGAAAATGAGCTTTACAGCTTGAGATACTCACAGATGAATAGCAAGTAATTAGATAAAACATTTAAGTTAACCTTGACATCAGTTACTTTTTCAGTGTTGTTCTCAGAAAGGGTAGTTTTTCAGTAGATTCCCTCCTAGAATCTTTCTGATACAAAACTTCACCCCCGCGTAGAACAACACTGTTTATTATCAAATATTTTAACGGAAAGGAATATAAGAAAAACATGAGAACTAGTTTTAAAAGCAGTCATAATTAGAATGATTTACCGGTACATTTAGTTTCATAAGACACAGATAGAAGTAAAAAGAGTTCATGAATCTTTTTACAATGTTACGCAGTAAAATCAAGTGAATGGTACAATGTAATGATTTAGCACAAAGTGATTAAGACATTCAGGGCATCCCGAAGTATTTAAGCGATCGATCCATGCTGACTGATGCCAGATATGTAGCGTTGTGTCCGAAACGGACACCTGTCGCGGCGGCTGTGTGATCGTTGAAAACCGCAAGCTCACTCCATTGCTTGCACAGATACACTCTGTAAAGAAAGAACACATTTTGATAAACAAACCGACTAAACCTTATATTAAGATTATTTTGATTGGAAATTATTCATTAAATGATGAAATAGCTGGTTTGATTGTTTAAGTATTTTCATTAGGCTGTTTATATACAATATAAAATAATATAATAAGTGTAGATTTTATAAATGTTATTCTTTTCAGTGTGCGTGGTTTTGTTCCCTATCTTTCTTAATTTACATCTTTCTTCATAACTTCTGACAATGAATGACAATTTCTGTAATGTTTAATATAACCTGATTGACATTGATATCAGCAAATTTCTGTGATAATTCATCACACTTCACTTCTAAGGAACACCAAATGTTTCATATTTCCCCTAATTTACAGCATTTTGGCGACTTGTGAAAAAATATACCACAAATCGCGCGATGGAAGAGAGTGTAGCGCCCTCTACGTGGGCTGAATACTTCAGAGACTTGTTAAACCCAACACTGCCGGATGATGACAACTTTTCAGATGATGCTAAATATTATATTGATAATCATGACTTTTCTACTTGTGTTGAATGTTGTAATGATGAAAATATTTTGTCATGTGACTTTACTGATCAAGATGTAATAAATGCTATCCGACATCTCAAATGTAACAAATCTCCTGGCGATGACGGTATACCTGCAGAGTTTTTCAAATATTCTGAACATATATTAGTTCCATATTTAGTGTTATTGTTTAACAAAATACTCTCATCTGGTTGTTGGCCTAGTTCATGGACTGCTGGTATTATCATCCCATTGCATAAGAAAGGGAGTAGGTCTGACCCGAATAATTACAGGGGGATTTCTCTCCTTAATGTAATGAGTAAGATCTTTGTCTCTGTTTTAAATAAGAGATTGGAGTACTTTTTGGAGATTCATGAGATAATTGGTGAATACCAGGGTGGATTTAAGAAAGACCATTCTACAGTTGACAGTGTTTTTATTCTCCAGACAATTATTCAAAAGTATTTAACACGTAAAAATGGGAAAGTATATATAGCATTCATAGATTTTCGGAAGGCCTTCAATATGGTGAACAGGCTTAAATTATTGTATGTTCTTTTACAAAATGGAATTCATGGTAACTTTTTAAAGTTAATTAAGAATATGTATAGTGATGTCAAAGCCACTGTAACATATGAGTATGGTAAGAAGTTAACTGAATATTTTGACAGTACCTGTGGGGTGCGACAAGGCTGCGTCCTTAGCCCGGTGTTATTTTCGTTGTTCATTAACGAGCTTGTATTGTTTTTAGAAAATGACTTCGATGATGGTATATTTATCTCCGAAAAAATGATGAATATTATTGCTCTGTTATTTGCAGATGACTTGGCGTTAGTTGCTGATAGTGTCGTTAGATTACAGCGTCGTCTTGACGCTTTGCATATGTATTCCCATAAATGGGGCATGGACATTAATATTGATAAAAGCAAAATAATTGTGTTTAAAATGGGTGGACCTTTATCAAAACATGAGAAATGGTTGTATAATGGTACCCGAATGGAAACTGTCAATTTCTATAAATATCTGGGACTTGTAATAACCCCCAAACTGATTTGGACAAGGGCATGTAAGACATTGGCAGATCAAGCTACTAAGGCAATGTGGCCTATTAAGTCATTTATTCGAAAATATGATATGTCACTAAAGGAAGGTTTGCATATTTTTGATAAAAAGATTGTTCCTATTTTAACATATGGGGCTGAAATATGGGGTTTTAAGGAAAGAGAAAGTATTGAATTAGTTCACAGAAAGTTTTGCAAATACTTGCTCCAGATTAGTTATCGATCTTCTAATGCTGTTGCATATGGAGAATGTGGGAGAGTACCATTAAGTAATATTTATTTTGTCAAATGTATTAAATACTGGCTGAGGTTATTACGAATGCATCAAAATCGATATCCATATCAATCGTATCAGTTTTTAATATCCATTGAATTCAGGAAACGTCCCACATGGGCTCGGCATATCAGTGATCTGTTATTTCACACTGGCTTTGGCATAGCTTGGATTTCACAAGATGTTGGTGATGTAGATATGTTTTTATATATGTTTACCGAACGAATTAATAATTGTCTCAGGCAAGACTGGCACTCTGCCGTAGAGGTTCCGTCGTTGAGTTTTTATAACTCGCATAAATCTTTGTTGACTTGTGAAAAGTATTTATTACTAAATATTGATAATAAGACAAAGCGTATGTTTACACTATTTAGATCAGGATGTCATCCACTAGGTATAAAATATATTAGGCGAGGTATCGCCTCTTGCTATGATGATATTGTGTTATGTAAACACTGTAAAAGTATCGAAGATGAACACCATGTTGTTTATATTTGTAAACGCTATGAGGACATGCGTCAGCGTTTAGTTCCGAAAACGAACGATGGATATTACTTTTCTCTTCATAGCATATGTACATCATCTGACTTAAATATTATTAATAGCTTTGTATGTTTCCTAAAGCATGTATATTCTGCGCCTGTTAACAATACACCTTGAAATGGTAACTCAAATATACAAAATGTACCACTCTGTATTCTATGGGTCAAATGGCCTTTTATACAAATAAACCCTTCTTCTTCTTCTTCTTCTAATTTACAGAGAGCAGTAAAGTTGTACTCCAATTTCTTGTCCCACATTGAACGTAAGTCATGAATGAATGAAGAAGCCAAATTGGTAACTTGCAATGGTAGGGAATACTTGGTGTAAGAAATGACTCTCACCTGACATCAGATCCAGCCACAGCGAGGTAGGTACCGCTCTGGTCAAAGGTCAAACTCTTCACCTGGACAATGAAGGGCAAATTGTACTGCTTATATAGAGTTGATAATGTTAATATATTTCCCCTTCCATGTATGAATAAAGCTATAAAGGAATGTAAGTTGAATGATGCTCAGTGGGGACTGAGTATGGGAAATATGCTGAAGAACAAATAGAAAACCCATATCTGCAATATATTAAAATCTGACTATATCTTCATTCTTATGTAATTCAAATACAGGAGAATGTAAATAAAGTTATACTAACAAGGTGAAAATATCATGTAATTAATATCACAACGTCTAGTATTATTGCAGAGAAATCCTGCAATGCCAGTGGCTATGCATTGGCTTAAACCTTGCTGTATGCAAAACAGCTGACAGCTGACTGATGGGATTCATAGGCCACTCTACTCAACTTTAATTTAACTTTTAGAAATGACAATGAAGAACTAGTAGGTTCCATGAATGGTGATGGATAGATAAATTTTCCAATTATATAACAATACAAAGTTTTAATCAATTGCATCACATATTAGCATAACGATCGGCCTGGAAGACGAGTGGGCTGAATTGACAGAAATAAATGGTGATGTTGATGTATTTAATATTGTATTGCATTGGGTTTTGCAGGGAGTATGTTTATCAGTTTTACATGCTTCTATCGCACATAAGTGAATAAACACTCACAACACGTAGCCAGTGTTTTTGTCTTCATTTACCCATACACAATAACGGTTACGCAGAATTTTATTAACTATATTCTATTGTCTATTGTCTTAACCTTTGCATAATTAAAATCACAAAATTTTATGACTGGAAGTAGAGATACCAGAATTATCTATTGAAACTGATCCAAATGGTTAGGAGAAAAACAAAATGTTAAAGATCCTACCTCATAGCTGTCGTCAAGTTGGATGGTTTTGAAGTTCTTCAGTTTTCTCAAATCCCAGAGTTTAACAACAGAATCATCTGCTGAGGTGGCCAAGTAGTAACCTGGGGAAAACATAGTAACATCAAGTCTTTGAAGAGCATATATAACAGTTGATTACATCGGAAACCATCTTTATTGTGAAGCTACACAATGTTATGGAGTCAATTCTTACTCCTTAAACAGGTGGACTGTAGGAAATATCAAAACATTCATTGTAACACATCTACAAGTTATAATCCACTATGACCGACATGTTTCAAAACAAGTTTGCCATGGACTAATAAAAGATCCTTGAACAATGTTGGAAGCATCTGCTATTGGTTAACTACTTATATAGGCATACTCAATAGGCATTCCAAGTAGGCATAAGCAATGGGCATACACATGAGGCATACGAAGTAGGCACAGGAAATAGGCATACCCAAAAGGCATACGCAATAGACACATGAAAATAAATCTTATCAAAGTACTAGCCATTCAGACTTGTTCAAAGCCTTTTCAGTCTTATTGACTACCATGACTATCCAAATAAGGTTTCCACTAGCCATGGGCTAACAGACTAATTTCAGATCCTGCAAAATAGGCATACAAAATCCTGCAGCAGACTGTCATAAGACCATATTGTTGTGACAAAACAAAAAGTTTGTTTTCAACTGACCGTTTTCGGAGAAGGCGATGCTGGTGATGGGTCCCTGGTGTCCCGGGAAGTTAGCTACGTTGGTGCGTTCCTTCAGATCCCAGATCTTGATGACGGAATCCTCTGTCCCGGTTCCGAAGATGAGACCGTCAGGATGGAACTGTGCGCATGTGAGGGCGGGAGCTGGAAATTAGAGTATATAAACAGTGTGTGAACAAGACTTGAAAATTGGAAAGGCAAGTATTTCTTAGTTGCTGGTCTGGACTCAAAAATATCCAAGCTTAGGATGCTGGACAGGTCTGGTGTTTTGCTTCATAAATTTGCAAGAAGTTTTTGCAGTTGATCTGTATTGATTTCTGTGAATGTTAAAGGATAGATGAAATGTATTTTTCTCAAGAATGACAGATGATTACCTCTACGTATATTGTATATCGGAATCAATTGAGCATAAAATCGAGACAATATACACTTGCAATTGATAATTAAGACGATTTTAATTCACCCATTTTAACACTATCGCAATTTGTTCGGCGAAACCTTTTGAAACTGCTCACTGAGGCATGACTGTGATAAGCGATAGACGGGGTGGCTAGGTAGCTTCTCCGCCGATGTCTCGTTAATTAATTAATGATAATTATCACTGCCGCTAAATGAATTTATGAGGTGTATTACATCGCCAAAAAGACATGTTTATGTAATAATTGTGTAATTGTCATCTGCGGAATTACCTAGTTGGATATCTAAACATTCGATATATGGGAAATTTAAGTTGGTTTATTGAATATATCTTTGTGAAATTAACAATCAAAATGTTGCGAAATTACGTTGAATTGTGACCATCGCTGAAAATCAAATTCCTCCACATACGTCACAGAAGTCATCCCTTCACGGGTCACACCCCCGCAGACTTTCATTCTGGTCGCCGGGGCTAAATCAGGCGTTTTTTTAAAAAGCCGTATATAAGTAATTTATGGACCGATTTCAGAAATTTAAAATCGAGCAATTGTCAAATTGACACCCCATTTTAATGAATCCGATTTGGACCATATGTCATTTCATCTATCCTTTAATATTGTAATGTTTCTTTTATGTTTATCTGTCTATGTATTTGACATAGAAATACAGTTTTGAGGGAAAAACATATGACAAATGGTCTGCTAAAAGACAACTGTCATTGAAAAATGCCTTTGTTCACTTTTTTAGGTTTCTCTTATTCCCTTATGAACATAGAAAGATGTAAATTAATTTACCGTAGGAATCACTGGATTTAATATTTACATTTACAGAAACTCACGACACATTCATACTAATAGTCATGTCCAATATAAGTACTAACATTAACAACTATCTTTTAAGTATGACATATTGTTGCGTGATTGCACTCAGTTCTTGTTAATATTGAGAAATCTAAATCAAGATTATTTGTATCCAATGAGTAAAATCAGATAGTGCAATTAATCAACATACCTGATCCAGAAGAAGTGTCGCAAACTTTGGTGAGAACTCGGCCAGTACGGATGTCAGAAAATGCCCAATACTAAAGACAAGAACATCAAATATTCAACATTCAATTACTGAATTTGAGAATTCATTAATTCTGCTAAACTGTTTTCTAGGAAATTCCTTAGGAGATAACAATAATGATTTATGAAAACAACAAACTCTAAAATATCAAAACATATACCTTTGTTTCTCCTACAGTGCATTTATATCCTATGATAATGCATTCTTAACTCAAATAGAGAAACTCCACAAAAAATATATTATATCAGAAAAATCAAGGTATCTCTTCTTTTAAACCTATATATTACTTACTTCCAGAACTATTAACACTTGCTGATGATATAATTAGTGCTGGACAATTCTGAGAAATCAATTTACAGAAATCAACTACGAAGTGAAGCTACTTCTCACCATATCAAGAGAACAACTAAGCAGGAAGTCGCCGGTAGCGTGGAGAGAGATGCCTGTAACGGGAGAGTCATGAGCACGGATGATCTGAGCACACTGGGCGGTCGAGATACCCCACACTCGCATTGTGCAGTCTGGTGATGCTGTGAACACAAGCTCCTGCAACAATAAAACAACTTTGTCAATTTCAAACAATTTGGTTTGACAACCTGGGTCACTTAGTGCAAAGTGCACGATCATCTTACTTTATTCACATAATAATGGACTCTTGCAACCACTTTTTGAAACAATTTCTCCAGTTGAGTGGACAAAGCTGAGCGAATCAATCTTCCCTACATAACCTACTACTCATTAGAACTATACCATTCATAAATCAGTAAGATCAGTGTACTCAACCAAATGAAAGATAAAATGTCGTTCAAAAATCTCTACAGTTCCCATTTGGTCACAACTCTCAAAGCATAACTCACATCAGTCTCTATCACTGGCTAATTTAAGCCTTGCTGCATTTTCTTTACTTTCTCTATTTCCGGTACTCAAAAGGCCTCAGGCATATACATTTGCTTCTTTATAACTGTTCATGGAACAATATGATTTCTATGTACAGATGCATAGAAAATATACATGGACAGGTCTTAAATTTCTAGGAAATTTGAACTGTTTAAAAGTGACCAAAATTGATACTTATTTGGATGGATTTCTTTTCTTTCCTGTGCCAGTATGTAGTGGTAAGCACTATGAAGTTCAGACGCAGCATTCTGCTACATCAGCACGGGAAAGTAAAGGAAATGTAGCAAGGCTGAAAATAGCCAGTGATGGAGACTGGAGCGTGTTATGCTTTGCAGGGGGGTTGATTTGGTCATAGTACCCGGTAATCTAGTTGCAGACTACTGAAGTAAGCATGCCATCAGTGAAATATTACTTACCTCTTCTGGATGGTAGATGACGCTGGTGACCTTTTTGCTGTGACCTTTGAGAATGGCCATGACTTGTTCTGTATCCTTGTTGAACACCACAGCATTCTTGTCATTACCACCTTGAATAAAACAAACAAAAGTTTTCAGACAATCTACATCTATAAATAACCAAAAGTGTTACTCAGCGTTAATGTAAACCATAAAAAAAAAAACATCAATATAATAATGACAAGCCATGCCGTTGTACAATCTGGTAAATAAAAAAAGACTTCTATAATTTATGATTAACATTGGCTCGGAGTCTAGATTTAGATAAGCCCTTTATTCATGCAAGTTTCAAAATTTCAGTATCTTAGCAATAAAGAGAGCATAAAAACTCCAAGAGCAGATACTGGATAATTTTCCAGGAACCATGGAATAACAATGGGATTAGCGATGAGGTGAGAGGTTAAGCTTTGCTTGGTAACTGTACCTGTAACAATCCTGGAGGTGTCACGGAGACATAGATCCATAGAGAGGATTCCTGGAACACTGGCACTGTGCAGACCCTGTCAACATTCACACATTTTCAGTAAATACTTAGTATCAGTAAATACTTTTATATCGTATTTATTATCGTTTTAACTTTTTAAAAACCAAAATTCACAAAAATCGAAACTCTTTTCGAATGGGAAGACCACTTACAAAAAGACACTGAGAGGACAAAACAACAATCAAAATATCTGTAAATACTTAGTTAAGTAATAACTTCTCTTATTCTTGTCATCAACCAACTTTTTTAAACCAAAATTTCAAGATCAAGCTGAAGCCATGGGTCTTTTTCAGCTGATTGTTGAGATACACACAGTGAACTTCATTAACCATTTCCTCTTTAGCTAAATACATTTTCAACCATCTAACATATCAAAACTCACAGTGTGTGAAGCAAGGGGTCGGTATTGACGAATGTCCTCTGTTGTGGCCAGGCCTTCGGGAACAGTTTTACCTCTCTGCAGCACAGAACATTTACAAAATATAACTTAAATGAATGCAAGGTATATTTTCTTAACGCTGAAAATTTATTTTTTAATCAAATGTTTACTTTGATATTTTGAACATCACCAGTTTATTTTTATCTTTTTATATCCTATAAATTCTTTTAATATTTTGAAGTTTTTCTGCTTATTTTATAGAAAAAATTGAAATTCCTTCCAAGTATGATCAGAGTACACAGTTCCTAAATAAAACAATCTCTATTTTACAAACATACCTTTTTACGCTCCGCTGTAAGCAATGTGGCTCTGTCCGACAACTGAAACCAAATAATGAGTATTATAAACTGGATGAAATAAAGTTGTTTTAAAATGAACTCTTGAATAAACTAACTTTGTAAATAGCATTTCTAAGTATATATTATCCTAGTAAGTATAATAACTTACGTTAAAAAAAAAATTCTTTAAATATTCAATCAGAATTTACCAAAATTAAACCTCAAAAAATATTTCATGAAAAATATTCAGAGGCTACAAGACACTGTTTACTTGAATCCAAATTGAAAAAGTTTTCTTGATTGGTTTAGGACAATGTAGCAAAGCAAGTAGTAGACTGTGTAAATTAGACAACAAGAATGACCTCCGACCTTCTGAATGACCTCCTCCGACATGCCGACCTCTTCCATTGGGTTGTCTGCTGGAACACCTTCCTGTCCAGCCTCGGTAGGGTATGGCTGGATAGATAAATGAAATTATCTTGTAGACATTGTTTTTATTTGACTGTATTTTCAAAATTGCCCATCAAGAAACAAAATTATCTATTTATTTATGTATGATTTAAGACCCATCTTACCTGGTTACTTTTGATCTGGGCTGGTAGATCTTTTAGTTTTATTTTAATTTTACCATGAAAATAGACAATTTCATGGTTTCAGGGTGGTAACATTTCAGTATTTCCTATACTGGTACATATTAAAATAATTTTTTACCTATTTTTGACATTACTTTCAACCACTACTTAGTGGTTACTAGTTGCCAACAGGCAAGTTGACAGGAGAAATGTACTTGCCAGATATCGTTTATCTTACCGGCCGTTAGGCAATCATACTCCTGAAACCTTATTAGCATAAATAAGTGGAAAGAACTTGAGTTAATATTTAACTGAAGGGCATTAGAGACTGACCTGTGCCTGTGCAGCTTGAGGATATCCGCCGGGGCCTGCTGTGATACCCGCTTGGGGCTTGAGGGTCGCCAGAGCTGGGGAAGAATACATTGAACTTCATCATGGCATGCTTCAAAAAGTAACTTTTAACACTGTGAGCATCCTCATTTTGATAAAATTTAAACCAAATTCTGTAGGAAAGTCATAATTTTTTTTTACCCTAAATGAAATTACAATCATATTTTTAAAGATGAGCTCTTTTTCAAGACAATGTTATTAATATGTCAATGGACATGGCCTTTTTCCTTAGGTTCCACTACCTTAGGCTTATGTCCATATTCCTAATCATTCATGTAGTTATAACAAACCTGACAATATATTATAATGAAATCATATTGCTGTCTAATAAGACCAAGTACTTACCTTCTCTGGCAGCTGTTACTTCCTTAGTGAGACGAGCGATAACACGACAAGCTGCGTCGTGCTGGTACAGGGCGTGGGATAACTCTGGAAATGAAGAAATTTGAAACTTTAACCAACCATTAATCAAAATGAGATTCATATACCGGTATATAATATATATGACCATGTGAAGTCACTGCTTTGAAAGTTGGTTCTGAAGAAACATTCACAAAGACATGCAACAATCATAATAAATCATTCCTATTGAGATTGCTTAATCTTGGTTGACAGCAACAAGTAATGGATACCAGAGACAGTACCTCATTGTATCATATGTCTATGATAACAAATTGGGTCAATGTCCATCTTATGTAAGGGAGGCTACTCTTCCTTTCATTCAAGAAGGAACTAACAGACATGTCTCTTAAGATGGCACCTGATTTTATATATAACAATGCGAGACAGTTCCCCCCCAATCCAATAATTGTTTATATAAGGGCTATTTCATAATTTTCAATGTGAACCTAGATTGGACACTAGAGTATTAGAACTAGAAAAATCATATTGATATTTGTATGTATGTCACCTTGTCTGGCCGTTTGCAGTTGTTGTCTCAGAGTAAAGCTGTGTAACATGACTGCATCCTGAAAGGAATTGAAATATTGCTTACTTTATAAACTTTCCCAAAAATATTTCAAAATTATGCAAATACTGTGTTACAGAAAAAGGAATGTCATTTCAAATGAAATTTTTTGGAAGTTTGTGTAACTAGACTCTTCAGTCAAAAAAGTATAAGTTCTGTAAATTACCCATTCATCTTGTAAAGATTTGAGTATGGCAGGTATACTTGTAGCTGAAGGTGGTCTTGGTTTCACAAGAGCTGATGCTGCAAAATAGATTTTCAATTGCATTAACCATTTTCCGAATAAATTGTGTATTATAGCAAAAGAACAAAATGAAAGTCAAACATGTAAGTCTCAAAATAACTTTTTAACAAATCAAAACATTTTATTTCAAAATATAGAAATGTCTATTTAAAATAGTATTTTAACATCAAAATTTGAATATTAGTTCACAATTGTTACCAGAGATAATCCCAAATTTCATAACAAACCTTTTATATCGACCAACATATCAAGTGTAAGTTGCTCTCCGTTCATGGGATCAGTTCCGTTTTCTTGCACATATTTCTCCAGAAGCCGACGTTCAAAGACGTGGCCTGAGACTGGAGAAACAACTGGATGGTCAGGGACCTCATTACTGACTGTAAACAAAGAAATTCAACTTCTTAAAAAGAAAGTATGGCTTCACTGAAATTGATCATATGAAATAGTATTTTTTTCCATTTTTTTAAATATACATAACATAAATAAATGTGAGAAAAGAACACTTCTCTATATGTCAGAATACATGATCGAAAACTGAACACTCATGAAATTAGGTGACGAAATGAACCGGTCAACATGTGCTTTTCAAATTATATTAAAGAACGCAAATAAACACACTAATATAAGTTCTATAGAGGAATAACTATTTATACATGCAAGGCGTTCAATGATGACAGTTTAGATTATCAAGATGTTTTATTTAATGAACACATGTTGACTTTTGATAAGGCCGATAGGATCACTTTTCAAATCTTGAACTCCACGTTTTGACACAATCACAGAATTTGATCATAACTGTTACATGAAAGGCAATAGATTGCATCATAAACTGTTCCTTGTTAGTCTTTTACTTCACAGAAGTTTTAGAGAAGCAAACAAACATATCAATTTATAGAAAATAGTGAAATTGTCAAACAAAAATAACAACACTCACTTGCACAGCAAAGCGCCATTTTGTTTTATGTCACGTGACTATGAACCAAATTTTCTTTTAACAAAAAACGAAACGAAGCAAATGTAGTGCATGCGTAGTTTTTATAAAAAAAGACCCCCAAAGGTATATGTAGAATGAACGAAATTCGCAAAGATTTAATTAATTAATATTACGTCTCCCAGTTGTCCAAAATTGGAAACATAAAATGTATTTGAATATGTGCCAATCCATTTCACTGGGTTTTTTTTTAAAACAATGAAGTACCCCAGCAAACACGCGACGTTCTCACAACGTTATTTTTACGTCCTGGTTTGGTAACGTCAGGAAATTACGTAACTAGGACGTTATTAAAACGTTCTTAGATAACGTCATTCCACTACCAAGACACAACGTCACACGTTACGTTATTAGGACGTCCTGGCAACGTAGTTTTCAAACCCAAACTCAACGTTTACATAACGTTGTAAGGACGTTTTATCAAAAATATTCATTATTTTACAGTTTGTTCTATGTTTCTGTGTGTTTATACTTTTTTAAATACTTGTTCGAAGTCTGAAAGTATATTACCTAAATTCATGTCATGGTTGTGTTTTATTATTGAAATTAAATGAATTGTAGGCCTAAAAAGTTCTCAGAACGTTATTTTGCAACATTTTGACAATGTTACATATGACGTCTTGCGGACGTCCCCACAACGTCCAACAAGTTAGATGCATGACGTCCTCACAACGTTGTAAGGACGTTTGACTACATCCTACATTGATTACATCCTGTTATATTTTTTAATCAATCTTTATACTTGATTTAGTATATAAATACCCAAATGATTATAAGTGAAATAAATTCTGAACACGTTTTGGCCTCGACTCGTATGATGTTAATGTCAAAATACAATCATATATTTTAAGCAATATTTATTCAGTCACGATTTTGTATAAGCAATATAACTGAATTAAAAAAAAATGAATACATTTTTTTCAATTTTATTGTGCTACCAAATATTACTAAAATGTTTTGCATTCAAAAAGCTGCGTACGTTTTCGCGCCAACGAAAATGCCTATGACGTCATATGCCACGATGACGTCACTATCACGTACTTTCGCCGCCATGTTTGACGTCGACGGGAATATTTTTATGGCGTGTTATCTTCACTGGCGCGCCTCTTCATTACTACAAGTAAGTAAAGTTATCTACCTACATATAAACACTATTCAATATTAACATTAAACACAGACGACCAAATACTCTATGATATTTCACAAACACCTAGACAGTTGATCAACCCAAACGTCTGCAAGACAGTCCTCGCACATTGCATAGCGTGTGCTGAATAATATTATATATTATGCATCACGGCTATACTGTATTTACGATACATATGATGAAATTTGCATCCACTCTGTTAGTAGAATATAACTGCTTAGTGTGATTACATTGATTGAACAATAGACGAATATTTTAGGCATGCCACTGGCCCAGTTTTACTGTCAAGCCCGGTTTCAGAAACACAGCCTAACTCTTTACAGGGTTACGGCATAGCATAACATGCTTGATGACGTGTCTTCCGTCACAAGTGTTGCACGGAGTTCCAAATTGTTCGATCAGCTGTTTGTGAGTTCACTGGGTGCAAGCTTTGTTCAGTTCCGTTGTTTATTTTGATTGTTGCAATGCGTCAAAGTAATTGGAATAATGACCCTTGATTTCATATGCTGATAGCTTCACTGTAATTCAACAGTGCCGTGCCATAAGTTAACGGACAGTGACGTTTTTCCATAGACTTACATGTTAATTTAGTCAAGGATAAATAATTTTCATAAGTTCTCGTTGTATCAATCTCACATTTCACAGCTTTATTTGAAATCATTTCAGCTTGAAGTACATAATATAAACAACATTTTCTGACTTCAATTTCACATAGATTCATCCGATTCACCTGCATATGTACATTAAATAAAAACGTTTCCAATAGATCGCCATGTTAATTTCTCACAATTTTGTATATATGTTGTTGAAATTACTGTAATTCCCTGGATAGAAAACGGAAAATTAAACATAAATTACGAGGTTGTAGCCAAGATGATTCCTCAGAAAACCTCGATAAATGTGAATTTAATCGGACAAAAATTGCATCTATGAAAATTATTTATCCTGGACTAAATTAACATGCAAGTCTATGGAAATCACGTCACCGTCCGTTAACTTATGGCATGTATATTTTATTAAAATTCCAAAATGTGTTCATGAACAACGCCAAATATCGGGTGAAAATAGTGTGCTGTAGCCTAATTCAGTAGAGTGAGGCCAACATAGAATTAAGCAGAATTAACTTGTGCATACAGGAATTAGCCTGTGTCTTTAATTCCTTGTCAATGGTATATATTTGAAAATTAAATTGCTTTCAAGAAATATTTGTAACTGCATATGGATTTTTGCATTTGATCAACAGTGCCGTGTCGGATATATTCGCAAATGAATTTGAAATAGACAAGTTGATTTAAATTAAATTTCCTGGAGTCTATTTAACTTAATTTACCTACAATTATACATATAATTATTTCTTATTATAGACCACCATGTAGACAGTTTTCACAACCATTTGCTATCATTGCGTTGATTAAATTTTTTTTTAAATGTTTAACAGAAATAGTGTGACGGTATCCAAGATAATTCCTGAAAAAAACAAATGTTAACCGGATCAGACGAAAATATATATTTTAAACACTTGTATTTATGCTACACTAAATATATTAACTCTTGATAATGGCAAGGTACGAACACAACTGCCTTATTAACTGGCATGTCACTACTGTATAGACTTTTAGAAATAACAATATTTAGTTTCATACACCAGTCTACAGTACCTGGTCAAAAGAGAGTCATCAAAGCTGAAATCCCATAGACTTAACCATTGGAAGGATAATTTACATTGAGAAGTCCTTATTATTTTTTCTTATTGTACACAGCAAGGAGATCATATCTGCTATACAAACTTAATTACCCCGTTGATTAGGCTTTGAACGACAACTGATAAAGCGACACATGTACAGCTTGTCATACCGCTGCTTCAAAGACCGCCATGTTCTGACGTTTTTGTTTAAATAGCGGCAGTTTTTTTTATTGTCATCCGGATATATAATATAAATTATGGTTATGCAGCAGAGATGATTTATCAACTTGTAGATACCTTTTGTAAGCAATTCAGCCAATAATTAACCAATGTAAATGCACCGGTTAATTGACATGAAAGTATATATGGGAATTTCAGTTTTGATGACTCACTTTTGGCCAGGTACTGTACATTCTTGACACGATACACTTATCTATATATGCAGCGGGTGGCCATATTATTACCACCCTCGGTTACCCAGGGTTTTATATATGCCCCGTTACTATAGTGGAGAGTAACGGAGCATATATAAAACCCTTGGTAACCGAGGATAGTGGAGAGTAACGGAGCATATATAAAACCGTTGGTAACCGAGGATGTATTGTTACGTACATGTAACGTAATTCCCATAGATAGATAGACGTATTTATTAGCTGTTACAAAAATATTTTCATGAATCTATTGTTTGTCGATTAATTATGAAATCTTTACCAAAAATCATCTCATAATTTACATAATTACATAATTTATCATTACATAATGTCTATAATAATTTCTGACAATTATTAAGAAACCTACCTCTTATCAAACAACACATATACAACATACCGATTAGATTTAACATGGCCGACAATGGGACATTGGAATCACAGGTTGTACATATGATTTAAAGAAGGGCCATTCGAAAACTAATCAACTGATTAATAAAAGTTAATTATGTACCTGTAGCTGAGATTTGTACCAATCTGTCCACAAAATATGACAGCGAAGGGAATTTTATTTAATTCATGAAAATTATTCTTGCAACAGCTAATTAACACGTAAGTCTATGGGAATTAATACGTCACATGTACGTAATAATATGACCACCTGTATACATATGACTACACTAAGAACTGTCAGCAGTATAACTCGTATCGATGGAGATTACCTTCAATTCTAAAGATCATGTACAAGTCAACAGTTCTAATATATGTTTTTCACTTATTTGATACATTCTCGCTTGCAAATGTTTATGCTATGTTATCAATGTAACTGTATGATAACTATTTCAAAGAAATAAATGTTATTGGTTACAATTAGTATTATCGATATTATATACAAACGATATAAAATTTGAAATTTAACAAATAACATACATATAATACATTCTCTTTCAACAGTCGACTGCTAGAGACAGATGAGAGAGCCGGACTGGAGTTAGGAGAGGCAGGGTGTTCTAGCATGCTCCATCCAAACAGAGGGGGACAATACTGTTCTCAGGTATTTACAAACTAATGATATGCAATTATACTTTATATCTGATCTGTCCTTTCCGACATAAAATTCCAACAATTAAAAAACAATTCCATTAAAAATCTCATTAAAATCATATTTTAATTCGTTCCCAAGGTTAACTCAAGCTTTAACATTTTGGCTTGTTACTCATCCAAGATACGGAATCCAGTTGTGCCCGTGTTCGCTTTCAGAAATCTAAAAGCATGCATTTCCAACGGGAAAGTAACAACTTCCGGCGAACACGGAGCTCTACGGGATTCCGTCAGCTCTTGGATGTGTGGCAACCCAAATACAGTCTGTAGGTCTAGCCTTAGAAACGAATCAGAGATTGATTTTAATGAGATTGTTACATTACATAAATTACATAAACAACCTTTGTATATAATAATTCAATAGTAATGCATTTCATACGGAGTTTATAATATAGACAATATTGTTTTACATTTTTTTCTCTTTAAAATTTATTTCTATTTTTATTTTACAGAATGCTGCTTCGCTGATGAAATGAAGAAACATGTGCATTGAAGACATGAAGAATCTCGTTTTTGCTTGTATTTTCTTTTTACAGGTGAATAAAATTTTATGGAAACTGTCACTGTCTATTTTTGTATTGTTAAATTTTGGTTGATAACTATCCCGTAACTGGTACAGCTGGCCAGAAATATAATATACCATATTTGCTGTAATAGATGCTCTGCCTTTTTATCAATCGCACCTTTACTCCGAAGCCTAGCTCTGTTACAATATTCAATTGTTTTTAAAGGGATTACGTTATTTCACTATCATGAAACACCCGGCATTCTTTAGAGAGTATTACAGTAAATAAGGTATATATATGCAGTCAAACACAATTGTGCGTTATATGTGTAATTTGGTCAAATGTCGAAACCTTCAATAAGATAACGTTGTAGGGACTGTTTAATACTGGGACGTTGTGGGAACGTTATTTTTTGGTCTAGTGAAAGTCCAAAATAACGTTGTGGGGACGTTATTTCGACTCCACATGGGGGACGTTCCGGGAACGTTATGTGATAACGTTATGGAAACGTTTTACTTGGACGTTGTGGGGACGTTATTTTTTGGTCCTGTGAAAGTCCAAAATAACGTTGTGGGGACGTTTTTTCGACTCCACACGGGGGACGTTCCGGGGACGTTATATGCTTACGTTTTCGGGACGTAAACGTAACGTTGTGACAACGTCCTCACAACGTTATTTTGTTAGCTGGGACGTCTTAAAAAATTAATTTGAACATCGATATTAAATTGTTGTTTGCTTCTATAAGTAGTTATTATTTTCATATATCTATACTTTTGGGGTTTTCATATGTTAAATTGTAAAACATAAATGTTTAAGACGTGTTTTTAAAAAAAAATATATAGTCCAACGTGTTTTAGAACATTTATGAATTTCTGTAGGTTTTGTATGTTGCTACATGGCCTGTCCGTCGCAATGTTTCAGGGGAAAAAAGGAATGTTTTAAAACCATGTGTGTTTTGACCTAATTTGTTTATTTATAAGTATTTTTAAATGTAAATATCGAAGAAATGTTTTTGCAGAAACAATTCTTAAAAACTATTTATTTGATTCGTAGATCAAGAGAACGGTATACGTTCGTTGAAATAATAGATGTATCTATATTTAAATAAATTGATGAATTAAAGAATTTGTTATACAAAAGTGTTAACTGTCTCTGTAATCCACCACGAAATTAAATGTTATATTGTTATATCTTTATCTCGCTCTTTTCCTTCTTACCATTTCCTACTCTATCTATTTCCCTTCATCTGTTCGTGAAAAGTATTCAACATATTCCTCTCCTCTTCTCCTCCACTGATGTATTGATCTCCTTTCTCTGATGTATTGATCTCACTTTCACTGATGTATTGATCTCCCTTTCTGATGTATTGATCTCCCCTTCTCTGATGTATTGATCTCCCTTCTCTGATGTATTGATCTCCCTTCTATGGTGTATTGATCTTCCTTCTCTGATGTATTGATCTCCCTTCTCTGATGTATTGATCTCCCCTTCTCTAAAGTATTGATCTCCCCTTCTCTGATGTATTGATCTCTCTTCTCTGATGTATTGATCTCCCTTCTATGGTGTATTGATCTCCCTTCTATGGTGTATTGATCTTCCTTCTCTGGTGTATTGATCTCTCTTCTCTGATGTATTGATCTCTCTTCTCTGATGTATTGATCTCCCTTCTATGGTGTATTGATCTCCCTTCTATGGTGTATTGATCTCCCTTCTCTGGTGTATTGATCTCTCTTCTCTGATGTATTGATCTCTCTTCTCTGATGTATTGATCTCCCTTCTATGGTGTATTGATCTTCCTTCTCTTGTGTATTGATCTCTCTTCTCTGATGAATTGATCTCCCTTCTCTGATGTATTGATCTCTCTTCTCTGATGTATTGATCTCCCTTCTCTGATGTATTGATCTCCCTTCTCTGATGTATTGATCTCCCTTCTCTGATGTATTGATCTCCCTTCTCTGATGTATTGATCTCCCTTTCTCTGATGTATTGATCTCCATTTCTCTGATGTATTGATCTCCCTTTCTCTGATGTATTGATCTCCCTTTGATCTCCTTTCTCTGATGTATTGATCTCCTTTCTCTGATGTATTGATCTCCATTTCTCTGATGTATTGATCTCCCTTTCTCTGATGTATTGATCTCCCTTTGATCTCCTTTCTCTGATGTATTGATCTCCTTTCTCTGATGTATTGATCTCCCTTCTCTGATGTATTGATCTTCCTTTGATCTCCTTTCTCTGATGTATTGATCTCCTTTCTCTGATGTATTGATCTCCATTTCTCTGATGTATTGATCTCCTTTCTCTGATGTATTGATCTCCCTTCTCTGATGTATTGATCTTCCTTTGATCTCCTTTCTCTGATGTATTGATCTCCCTTCTATGGTGTATTGATCTCCCTTCTCTTTTGTATTGATCTCTCTTCTCTGATGTATTGATCTCTCTTCTCTGATGTATTGATCTCCCTTCTATGGTGTATTGATCTCCCTTCTATGGTGTATTGATCTTCCTTCTCTGGTGTATTGATCTCTCTTCTCTGATGAATTGATCTCCCTTCTCTGATGTATTGATCTCTCTTCTCTGATGTATTGATCTCCCTTCTCTGATGTATTGATCTCCCTTCTCTGATGTATTGATCTCCCTTCGCTGATGTATTGATCTCCCTTCTCTGATGTATTGATCTCCCTTTCTCTGATGTATTGATCTCCCTTTGATCTCCTTTCTCTGATGTATTGATCTCCTTTCTCTGATGTATTGATCTCCATTTCTCTGATGTATTGATCTCCCTTTCTCTGATGTATTGATCTCCCTTTGATCTCCTTTCTCTGATGTATTGATCTCCTTTCTCTGATGTATTGATCTCCCTCCTCTGATGTATTGATCTTCCTTTGATCTCCTTTCTCTGATGTATTGATCTCCTTTCTCTGATGTATTGATCTCCATTTCTCTGATGTATTGATCTCCTTTCTCTGATGTATTGATCTCCCTTCTCTGATGTATTGATCTTCCTTTGATCTCCTTTCTCTGATGTATTGATCTCCTTTCTCTGATGTATTGATCTCCCTTTCTCTGATGTATTGATCTCCCTTTGATCTCCTTTCTCTGATGTATTGATCTCCTTTCTCTGATGTATTGATCTCCATTTCTCTGATGTATTGATCTCCCTTCTCTGATGTATTGATCTCCCTTCTCTGATGTATTGATCTCCCTTCTCTGATGTATTGATCTCCCTTCTCTGATGTATTGATCTCCCTTCTCTGATGTATTGATCTCCCTTCTCTGATGTATTGATCTCCCTTCTCTGATGTATTGATCTCCCTTTCTCTGATGTATTGATCTCCCTTCTCTGATGTATTGATCTCCCTTCTCTGATGTATTGATCTCCTCTTCTCTGATGTATTGATCTCCCTTCTCTGATGTATTGATCTCCTCTTCTCTGATGTATTGATCTCCCTTCTCTGATGTATTGATCTCCCTTCTCTGATGTATTGATCTCCCTTTGATCTCCCTTCTCTGATGTATTGATATCCCTTCTCTGATGTATTGATCTCCCTTCTCTGATGTTTTGATCTCCCTTCTCTGATGTATTGATCTCCCTTCTCTGATGTATTGATCTCCCTTCTCTGATGTATTGATCTCCCTTCTCTGATGTATTGATCTCTGATTTAATATTTGACAATTTGATATATATAGCCCAGAAAACAAAACGATGAGAAGAGGAGGGTCGTAGGACAAAATCCCCAGTGGACAAAATCGCCAAGGACATAATCCCCAAAGACAAAATCCCCAGCGGACATAATCCCCAACCCCAACAACAACATGGACAAAATCGTCTGGTTTATTTTGGGCATTGTTTCTTGAAGCCACTGTTTGCCATGAATGTATTTACTCTAGATATCTTCAGATTCTTGATACAGTTTTGATTTGATATGTTTATTAGCCATTAGCTTTTCTCCTTTAGTAGGTATAATAAAATTAGAATGTAATCCCTATTGGCTACCTTATCAGCATTTGTGTTTCCCGTTATGTTGTTATGAGCTGAAATCCAAAGATATTTATTTGGTTTCCACATTCTAAGTGTTGTATATGGTTTATTTTTGTAAAGTACCCATTCAATCTTGCCGCTTATTTACAATGTTATGTTTGATGTCTTCAATGACCTACCGTGCATCTGATATGATTGATATTTTCTTATTTTAGTATGCCAGTGATTTTTCATTGCAACAGTAAGTGCTCATAGTTCTGCGGCATATATCCATTGCCCTTTGTTGAGTTTGTATGAGTGTGTATTTGGAGTTAGATGTTCTGAGTAAATGCCAATGGCAGTTACGTTTTGTTTAGTAGCTGCAGCATCCGAGAAGATGGAAACGTCATGTTTGTGATTTTAAGGTATTCCTTAATTTCTTCTTTAAAAATTTCTGTAGTAAGTATGCGTTTGAGTTCAGTATTGGTTTGAATGATATTTTTTTAATGTTTGTTTTCTATTTGGAAATCCCTCAATTAAAATTTATTTTGTAAATCATGCGATACTTCCATGAACTTCTTTGGGGCATATCTTGCTTTTTTAACTGATTTTTTTTCTGGGTTTGGCATTTACATAATCCTGTGAAATATTTAAATATTTTGGGTTGTTTTTAACCCACGTTGTGTATTCTATTATTCTTTGTTCCCCAAAAAGACTTAAGGGTAGTTCTCCATTTTCAGCAAGTAGAAGTTGAAGTGACGTTTGCTTGAGGGTACAAAGGGCTAATTTGCGGGGTTGGAATTGAATTGAGTTGAGCTTGTTTAGAAGGCTAGGTGCCGCAGCTCTCCAAGCTTGGCATCCGTGTTCTAAGTTTGATTTCTGATAAGAAATTTTATACAATAAGAGAATGCTTTCTGTATTGACACCCCATTAAGTGCTTGTAATAAGTTACACCTGGTAACTATGTTATTTATGTGTTACTTCCATGTTAATGTTTTGTCGAAAGTAACTCCCAGAAATGTTATACTGTTGAAATAATTTAATTGTTTTAATTTATGGATAATTTTTGGGGCTGTGGTCTCTTTCCTTTCTTATGAAATAAAATGCATACATTTTTTCGGGCGAGAGCTTAAAACCTCAGTTTTCAGTCCATTCACTTGACTTGATTTAAAGCCATCTGCATATGTTTTTGAAGATAATCAAGTTTATTTGATGATTGCCATAATACTCAGCATATTGACGGTTTTCAACTTTGTTGTTTATCGATTCAGTTATCGATGCCTTTGTTCAGATAGATGTATAATTGATCCCGACGCCTATGTTCAGATAGATATATACTGGATGCCAATGCCTTTGTTCAGATAGATGTATACTTAAACTGTTTGAGAGGCATTCTAGAAGTTGGTGTGATGAAGAAGACAAATATTTATGGATGATCAACTTCTTTATTAACAATGGCGACGTTTCGGTATAGATCCTTATACCGTTATCAAGCATATGGGGGAGATGATTAAAACAGAGGTTATATACATGATACATTTTGGTATGATAATGAGATAACAAAGACAATAAGATGAGATAACAATGAGATGAAAGGTGTAACAAGCAGGTTGTGATAACATGGATACCAGTGGAAGGTAAGTTAATTAAGTTGGGATGGGGATTCAATGCAGCAGTATGGGTGACCAATCAGTAGGGGGTAATATGGAAGCCAGAGTGAGTAGAGTGGATACTTGATGCCAATGTTCAGATAGATGTATACTTGATGCCAATGCCTTTGTTTAGATAGATGTATACTTGATGCCAATGCCTTTGTTCAGATAGATGTATACTTGATGCCAATGCCTTTGTTCAGATAGATGTATACTTGATGCCAATGCCTTTGTTCAGATAGATGTATACTTGATGCCAATGCCTTTGTTCAGATAGATGTATACCTGATGCCAATGCCTTTGTTCAGATAGATGTATACTTGATGCCAATGCCTTTGTTCAGATAGATGTATACTTGATGCCAATGCCTTTGTTCAGATAGATGTATACTTGATGCCAATGCCTTTGTTCAGATAGATGTATACCTGATGCCAATGCCTTTGTTCAGATAGATGTATACCTGATGCCAATGCCTTTGTTCAGATAGATGTATACTTGATGCCAATGCCTTTGTTCAGATAGATGTATACTTGATGCCAATGCCTTTGTTCAGATAGATGTATACTTGATGCCAATGCCTTTGTTCAGATAGATGTATACTTGATGCCAATGCCTTTGTTCAGATAGATGTATACTTGATGCCAATGCCTTTGTTCAGATAGATGTATACTTGATGCCAATGCCTTTGTTCAGATAGATGTATACTGGATTTGTTAAAGTTCAGTTGTAATGCATTTTCTCAAGAATGAGAGATTATTATACCTCTATGTACCTTATATATCGGAATCAATTACGCATTATATGGAGACAATATACACTTGCAATTGATTATTAAGACGATTTTAATTTATCCATTTTAACAATGCAGCAATCAGCGCGGCAATCTGCTTTGAAGGTAATCCTTGAGGCCTGACTGTAACCACAGAAGACGGTCGTCTGTTACCCGCGCCTTGGAGCCTCATTACTTAACTAATGATGATTATTACTGCCGATACATGAATTTATGAGGTGTGTTAAATCGTCAAAAACACATGTTTATGCATTGCAATACTTATGTAATTGTCATCAGCGGAATTACAGTTGGATATCTAAACATTCGATATATGGAAAATTTAAGTTGTTTTATTGAAGATCTGTTTGTGAATTTAACAATCAAAATTTTGCGGAATTACGTTGAATATGACTATCCCCGATGAGTGACGTCACAGGAGTCATCGCTTCAGGGACCACATCCCCGCATATTTTTATTCTGGCCACCGGGGCTAAATTAGGCGATTGTTTAAGTCGTATAAAATTTAAAATCGAGCAAATGTCAAATTGAAATCCCATTTTAATGAACCAGAATGTGACCATATGGCATGACATCTAACCTTTAATATTGATGTGTATAGTTTATCCCAGTTAAAGCCTATGTTCAGATTGATGTCAAATAGTTGTCGATTACGTGGAGAGGGCTTCTGTAAGTTTCATAACTTGCCCAATCCATTTGTTAAATGAATAAAATATGTTTTCAATAGATGTGTACTTGATGCCAATGCATGTGTTCTGAGAGATGCATATTTCATGCAAATTCATCAGTGTTTATGAACGATCTATAATATTATGTTAGTAAAATAATGCCAATAAATATTATTTCAAAATAAAAACATTATATCGTTTATCATGTATTTGTTGCTTTTTTTCACTACAACATCTGAAATTGACTGGTAAGGTATGCAAGTCCACTCGTAAAGCTATCACATGTTACTAGAGAGCTGTTATAGTCTCTAATAAAGACTGCAGGGCACACAGCCTAAAAACTTATTTTGTCTTCTTTTCAAGAAACTGAAAGCCTTAATATCTTGTGTACGTTTTCATTTGCATAAGTGATTATAAATAGTAGAACTTGGTGACTCTGGTGTCCCTTTTGAAAATCATTGTGGAAGTGGCCTTAACACCTACTTTCTCTTTATTTCAAGAACTAAAAGCCTTAGAAAGCTAAAATGTGTGCACACTTCACATAATTGTGGATTTTAAAGTGTCGGTTTAGTGAATAAATGGCCTAAATCAGGCCTAAAAAAATGTATATCCATCGTATCCAGAGAACTAAAATCCTTATAAAGATGAGATCTTAAAACAAACTTTTTGGTAATATGGATTATAAAATAGTAGATTTGGTGACTCTCTGGCCCCTTATAAGGACCAATGAAAGTCCTTCATAGCAGAAGGTTTTTGTGAAGGTTCATTGGTCAATATGAATTGTAAACTAGTAGATTTGGTGACTCTCTGGCCCCTAATAAGTGCAACAGATAGCCCTTCAAAAGCTGAAGGTTTTTGTCAGGTTCATTGTTCAATGTTGATTATAAATTGTAGACTTGTTGAACCACTCACTAAAATTTTAAGTTTCAAGTTGAAACTTTCAACCTCATAAAAAATATTTAAATGCTAATGCAAAGGTTATGAACAGGAGACTTTGATAACATCTTAAATTCCCTTTTTCTTGAAACATCAGACATTTGTGAAAACTGTCAACAATTCTTGATGTTTTATATTCAAATATTAAACCTGGTTAAGAGTTCATAAACAACAAAACAGATTTTTATTTTTATTTCAATTTTCTAAACATTCTGAAAAGGCTGTATACAGTACCAATATCTACCTATTGATGAGCAAAAGCTATCTTTGTTAAATAATGGTGAATCTTTATAATTTTTACTGAAATACTTGATCAGCATGGCTGATATTTGAGCTGTATTTGAGAATATTGAAATCGTTTAATTTTTTAAGAAATATCTTTTTTTTTTGGAATTGAGATTTGAACGAAAGTCAAATGGGTAATCTTTCAAGGAAATTTTAATTAACTCTCATCAATTTTGAGGATTGAACATGTCATTATTAAAAATTCCTTCATAATCAAAAGATTACATTTCAATGTTGTCTTTATGAAGTTATTGATAAATTCTAATGGTTCAAATGCCTTAAAGGCGCTGTAGCACACTGTTCTTACTGAACTAAATTGATCTCACGGCACATTTAATAAGTGGTACCAATGGCAAAATAATACTCCTCAATCAATAAAAAGAGTTAAAAAATAATGTACATGGTTCAGTTAAGCCATGCAAGTCCATTTCCCAACAAGAGGCCATTTTAAGGTGTTCACACATTGAAATGGCCGCTCACAGGTTGTTCATGCGAGTCCATTTCTCTTCATCTGATTGATGTAGCTATACCTAAACACTCAGAGTAAAGTCTTAATTATAGCACAATGATGGAATGGTCAACCATCTAATTCGCAAATCTACCTCTCACACTAAAGAGTTCCACACCACTGTCGCTTTATATGTCACACCATTGTCTTCCAATACGGATAACCTTTTTCTATGGATTTCTTATCGGGCCGTGTAATGAGATGTTTTACCTCTAACGTAACATTATATTGTATTAAATTTAATAATAAATGGCAAATTTGAGAAAACATAATATGCAAAAAGCGTGCTACAGCACCTTTAAAGGAACCAGCCCCCATCCCTCATCCTTCCTTGTAATACGTCTCAAAGAATCTGCCATTGTTTGATAAAATAAAATAAACAAACAAAACAACAATCACAGTCATCATTTCTTGAACATATAGCACCATTACCATATGAAGGATGATATATTAATATATATATATTTATACATTCATACATGTTAACATAATGATTATAGATATACAGACATGTTAACAACTTATTACATACACAATGTAAGGTAAAATAAGACATTGGTTATAATGAAAACAACAATAGTCAAATGTTATCTTGTTCAACATATTATGCTGCCTGACATACCAAACCTGACAAACGTAAGTAAAATATTATATCTGATTGTATCGATTACATAAAACAGCATACATTGCCTCAGATTCAATAATATTCAAATAACTTAATAAACACAAATTGTCATGTCAATCAATGACCTTTTGGTGACAAGTGCAAAACATTTCAGCACAGGAACAATCATTCTCCAAACATATCAAGTGTACAGTGTACTATGATAATAAATAACTTTTTAAATAATACTTTTACTCATAACACACAAGTTCTTACCGGTACTCTTGGGGGGTTAGACATGACTCTATATCATTTACTATTTCAACTAATTGTTCAGCCTGCGACAGAAAATCTTCAATTAAAGGTTGTTTTGTAATCAGGTACACATTTTCAATTGAGTGGTATTACACTGTATTGCTGTATTTATACTATACTGTACAATATTCAAAAGGGGAATTTAATGCTGATTTACATGACTGCAGTGTCCCTTTAATAGCATAATCTGGCCGCATGACATAATCGTTCACTCATTCTTCGATGATGTACATGTTGATACCTCTTTGAGTATTAATTCTAAAACTCACAGAGAAAGATGCAAAACCCAAGTCTGTCAGGATTATATATTTCAACTATAATGGATCACAAATTGTTTTATATCTGAGACCTGAGACCACATTGTAGACGGGCCCTAACTGCGTGGAGTATATGTTTTTTCACAAGGAACTGTCATTTTCAGTATTTGTCTTTTAAATCAACTTCCCAATGCAAGGCAAAACTCTTACCAGTCTCTATCACTGGCTGATTTAAGACTTGCAGTATTTCCAAGGTTTCCATTCTAGAAAATTGAAGTCCTATTTGCATTTCAGATACACCGATCCACTGTCTTAGCACCAAAAAGTAAGGGAAATACTGCAAGGCTTAAAAACCCAGAATTGGAGACGGGCAAGAGTTTTGCTTTGGGTTAGGAAGTTGCTTTTAAATGAACACAAATTAATTGAGTGTTTGTTCTATTTATATCCTCAACTCTCTTGAAATTATAAATACCATACACTTTACTTTCATTTCATAACATAACAAGTCTCTTATAATATTCTTTGACTTAAAAGGAATCATCCATTCACAAAAAGGACAACTCAGATGCTGATGACTGTACTGCACAGAATCCCTCATAAGAGACAATAAATCCAACAATCTGGGCAGTTTACATCTCACAACATGGAGATGTCATGATCACTCTGTAGTTTCTGTATAGCCACCTGGTCCAGGGTGAAGAAGATGTCTTTAGGCTGAGGGTAGCTGACGCCCGGGCGCTGGAGAGCATTCAACTGGAAGAATGTCTCTCTACACACTGACTGGTGTCCATACACACTGGACGTGTGTGATCTGAGGGAGGCAGGAAACAGAAGGGAATTATTATAGAAATGTAACTAAGTAATAAACTATGATGAACAGGTGTAACAAGGTGACACAAAAAAGCTTTGAAAATTGATTTATTTATATGAAATGAAATGCAAATAACAAAAGGAGAAAATCTGGGATTGATTGACCACTTTGACCACATAAGCTATCCCAGCTGGTAAAGGGTTAACATTAGAACTGATTTAAGCAAAATACAAGTACTGGTACACAAATATTGACAGAAAAAGATACCTGGAATAATTAAATTAATAGTTAATCGAATAATGATAAATAAAACACAAATCTATGAATATGAAAATGAAAACCCTGGATCCGTCCTTAAAAAACAATCTCTCATTTGGGTAATACATTGTTACTCTTGCTCTAGAACTAATTTCTTTGTAGTAAACAAGAAATGTACCTGAGCATCATGTCTGTCATGTCTTCTGATTGGTTGAACGAGTCATGTATGTTGGCAGACGTTGACACAAACTCGTGAGCAGTGCCAGCTACAGACTCCAACACGTTGCCTGGAAACAATGTTCACAATAATGTCAGGGTTTATGAGATAAGAAAACATTGTGTATCTACACTATAATGAAGTGGTTCTCCAGGAAACTTGTTTTTGTATGTATTACACTTCTAAATGCCCCTCAAAGACTTGGGTTTATGACACATAACAAAATTCACTATTCATGGCGTTTACAAAACATAAAAACAAAATGATGAGCCAAACAATAACAGGATGTTGGACATTGTTTACTTCACAAGTTAATAAAATAGTTATCAAAACGTTGATTACATCATGAAGTAGTTTTAAGCTTGAACATAATGACAAGTGTTCATTACCTGATATGTTTCTCGTAAAGGAGTCGTAGGAGAGATAATAGTAGTTCGACGGGCCAATCTGGAAGAACAAAAAGAAAAGAAACCTTTGAATTAACAGTCTCTGGCTTTCACAAAGCAACCTTTACGTACTAGGGTTCTCGAAGTATTTCTTGTGGAAATGAAAGTCAAGGGGACATTCCTGTTTATTTATATACTTTTGAATTCATAGTATTAAGCATACTGCCAAATATGGTGCTGCAAAACAAAGACCACATCTTCTATTTATCACCCTTAAAGCAGCAGCTAAAATCATGGAATATTCCAACTGACCTTCTCACTGTCCATAGCATCAACACTCTCCTTCACTTCGAAGTCCAGTTCAGCAAGGTGGGCCAGAGAACACCGCCACTGGAACATGTAACATACATTATTGTCATGTTAACCTTTACATTTGAGGTATACAAAAAATAAGGATATACCAGTTTGCAGTACAGCTTAAATGATTCCATATATCCTTCAGTCAAGCTACATGTATTATTTCCAACGTCATTAAAAGTTTAAGTCTTCCATGGTCCTCTTTTGTTTACAAAAGTCATGTGAAGCTTCACCATTGAAGAATCTCAAAAAGTCATTTACCAGTTCACAACACAGCTAAATGATTCCAAATTTTCTACAGTCAAGCATTTTGATTAGTTTTACTGCAGGAACAGAGCCAATGGAGATAATAATGAACTTTTACTTTTTCTCTCTAAATCTCATTCGTTACCATGGACAATTTTTAGAACAAATGAAGATATCGAAACATGTCAAAATACAAGAATCCAAAAAGATATGATGGGTGTTTTTTAAGTTCTGCTCTGGAAACAAGTTAAAAACACACTAACGGACGGAGAAAACCTAACTTCTAGTTGCTTTTAACAACCATGGTCTGTTAAAAGATTACTAAACATATTAGCTTGACATTTCATCAAATAAGACAAAGCCATGCACGATACGATCATTGCATCTTTAGTATTAAGAGAAAAAATATTGAGTCTAGGAAAACCATCATCTTGAGTAAAATCCTTCAATTTCTCTTACCAGTTCAGTAACAAGAGTCTTGTCACATCTGACTCCACTGTCCAGTAACAGAAGCAGAAGCATTTCGGAATGACCTTGAGCGTAGAGAGTGAGGTCAACTAGATCGTCATGGTCAGGCTCCCAGGAACCGCTGGCCTCGCTTTCACTTTGAGAATAGGATGAAGACAAGTAACTCTCTGAAGTTGAAAACAAAGTCCTTTCTTTGAGTAGAGAAGGTTTTGTAGCCCAACCTGCACTTGCAACATTTGAACTTCGAAATTGTCCATCTTTCACCTCCACTGATGGTGTTTTTACGTTCCAAGATAAATTCAAACTGTCAACCAAGGTTTGTGCATCTTCTGGGAATTCAAGAGATTCCTTATTTGGAGAGGTAAGATCGTCTGACAGCGATGAGACAGTGGTGCCACTAAGAACAAGAGGTCTGTCGTCATGAGATCCTGTCAATGGTGACAATGTGTCCGAATCTTCAACATCATCAGATCCAGATTTCTGATCACTGAGCACCATAGGACTTTTTGCTGCCTCATCATCAGCGGAGAACTCCTCACCTGTAATGTTGGGACCTGACGTCGATGCTGAAAATGAACCCGACGAGTTGTCTCCTCCACTTCCTACCAGAGGAAATTTAGACTCATTTTTCTTGGGAGATCTTTGGTCCTCAATTGTCAGATTTGAGATTGCCTGAGCAACATCTGTTTCCGTTTGCATTTGAGAATCAGGAATGGTTCCTCCATCTATAACATCTTCATTACATGACACAGACTCCACATTTGAATCGGCAGCAACATTTGGGCGATCATGAGAGACATGGTTAGATCTTGTATCTACGTCCTCACAATCCATAGCATATGAATGATCAACACTTGCTCCTCCTTGTCTATCCTCCTTTAAACTGTTATCTTGCTCAGGTTGAACTGATTCATCGTTACACTCAAGTGTCTTTGATGAATCTGAACCAGTTGATAATGGTGGATGTTCTCTGTCTTCTGATCCACCGTCTTCTTGTTCCTGATTATTCTGTTCTCCTTCAGAAAAAGAGTTCCTAATACCAATATCCTCTGCAATATCACTTTGTTCTTCTTTCCTAGAGGGAGACAACTTTGATGAACTGGATTCAGAAACAGGATGAGCATCCTTTGTTTCTTGATTTGAATCATCTGTATTATGAGTTGTCTCCATTGAAGTACCTGTATTATGAGTTGTCTCCCTTGAGTCTACTGAACTGAGAGTGGTCTCCCTTTCTCTATGAATATCAGCCATAACAGTCTCCTGAACTAATTTTGATTTTGTGTCATCTTCCGGAGATTCACTTTCAATAAATACATCTTCATCCACACTGACATTTATCATTTTGTTTGTGGGCGACAGGGCAGTTCTACAAGGTATGGATTGCATTTGTGATGAAAAATTTGTGTCAGTGTCATAAAATGATATGTTTGATTCATCGCAGGGGGAATCATCTACAACCAGTGACCGCCGTCTTCTATGATCTAGTTCCTTGTATTCTTTATTTGTTATATAAACTTTGATTAATCTCATACTTGCTGGTAGTTCAAAATCTGGAAAGAAATGCATATTTTATCAATTCTCTTTATTGATAATTTTTTCATTAATTTTATTAATTAAAAAAAATATCATTAATAATCATTTTTATCAAGACTCTTAAAGTAGCTTAAATAGGGACAATATTAAAAAGAAGATCATATTTTTAAAAATATCTTTATTTGCATATATAAAAGTGTCAAATATGTTTAGAACTGAATGTATTATCATACTGTTACCTGTTTTGACTTCTTGACATGGCAACTGAAAAGAAAATATTAATAAAGAATAATATGTTTTGCTCATCAAGGTAAAAAGTTTTCATATTTTTCCATGTTTTACTCATCTAATTTTACTATTGACACTAATTATCATTTGTCATTAATCATTCAAGTTAAGGAATGACTGCACATTAAATTTAGTAACTTGTAGGTATGAGTTTTGTAAAGCTAGGACTTGAGTACCTAAAATATGTAACTTCATTATATTTCAAATACATTCATCAGTGTTCAAGTCTTTCACTTTAAATCACATTTTTCCTCCATTTATGATATAGTAGTGTACGGTCATATTTGAGCTGTAATAGTAAACATCATGAATCTGTGTCACAACTCAATGCACTCTCATCACTCAACGCACTGTGTATCAAAGTATTTTTGGTTTTGTAACACACACCAAATTTTAGGTTATATTTTTTCATATAACTTTATTCATATTTTCATTAAAAAAATTACATTTATTTTATTATTTTCAAGAAGAAATGTGTTTTATTGTGACTTAATTTGTTGCATTTGTGATTCTAAAATGAACTGTGGGTTCTGTACCACAATACATATCAAACCAAAGCTCTTGAGGACCGTTTCACCCCTGTTTAAAGGGACACTGCGTCGAGGATAAAAATGAGTCTCACTTTTATCTACCTATGCTGATAACGTGCCTGCTAACAAGTTACGCTTGGCTTCACTGTTAACATGCTGTAGTTTTTATTACTCAGTACTTCAATTGTCTGAAATTGGGGATCTGTGACTTGTTATCAGACACATTTTACAGCAAAAGTCAATAAGTCTGATCTCGTATTTATCCTCGATGCGGTGTCCCTTTAATAGTAGCAATAATGGGTACCCTTAGGGTAATAAAGTTATTTGACTCGTGACCCCTCCTCAGAGGTTTACAAAGTTTGTTAAGATGAGAAGCATACACACGTGACTCTGCTGTGGTTTCAGCAGGAGAAATCTCTTGGTTACACTGGGCGACAGCTGTGTGCACAGGACTCTGAGGAGCAAACATACAATCAGCATTGTCTGCATCTGTCATTCCTTGAATACCCTGGGCTAATATTTGAGGACAGCTTCATCAATAGCTGGATCCAGGTATTTTCAAGGTGAAGGGGGCATTTACCAAGAGAGTTCATCGGAAATGCAAAAATGTTCATAAAACCACATTAATGATTAATGCAAATTATGGGTTTTGGGGTATCAATGTTATTTTATAGTGCTATTATAATGTCAATTTTTAAAAAGGAAGAAAATTGTTATGATAAAAGTAAAGCATACAATGTTACCAGTATATTCAAAGAAAGATACAAATAACCCCAGACTGCTATCATCTCACCCATCTAGTTAGGAATGAGCCAATGACTAAAAACACAAAGCCACAAGCTTTTTAAAGTGCTTTAGTAGAAATCCATTGCCATGCATTTACATTGGAACAAAACAACATGAAACGCTAATTGGGGTTAACCAAACTAGTGTAGTTTTGCACTGAAGAAAAAACTGCCCAGCTCCTGATGGAGCACATTCTCTTCCCACAGTAGAAACTACCTTCAACTATCTATCGTAACCTTTGTTACAGATTAAGCACTTTCTCAGCAATAAACAGAGAATCCTGATTGATTGCCCCAATGTTGTTTCATACTGAGCATTACAGACATTACGGAACTGCTGAAATGATGAGTTACTTATCTTATTTTTTACAAAATAGAATTCGGTCACTGTTTTAAAACAATGTTTGATGGGACAAAAATAAGGACATTACCAGGGTTACAAACTTTCACCACCAGATTACATGGAAGAAGAGTGAGAGTGAGAATATAGTGAAATATCATCAATATACAACACAGATTATGATAGAAGATCTGAAGCGAGTAACCTCTGTGGGAAGAGAATGGACGGATCCCTATGTAGAGACTCACTTGCTCTTGTAGAGAATGGCGCCCCCGAGCACTCCGGTCTGGCGGTGAGACCGTTGCAGGATGTGGGAAGCATGCAGGAACGTCTTGCTGTAATTCTGGGTAACAAGAAGCAGGAAATATAATCATTAAAATCTCGCACCATGTCGATCAGAAACAATCACAAAAAAATTATCATCAAATCACACACAATGTTGTTTAGTTACCTGCTGCATTTTCAATATTGGAAAGTTTCAGAAAGATATCATGAACGGATTTCTAGTTATGCTCCGGAAACGAAATGATTACGGATGGACAGACGGACGGACGGACGGACGGACTGACGGACAGACGGACAGACGTACAGGGTGACGACTATATCCCACGGTATTACATACCGGTGGGATAAAATAATGATCATCAAATCACGCACAATGTCATTTAGTTACCTGCTGCATTTTCAATCTTACATGCACTTTTGCATTGTTGGACCTCAGCTTCTCCAGAGCAGCCCCTGTTCCACTGGCGATCAGATGAATCACAGAACTCACTTCTTCACTAACAACATATTGTAAGCTATTTCCGGTTTGGTGCAAACTCCAAAAAGGACTTCTGAGAGGCACCAAACTAGATATTTAAGCTATATAAATATTTAGTTATTATTTTTATTTTTACCTTAGGCAGTTGAATGTCTGGTAGGATCTGGAAGGCTTGAGAGAGAAGGTCTCCATAGATCTGACAGACCGGGAGGTAGAGGTCCCAGATCTTGGCTAGCTCTGTGGAGAGGGTCTGGTCCCCTTTACATCGCTGTACAAAGTGACGTATATATACATATCTTTGAAACAACAACAACTCTCCTCAAACTTCCTATACCACATTATTATTGATTACTGCACTAGAACTAAAGCTCCTGAATTAATCAAAGTCAAACTATTGAGCAGACAATTTACAGGAATAATAAATTGTCAACAAGAAATACTTCAGCAACACCAACTGACTAAGGATAGCTTATCCCTGGAAAATTTGGACCCTGGTAAATTGTAATGGATTAATTCAAAATTATATTCAAATTAATTTTCTTGAAATTAAATCATAATGGAATAGTCTAAAATTTCATGACCAAAGTTTATCACATAACTGCTGTCCGCCAACCCACTAACTTCTTGCATCATGATCATAGAAGTATGGTATTGATAATTCTGTCAAATAACCAATATTTGAAGAATAAAATAACCTCATAAAAGCAATAGAATATCATTCTTAAACTACCTGTCTCACAGCTTCAAGACTTCCCTGGAAGAAGACAAAAACTTTCCAGACAAAGTCGAGATGTCTCGTGATGAACTCATCTGGAATGTTCAGGTCACAACCAAGACCCTGGCAAAGAAGATGTAGAAATAATTCATAAGTATTTGAAATGAAAAACTTAAATGGAGTCCATAGATTAAAATCACCATTATTATTCACAAATCTGTACTGACATTTGGGACAGAAAAGTGTATTACTATCAAAAGTTCATTTAAATATAATTGACTCTTTACTACAATAGAAGTAATTCGCAATGCCTCCCATAAAGGTGAAATTATTAGAATTTCAACCAAATTTGGCAACCTTTCCCCTTACCCTGTAATAACTGTACCGGTAAATTGGTTGACATTTCTGGTTTCAGCAGCAAACTCAAGTGTTTCAGTGCTGCACAACACTCCACATGCTACGTGATATCTAACCAAATTAATGCCATACTAAATTAGCTTCCACTTGAAAAGGGCATGACTTGAACTCTGTTGGGGGTATCCACATTGAACTCTTGTCATACTTACAATTGTAAATTCTCCTTCGCGTTTAGAAGCAAACTTCTCGGTGATCAGCTTAATAACTTTTGGAGGAGATTTTGGTAACGTGTTGTAGAAGAAGTCTGATATGCCAATCAGCTTCCCAACCAGAGCACACTGATTGTCAACACTCACCTGAAGAAAATTAGAGAAAACTTGTTTTGTGAAATAAAAAGTCTCATAAATGAATAACTGAGCTGATAAGAATATTTTAGCATTTTGAAAGTTTCAGTTAAAAGAAGCATTATGGTTAAATCCACCAAAGTAGTACGATGAGTACATGCTTACAACAAGATTATGAAAACTGGTGCAAATGTTAAAGGAAAAATTGCGTGTGATGAAATATTTGCTTTACAAATAGTTGCTTTGACTACATGACACAATCACTTTAATTTATTCTATCATTTTCTTTCTTTATCAAACAAACAATTTCTTGTATCAATATTCGATGAGACTCAAAACTATTCACATTTCCAAAAGGATCATCTTAAAATATTGTAAAATTCAGTGGCTGTTCCAGAGGTGTTCAGGGGTTAAAAATTCTTGGATTGTCATATTTTTCTACTTTGATAATAATAAGTTTTTAGAAAAGATAATTCTTCAGTTATTTACATACTGTATGTGGGTAGAAGTAGATAATAGCATCTTTTAGATCGTCTTCTTCTTTTTTTAATACCCTGTGGTCGTAGATGAAGAAACTGCATATCTCATTCCCTCTGAAATAAAAGTTAGTTATTTTGAGTAACAACATCTTTAAAACATTGAAATTTCAATGTCAGCAATGAAAGGGCTTGGTATTAGTTTCCCTTTAAGCACATCCTTATAGAATGTATTTACTGATGGAGAACCATAAGGTACATCAAACTGAGGGAAAGTTTTAAAATTTCTCTTCCGTGCCCATGAGCTTGAACTGTTTGTCCCATCCCAAACTGAGTTTCTATTCATTCAGTGAGACGCGACAGTTAAAAAAACTTGACTGATTTAAAACTAAAAGGAAATCCTATAAAAGAAAGCCAACAAACAATCGCCTTTTTCATCAATACAAGAAGAGAGCCTGCAACATCAATGCAGATAGTAAATAGAAATTCAAGGCAAAACACAAAACATTGATTAATAATGGCTTTGCTTGACTTGCTCGATCAGCTCTGCTGCGTGACTCCATCCAACATTATCAATTTATTAAAACCTGAAATGCAATGAGCAATGTACACTGGACACATGGTTGCTGTTTATTTGTTGGAACAAAGCGTACTGAAATCATTATTGTAAATGTATAAATGAATTTTCTTTTTAAGTTTTGAATCTAACTGAAGGGACATTTTGTAATCATTTTTTGAATTTACTGATTATGTTAAAAATAATACAATATATTGGAATGAAAGACATGAATCTTTTTGCAGCATATGACTAGTTAGACCTATCATTATATCAATCTAAGCATGTACTTTTCCTGGCAGTAAGCCATTTACTGTGCAGTTAGTAGTCATTTTAGACATCAATGCTCATCAAGAGTGTTCGATATATTTTATTTGACAGAATAACATTCTAAAGAGTAAAGACTGATCACAAATGCCAAAACACTTACCATTATATTCATGCATTATCTACAATGTCAATTTGCAAATGTCATAATCTTAATTTGAACTTAAAGGGGTATTCATAAAGACACACCTGTTTTGGACGGCCATTTTCTTGGGATCACATGATTAGAATCACGTGATGTAAATAAATTCAAAATAAATTACACCCAACGCAAATCGTCAAATGTAGGCCTGAATTTAGTCCGTCCAAATTAGTTATGGTTTTTAAAAGTTAGATATGCATTGACGAGCATGCAATGACTTTGAAACATCAATGAATGTACACACATTCCATGTTCGTTTTATGTTATCCAGAGAAATAAGAAAAAAAGTTAGTTTCGAACTTTAGAATAAACACTATTTTCTATTTATTTACAGATAGGTATGTGACTCTTTGCATGAATTATGATTTATTAACATTTTTAACTATATATTAACGCTATATGGTTTAGATTATGCGTCTAACATGAAAGTATTGTTAGATACGTATAAATCTGAATTAACTTTATGTATTACCTCAAATATGGCGGCGGCAGCACCATGTGGGAAAGTTGTAAACGAAGAAAATGATTCAAGTGAACCGATGGAAGACGTTTTAAGTGATAAAATGTCCTCAAGTAGCTTTAAAGATATACAACCACCAATATGTGTTCTTGTTTTGGGAATGGCAGGGTCTGGTAAAAGCACATTTGTCCAGGTACATCTGACAAATCTTTTAGTTTAGGCTCTTTTTAAAAACTATGCCTATGCTTGATTCGTTTTAGCGGCGTATACACTAGGGATGTCACGATACAGGTACCTCACGATACGATACGTATCACGATACTGAGGTCACGATTCAATACATATCACGATACAGTAAATGCGACATTCTTGCGGAAGATAGCATTTCAGTATCTCAATACAACATTTCTAACAAGATAGTGAACAACAGTTAAAAACAATTACAAGCCAACTTGATCATGAATCTCATATTTTAATAGTTTTCCAACTTGAACATGAACAAAAATTCAGAACTCCTATCAATTTCAAGAACTGAGTTTCTGAAATAAATAATGATGGAAAGTTTTATTTTTTTTATTGGATCAATAAACCCTAAAAAATTGATCGATATACACTAAAATTTGGATCATGATTTATTTTACTGTATCGTGTATCGTATCTTGAACTGAACAACGGTGATGCACCGGTGCATTGGTGTATCGTGATGTTCCTAGTATACACCGACCACGCGTCCGGCGTATGCCGTTCCTGGACCCGGCTGAAGTTTACAAGTGTATCGGCGTACAGACAGGATGACGTCATGTCATCATCCCTCAAACTAGCTTCAGTAAACTTGTCATTTATATCAAAGAAATATTTTTTGGAATTATTTCAAAACGTGTTGATATTTTATCAACGTGTGATGCATTGTTGTAAGGAAACAGTAATATTTTAAAATAAATCCGACAACTGTCTAATTGTCAAAAGCAAATTCGTTAAAAAATAGTTATTGAATGTCGCAACGATAACATTTGTCCGCCATTACACGCTGCCTTCGCCGGTAATTTCCAACCGGCGCATTCAGAGTACGCCGGGTCCAATAAAGTGATCGCCGGTTGCGTACGCTAGGTAGTTCCCCGGGTCCAGAATCAAGCATATCCTTTGTTAGGCTATAGTACCTGGATTTATTCTTTTCTGCCATGACCTATGAACACTATGACATTTCTTTGAGAGAATTATCAACTGCACTGCAGGAATGTCCATTTGTTGCATGGTTTATGAGGCTTAGCGCTGTTGGCGGTTTAAATTTTTTTATTTTATTCAATAGAAATGGATTGGCAAACAAGCCTAAATGGCTGCAAGTGGGGGAAACCCTGAAAATGACGTATAATATGCCAATGCCGGATGAATAACCATAGTTTTATACGTAGATTGGAGTGTTCTACACCGATCGATGTATTAAACTAGCTTGTGTTGATAGCCAAGTCACTCAACTTAAAAAGAGCTAATTAGTTCAGCAGGTTTTGGATACACCCAACACAGCTTAATACTGATCAGGTACTGACATCCTGATCGAGATATAAAAGTCGTCTACACTGATCTAAATTACGAGAAAAAGTGCTGTTTTTCTGTTGCATCCGTCATTTCACAACGGTAGTACTACATCATGTCAAAAGCATCACATGTAAATTAAGATTTTAGTCAGAAAATGGAAAATGTTCTTCAAACAATACAACACTTTGGTCTCTACCCCTAGAGCTCCCCTTTACTTAATTTTAAACATTGCCCCCAAACAAACATTAAAGTAAATATTTACACTTTTAGCTCATTAGGCCTGAAAGGCCCGATGGGCTTATGGCATGGCATGGTGACTGGCGGCCGTATATCTGTACACCGTATATCTAACCCCAAATGTGGGTCACAGGGATCATGACCTAAAAACCTATCTTTTAGGGTAACGTCATAAGATGACTGTTATAGCAAAATTCTTGTTGATGTTTCATAAAGTGCATAATTTGTTAAATCTGACAAAGAGAAATTCGACATTTCTTGTTAAAAACCATGTATGTCTAATCTCCTGCAGCATTCGTCAAAATAACAATTGTTATTTCAATCGATGTTATACGATTATGTGGTATTCGACAAGCAATGTAAAAATCTATTAATTTTCAGCGATTGACGGCACATCTCCATGCGAAACAGACACCACCATATGTCATCAATCTCGACCCTGCTGTCAGAGAAGTGTCCTTTCCTACAAACATAGGTCATATTTCTTACTTTTCATAAACCAACTTTGTATTTATGGTGTTTTCTGTATTTATTGCAAATGTTTTATCCATCCTACTTTATCCCTTTTTCCCTGAGCCAATTACTGTCATTTTACTGTAGGCTTGGTACTCATCGTAAGTAGCATAGCATGTAATTTTTAGCCAATGACATGTCACAATTTCAACATTGATGATTGCTCGTAGGTTCTCTCATCCAGGTACTGCTCTTTTCATTGGCTGGTTATTGATATCCGAAACAGCTTATGCCTCGGAGAATTAAGGAATTGTAGAAGCAAAGCAGATACAAAACATTGGAACAGGATGTGTTTTATCATGTATGTTGAATTGACATTTATGAATAAGGTAAATATTCAGTGATGACTAATCAAATATGAACATTTAAAAAGTTAAACAATCCTTGACAATATTCAAAATCTAATATTTGTTAATATTATGACCATTATCATGTGTTCTTCTCTTGTTCCAGATATAAGAGACACAGTAAACTATAAAGAAGTAATGAAACAGTATCCTTGTATGCTATCTTATTATAATGTTGACTTTGACGTGAATAGATAGATAGGAGAGTGTATATTTTCACATGATCTTTGTTATGGATGCTTTAAGTATTCAACTTGACATCCCAAAAAACTTGCCCTTAATGACTGCAATGTCCAAGTGACTTTAGACAATAACTCACTCACACCAGGAAAACAGTTCATGTTTCTCAAATAATGTTCAACCTCAACATTTTGAAATTATGTCTTACCAGGTAATTTCATTATTAATATAAAATTTTTGAAAGTGTAAATATTTATTTCTTACTCCCTTGATTTATGACTGTCGTAAATACGAATAATGTTTCTACATTAACTGTTCCTTAACACAGTGTATATATTCTCTTGGTCCCAATGGAGGGATCGTAACGTCACTGAATCTGTTTGCTACAAGGTTTGATCAGGTTTGTTTATATCATGTTCATTTTATTATGCTTATTATTAAAATTATTAAAACATTTAGGTTGAAGAAACCATAGGAGTAAATACAGTTATAAATTTAGTTATTTTGATTTCATTTGAACTAATTCAGCTTTAAGTAATTTATCTCTAAAAACAACAGGATCATGAATCGCCTGTAGACCATATCTTAGCTTTCTAAGTGATATACACCCTGTCCTTCATTTAGATCTAAAACAATTTTTTTTACAACAATTTGTTTTTAAACTCTTTTTATGAGTTCATTATATTTTATTTGAATGCATGTAAAGTTTAAATAATTATGTACATGTTTTCTTATAGGTGATGGGATTCATTGAGAAACGATCAAAAGAAAGTCGGTAAGTAAAGTTTTCAATTTGCTCCCTGTATTTGTCAGTCAGGTTCATGGATGCGGGCCGTACATGTTCCGTGTCTTCAAGATTTCCTTCTAAAGATTGTGTAATTAAATAGAATATGAAGTAATCAACCATGTCCTTTACTATAAATATTAAATATCAGTTTGCTGAAACATATATTCATTCATATATTCAATTTGATGCCCACTTTTTTTGTACTCCATGAAATATTTTTACTCCACTAAAGAAAACAAAGAGCATACTTGCTCCTTGCTGAAATAATACTTCGTTAAATATCTTTGGTATGCAGTTAATATGTCATTTTTATCAAGTCATTTTTAATGAGTAAAAATTTTCTTCATATACAGATATGTAGTTATCGACACACCGGGACAGATTGAAGTCTTCACTTGGTCTGCGTCCGGTAGCATTATAACAGAGTCCCTGGTGAGTGGAGCTGCATCAAACATTACCTTTTACAATCTGTAGTTAAATATATACCTGGGGCTACTTTCATCAGCTACCCTTACTAAGGTTGACCTTAACTTTCATTGCACTAAGGTTACCTTACTTAGTGACTTACGATCACCTTAGTGCTTTGTGAAAGGAGGCCCTGTAATTTTTTTGCAGGACTTCAGAGTGGCATCAAGATTTTCAATGACAGCTCACATAAAAATCTTTACTGTAGTACTGTAAATAACACAGAAATGAAAATGTGTACCCTAATATCAAGTCAACCAAGATATTGAATGATGTCAAATTTGAATTTAAGTTTAACGTTTAAAAGTGAGTTATTCCCCTCCAGGCCTCTGCGTTCCCGACGGTGGTTGTGTACGTGATGGACACGTCGCGCAGTGTATCCCCCGTCACCTTCATGTCCAACATGCTGTATGCCTGCAGTATACTCTACAAGACCAAACTACCCTTCATCATTGCCATGAACAAGGTACCTTCAAACTTATATATCACATATATTATTTTTCACTGTCAGGGATTTGGTCTGAAAATTAAGTCTGATCCTTTGAAGTGCCATTTCTCGCAATGTAAGTTAACATATTCCAGTATTGAACATCCTTGGATTATGGATAATAACAGCATTATGGTGAAACATAACAAGTGTCATAAATGTAATATAGGTACATTTTTACATATACAAAATATGTAGTGACCACTGTTGTTGAAAAGCGTTCTTGAATGTTGTCTGTGACATCATAGATCTATGATCTTTGATCTAAACAGATTTCTGCTAGTTTTATGTTAAAGTGTGTGTTATAACTTTTACGAAACACAAGCAAATTTGTGTATTACTATAACCCCAACTTCCCAATGCAAGGCATAACTCTTTACTGGCTGATTTAGGCCTTGCAGTATTTCCTTAAGAAATCTGTGTTTAGAAATCCAGGCCCGCTATGCATTTCCAGTGCAGCGATTCACTGCCTCGACACAAGAAAGCGAGGGAAATACCGCAAGGGTTAAATCAGCCAGTAATGCAGACTGGCAAGAGTTATGCCTTGCGTTTGGAAGTTGCTATAACCCTTGCTCTCTCTTGTAAAATTGCAAAATTAGCTTTGCTGGAAAGCGCTCTTAAAATCTCTAAACAAGCACTCTTCTAATGCAAGTATTAGCTCTTGTAACGAAAAAATAAGTTGACACATTAGCTCAAATGATAATCTCTGTCGCAAACAGGAAAGAACTTATAGGAATCTGACATTATACATGATTCATACATCAAACAGGTGTGTTTGTCGGAGTTGTCTCCCTTGACTCATAATATTGGACTTGGTCCTCAATGGCGTCTAGTTTACTTTTAATAATGTATTAACAAGTCTTCCTAACTGTGGGATATTCATTGTTCTGTCATATTTTAAAAACATCAATAATTGGATGACAGAGTTTGCTTAGTCACACTTGCAGACTTGGAGAGACTTATACAGTAGTATATCTTGCTTTCATAAACTATGCATAGCATTAAAATATCTTTTGAATTTTCAGATTGACATTGTGAGTAACAGTTTTGCCATTGAGTGGATGCAAGACTTTGAGTCGTTTCACGACGCTCTGGAGCACGAGACATCATACATCTCCAACCTGACTCGCTCCATGAGTCTCGTGTTGGATGAGTTCTACAGTAATCTTAAGGTGAGTTCTTGATAACTTCTGTGTGTATGCAGTTTTGTAATCTCAGTTGAGATGTGTTGCAATCTTATCGACAAGGTGATTGGATGCTCATGATTTGACTCCATAAATTTTAGGTTATGAAGAATGGAGAGGATTTTATAGGTATAAAACTGCTTTGTGACAAGCATCAACATTAGAATCTATAACTTTATTACTGTATTCTTGAAATCGTCATCGTTCATGGTGGACCAGCAGTTTGATGCTTGCGTCAGTTTGAGATAGACAAAGAAACAAACTTCACTGCTGTACCTGACCTAGACCCAAATATCTGAGTATCTGTAACAACTGACATTAAGGTGTGTCCTCCAATCAGATTGCTCCTCTTCCATACAGGCAGTCGGTGTGTCGGCAGTCACTGGGGAAGGTCTCGATGAGTTTTTCAGTAAAGTCGGGGAAGCTGCGGTGGAGTTTGATAAGTAAGTAGACATGTTCAGTCTCAAACTCCTCACTGTGTTAAAGGAGTGCCGGGGGTGTACCGTCAAAACACAGTAAAACAGTGAAGGGCAGTTGAACATTTAATTGTAGCAATTAAATGTTGAACCACCCTGCAGTGTTCTACCTGTATTTTGACGGCACACCAGAAACTCTTTTATGATAACTACCCTTTCCGAAAGTGAATCATTTATTTGATCCATGACACTCATTCTATCCACAATATTTAGTTAAATATGTTCAAACATTGTATATCAATAGCATTGATCCTATTTTGTCTGATGGCAAATGCTCTCTGTTGAACTTGCAGGCCTTAATTAGGCATTGGTTTGTAGTCAATGAAGCATTTTTATAGTTGAAACTGAAAACATATGCTTTCATGAAGTTAGTTTTAAAAGTTCTTAGTGATCTTTGTATAATATTACTGTCATGTCTCCAGTTCTCTCCAGAGTCTCATACTCTGCAGAATATGCTAATGATGGATAACACTCAAGACAATGATATTACTCGAACAGTTTACAGCAGAACAGCGATGTGACATTATTGCAAAGCGTAGATATAACAGATTAACTGACCGATTCCCCAGTGTTTGCCATTGTAAGTAGTAAGTGAATGTTTACACCCTGTCCGGTATCTTCCAACTCTCTAAGCCCCGCCCCATTTTTGGTTTGTTGCTCGCGAGTGAAAAGCAGACAATGTTTTGGGCAAAGTTAAAGTCGCTGTAGTTTAATATAGGAACAACATATGGATTTTTGGGGGTCTCGTTTTTCACAAAATAGTCTAATGAACCAATTGCAGTTAAGAATTCAATAGAAAATAATATATTTCGGCCTTCCTTTAAAGTCTTTCTTATTTGTGCCTACCAGAGAGTACAAGCCTCAGTATGAGAAAATGCGCAGAGAAAAGGAGGAGAACAGAGAACGAGAGAAGAAGAAACAACTTGACCGGGTCAAGAAAGATCTCGCTGACGATAACACAGGTTTGTGATTTAGTCTCCTTGTAACTTGTAGTGCAAACCAGTCCAAGTTTGTTGTAGTTTTCTTACAGATAAGTGATGTAAATATGATTGAAGACAGTTCATTGTACATAAAGTGAGATATCTAACCAATAAATGATGGGAAAGTGAAAGATAGGGACAGAGTTTTAGTTGACAAGTCTGTATTTCAGCTAGGAAACACTCTTTGATTATGCTGCTTTGGTTACAGATGAGGTTCTGGCAAAGAAGGTCGGAGGTCAGATGGTGATTACCCCCGGCAACGAGGATTACGACAGCGATGATGAATACCAGGGTGTAGGACATGAACCAGAACTAGGTACCATAGAGTATCTTGCGCTTAGGGATTTCAGTGCTTATTGTTGAAGAATTCCAACTTGTAGTGTGTCCGATTTATCCACAGATCTGTCTTAGTATGGTGTTGAATTTATAAACCTTTTTTCACCAGTCATTTATAGGGCCAATGCATTTACTAGCATAGATATCTGTGAATTATCAAAGCCCATAATGTTGAAATCAATCAATTACGGTCACCTTTCTCTGAACCTCCCTCGCTAGTCCTAACTCCCACAAGTTATCAACAATTGAAGGGGTGCATTCAAGAAGGGCACATGCTGGATTTTGTTAACTGTTCTGTTTTAGCGTAACAGCTTAACTTCATAGTGGGCAGAAAGGTTCATGAAATGCAGCAGGGCTTCAATTAGCCAGTGATGGAGACTGGCAGGAGTTGTGACTTGCGGGGGACGTTGCTTTGCTCTTTGCATCTTGGTTATAGGTTCAGATTTTCCAGACTCTTTTGGGTGAATTAAGTAAATGAACGACTCATCATAACCCTTTACATGCTTGGGTGGATTTAGGGAGTGAATGGCTCCCAGACAAGCTTAGATAAGCATGGAATAGGATCGAATTTCCTATATTGATGAGTAGGGATTCATATATTTTCTGAATATGTTAGTGATAAAAGAGATGATGGAAGCTCTGGAGTGAGTTTAATACGTCATGAGATATTTATTGAACACATTGGCTACCTTTGTCCTAAAGTTGGTTAGTGTAAAGAGCCCTTGAGGTTAAAGTACCATTTGTGTTTCAGATGAGGACGAGTTACGAGAGGGCGACGCCTTCACCAACTTCCTGGCAAACTACAAGAAGAGGGAGGCCGACAAACAGAAGAAAACAGGAGATGCGGACACCAAAACATGATGATCGACGAGTTGTGATGACCTAAAAAAAACCCATTATTTTATGACATGAAGAAACAATATTTCACTAACACGGATCAGTCTCGTATCATGTGTTTCTCTCAATGTTTTTGAATCTTACACATGTAAGTGTCACTGAAAACAATCATAGAGTATACGTGTATGGAAATATTGACTTGTGCAGCCAGCATTGTGGAATATGCATTTGCTCCAACATTGACTCCACTGTGCATTCCTGCTTGTAAGTCTTCTTGTCCACCATCCTGGGATATCGAAATCAACATGAACTATCAATTCACTCTCAAATCTGTCAAGCCCAGAAATGAGTGTTACCAAGAGAGCAGATTCAGCATCAGTGTAGATTGCTAACCGTGGAGGTAAAAGATTCTCACATTTTCATACATTGTTTTGAGGTGGTTGTTACGGAAGATGTTAAATGTGTTTGATCTTGAACTTACTGTTTTGTTTAAGATATTTACACAAAGAAGGATATAGAGAAACTTGAGTATATTCCGATATCAAATATATCAACACAAGTTTATGAAAGTTGCAAATATCTGAACTTTTTAACTTTTAGTCATCTTCTAAATCAATAAATCGTTTAATGAAAATGCTATAACCCTGGGGGTTCACGAGATAGCGAAGTGGTAAGCACATTTGGCTAGTATCAAGAGGTTTGGGATTTGAATCCAGCCAGGGGCACGGCAACTTTGTCTGCAGTAGAGAACAATTCTACATGCTGTAAGGTTTGGGTGCAATGCTACACTGAATTTCAGTGCAGTACCACCCATGGTTTGCTAGTTCCAGCGGATGCTCACATGTTTCACCGCAATGCATAGCCTCATTGCATTACAGGATTTCTCCCTGCCATAATACTAGCAGCCAAGATATAAGTGAAATACTCTTGAAAGAGGCATTAAACCTCACCTATAATCCTGTGAAGATCAGCTAGTCTGCTATAAGTTTGAAGGTCAGATAACTGTCATCCAACTTGTTAAGAAAGCAAACCTGTGATATGTCATCCATTATGATGACTTAAATCATGTCATTACAATTTCATCTTTTGGAAACATTTTCATCTTGTAAGTTATATTATCATGTTTTGCAATATTAAGAAATATTTCGTTAACATGAATGAAAAGCTGTTATCTTGAATAAGTAGTGCTAATGGTTATAATCACTTTAAAGAATAATGAAAATTATTTTTAAGAGCTATTTAATTTCATCTTTTCATTAAAATTCTATTGGAAAAGGTTCCACTCATAATTTCCTTACAGTATGGAGTCTCACACTGTGAAAATTGCTGTAATAAAATGTTTCCTTCCCTTTCTTGTGTTCTGTTCACTCTTCCTGGTCTCCTGTCATCCAGTGTGTGGTCATGAGTAGGTGCATACAGGTATCTGTGATCCTACGTTAAAGGGCAAATACTGGCATACCTGTCATCATATTGTTACTCATAAGAGAAGATGGCAATTTCATTGACTAGTCAATGGAGTGAATATCTGCAAACTCGTTAGCCAAAGGAAATACTTGTACATTTTCATTGCTAAAGGAGTTACATTCAGATGGTTGAGAGCCCGTCCTGCTCCCTCAGCTTTCTCTAACTCATATTCAATAAAGTGGTCATGTGTGGAAAATGCTCGGAACGACTAAAAAAATAACCAGCAAAGAATACGAGTTACAATCAACAATATTGGAACAGAAGAATGATGAACTTTCAAATCGTGACATTTCATTGGCTGACAAAACAGATGCTATAAATAGCAGTCGAATTGCATGACCTTGACCTTATTTTGAAGGTCACCACGGCACTTTGACCGGCTTTCTGCTCTTGTTAACGCGATATCTCATGAAGCATTGCATCCAAAGTCTTCAAATGTGGTGTCGGCCTACATTTGCGGAAGACACAGACACCTTATTTTCAAGGTCACCACAACACTTTGACCACTTTTCAAACTCCTGTTAACATGATTTACCATTATCTGATGACCTAAAGTCTTCAAACTTGGTGCTAGGCTACAATGGCAGATTGACCTTTTTTTTAAGGTCACCACAACACTTTGACCACATTTCGAACTCTTGTTAACACGATATATCATTACCTGATGGACCAAGTGTCTTCAATTTGTGTCCCAGTCTACAATATGTGACTATGCATACACTACTCAAATTGCATGACCACGGCACTTTGACAGTTTTTCAGCCTCTTGTTAACGCATTATCTCACCCAGTGTCTTGTACCAGCCTATAATGGGTGACTTTGCAGACACCAGTCGAATTGGGTGACCTTGACCATATTATCAAGGTCACCATGGTACTTTGACCGGCTTTCAGCCTCTTAGCATCCATTATCCTGAAATTTGGTGACATCTGTCATTAGGGAATTATGCAGACACCTTTTAGTGCATAACACTGTGACCACATTCTTGTTAATACTATGTCATGAACCTTAGCACCAAATGTCTTCACATTTGATGTCATAATGACATTTTTTACCAGAAATGCAATATAAGAAGAACCACATTTAGAAAATGTGTCTTACGTGACTCAACGTTATAGGCGGGGAACATTGCCATGTTAGTGGCAAACACTTGTTAAAAATTCCTTGATGATCATAAATAATAATCAGACAACAATTAAGGCATGTCAGTTTTATGTTTATTTGATTCTTCCGCTGTAACCATTTCAGTATCATGCATGGTCATGTCATCTGTTTGGTCGACATTGAATGTTCCAATAACAATTATTGCTCTCCCCACGCAAGACGAAATCCATTCCACTCGGGTGCTGAAGTGCACAGGAAAATGATTGGTTCATTTAGTACTATCCAAGTAATGGTTTGAACAATAATAATTACCATAATAAGGTCGATATATCAGAATATCCCGTGCCAAGAAAAATTATGTACTACGTATATGACTTCAACCATCCTCGATAATCCAGCGCTATTGTTCCGATAAATCTACACACAAGCGCGCGTGTGTGTAGATTTATCGGAACAATAGCGCTGGATTATCGAGGATGGACTTCAACCAGCTCGAAGATAAGTTTCACTATTTATTTTATTCTAGTGCTTTACCAAACCAACTCTTAAACATGATTTATGACTTCTATTTCTAACGTCCATCTTTATGTAATGTTAGAATCTCATGTGTAACAGTGATCTGTCACGTTTAATCAACCCATTGTTGTCATCTTGCAGTAAATACTTCATTCATGTTTCATAGTAAGCATGTACTGCCATTGCGCGGTCTCCTTCAGAGAATCGGATGACTCGGCTAGGTGTTGATCGGTTGATTTTGTAACGAGGCGTTTGGTTTGATGCTTAGTTTGTATAACAACCAAGTGGTATATACAGGAGGTCTATGGTGAGGGTTAAAGGGGCAGTAGCACGTTTTTTCGCTCAAATAAGTCTATGGAATGTATTTTTAAAATAATGTCACCAATAGTAAAACACCCTTCTCTCTTCGGAAAATCAAGTTAAAAAATGAGTGTGCATGGTTCCGTTAAGCCATTGGGAGTAGTTTTTGTCATTCGAAATAATAAAATGTGTTCACAATAATATGGTCGCCATGCATTTTTTGCTTTATACGCAACACCGTTATTACCACTACGGATAACTGGTTTGTGATATAATATCTTTTACCATCTAAAGTTAATATAAATGACATAAACTATCATTATAAATGGGAAATTTGAAAAAATAAAATTTTCAAAAAAACCTGCTACTGCCCCTTTAAACTTCAAGCAGAATTGAGAGCTTGTCACGTGACAAGCACGGATTTCACCCCTAGACTTAGTAATTATTATTTTCATGTATTTGGCGATTGGAAATGAATGTCAGCTGAATGAACATATTTGAACTCAGATCAGCACATATGGAATACATTTCATATATAAAGTATAAGTATAAAAGGCTAATCAAATATGAAAACCACCGAATGTCACATATATTTGAAGTAATAAGTATTACTTCATAAGTGATTGAAGTTGAAAGAATCTGGCGCCTGGTATACTTCAACGTGTACATATACGGAATCACATAACTAGGACTAGAATTTGAACTTTGCGTTGGTTCATAACATTGTTAGTTCACAACCTTGTTATATCTGGTATGACATTTGTTTGACTAAACTTTGTGAACAAATATACAAACAAATGAATTAATATGAATACTTAATTCCACAATACAAGCCAAACCGAACTCCAGTATATGTGAGATACAGTTGTGTGTTCGGAGGTCGAATCCAGTAGTTGTAGGGTATGGTTGCATACTAAGCTGGTCAGTCAATGAAGACCACGAGTCCTTGTTGAGGTTGTTGTATTTTCGTTATGTTTAATATAAAAAAAATAAACCCTTTGAAGATATCACTATGAAATTTTATAAACATAGGAATCAAAGGTGAGCTGCATCCTTTTGATAATAAGAATTGTATAAATTTATATAATTTTGATGATCCCATTGACTTTCTGCTTACAACATTTACAGGCGAGTATTGTGAGTCATTTGAATCAGATCGAACGTAACACTCGTACCTCGCTGTGTTTCTGATCTGAGTACGCACCATAGAGGTTAAGTCGGTGACCTTTGACTCCAGCCAATCAGCAACGAGGCTTGAAAGTCCTCAACCAGGGTAATAATGTGTGTAGCGCTTTGAGCACGACCCTTTGTGTTGTGGATTCAGCACCATATAAGTATCCTCATCATTATACCATGATTATTACTATTGCGTTGCATTTTAATCCCAGAAATCGCTGGGTAATAGCATACATGAAATTGTTCGTTATCTTATCTTACTATAGACAGTATATTCCACTTTGACAAGATTTACTGATTTACTGAATCCAATGTACCTCATTATCAAATTAACATTACAACACTACGATCTGCTTTTACAAATCACAAAAAGCTTAAAGGTATGCTCCAGTCCCTTATATCATTACTCGGGAGAAGAAAACTTGCACTTTCTTACTACAACAGGTTAAAGGGACACCGCGTCAAAGTTTAAATATGAGATCAGATTTATCTATTTATGCTGATTAACGTGTCTGGTAACGAGTCGCAGACTCCCAATTTCAGACAATTGAAGTAATAAGTCATAAAAACTACTGTATGTAAACAGTGAAAAGTAGTGTAACTCGTTAGCAGACACGTTTATCAGCATAAGTATATAAAAGTGATCTCATTTTTATCCTCGACGCGGTGTCCCTTTAAAGTCAAAATGTATCACAAACCGTCGAGTGTGGAAAGCAAATACTACTGACTATGTATACCTTAGGATCTTGAAATCTTGAACAGAAATATTCTTGTATTAAGAAGTTTACAACGATGTAAAGGTCAGTTCTGTCCTACTTTGTAATCCTTTGCCAGTCTGGATGCATGTGTCTGATAATCGTCCATTATGTACATATTGTAGAAACTGAATATTTACAAATGAAAACATTCTTGTTATGTCCTATCTTTAAAATGAAAATTAAGTGATAATAATCTTCGTATGACAGAGCGCGATGTTTGGGAGCTGCCGGTGACTACTAATAAACAGTCTTCTACGCACAGACCGCGTGGTTCAATTCAGTCCGCGAGCACATGCATATTTGCCTGTACACCCAACATTGTGTTGTTTGTAGTTCCTCGTGAGTCTCTTAGGTAGACCGAATGCATACCTGCTTCAATATGGGTCAGATTTGATGTTCACTCGGGGGTTTATGATAAACAATGTGTCATTTGCACATGGGCCTCATTAGCATTGAAACAGCCATACGTTAATGACATCACACATTATCACACGTCTTTGAACTTTCATCCAAACCTTAACTGCTTTTACTAGATACAACAGTCCCTTATCCTTGTGTAAATAAGAATCTTAGAAACTCCAAAGAGTGGACCGAGAGCCCCGAAGCAATAGTCGCCTCAAGGTCAAATGTATTACAATCAACATTGCCATAATTTTCTTTTGAGCCCAAACATGAGCACAGCAGAGTTTATATGTCGGTAGACCTCGTGACATCATTCTGTACATAGACTGCGCTGATTCATTCTACTAATTCTACATTTGGACACAGTTGCAATCAAGTGTCGTGGGCATGTCATCTTTTCATCGGCGATAGTTTTGATTTTGATGAGGTATAGTCATTTGTTGGAGGAAACTCATCTCCATCCAGCAAGATCGTGTAAATACAGATGAGTGTTGGTTTACACACAACGCATTGGGGCGTTCATGGCTATCATAGTTCAGTATCATAGCTTACAAACTTATAAACAAGTGGTCCCTGATTCTACTGAATATATCCACATTTCCATGTGTACGGAATGGCATCACAGTCACACAAGTACAGCCTTTGTGTCAGAGTAATCCTATCCTATGTGTTCCTATTATTTATGAACTATTTGTTCAGAGACCTCATCCTTTGCTAATACACCAGAGTCAAATCTGTGCAGTTTTGTAACAGCTCTAACTCAAACATACTAATCATCTGTACATTTCATCTTCATAACACTAGCACATTATCAATGGGTTACACCACAGTCATACGCTTCGTATTAGTCTTGCACATAAGGATACTAATCTGTCCCCTGGCGAGTTCAGTCTACGGCATCATAACCACTCTACAAACACCAGCCCGTCTGGTCACGGTGGGGTCCCCCTTTACCCTACCTACGGCATCAAGGTCGGTGAACGGACTGACATTCCAATCAAACGTGTACAGGTTTACTTGAGGTGTTTCTCAAGGTACAACAACACACTCCTGCGTCCGTATGGGATGACGTCAGTCACAATTGTGCTGGCTTTGTGTCATAGTCTTTACACAGAGGCATACTAATCTGTCTCCTAGGTCCTCCTTGGGGAGCTGGTTTGCTGTGTCCAGGCTTCACCCGAACCACACTCCTAATGGGCAGGGATGCCGTGGAGGTGGTGGGCGACTCCTGCTTCTCATCCTTCAAGTAGTCATCAACGTGGGCGTAGGCCACCTTCATCTCTCGTGTCATTTCTGGACTCGGGACTCGAGGTTTTGGTCTGGCTTTTGCATTTGCAATGTTCTTCTTGAGGATTTGAACCTCTTGCTTCAGGGTGTGTATTTCCGTGTCCTTCCAGATGAGTTTCTTGTGAAGGTGCTCCAACTGGGCATGGACCATTGCAACTTGCATTGTAAGCAGTCTCATTTCAGTTTTTCCTGAATTTAGATTGAGCTTTGGATCTGTTAGAGTTGGGTTGTCTCGAGTCATAACTTCGCTTAATTTCTGGAGTTCCTTGAGAAGATTACATTTCGCTTTTTCGTCTTTCTGGAGATAGGCCTTGATGATTTCCGTCAAAGATTTGTCGGCGTATTTTGACTTCTTCACACCGAGAATAGCACAAATGGTTTCTTTTTCATTGGATTTCGATGCAGCATTTTCACGTCCAGAGTTTGCGAGTTCCAGTACTTTGAGGAGGTTCTTTTCAAGAAGAGTAATCTTGACATTATCCGGATCTCCTTCGCATTGTTCTGCATCTTCACCGAGAAAGGATCTCAGGCGGTAGTTGACATCCGCTATGCTTGCATTAACCATATCAAACCTCTCTTTCAGCCTCATGATGGATTTGCTGTTGGCAGTGTTGAAGTTTGCCTGTTTCTCGATGTCGACCAGATGGTCCAGTCTAAGCTTCTCCATCTCTTTACCCAATGACTCCACCTCTATCGTGAGAGAACAAACCTGCTCCTCCTTCTCCCTCAGCTCTGTCTGCAGACTCTGTACCTGTTGGGGGAAAGCAACACTCCTACTATAAATGGATTTCATACTTCATAGATGTGCTTGCTCTCTGTAACTTACTACCAATGAATTATCTGTATTATTGCATGGCGTCGTTTTTCTCTCACAGTTCTACTATCAATAATAGCCACGCGATGTTGATGTTGACTCTGTACCTGTTGGGGGAAGCTGTTTTCGATGGTGTTACTCCTGTACGTAATTGTTTGCTCTTTTAAATCAACGAAATGTTAAATGCATTGACCCCTCTCTTTAATCTCTATTACAAATTTATACGATTGGACTATCTTTGCACAAATCAACCTAATAAAACAGGCTGACCAGAGTGTGGTCCCTTTTAACTGCTCAAAGACTATCTTAATTTAAAAAATAAAAAGATCGCCTTAATGCCGCAAGTTTGTTCAAAGCTGTTGCTGATTAGGGATTAGGGATTGTGTAATATTACAATGATGTAAGTGTTATTCTTGGCATGCTCAAAATTATACTCTATGTGATCGCCAAGACTGAAAGATCGCTACAAAGGTTCATGATGAATCGTACACATTTATTTTAAATATAGGAAACGTATTGCGTTAAAGTTGTCCACAATTGAGAAACATGAAGGTGTGAGTCTTCACCTGAGACTGGAGAGTGTCCACGGTACATCTGAGATGTCTCTCCTGCTTGAAGTCTGCTGCACGTGACTTGATCACCTCCACGCGGTCGTGAGGCGCTTCCTGCCATGACGTCATCATGTTCCTCTCCTGCACCTGCAGCCATGTTGTTATGACAATGCATTTTTATTGTTAACATAAGTTTAGTTACTTTGCGGTCATGTTTCTTGGACTAATACAACTTATAAAATGACTGTTTACACATTAAGACGACAGAATCGGCAATTTGGCCCTTTTACCATCTAAGTCTTCTAGCTATTTCGAGCATTGACAAACACACGCCTCGTTTGAACTGCTCTTGCTGATACAGTCTAAGGTACATCGATAAAACTAATTATTAGAATATGTACTTCTATTATGCATAACTTTATGTTTCAACAAAATACATCATTGAATAATATTAGAATTGGTTGTGTGTCTATATCAAGTAATATTCCTAGTAACAATATAAATATGTTAAAACCCATCTGGATCTACAAGAGGATTAAAACATGAGTTGTGAATGCCACGTACCCCCAGTTAACAAATAAACTGTATATTTCGCATTCATGCTGCAATTTGTACAAAATGAATATTGAGAGAAATCGACAGTACCGATTTAAACGTTTAAAAGTTTATGTTTGTTTAATAGTCATTTCAATTTACATAAACAGCATTTCCTCGCTGTAGTCCCTTCAGTATACGTACTTACGTTACGACGAGATGATACCAGAATAATTTCATTTAATAAATCAATCAAAATTGCATGCATCAAACAAGATATAAAGGTCCCCAACTTCCCTTGCAATTCATAACTCGCGCCAGTCTTAATCCATCATCGGCTAATTTGCTGCATTTCAAAGTACGTTGCTGCGTTAGAAGAAATAAGTTAACACAATGCAGTAAGTCTTAAATTAGTCTTTGATGGAGACTGGCGCGAGATAAGACTTGTTGTGAAGGTTTAAAGTTCTCCTGTATATGTATCGACTACCATGTTTCTCTTTATTGGAGTTTTTGAATAAACGCTTACTAAAGTATCTAAACACGTGATGAGTTTTTTCCTGACGTCGTCTGGCACTCTGTCAAAAATGGCGGGAAATCTGCTGGTGATTGTTTCCTCTATGCCAGACGTCGGCTCTGAAAGGAAATGTTAAAGATACATCCATTGTGTTTAATCAAATTTTATTTGGCTGAAATACTTGCCAACACACGATATGTGCTGATTTCAGTTCAAATAATTTCACTCAACTTGCATATTTATCCCCAATAGCCAATTATATCATATAACTACAAGTTTTTAATTAAAATTGAGCAACATCATTGTACATGTACAGAAACCGAAACTACACGTCCCATTTACATGCACAGTAGTTATAATAAGACCTATTAAACACTATCAACTCAAAGTTATCTGTTTGTATGGTGAAAATAAGATTTCAAAATTACGTTTGACCAATTGACGCGCGCCATACGCGGTGCATTGTCCGGGTTTCTATAATAAAACAAGCAAAAAAGTGAGCGTGGCTCACTAATACCCCCGACTGTTTAAGTTTGCCATTTTTATTTTACTTAAAGAGAGAGGTGTCTGCACACCTAAGGATTGATAAGCTTTGAAATATAATTGCTAAGATTAAACTGTTTGTGAAAATGGTAGGACAAGTCACGATCTTCATGTGAAAAAGGTGGTTTAAGTCAAAATAGGAATAAAAGTAACTTGAAAAGGTATTGGTAATATAATACACTACTGCTATTACCACTGATTTCAACTTTATTTTGGAAATTAATCCATCATAATGATTCATTCGAGTGACTTTAAACAACAGGTACATGGAAGCACACCCCTGAAGGCACAGTGAGAGATATACAGCAGTTTATGGCTGAAAGGAAAGAAAATTTAACTTTTCCCAAAATATAACCAGTGGAAATATAAAATAGTAAAATCAACGAGAACACAGAAGTAGCTTTTGATGAAAGTTACATGAAAAAGAAAATGATGAAGTCAACAAATCACAATACAGAAGTACTCATAGCTTCATTCACTCTAGCTATGATAAAGTAAAAGAATATAAAAAATCGCCAAAAATTCAAAAATTCACCAAATCGTGTTACATTTTGCAATGCACCTCTCCTAGTGGTGAAGGAGACATGTGCCAAATTTGAAAAGGATGAGATGAATAGTTTTTCTGTAATCGATCGGACAAAAAATGCTCAGAATTTGACTAAGTTAAAAAATACAAAAATTCGCCAAAAATTAAAAAATTCACCAATTCGGTTTAAACTTCGCACTGCACCTCTCCTAGTGGTGAAGAAGACATGTACCAAATTTGAAAAGGATGAGATGAATAGTTTTTTTGAAATCGATCGGACAAAAAATGCTCAGAATTTGACTAAGTTAAAAAATATAAAAAATCGCCAAAAATTCAAAAATTCACCAATTCGGTTTAAACTTCGCACTGCACCTCTCCTAGTGGTGAAGAAGACATGTACCAAATTTGAAAAGGATGAGACAAATAGTTTTTCTTTAATCGATCGGACAAAAATTGTCTTCGGACGGAAGGACAGACGGACGGACGGAAGGACGGACGGACGGACGGAATCGTTGGTATAACTATATACCCCCAACCGTTGGTCGGGGGTATAAAAATGGACACTTTTACCTTTATATCGTCACTATACTAAATTGACTATCATGAAAATGGCAATTTTCGGTAACAGTCAGTACTTCATTTATAAAGTTTGGCATATGTGACCCACAACAACACAATGGATGTACCTTTAAATCGAATATCATATTGAATGCAAGTAAAGCTAAAATCAGACATGCTACTTGTATTAGCTTTAGGTCAGATGATTTTCTGCTATTCCCGAACCGCCAACCACCCCCAAACCGCATTTGGAGGAAATACATAAATAGCAATTGCCTATCGCGAACCTGATTCGCTGAACACCGTCATAGAAATTCAGTTCATACCTGCATAAACGTAATTTCGTGACGTCGTACATATTTAGCCACGCCCCCATGACGTGAGGCCTTGTGTACTTTCATTGGTTGATGAACGAGTTGCAGGCGGGGCGTCATGAATCCAATGACGTTTTGATTGACTCTTGTCTCTTTCACGTTGTTGAGCTTTGAATTCATACGCGTAAATAGTACAGCTCTAATTGTTGCCAAATTTATAAATTTGGAGCAATGAAAAACATCAAGTATGAGCATATTTTTTTATAAGAATTGACTTAAAAAAATTAAGCTATAAACCTCCATGAACTTAATAAAGTTTACTAATAGTTAAATAATTTAAGTAAATTCTTAATTAAACCACATTATTGTCCGAGGAATAGCTACATTGGAAAGGTTTGAGCTGTGGTGTTACTGTGGTTTAATGTGATTATATTTCTCGAATTGGCGGTTCCGGGAATTGCAAACATTATCCCCTTTATAATTAAAACTTGAAACGTTGTTAAGTTAAGTAGACTGATCACTGAATGCAGTTTATCCATTTGTTCTTTCATTTCAGCCCATAATTATGATGTGAGTAGGACCCATTGATTAACCAATTTTTTTACAATTGACCCAAAAGGTTGAAAAACAATCCTTATTTTTCTGTAAACGTTTACAATATTAAGAAATGATCGCCTACCTTCTTCCCACAATACATCAGCCAGGAAGCAATGTCCGGTAGCGAGAAGAACTCGCCGGAAGCGTCTAAATGCGGCACTCGTCCTGAGTTGGAGTCCGCTCAACATCCGGGCAACTCTCTCGTCTCTGCTTAGTCCATCCTCCTGTCAACATTGGAGAAGCGTTTTGACAAATGTTCCGGGTTCGAATCCGAGGTATATAACTTTGTTACATAGTTATAGTGTTGAAAAGTAGTTCATGCGACTACATGTCATTTATCTTTGATGTTTGAGTTGAGATATATGGTTATATCTATGTTTTTACTTTTATTTAAGAATGAAAACCATTAGATAATTTTAATATTAGAAGTAGGCTATATATTGCAATGACTTCATTCGAAGTTAGACTTTCTTATTAAGAGCTAAAGGAAACAGAACGTGAGAGGGGTCATATACTCTGAGAAATAAACAAACTAAAATGACAATCACCAGAAGACATGTTCACTTCAAAACCTCACTTGTATCCAATCATCACATTTTAAATAATAAATAGAGAATGTCATATGAATATCTGTGCAATCGAGGCACATGGAAGTAAATTGTATAAAAGCAACTTAGCGTAGCCGTAAAAGGGATTTTATGAATGACCCTATTGACTAGTGATCTTCAATGTAACGCGATAACAAAGTATCTTTTAGACTTAAACGGTTTATAATATAGAGAAACCTTTCTACCTCGGAGGGGGCGGGATAGCGCGTTCGGCTTTGGTTCAAGAGGTCAGTGGTTCGAATCCCGCCAGGGGCACGGCAACTTTGTCTGCAGTAGAGAACTGTTCTACACGCAGTAAGGTTTGGGTGCAATGCAACACTGAATTTCAGTGCAGTACCACCCATGGTTCGCTAGTTCCAGCCGTTGCTCGCAGGTTTCATCGCAATGCATAGTCACATGGCGTTGCGGGCTTTCTCCCTGCACTTATACTAGCAGCCGTGATATAAGTGAAATACTCTTGAGAGCGGCGTTAAACCCTAACTCACTCAATCATTTCTACCTCGGATATGGTATGTTTTTTCCTTCCTATCGGGATCCACAACCGTATAACTAATGACTGCCTAAGTGGCAAAACGTAACTGACAATTGTTTCGAGAACATGACACTCGGGATCGGAGAATCTAAGATGGTTGGTATCCTGTCAAAACGCAGAACTGCAAAACGCAGAACTGCTAAAACAACAACATTTATGGTTGGTTGCACACACCTGAACCCTCATAATATAATGGAACGACCCGCAAGGAAATGAAGACAAAATACAGGTTGTTGTGTAAACATGTATTGTGCATGTTTTTTAATCATGTTTCTTGGATTTCTTGGATTTTTTCATCATTTTGATGTATTCTATCATAGTGTGATCATAACAATTTGTACATTATGTATCTCTTCATATATAATATGATTCTGACATCATATCAATAACTTACAATAACTTACAATAACTTATTTACAATAATTTACAACATTGGTTATCATTGTTCATTGTTCAATCTCTGCTTTCATTCACATCTTCATCATCATGAGAGTCAGAATCAGAATCAGAGTCTGAATGCTATTGATAAAAGTTTTGTAAAATAATCTCAGAATATATATATATACTTAGGTGTATATTTAGGGTCTGACGTCTGTGAAATGAACGTCCTGTGTCTTGCTTATGCTGCAGGGTGAAGGTATTGTGGTGGTGTTTTTTTAATAAATCGCCACCAAACAGTAGCTGCAGGGTTGGTTTTTTTCTTTATTTCATATGAAGAGTGAAACAAGCACAGTTTTAGTTCCAATGTATTTTATCAACGTCAGCTTTTCTATCAACATAAGGTTTCTGTGTCTTACTTTGCAGATCATTGACTTGTCAGACTTAAGAAAATATACTATAATCCTACTCATAAATCGATCTCGGGTCTCAGTTCAGGTTCAGATCAATATATTTCTTGTAATAACATCTTGGTATAAAATCACAGCGGGGTATGTAAGACCCTGTATCTTGTAAGACCCACAAAGCAACTCACTTGCATCCCGTGATATAAGCACTTTTGAGTAGAGTCCTCTTTACACACAGTCACACTTGTACGACCTTTGAGCGAACATATTCTACTTTCCGTAACCCAGCCATTGTGGAATTGGAATGTCTATCCCATGTTTCTAACACCTATATATGTGGACAAAGATTTATCTACTCACTGTCAGAGTGGACCCGTCCATTACTTGAATAGGTGTGACCTGCCTGACAATGAACTTTTCATTTCTGCTAATTAGGAATTCTGCGTTTTGCAGTTCTGCGTTTTGACAGGTAACCAGATGGTTTAATTAATGCTGTCTATACTGGCAAACCAATTATCGTTTCAGATTCCCGAGCAGGACATGACGGTTGGATAATTAACCAAGATCCGAAAAGTCAAAATCATGAACTTTTATTGACACCTATGTCTCGTCTGGCGACTAACTTACATACCAATGCGTGTAAAGTTCAATTCATATCAGAAACACTTAACAAATATTTGTTGACAATAAACCAACATAGTTGTACAAGTTCATGATCAGAACGACATGCGCAACCTTTATGCCACCATTTATCAACGCTTGCCCATTTGTTATAGCTGTGGAAGTAATCTCACCACTTGGCGGGCATTATAAAGCACTTTGTGTGTTTAGGTTCTCATATTACCCCGTGTCAACCTATAGTCATGCTTAATTAGCTTTTTAATGAGAACAAACATACTTATATATTTACCTTGTCCCTGCCTGCTTTAATATTGTGGTTACAGCATGTACATTAACAAACATGTATATTACGTCGAGATGATATGTGTGTTGAACTCACAAACATGTATTAGCATCGTGCATGTTCACAATAAAGACGTTGTTATCTAGAAAATGTTGATTTTCTTATGTATTTGCATATTTACGTTATACTTGCCACATTTAATGTTGTATGTAAAGCGTGTGTGTTTGCGACCATAACATAATTGCATGGTTATGACACCGGTCTGTTTACTCTTCGTTACCATGGTGTGGTCACATTATACGACTGTAATATTAATGTGTCATTGGTTTCGCTGAGCAACCAGTGGTAACAGGTGCTATAACCAGTACAACATAACGATGACATAAACATTGTGACACACCAGACCTGTATCAAAAAGTGATTTGAAAATATGAATTTGAATATCAAACGGCAACATTTCACATCTATAAATGAAATATAATAAATAAAAACAGTCTAATGTTTTAAAACCCTTAATAGATAAAAAATAAAATGGCATTTGAAGTCACTTAAGATACATTAACACAAGAGGTGGCTATATTGCGGCCACTTTCAAAAACATGTTTTACTCTAGCATGTTTAAATTATACATACGAGTACAGAGACTATCCTCTAAATTAATTAAATATGAGGAAATTCCGTATGTATTTTCACATTTCAAGTGTTCATCCCACGATCTAGCAGTTGAAATAAGAAGATATTATAATATAGCAACAGGACATGGAATTTGTAAGTTTGTTAAATTGCCACTTGTATGTTGACCTGAGAACAAACAAGTCCATTGCTTAATAACCAATAAACATATAAACGTATAAACACCAAAACTACGCATCTCCCTACAATAAAGAAGCTGCTTATCAATAGACTCATTTTTCTATAAATTGTCATCATTCTACCTGTGTAAAGACTGAAATGTAACCATCTGGCATATGAATATTGTTTAGTTGTTGATAGACATCAGGTTTAGAACATTGCGTATTCATACTCCCGATCAACTTCCAAACGCAAGGCATAACTCTTGTCAGTTTGCATTAATGGCTGATTTAAACCTTGCGGTATTTCCCTCGCTTTGTTGTGTCAAGTTAGTGAATAGCTGCACCAGAAATGCATAGCGGGCCTGGATTTCTAAACACAGATTTTTTAAGGAAATACTGCAAGGCCAAAATCAGCGAGTAATGGAGACTGGCAAGAGTTATGCCTTGCGTTGGGAAGTTGACTCCCGATGTACAATGTTTAAGTTTCATTTTACGAAATAACATTCAGCCAGCCTGTGAGTCTTGTCAAGTACAGTCTTGCTGAACATTCAACACCATGACACGGAATTTATTAGTGACAGACGTTACATAAATGTACCAATAAACGTGTTGATTTGCTATTCATAAAATGATATATGTATTTTTCATTTACTTTTGAAAGATATATTGGATGATTTATGATTATCTCAAGAAGTGCTTCTTTCTATGATATGTATCGAAACATGAGCAGAACGTTCTTTTTGAAGAGACTCCTACTGGCGTAAATATTCACCAACATCCTTATAAGTAATACTTAAGTTACCCTATAGTGACTTATTAGGGGATTTAACCACGAAATCTTTCTCATCTCGAAGTTTTTCTTATTACGAACTATTTCTAATCGCGAAGTCTTTCTAACAACGAACTCTAACCACGAAATCTTTCTAAAACCAAGGCATCTTTCCAATCACCACCTCTCTCTAACCTCGAACTCTTTCCGAATACGAGCTCCATTTATACCATATCTACAGGCCTGATGAGCTAAACTTTTTCATTTATGATATAGATGTATTTTGTTCCCAGTTATCACAAGAAAATTTCAGCACACATGCATGTCGAAACACTAGCGATTAGAAAAGTCCACGACCCAGCCCCTAATGCTATAAAGGAACTGGGTCATAAACTTCATATGTTTTCTAATCGCTATAGTTTTTCGACAATACAAGCCCCTGTGTTTCAGCAGTCATCAGATTGTGAAACAATATTATCAACATGTAGAGACAATATATACACTGACGGGCAAAAGAAAGTATATCGCTCAGTTTTATTTATCATATGTATAATTTTCAAAGTCAAATATATCTAGTTTTCGACGTCGTATTAAAAAACGGACTATAGTTTGTGAATAGATTTAGATCAGTCAACGAATACCTCTACGCGGTTTCAAAATTTATTAAAATTTAAAGTTTAAATTCTGAATTTCCCCCAAATTAATTTTGATGAAACAGAACTGTTCATCGATATATAACACATACTATGTGTGAAAACCAATAAATGTGCCTCATCCTGCACACATTTACAACATTTTGGTAGGGGGTCATGTTGGTAAAATTTCATTTCTTACCGCTGTTTACTTTAAATAATGATATTTTAGTTAAAAAATAAATCAGTCACCAATTTAGTCATTCAAACTACTGCCGAAAGGTGTTATTGTATCGTGCCATAATAAAATGCATCTCATTTCTTTAAAATATTGAATTAATCGAATCGAAGTGAGTGTTATACTTTCTTTTGTCCGTCAGTTTATTGGAACCTTGATATAGCAAACTAATACAAAATTATATACTGCCTTCCTTTACTGAATAACGAATGTCGAGCCTTGATATAGTGAACTACCTTGAAAGTAAATAATCTTTTCCTTTTACATTACTGAATAACGAATATCGAACCTTGATATAGTGAACTACCTTGAAAGTATATAATCTTTTCCTTTTACATTACTGAATAACGAATATCGAACCTTGATATAGTGAACTACCTTGAAAGTATATAATCTTTTCCTTTTACATTACTGAATAACGAATATCGAACCTTGATATAGTGAACTACCTTGAAAGTATCTGATTTTTTCCTTTTAAATTACTGAATAACGAATATCGAACCTTGATATAGTGAACTACCTTGAAAGTATATAATCTTTTCCTTTTACATTACTGAATAACGAATATCGAACCTTGATATAGTGAACTACCTTGAAAGTATATAATCTTTTCCTTTTACATTACTGAATAACGAACTACGGATAAAACGAGCTGATTTTTTCAGTCTCAACGAGTTCAATAACCTCATTTTTTATAAGAAATGCGAACGGGTCAAATATACATTTAGTTAACTGCATGATCAAAGACTCATACTGATATATGAGTCCATGTCAACAGATATCTATAATTATTTTGTGTTTAACAAGAGACACGTTGCTACAGGCTATTACAGTAATTATAGCTGACATTGTTTGAACAACGATGATTGAGGAGAGGAGAGTTTATAGATCGTCGAATCGATCCATGAAAACTGTGAAACTCTTACGACCAAGAAATTCAACCACTCTTTGAAGTTTTACATGTTTTCAAGAAACTGTTACAAATTCTGATTCTAGGGGCTCAGTGGTTAATTTTATACGTCTTCAGGTCCCGAGGCAAGGGTTCGGATCCCGCCAAGGTTCGTCTGTTATAGAGAAAGGATAGATGTGAAGTGGCACACCTCCTAGGGCTGAATGCATTAGAATTTCATACCATTAAAGGTCCATCCATTGTGTTGTTGGGGGTCAAATATGCCAGACGTTATATAATCCTAGTGTTATATAAATGGTGTTACTTTATCGAGAAGTACCAACTGTTACCGGAAACTACCATTTTGATGATACTCGACTTAGTATATTGACGATATGAAGGTAAAAGTGTCCATTTCTGATCGAAAACCGGACAATGCATCGCGTGTGGCGCGCGCCAATGAGTCATGGAATCTTATTTAAACCAGACAAAATGACAAAATTGGTTTGATAATGTTTAATAGGTCATATTACTTCTGTGCATGTAAATGGGACGTGCAGTTTCGGTTTCTACGCATGCATGATGATGTTACTCGATTTTAATTGGAAACTAGTAATTATGATATGTTTGGCGATTGGGGATGAATATGCAAGCTGAGTGAATTTGTTTGTATTGTAAACAGCACATATGGTGAGTTGGAACGTATTAAAGCCAAATAAAATTTTATGAAACACAATGGATGCACCTTTAATAAAGTGGACAAGTGTAACATTGTTATTGTCTGGATCTCAATATCTGCAATATTACAATTGTTTGTACGTCACGGGTCCCAAGGCCTCTTGATACAGCACTGATGATTGGTGCCTGACTCTCAGGGTGTGGGTTCGAATCCCACAAGAGACTCGTCTTGACAAATTTAAGTACAAAACAAAGTACTTTGCAGATAATTGCATGCAATTCATGCTGGATAGGTTAATAACATGGTGTTACTCGGAAGCTATATACTATAATATTCAACATATTTCAATGGGGTTTTTTTGTATGTTAAAACAATAACATATTGCGAAATATGGGTTTTAAAAATATACTTGTCATTTAATACAAAGCGTCAACAATATTTCACGAACAAGTGTCATCTGAAATGAATGAATATATATCAATTATAAACGAAACAGCAGAATATCATATTTGACAACCTTCATTTATCGCAGCATTAAATGAGTTGCTAGGCAACGACGCAATAAGCCTCGTCCACTGTACCGATGAAATGCGAGCAATTAATCAGCTGAATTGTATTCGTTTCCATGGAAACTGGCGGATTTGAGGAATATTAGTATGTCATGCTTGTACCAAATGGTGATGTGTTGCATCACGTGATCGGAGATGATTATCACAAGGTTTTGTATTTAAAGGCACTATTGCACGTCACCCTCCTGTGAAAAAAACCCCTTTTATTCTGTCATAAATGATAATTACCACCCATCCAAAATAACGTATTTGTTTTTTTTTCTAAACATAGGTACGTAAATCTATATGTGCGTCAAATTAAAAAATTCCTCTATGACGTCATTGGAAATACGATTTAAACGAAAACATCTTCATCTCCCATTCCTATGTTTAACTTTGGGCGGTAGATTTACTTCTTTGAGGAAGTTTTATCCTTGCGCGACTGAACTCAAATTCATCCTTAAAATATGACTATCTATTAAGATATGAAACCCAAATTGACAATCTTATTTTAGGATTATTTCTATACAAGGTTAAACTTACATAAAAGACGTAATTTGGTTGTATAATATTGCATTCTCGCTCAAATAGGTGAATATAAATCGGCAGTTATCGGTAGTTGTTATAGTTTCCAAGAAAACTGTACTCTATTCGTTTTCCTGTATTAATCATGATTTGTTTCATTTGAAAAATAAAAGTTCAAAAAATAAATCAATATAGATCTTCATATATCATTGGAGAACATCGAAAATGTTAATCATTCATATATTGCAGAATATACACAATATTTAAGTCCGTTTAAAAGTCAATACATTTTCATCGTAAAATAACCTTTGTTACATTTGTAAATTCTATCACTTAAATCAATGATAAATGAGAAACCATTTTCCTAAAACTAATTTACATTAATAAAAGCTGATTTCTTACAACTACCAATGATTAATGTGACATGTGGTTGACCTCCAGTGCCGGGGTCTATATAATTGTTAAGCAAACACTATGTTATCGCTTCGTGCTTGAACTACGTACACCGACTAAGAGTAGGCCGGCTGAGTGAATGCCTTGTGTGATCGACAGATAACAGTACTTGACGTAGACCAAGCCAGAGATCCTTCAATGGTCAAGGTTTGCTTATCGTGTTAATGTGTTGCCACGAAAATAGTTTCTCTTTAAAGTTAACAAAGCAATTACTTTGACCATGGGGGAGATAATATTTGTTGACTAGCCCACGTGTTGATTTGTTTCTACGACGGAAAATAGTACCTTTTAAATGACTTACAAGACACTATACAATGTTCTCTTAAATTGTATGTAACAACGAAATTAGTACCCATTGAATATGAACTTGACTGATACTGACTGTGGGAGATATTGAATATGGTCATAGTATGCTTATCATATTGAGTCATTTCTACAAAATATTACTTCTGAGTGAAGAAAGTAAATTATATATCTACATTAAAGCTTAAAAGGTCTTTCCCAATCGTCTCTAGACTCTGAAAACAAACTGTTACCTATTTAACGACTACTGTCATAGTTTGAATCTCCAGGCCAGAGTCGTAGATCATGTGTTCTCATGGTGGTACACGATCTTCAAAGTACTTGTTATCTTACCACTCTTTCTAGAAATGAATTGGTTGCTTGATATTTTATATTTGAATCCGAAACCCTTGTATGTCTGCCATCATGGATTGAAGAAGAACTATCTCCTTCTAACCTATCATTCACTCATAGAACACTTCCTTACTTTAGATGTTAAGATTTGGAAACTGCCGGGTACCCACCTTTACATCCGCTATCATGGACTGATGAATAACTACTTCCTTCTTACAACCATAAAATCCTAACTTTTGATTTTAGGACTTTTAAAACTGTCAGGTACCCACCTTTACATCCGCTATCATCGATTGATGAATAACTACTTCCTTCTTACAACCATAAAACCCTAACTTTTGATTTTAGGACTTTTAAAACTGTCAGGTACCCACCTTTACATCCGCTATCATCGATTGATGAATAACTACTTCCTTCTTACAACCATAAAATCCTAACTTTTGATTTTAGGACTTTTAAAACTGTCAGGTACCCACCTTTACATCCGCTATCATGGATTGATGATAAACTACTTCCTTCTTACAACCATAAAACCCTAACTTTTGATTTTAGAATTTTAAAACTGCCTGGTACCCACCTTTACATCCGCTATCATGGACTGAGGAAGGACCTTCTCCTTCAAAAGGAGATCATAGAATCCTTCGGTCAGGATGACATTCTTTATCAAGAGACCTCTGTTCCGATCCAGAACTGTTCGGTACCGCTCGTCCATTTCCGGTTATTTTCGTACGTATCCGTAAAACTTGTTCGATTAAGCTTCTAATCCTGTTGAGTTGTCTATGACACAGTGTGAAGAATTAGGATGTTAGAATATATATATATCCAATATATAATCAGACTATTATTTATATACGTATATTAAGACGTCTTTCCAATATTAAATAGAATTCACAGTTGACCAAATCCGTTTCTTTTAGATGTCAACTCTTTTTCTGTTCTTTGTAAGATGCCTTTGCAGTTACAGGTAGACCCGAATCAGTTTGGTCATATCACGTATCCATGGTATATGTCCACGTTCTCCCTGGCTGTTTGAACTCTGTTACATAGTGTATGGAACTCATCCGTCGTACATTACCAGAGGGTTACAACTATTCCGCTGTTTTACTGAACTTGTCTCTCCAAAAATGTTTTCACATATCTACAGTTTCCAGTTTCAACTTTTCTGAGGCAAAACACTAAACACTTTCCACTTTTGTGAGGCAAAACACAAAGCTGGTTCTACTATAATCCTGACACAATCCCCTTTCTCCAAGTCTGAATAGACACATGTCCCGACTCCTTATAACTGTCTGTCCACTATAGACATGCGTTGACTAAGAAATGCGAATGTTCATGGTATAGACAAACAAAGGAATTCACTTCCGTAAAGAGCCAACCAAACGGTGTCCGGAGTTTGTAAACAACTCCCAATGGTCAACACTAGTGTTGTCCTAACACGATGTTAAGACGCATTTCTTGAGAAGTGGAAAGTGTTGTTGTAAAGTAAACAAAATAACTTTCAATGTTACTCCATTAAATGAACACTAGGATTAAGATGTGTAATTAGATGATAAAGTCAGTGTTAATCTTTCGTCAACACAACAATCAAATGAACATCATTTCACTTTCCCCGACCGTACCCATACGTTATCCGTATTAGAGTTAAGCTACTCCTTTGCTTAAATATGTTTTCTATGAGTACACCAATATCCTGTTCAAGAGACACTCATTCAGAAGACTCTCTTTTCTTGTGTATTTATCAAATGACCCGACAGTACACAAATGTATCTTTTTGTTGATCCAATCATGTCAAAAATTCTTCGTGGGTTGTATTTCCATGGCACAGTCAAATAGTAACAACGGATGGCTTCAAACTCCTGTTCTCACTAACATGTTTCTATTTACTATTGCTTCCAGTAGCACATGATGCTCCGAGGTGAAATGTTACACGTGCATACCGTGTTCACTAGTTGATTTCACAATGTCAAAACAGACAGAGATCCGAAGATCAAATATGACAAATCCACATGCAAATCGTGTCGATTTCACAATGTCAAACCATGCATGTATGAAGTACTCCAGGAGTGACACATTCACGTGCAAGGCGTGCTAAACCTGACAAGATACACAGTAAAGTGTCCAAACAAGGGAAAATCCATGTGCAAGACTCGCTCAAATGCTATCCTCCAAATATGGTTAAATCGTGCAGATCGTGGACATTGTATCCTGAAGTAATTTCAAATGTCAGAGGACCAATTTGTGTATAATCCACGGATCATGCGCGGACTAATGTTCTGTTATTCCGTTCCACAGGCTTAATCTTGTCTTAGTTGAATGTCCAGCACGAAATTGCCATAATGCATATCTTTCACATTGCCTCAAAGCGACGTGTCCTGAAAAAAAAAAAAATTCATCAATTCATTCCAAATATGCCTATCCGTGATTCAAAATTCTTGAAATTCATGCCATTGAATTTTTTGTTTGTTTTGAGAAATGGGTTTCAAAATGTATCTGTAAAATACGAGTAACTTATCAATTGAAAATAAAACAACCTACGGTGTGTAGTATAAATACGATTTCATATATGATATATACAATAAAAAGATGAAGACTATAAGGCAATAAAGATTAATGATATGACGACAATGTGCTATAAAATACATACAAATTATAATTGTATTAAAATGCAATAAACATTGACTTTATTTGATAAAATCGAGTTTGCCTTTCAAAACTTGGCACTGTCTTTATAAGTCCTATAACTGCAACTCCACCACAAGCGAGATAAACGTAAATCAATTTGCGCATCATCAATCGATAACCATACGAGAATCCGCGATATTGATATTCCGGCATTAGTTGGCTCTGTGCTGAAATATTACCTGTCAATTCGTAAATCGCACAGTAGGTTTTATTCCGGTGATCAGTAAATTACTATCCCACTGGGAATTGGCTTACGGCAAACAGTATTTGTTGAACGGAACCGTGTTAAACACACGGCTTATTTCGAAGGGAAGTCGCCAATTGTAATAGATAATTTCGAAAGGAAGTCATCAGGCATGATTAAGATTGACAGGTTAATTTACTAGCGTCAGGTGATTTAGTGAACATTATCTTCTTCGTGTTACAATATGAAGAAGCATCATGTTTTGTAATCTCAGTTACGCGCTGGTGCTCAGGCCGAGAGATGTTTAGGCTAAAATAAATAACTGAAATGGTTCTCGGGCAGTAACAAATTTGTATTGTCATTTACAATTAAATATTTTGATTTAGCCCTGTCCTTATAGTACAGGGACATGTAATGTCAAATAGAGGCGACTAAAAAACATACGCAGTCGACGGTCAAACTTCTTATAGTATAAGTATATTATTAAAATATATTATAAGGTGCTTGGTCGTCAACTGCATAAGATTCTAGTCGTTTGCTTTCGAGAATGCATATCGGAGTGATTATTCATAAAGCCGACCATCCAACATAGGCTACTCTTCCCACACAGTTCTTTCATCATAACCTCTGTTGCATATGGAGCATGAGCAATGGAGAATCTTGATTAGTTGAGTAAAGTGAAGAGAGTGACCCTCTTGTCTACGAAAATATGTCTTTTAGAACGAGCGTGCTTCCATTTCGATGCTGTATTTCTGATAAAATAAATAAAATAAAATCTCCTTCCTGCACAATTTAATAGTGATTATTACATCTCAATGTTCCGTTCTATTCTAGACCAAGGATGAAACCCGAGGTCAGAGGTAATCTACTAGACAATATGTCTGTGTTCAGCTGCTTTATCAAACACACAATCCCCGGCTAGGTTGCAATCAAATAAAATCATTTCTTCGTTCCCTAGGCTTACTTGATAATTTGGGAGGTCACAATGATTTGATTTTAATGAGATTGGGCTAGGTTGAGTCTACTATATAAGCCTAATGAGGGGATATAACGAGGTAATCACCGCATGGAAGTTGGAAAATTGATTTCGTAATATTATCAGCATATTGCCCTACGATGCCATGCATCATATGTAACACATTTCCTTCAAAATATTAAGTCAACATATAAAAACATCATTAAATATCCACACACCAAATACAATGGAATTTCTTTAAAACATATATTTGTGAAAAGCTTTGATGACGTCCATGTATATCCCCTAACGACAACAGCAAAATACTTTCACGCAGCAAAATACATAGAATTTATTCAAAACATATTAAAGATTTTGAAACAGAAATAAAGAAATAAAAATATTATTTTCGATACCAAAACAATCACCCAAAGACAACACATACAACTACCACGTAGCAAACTGTATATAATGTCCATACACGTTACAGATTTAGAAAATGCAAAAAACTTACCTCCATATTACTTTTTCACATCAAAACAGTAAAAGACAACAACGTAATACTTCCAGCAAACAAAACACTTGGAACCTTCACTAGACAAGATTCTGAATTTGAAAAAAAACATACCAGTGAAAAACTACCTCATCCAGCACCTCGCGTTTGTTTCCCAGGTGAGCTCGCTGCCTCAGCTCTGTTTTTCTCACCTGCCCACCTGTGATTGAGTTTCACCTGAGCAGTTACCTGTAGCGTTCCCCTGAACTTACCTGTACTAACACTAAACCTACGTGTGTATATTGGTCACACCCTTCTCAATAACTCGATGTGAGCTGGAAGTATGCAGGAGTGCCTGGTTTATGGAAGATTGTTGTTTTATTGAATAAATATTGCTGTGGGGTTTGTAGTAGATTTGTAAAAGTGGGGATATATCTGTGTGGTTTTGTAGTAGATTTGTAGAAGTGGGGATATATCTGTGTGGTTTTGTAGTAGATTTGTAGAAGTGGGGATACATATGTGTGGTTTTGTAGTAGATTTGTAGAAGTGGGGATATATCTTAGTGGTTTTGTGGATGAATTATAGAAGAGGGGATATATCTGTGTGGTTTTGTAGATGAATTATTAAAGTGGGGTATATCTGTGTAGTTTTGTGTAAGAATTATAGAAGTGGGGATATGTCTGTGTAGTTCTGTGTAAGAATTATAGAAGTGGGGATATATATGTGTGGTTTTGTAGAAGAATTATAGAAGTGGGAATATATATATGTGGTTTTGTAGAAGGATTTTAGAAGTGGGGATATATTTGTGTGGTTTTGTAGAAGGATTTTAGAAGTGTGGATATAGTTGTGTAGTTTTGTGTAAGAATTATAGAAGTGGGGATATATATGTGTAGTTTTGTGTAAGAACAAGTGTTTGCCACTAATTAACATGGCAATGTCCCCCGCCGTTAACATTGAGTTTAGTAAGACACATCATTTGGTCAGGTGTCTTAGTCACCTTGAAAATAAGGTCAAGGTCACCAAAATCAATTGGTGTCTGCGTCATCCCCCAATGTAGACTGACACCAACTTTGACAACTTTGGGTCCATCCAGTCATGATATATCGCGTTAACAAGAGTTCGAAAAGTGGTCAAAGGGTTGTGGTGACCTTGAAAATATGGTCAAGATCACCAAAACGACTGGTGTCTGCGTCATCCCCCAATGTAGCCTGGCACCAAATTTGAAGACTTTGGGTGCTTGGGTTCATGAGATATTGCGTTTACAAGAGTTTGAAAAGTGGTCGAAGCATTGTGGTGACCTTGAAAATAAGGTAAAGGTCATCAAAATCGACTGGTGTCTGCGTAAACCGCCAAAGTAGGCTGTCAGAAAATATTAAGACATTATATCTAAACGGTCATGAGATATCACGATAACAAGAGACAATAAAGTGGTCGAAGTGTTGTGGTGACCTTGAAAATATGGTCAAGGTCACCAAAGTCCACTGGTGTCTGCGTCATCCCCCAATGTAACCTGGCACCAAATTTGAAGACTTTGGGTCCTTCCAGTCATGATATATCTGGTTAACAAGAGTTCGAAAAGTGGTCAAAGTGTCGCGGTGACCTTGAAAATATGGTCAATGTCACCAAAATCGACTGGTGTCTGCGTCTTCACCCAATGTAGGCTGACACCAAATGTGAAACCTCTTGATGCAACGCTTCATGAGATGTCGCGTTAACAAGAGTTTGAAAAGTGGTCAAAGTGTCGTGGTGACCTTGAAAATAAGGTCAAGGTCACCAAAATCGACTGGTGTCTGCGTCTTCCCACAATGTAGGCTGACACCAAATTTGAAGACTTTGGATAAAATGCTTCATGAGATATCGCGTTAACAAGAAATGTGACGTACGGACGGACGGACGTACGGACGTACGGACGTACGGACGCCGCTCAATACATAGTCCCCCGTTCCGCGTTGCGGCGGGGGACAATCATAGAAGTGGGGGTATATATGGCTGGTTTTGTAGAAGAATTATAAAAGTGGGGCTTTATCTATGTGGTTTTGTAGAAGAATTATAGAAGTGGGGATATATCTGTGTGGTTTTGTGTAAGAATTATAGAAGTGGGGGTATATATGGCTGGTTTTGTAGAAGAATTATAAAAGTGGGGATTTATCTATGTGGTTTTGTAGAAGAATTATAGAAGTGGGGATATATCTGTGGGGTTTTGTGTAAGAATTATAGAATTTGGGATATATCTGTTGGTTTTGTAGAACGATATTAGAAGTGGGGATATATCTGTGTGGTTTTGTGTAAGAATTATAGAAGTGGGGATATATATGTGTGGTTTTGTAGAAGAATTATAGAATTTGAGATATATCTGTATCTGTGTGGTTTTGTAGAAGGATGAAAATGTGAAAATTTAAAGAAGTATAGGCTTCTAGACCATTTCAGGAAATATACCTCTAATACCAGACCAGACAAAACCTTTAAGCATGTTGCAAGTGAAGCAAAGGCTGTTTAATGAAAGAGACTTACAGTAGCGATTATGAATACTTCTTGAGCTTTATAAAAAAAAATATTCTGCAAAATCAAAAAGGAAATGTAACGTATCGGCAGAAACATGACATATCCGCTTTAAGGATTTATTGAACCCGCCACTGTGTGACAATGTGTTTGATGATTTTGTCAACACGTACGTTGATGACAATGATTGTGTGAATAATGATATATCATATAATATAACCAAAAAATTAGTTGAATAAATGGAAAAAACCCTAATAAATCCCCTGGTCATGATAGGATACAATGGGAGTTTTTCAAGGGCGTTTACTGTTTGCACCGTTACCTGCTGTGTTGTTCTTTCATATAGTTTCCTGAAACTTGGAGTGCCGCAATAATTACACCCATCCATATGAAAGGAAATGGAAAGTAGGGGCATATGTCATTACTTAAAGGGACAACGCGTCGAGAATAAAAATCAGATCATGTGTATCTACCTATGCTGATTTACATGTCTGCTAACAAGTCACAGACACCGAATTTCAGACAATTGGTCTAATTGGTAATAAAAACTACTGCAGGTAGACAGTGAAGTGAATCAGCTCTTATCAGCTCAGTGAGATAAAGATGAGACTCATTTTAATCCTCGACGCAGTGTCCCTTTAACAGTATGACCAAACTATTTACAACCATAATTAATTGGGGATTTGATGAATATATTGAAAGTGCTGGTCTCATTGGTGAATACCAAGGTGGTTTCAGGAAACACCACTCGACAATTTATTTATTCTACAATCTAACTTTCAAAATATACAAGAAAACAAGGTAAATTTAATTTCTCATTTTTGATTTAAAAAACTCTTTTGACATCAACTGTTTGAGAGGCATTCTACAAGTTCGTGCTATGGAGAAGACCAGGATGTTTATGGCTGATCAACTTCTTTATTGAACACTTACAATGCCATTCTTAGATAAATAAGTTCATCATCCATTACTATTTTTTTCTTCGGCCTTTGACGTGGCTAATAGAAAAAGCTTCTGTACCTTCTTTTGAAACATTGGATACATAGACATGTAATCAATGTTCTCCAATATCTATATACAAGGTTGAGTCTGGACGCAATTTAAGAAACGAAACTATCTGATTATTTCACTTGTTCTACAAAGCTGTCTGAATCTATGAGTGAAGCTTGTATATAATGGTATGTTCATATCGGAAAAACTTATAATATTTTACTCTTTGCTTAATTTAGTTGCCGACACACCTCGGAATATGTAAGAGCTACTGGAGGGGCGGCGGTGGTTATCGAGATTTGGGAAATGGACATATATGATATAGAATTCGAAGTAGTTAGCGCATTAAGTATATTGGTGTTGTAATGACACCTAAACTTATATGGATACGAGCATATACTGTTTTAGCACTACAAGCCAACAAACCTTTATTCAGAATAAAACAAGCAGACAGAGTCGGCCATATTCCCCGTCATGTAGGAATTTTGAATATATTTATGCATTTTGAATATATAATGCATTTACTTTCTATATGGAAAAGGGCACATACAGACTACTTGGTTGATACCTGTACAAAGTTTCAGCAAAATATATTGAATAGTTTTGAAGTTTGAGGCCGGAATATAGTTTTCCCTCTTCTTGGTTCTAAGTCCAGACTGTTTGCATTCGTAAAATAATATTCTCAATTTTCTATAAAGCAAAAGGCACATACAGACTACTTGGTTGATACCTGTTCAAAGTTTCAGCAAAATATATTGAATAGTTTTGACGTTTGAGGCCGGAATATAGTTTTCCCTTTTCTTGGTTCTAAGTCCAGACTCTTTGCATTCGTAAAAAAAAAATTGAAATATTTGATATAACGATTGTCCTAATATTAATGTATGAGAGCGAAATATGCGGATATAAGAACATGAAAATGCAATGAAATCGTTCACTGATCATTTTGTAAATGTATTTGAATGTCAGTAAACCCTTCAAAAAGGATGCAATATGGTAGATATCTCTTGTATGACAACTCTTATGCAAATTGTATCAGATACTGGTTTATAATGATGGCCAGGTCATCGTATAGGTAGCCTACCCGCACCTATCCTATCTTAGTTTGAAACAAAAGTTTTACAGAAAACGTACCAATTGGGCATAAAACATTATACGCAGTTATTATTCACTTTATTAATTGTTGATGTATTAGGATAGAATGTATGTAAACTAGCATGCAGAACGTACTTAACAAACTCTTCGTGGTGAGGTAATACTTGTTGAACCACAGCAAATATTGGTGGTTTGAAATATTTAGTGAAATTTAATGATTATATGTTAAAGGTACATCCATTGTGTTTCATACAATTTTATTTGGCTTTAATACGTTCCAACACACCATGTATGATGTTTACAATATAAACACATTCACTCAGCTTATATATTCATCCCAAATCGCCAAATATATCATAATTACTAGCTTCCAATTAAAATCGAGTAACATCATTATGCATGTGCAGAAACCGAAAGTGCATGTAAATAGGACGTGCACTTTCGGTTTCTGCACATGCATAATGATGTTACTCCCAACAACACAATGGATGTACCTTTAATGTTAGTAAACTCATTATGTATGTTTCATATACGTGGAGAATTTCTGTGGTAAAGATGTGTGTATTTTCAAGTATCGCACTGTGGGTCATCCAGTTGTTTTCTCGTATTGGCAGATCGAGCTTCTGTTTCTTAGTACAACATTGCACGAACAGCGAAATACAATAACAGTTATATACTAATTTACTTGTCATTGAGATGAATGCAAGAAATTTAATAAAAACATAATATTAAAACACGTGAAATTAATAATCAAAGGTCAATGTCGACCTAAAGGAAATATAATTTTGACGCACACTCGAACAAAACATGCACGAATCACCCTTTATGAAAACGAACAGCGTGAACTCAATATTTAAAGGTCAGTGACGACATGACGTTAACATGTCATTATACCCATATGTAATTTTCCATGAACTTAGTTATTGAATTGGACCAAGGGCATCCGAGACCGCATGTTGCTGTGTCGAAATTACACAGAAAGTGATTTCTATAGTCTCGGTTTCCAATCCAGTTATTTGGCATGTTGATGAAGACGGATAATTAATAATCGCATTGATCACGTAGCCCAAAGGCAGTAGCACGTTTTTTTTCACCCAAATACGTCGATGAAATGTATTTGAAAAATAATGTCATCAATAGTAAAATACCCTTCGCTCTTCGGAAAATCAAGTTAAAACATTAGAGTAAATGGTTCGGTAAAGCCACCGGAATCGTTTTTGTAATTCGAAATAATAAAATGTGTTCACATTAAAATGACCACCATTTAATTTTTGCTTTATACGCAACACCATTATTACCATTACGGATAATTGGTTTGTGTAATAAGATGTTTTACCTAAAGTACCTATAAATGACATTATAAATGGGAAATTTGAAAAAATAAAATTTGAAAAAAAAACGTGCTACAGCCGCTTTAATGCTTTGCTACAACACTATACTCGTTCCGTGTCTAAGGAAACTATAAATTATTTATTAAATGGTGAGGTGCTTTGGGGTTTAACACCGGTTTCGAAAGAATATCACTTATAACATGGAGGCCTACTTTTCAAATATTGAAGAGAAGCCTCAAGTAAACGTGGATTTTAGACGTATAGGTAGTTGAAATCTAGACTTGCTTTTCATGCGATTTTCATGATCCGGTATAGCTTGAAGTTTAAGTGAAGTTATGCAAAACAAGCCATGAACATGTCTTCCATTGAACAGTATTCTGCTAATTCAAAACCTGATGAATACCGATTGTTGTTGATATTTTTATGTACTAGGGTAAAATAAAATAATGTCTTATAATGCACACTATCCTGATAATTAAAAACGATTTGAAAAATTATTTGTTTTGATATTTTGATGTGCCATTCGAAAGATGTGTAACAAAAATCAGTTTGCAATTATAAGCAGTTTGTCCTGAGGTCCAAGCCGTCATCTTTGCATGATTTTATGCGATATTTTAATTTCGGTAGTTGCAAGGCTTGATTCTAAGAGAGATAGTAAAACATGTACAAAGAACGGGGATAATCGTCTACGGCTTTATTTGAATATGAGATGCGTGATTGTGTTCCTTCAGTGCACATATAGTCTGTGAACACCTGTCAAGGGTCAACAATGAATATAGTTATTTATGTTCTAATTTGATAACATTTTCTTATGTTTTAATCTACATTCTTAGATTTAGGATATATAGGTAAAGGTTGTGAGTTTGAAGGACCAATATTGCGGGGAATCTCCATGAACGTGTTTTCTTGTTGAAAATGTATCAACATTTTCAACTAACATTGAACAAATCTTTGAACAACTTTGTCAAACTTATCGTGGCTACACCACCTACCACTTTAACGTGGTTTTCCATGAACTTACGTTGAATTATGACTATCGCCCATAATGAGATTACTCCAGTGACGTCACAGGAGTCATCGCTTCATGGACCATACCCCGGCATATTTTCATTCTGGTCGACGGGGCTAAATTAGGCGTTTTAGGAAAAAAAACGTATATAAGTAATTTATGGGCCGATTTAAGAAATTTAAAATCGAGCATTTGTCAAATTGACATCCCATTTAAATGAATCCGAATGATACCATATGTCATTACATCTATTCTTTAAACTGAAGAAATCAAAACGTTGTATAACTTACCTACACCCCACCTATCTATGACTTTTGATTTATTTTCCATGACTCACTCAGACCTCATTAGTTGCAAGAATGAAATTCAAGACATTTCGGAAACAATGGACTCCTTTCTCAAAGTATATATACCTACAACAAACGCATATCGAGTTGCTGTAGAGTCTGACATAAGGTATAACTCATGTCAGCCTGATTGACCTGTAGTGAAGGCTTACACCGCTAACACAAGGCCTTGCATGACTTATGGTTACCTCCACAATCGCAACCCGTCAACATATTTTGCTCTGAATTGATAGTTTTCCGTATCAAGTTTCATAAGATTTTATAGTATTTTTCTTTATATTTCGCTTATTAAATTCGTTTGAAAATCAGTTTTCTTTCCGGCGCATGACACACTGCGCATTAAACAAAGATTGTCTGTTAGGTGCTCATAATTTGAGAGTTGTACAGAGCTCATTCATCATTTCATAAGCTCGGACCGGAACTGACGGCTTTCTAAACATTTCGTGTTTCATTTTTAAGTTTTAGGTCAGGAACTATTTTAACCATAATTCCCATAGTGCTAAATACGCCCTTGGTCCATGTCATCGATTACGACACCTTTGGCTTAGGGATATCTATGCATGTGAGCCCTGGTGTTATCGAAACTTCAGCTTAAATCACTGAACATAAAAGACACGGACGTATTATCGCACCCTGTCTCTTATAACGTTATACAAATTTACTTTAAGAGTGTGCCCTCTATTTCATTTTGAAGTGTGCTAAGTCATAATGTATTATTGATAAAATGAACAGTTTATTTCTAATTCTTTGTTTACTTACAATAATGATATATAGTTTTGTCCAGTTTTTTCACTAAACATAAAAGACACGGACGCATTATCGCACCCTGTCAATCTCCTATAACCTTATACAAATTTACTGAAAGAGTATGCCCTCTATTTCATTTTGAAGTGTGCTTGGTCATAATGTATTATTGATAAAATGAACAGTTTATTTCTAATACTTTGTTTACTAACAATAATGATATATTGTGTTGTCCAAGATCAAATATGTACTTGACGGCCACAAAGAGGGTGCGGCATAAAGACAAATAGCTATAAATCCGCTGTATATCATTTGGGTTGTAGTTCTCCCTACTTAAACGTGCTATCCGTGTCCTGTCGAGTTCCCATTTCAAATTATTTAGACAATAGTCACTACAAAAGAAAACCCATTGGCTCCGTAGCTGACAGGGCTTTAAATATACACTACATAAAGTTGAAAATTTATATTTGCAGAAGTGTTTGTCAACGGAAATAATAATTAATATGTGATCCATGTTAACCAATGCTTCTGCACACAGCATTTCAGCTTCTAGTTCCTTAAAAGAAAACGAAAATAAGTTTCAAGGGTGAATCCTCCATTGTCCTTATTGGGGACCACATAGTCACCACATTTACATGTTTTATTCCACAAGGTTTCAGCTTTATATGCCTTTTTATCCCCCCGGCATACTTATAACCAATCAATATGTTCAATTCTGTATACGACATGTGTACATCAACCTTATTTCTTTTATAAACTCACTTCTATGTATATATACTCATCCATACTCATATACCACCCCCCCCCCCCCCCCCCCCCCCCCTAATGCGGGGGGATATAGTCTTTGGCTCTGTCTGTGTGTCCGCCCGTCCGTCTGTCCATGATCACATCGTTTCCGGAGCAGTACTTTAAAACTACTTGACCAATCTTCACCAAATTTGGTATACAGTCTTCCCATATCATGTAGGTGTGCCTTTTGGGGTTTAGGCATTTTGAACATTTTATTTTTTTGTTTCCATGGTTACAATTTGGAGGGGGAGGGGGGTACGGAATAAGCCATCTCTCCTGATGGCTCTTTTGTTCTGCAGATAAATATGAAAATATGTACACAAAATGTCAGCTTTATCGAGTCTCTTGAGAAGAAGTTGTAAAAGCGAAAGTTTACGGACAAATGTACTTGAATATTGAGTTTCTACCAATATCCCATCATGACAAACCAGCATCCTCTATACTGATGATTTTCCATTGCCAGTTGGTATTAATCAGCTTAGCTGAACAGAAAGAAAGGCTTGATATATCGGGTAGCACTTGAAAACGTGGAATTATTATGTGGTTGTCCATGTTACCTCTTGAAGGTTTTAAACAGTATTTATCGGAGTTCCTCAATGCTATTTTAGAGCCTATTAATGTAGTATTTGACATTGCTGGAGTTTGGAGAGGGCATATAGTGTCCTTTACAATCTTTCAAAGATCTTTAAGTGCTTAAGATAGTCGTAAAGACCATACATTAACATTGGTTCTGGTTATGGTTAAACTTTTGTTGAAGAAAGTTGGTACAATGTTTGCTTGATCAAGCTTTTGAAAGCAACTATACTTACTTATATTTTTTAAAGTTTATGGTTTGCTCTAAACCTGTGTTTAACAGACCATTATTATCCATATTATATATTGATTTGATACAAAGTACAATATCTAAGTCCAATACCACTGAACCTTTTCAACATTTCTGTAAACTTTTTCAATCTTTTTCAATCTTGAAATGTAAAAGACAACATTGCAAGTAATAGAAGTGATTTATTGAGGTATATAGTTTGCAACAGACAAGTAATCCTGCATCTTTGTTCTAGGCATAAAATATAATACTGCAAGCACATATCTGATATGGCTGTCACTGCAATATATTCTCCCATTTACTTGGCCTAGACAGCCATTATACAACATCACTGTAACGATTTAAGTTAATAAATGATATCATTTCTATGCAATTTATTCAGTACAATGTATTTTTAACAAGAGCAACATCATACCATATAAGTGAAAGTCTAAATATACCCGACCAACACAATAAAACACTATGGTTCTGATTGGTATATAACTGGTAAGAAAAAACTGGTAAAATTCTCAAAAATGAAATTAACTGTAGTAAATATTTCTGACATATTTTATTTCATTTCAAAGTGGGAAATTAAAATTAATGAAACTCTCACAAATAGATAATTTAACTTATTGCGGTCTTCATTATTAGTTATGGTGTTGTTTTTTTAAATTGTTTTAAAAGATATCTATCTCACCTTTGTTTTAAAAGATATTTCACCTTTGTTTTAAAACATATTTCACCTAAACACTTCACCTAACCTGGATGACTAGTGTCACCTTTGCTTGAATTCCTTACATAGAAATAATACTTTTCAAAAACTTAGATATCTGGTTCTTTCGTTGAATAATCTTCAATATTCATCAGAGTACACCACACTTTCAACAGATTAAAATCCTATGGTCACTGTAATAAATGACAAATTGTCCCTCTAGTGTAGAAAATGTCGACACGTATTGACCAAAATGTTATTTGTCATTTTCATGTTCCTTGCGACGTATTTCCACACGTTTGTATATGATTTCTGTTTTTCCTTCCTTAAGACACGTGTATCTTGCTGCAGTGAAGAGAAAGTCACTCAATCTATGGGGAAAAAAGAACAATTTGTAACACATAGCTATTTTTTAGGCTTCAGTTTTGAAATTTTTTTAACAGGCAATGGATAAGAGAATTTCCACATAAACATGATATAAACTGTGAAGATTAAAGTGTCCTAAGGCAGGGTGTTTTTGTCTGCACATTGGGATGTGACACTGGTGGACACTAGAAATACAAAATTATGTAGCTGGCAATAAACTATTCAATTCTTTATTTTTCGTATGCGTGGCCTCCGGCCCATATACAGGTAACAGTGAGCAGGTTGGACATGTTACAATAGCAACTGACTCCTCAGACGGAGTGCATGATGGATATAGAGCTGTAATGTAATAATAATGTCTGTATCACATGATGACATTAAATTGATGAAACTGTATTTTAAATCATATGGCCTGCAGACAGGCAGTAAATATATTAATCTCAAGTCGTCAAAGGCTGGACAAACCATAATAAAATGGAATTCATCTTCAATATGATCCAGTTTACATACTCTGCATAAGCGCAGTGATCTTATAACATTACAAACTATTCATTAATCTGCTGATGAGATGAACATAATCTATCAGAATGAGCAGTCTGATTAAAATTGATGGTTTTCCGAAAAAATTGCAAAAATAGTAACACTACCGGCAAAAAAACTCCTATTGTCCGGAGGTTTCCTCGCAAAACAGTCTGATAACAGCCTGTATGCTTGCATGTTCTGATGCAATTCTGTTAACCAATCACAAGACCTCAAACAAAAGCTTTGGTGCGAGAAGCTAGGGGCAGATAACTCCAAACAGCTATCCTTTTGTCTCTTCCAAATGCTTTCAAAACGCTGACCGTTTAAAAACTATGATGTGATTGGTCAGCTATTTGCCTGGGCTTTGTCTGCTTTAAACTGGTTCGGAACACGCACCTATACGAGGTGTCCTCAGACCTTGTGGCGAGGAATCTACAGAACCTGTTCATATCCCATTATTTTGCAAATTTCATTCCTCGAAACACTTAGGTTGATTTTAATCAGACTGTTAGAATGAGTTGAATCCATGAAGAGTTCCTTTTCACAACTTTTACAGAAATAGCAAAGATGAAACTGACCTATTAAGAAACTTCAATGTTTCCTCGTCCAATTCGTCAGCTCTTACAAGTGGTGTCACGCTAAAACGTAAACACATTTATAGCAGATTTGATCAATAAAACCAGAACCATGGGCTCTGTAGCTCATTTTCATTATTTATTATTTATATATTTTAAGGTTCTAAAAATAAATGTTCTCCTGTATTACAAAGACAAGGCTCAAAAGTTTTGTTAATATGAATAGAATAGCTAAGAATGTGCCAAGAAGGATAAGGGCATGTTTGTCCCCTCCCTAAGACCTTTCGACCTGATGAGCTAGAATGTACTGGATGTTTATAATATATACACTGCACAACAAGAAGGTTTACAGTATGTCTCAGTAGTGTAGTCACACTACACTGTAGTGTTTAGCATGCTTGCCTCTCACGCCAATGAGCTAGAAGTACCTGTACTGAATGTTTGAGGTACCTTGATTAGATATATCATTATAATGTATACTGCAGTCAACAACAAGAAGGTTGACATACATCATACATTGCTTTATGCAACAAAGTTTAAATTCATCACTTTAGTGTGCAAAGTCTTTCCTTAAGGCTTAAGTATTTAGAGTTCTATGTTTGAGGGCCATCCCAAACATCAATATAGTGGACAAAGATAGGAAATATGTCAATTTATGAATTATAATTAATTAGCTATTTATCCATTGAATCACTAATAAAATATCTATCATAAATATTCCAATAAACCTAACTTGTTTTGTCCAGTATATTACTCTGTTATATTGTTCAATAGTTTTTAGTATCCACATTAGATATCAAACATTCTGAATCTAGTTTACTTTTCTCTTCAAAGACAAATTTTACATACCCGGTACAAACTTTCACCTCGCACAGTTTGACCCTTACCTCCTCTCAGCTCTCCTACAGATTGCCCTGGCCAGATGGAGCGATGCAGAGGCCTTGCCTCCCGACTGGAAATAAATGATAAATAATAAAGTTAACATCTGTATAGTGTCAGTTCCAACAATCTGCTCCAGGGCACCTAGATGAAAGCTACTCTGATCATGTGTCGTTTGAATTGGTTGAGACTGTCGCCATCCTGAATGTGTTGAGGAAAACTGTTGCAGCGCATATGTAAGCTTCGGCAGGAGAGCGATCTCGGTAATTTGTTTTTTCTTTCTTTTGGGAACATCAAGTGCTCCAGATGATTTGGGCCCTTATTTTTGAAACAGTTGTAGTCCTACGAACTTCTTAAGTCCATTTTTAACACATCATGGGTTAAGATCAAAGTTACGAATTTTTAAGGCTATGAACGTTTCGAGAATAAGGCCCCTGGACATTCTTGGAGTGTAGATGGCGATAAGATGATTCATTGAGTTAGACTATTCAGCGAGTAAAGATAATGATCATTAACATGAACATTTGTTTTTACCTTGATTACCATAATAAAGACATTACTACAAATAAAATTTTGGAAATCAAATGTGCAAACCTGGCTCATGTAATCACAGAACTGTGTATTGCTTAGAAATTGCGTTAGAAATACATGGTTATAGACCCTTCCATATTAGATTGGGTCTATAGGCATAAAAGTTTTTCTAACAGATTTCCACCATTCTCCTCTGTAGATCAATAAATACAATCCACAAAGGCAGAGACTAAAGTTGACTATAATACCTTACCGGCAGTATGAAGTTATGAAGGGGAGGTAACTCTGTGGTCAGTTCATCAATCCACATCTCCATCAGGTGCACATACTCCTTACTGAACTCAGTTCTCTCTGTTGATAAAAGATACATGATCACATAAAGTGATTATAGAACGCTCATACATGAAAGGTTTCATGCTTGTACTTTTTATCATCATTTTATCCAATAGGGAATAAACAGGACTTTGCCAATAGTCAATAAAAGTTTTTGCATTTCATAACCACAATCTTAACCCGAATAGAATAAGGTTTTACATGGCCCCTACACACCTTACCCAAACCACCATCCTTGCCCAAATATGGGAGGGCTTTAACATGGCCAAAAACAACCTAACCAAACCACCATCCTTGCCCAAATATGGGAGGGCTTTAACATGGCCAAAAACAACCTAACCAAACCACCATTCTTGACCAAGTACAGGAGGGATTTGCATTGCCCCAATCCTTTTAACCACCATCCTTGACAGAAGGGCTTTACATGGCTCTAACATAATTGGCACCTTAACATCATCAATTGTCAAAAGTACATTTATTTTGTAATGATAAGCCTTACAGGTCGTGTCTACATACACCATCAACATCCAGAGGTACATACATACTTGTGTGGACAGTTCTTGCTGAGCTCTGAGGTGTTGCTATGCTAGAACCCACGTCTTGTAACATACACTGCACCTGCACAGGTAATATATACATCTTGTCAATATATACCTTTTACATAGATGATGTTAAATGCAATAAAAAACAAGCAGACAGAGTCGGCCATATCCCCCGCCTTTGGGAAAATTTATTGAAGAATAGTTGTTGAATAACAGTGACTATGAACCTTTTTTCAACTTAACACAACACCCAAAATTTCAGCTCCTTAGACAAAGTGGTTCTGGAGAAGAAGACAAAATGTGAAAAGTTTACAGACGGCTGGATACTGTGCAATGCCATTAGCCCATCGGGCCTTTCAGGCACATCTACACATGATGATTGTCTAAGTTACATTTCCATGGAAACGGTCCAAAAATATAACTCGAAGAAGTTGAAAACCCCAAAAGGCACATCTACACATGATGATTGTTCCACACACCAAGTTTCGTTGAGATATGTCTTATAGTTTTCTAGTTCTGTTCCAGAAACGAAATTCTAGGTTAAATTTCTATGGAAACAGTAAAAAAACTATTTCTAAGAAGTTGAAAACACCAAAAGGCACATCTACACATGATGATTGTTCCACACACCAAGTTTCGTCGCGATATGTCTTATAGTTTTCAAGTTCTGTCCCGGAAACGAGATTCTAAGTTACATTTCCATGGAAACGGTAAAAAAAAATAACTCGAAGAAGTTGAAAACCCCAAAAGGCACATCTACACATGATGATTGTTCCACACACCAAGTTTCGTCGCGATATGTCTTATAGTTTTCAAGTTCTGTTCCGGAAACGAGATTCTAAGTTACATTTCCATGGAAACGGTAAAAAAAAATAACTCGAAGAAGTTGAAAACCCCAAAAGGCACATCTACACATGATGATTGTTCCATACACCAAGTTTCGTTGAGATATGTCTTATAGTTTTCAAGTTCTGTTCCGGAAACGAAATTCTAAGTTACATTTCCATGAAAATGGTCCAAAAAAATAACTCGAAGAATTTGAAAACCCCAAAAGGCACATCTAGACATGATGATTGTTCCACACACCAAGTTTCGTTGAGATATGTCTTATAGTTTTCTAGTTCTGTTCCAGAAACGAAATTCTAGGTTAAATTTCTATGGAAACAGTAAAAAAACTATTTCTAAGAAGTTGAAAACACCAAAAGGCACATCTACACATGATGATTGTTCCACACACCAAGTTTCGTCGCGATATGTCTTATATGTTTCAAGTTCTGTTACGGAAACGAGATTCTAAGTTACATTTCCATGGAAACGGTAAAAAAAAATAACTCGAAGAAGTTGAAAACCCCAAAAGGCACATCTACACATGATGATTGTTCCATACACCAAGTTTCGTTGAGATATGTCTTATAGTTTTCAAGTTCTGTTCCGGAAACGAAATTCTAAGTTACATTTCCATGAAAATGGTCCAAAAAAATAACTCGAAGAAGTTGAAAACCCCAAAAGGCACATCTAGACATGATGATTGTTCCACACACCAAGTTTCGTTGAGATATGTCTTATAGTTTTCTAGTTCTGTTCCAGAAACGAAATTCTAGGTTAAATTTCTATGGAAACAGTAAAAAAACTATTTCTAAGAAGTTGAAAACACCAAAAGGCACATCTACACATGATGATTGTTCCACACACCAAGTTTCGTCGCGATATGTCTTATAGTTTTCAAGTTCTGTCCCGGAAACGAAATTCTAAGTTACATTTCCATGGAAACGGTCAAAAAAAAATAACTCGAAGAAGTTGAAAACCCCAAAAGGCACATCTACACATGATGATTGTTCCACACACCAAGTTTCGTCGCGATATGTCTTATAGTTTTCAAGTTCTGTTCCGGAAACGAGATTCTAAGTTACATTTCCATGGAAACGGTAAAAAAAAATAACTCGAAGAAGTTGAAAACCCCAAAAGGCACATCTACACATGATGATTGTTCCATACACCAAGTTTCGTTGAGATATGTCTTATAGTTTTCAAGTTCTGTTCCGGAAACGAAATTCTAAGTTACATTTCCATGAAAATGGTCCAAAAAAATAACTCGAAGAAGTTGAAAACCCCAAAAGGCACATCTAGACATGATGATTGTTCCACACACCAAGTTTCGTTGAGATATGTCTTATAGTTTTGGAGTTCTGCTCCGGAAACAAAATCGGGACGGACGGACGGACGGAGCCCATTTCAATATCCCCCCCCAACTATGTTGGCGGGGGATAAAAACAACACATGAAGGTGATTGTACTTAATTATAAAGAATGAAGATATATTTTCAATATAAAACTCATTAGAATGTGAATACAATACGAAATTTCGGCCCTTCTCTCTGCATATACCCTACACATTCCTCTCACCAATCTATATTCTACAAACACCTCTACATTATTCTGGATATATTTACCTCGTGCAGCTTGTCTACAAGACTGTGACCAGCCTCCTTACAATATTCACACGCAAGTCTGTAACCAAAGAAATAGTCATATTTAATTACATCCTCATAAAAAAAAGAGAAGATTTTGACAGGATTGAATGTCACAGTTTACTCCTTAATCTATTGAATTGATATAAACGAAACCTTCCTAAGTGTCTGACTTTCAGAAATCATAACTTTTTAACAAAAGGAACACACCATGAGAGCCACTGGTTAAAGCATCAGGTATTAGAAATAGGTACTGGCAATGTTATTGTCAGAGGCAGATCCAGATGGGGGGCCCTGGAGGGGGTTTGAACCTCCGCCCACCTCTTTGGAAAATTGTGTATGTGACTTTGATGAACATACTTTTATCATTTAGAACCCAAACTGAAACAACCATGAGAGAATTGGTATATAACAGATATTTGTGAATGTCTGACTGACCCGATAGTTGAAGAGAGTTCATCAGTTGTTCCAAGTGCAGTAAATATTTCAGCATCTTTAGGTCGTCTCTCGCCGGTAAAGGTCACAGAGGTGCCTTGAATGAGTAAGAAAATATTGATAACAACAGAAATTAGCAAAATACACATGTCTGTACATACAGGATTTTGATATAAGTGCCCATGTCATACCATGTTTCAACCAGAGTGCATAAATATTGGTATTTCTGAGCAAGAACGAGAAGTACTGGCATGTCAATAATTATGCATAAACTTTGTACACAATATGGGCTAAAATATAATATTCTGTTTATATATCAAACCAAAAGTCATTAAATATAGGATATCATACCAAAATCTGCTTGCTAATGTAGGCAGTCACCACATTTTGCAGTTGACATCACAGAAGAACATGACGTCAAAGCATTCTTAATGTCACATCACAGTGTATAATTTCCATGTATTGATTGCAATTTCAACAAAGAATTCACAGGATCTGTTTTATCAACTTACTTTGGCTAACAGATGCTTGGAGTATTACCGTAATAAACATTCTTCATTTGGACAAAACAGTTACCTTTATCACCCGTTCTTGTATAAATCTTTGGACCCGACTTTGAATATTCTTTAATGGGTTTGACATGTCTGAAACAAAAACAACTCTTGTACGCAAGACAAATACCAAATCTTAAAATGACATGATTGGTGTTTCCCATATACTGATCATAGTCATTTCATAGAAGTTTTTTTTGTTGACAAAGTCAAAAGATTTTTATTAATCGCATTTTTATAGAATAAGAATTACAAAATTATGTGTTATCAGACTCTGCCGGCTAATCTTTAGGTTACATAGGTGGGTTAACATTTCAGTGTCAATTACTCAATTATAGAATTTCTATATATGAATCTTCTACAATAATCTTGTGAAAAAAACTCTTATCTTTCACCATGACACAGGTTTTTGGAGATGTTATATTTTACTGTGATAAATTGTAATATATATCTTGAATGTGTAGTCTTATAGCTAAGGGTATGTCTAAAATCTTTAAAAGAAATGACTGGAAACCTTGGAGCTCAGTGATTGAGTCATTTTGGTAAGGCACACATCTAATCTTGGTATTTTATGTGGAAACAAAATTCGAGAGGATATTCCTGTTTACACATAATATGTTATATGATTAAAACACAGTCAAATTGAAAGATACCTATGAAGGTAATATTTTGATGACTTTATGTTTTACAAATTGATAAAAGCAAGTGCATACTTGTTCAATGTTGAAAAATAAAAACGATGAGAACTGAAGCCATTCATCAGCGCTGCCAATAATCCAAGAATGCCGATAGATTGGTGATAGAACTTTCCCTTTAAAGCATGAGTGATAAATGTTGCATGGCTAACATCACTCATCCCTCTTATTCAGATTCAGATAAAAAGACTGTAGAATAATGATTATGACAGATGCTTGCTTGCCTGTCACGTTCGATTCAAATCCTGCAGAAGTGACCTCGGTCTCTTGCTGTGTGTCGTCACTGTCATATTGGGCAGCTTGAAGTGATTAGTCACTTCATCGGATTATTAGTGCATGCAAGATGATTATTCTTATTGACTTGCAAAGTCATTTGATAATAATAAAAGGTTAAACTGTCAATATAACAATGATATTGCATTAAAAGAAACCAGAATCTTAGGATGAAATAACTGTTTCCCAATTATTATGTTTTGATATGTCTCCTATTTTATCACTTGATATATATTCATGTAATTATTTTGTTTTGTTCAGATGTTATGCTTTCTGGACTCGGCCAAGGACAAACACAAACAAATTTGTAATAGGTGATAGAAACAGGCAATAAATCAATAATAGATAAAATACAAACTGAATTGCTGGATATGATGCTCTTCTAGCTGCTGAAAGTAGCAGAGACGAATATTTTAGAAGATGCCGCATTGTTTTCTCAACAGAATTCAGAGTATGACTGAACAACAACAAGCAGACGAATTTACATGGGCGCAGCCATTTTATTTTCAAATTATACGTAACAACTACTCTCACAGGCATAATTTCAATTGAATGTAGATTTTTATTTTATTTTTACTTAACTTATAAAACTTTTAAAAAATATTCGGAGTATTAGAATGTATAGAATAATTGAAATGGTAATGTTTTGTATGCTTATGTCTGAAAATACATCAAACAAATGCGGTAAATATGTAATAAATGTTTTAGAAAATAGCATGTTTACGTTCGCGCATGTTCGAGATTTTCCCACTTCCTACTTCCGTGTAAACAAAGTGGTGTGATTATCGCGTGGTCCGTCAGCTGTTCAATTTCATTGTACACTGCTGTGCAATGTAATTAACTCATCGACGTGTTGTCAGTTTCGTTTTTTTTATATCATTTGACGCTGATCAACAGTTTGGAATGGATGACATCATTGTCTCGGCGCCCGGAAAAGTTATTTTGCACGGGGAACATGCTGTAGTCTACGGAAAGGTGATATTTGTAGCTGTAGTGCTTGTACAGTAGACTGTGGTTTTAATAACACTTGATTGTTCTCACTACATTGTTTATAACTGTAGGAAAGTCTTTTTTGTCGGCTGAGACACCGCAGCGCTAGTAAGTAACAAGTAACTGATAACACGTTTTGATCCCAGGATTTCACTGGCATCTAATGAACCATTACCATTATGTAAACCATGAAATAAAAAATTTTCTACCTCACCAGATGAAAAAAAACCCACATTTGTCTGATTGTCTAAGGAAAACATAATATTATCGTATCATTATGTTAGTGATTTCTGGTAAAGTTTGGACCTGATTTAGCTACCACAAAGACGTCATAATGATAATTTATTAATGTTAATGTTTTAAAAGATGGGAGTTGTTGCTGCCTTGCTTGACACTCAGCATTATGAGCCCATGAGGACAGAACAACGCTTTAACTGGCGCTACACTGTGGCTGCTGGGTGCTATTTGCACACAGTAAATTTCCATTGTACATTGTATTACGGACAATAAAGAGTTATCATTATTATTATGACTGTTAATTGTCAAAAATAGATGGCTTAGGCCCCCAAAATAAAATAAAAATTTTCTGGTCTTTACACTCCATCTCAACAGAAGTGAGTGACATTTTCAAAGTTGAAATGTTTTCTGAGGAAAAGAGTTAGACTTATTTGCCCCTTTCTTTTTGTGACAGGGCATATTTTATAAAACTGTTCACTCCAGCTACCTAGGCAAAAAACCCTTGGGCATGGGTAAACTGACACAGGCGGAAACCAGAAAATTAATTAACCCCCGCCAACATAGTTGGGGGGGGGGATATTGAAATGGGCTCCGTCCGTCCGTCCGTTCGTCCGCTTGTCCGTCCGTCCGTCCCGATTTTGTTTCCGGAGCAGAACTCGAAAACTATAAGACATATCTCAACGAAACTTGGTGTGTGGAACAATCATCATGTCTAGATGTGCCTTTTGGGATTTTCAACTTCTTCAAGTTATTTTTTTTGACCGTTTCCATGGAAATGTAACTTAGAATTTCGTTTCCGGAGCAGAACTCGAAAACTATAAGACATATCTCAACAAAACTAGGTGTGTGGAACAATCATCATGTGTAGATGTGGCTTTTGGGGTTTTCAACTTCTTTGAGTTATTTTTTTTGACCGTTTCCATGGAAATGTAACTTAGAATTTCGTTTCCGGAACAGAACTCGAAAACTATAAGACATATCTCAACGAAACTTGGTGTGTGGAACAATCATCATGTGTAGATGTGCCTTTTGGGGTTTTCAACTTCTTCGAGTTATTTTTTTTGACCGTTTCCATGGAAATGTAACTTAGAATTTCGTTTCCGGAACAGAACTCGAAAACTATAAGACATATCTCAACGAAACTTGGTGTGTGGAACAATCATCATGTGTAGATGTGCCTTTTGGGGTTTTCAACTTCTTCGAGTTATGTTTTTTACCGTTTCCATAGAAATGTTACTTAGAATTTTGTTTCCGGAACAGAACTCGAAAACTATAAGACATATCTCTTGGTGTGTGGAACAATCATCATGTGTAGATGTGCCTGAAAGGCCTGATGGGCTTATGGCATTGCACAGTGTCCAGCTGTCTGTAAACTTTTCGCATTTTGTCTTCTTCTCCAGAACCACTTTGTCTAAGGAGCTGAAATTTTGTGTGTTGTGTTTAGTTGAAAAAAGGTTCATAGTCACTGTTATTCAACAACTATTCTTCAATAAATTTTCCCAAAGGCGGGGGCTATGGCCGACTCTGTCTGCTTGGTTTTTTTATGTTGGCTTTATGTCATTGAACTAAGTATTTCACTCAATAATACATGTTATATAAAACAAATGATTGTGTATTAATCGTCCCAAAGTTTATGATCTAATATTATGAAATAAATCTCAAGTTTACCTTATATCCTTGTAAAATTTTGTTTGGATTATTGGATGATGAACTTCAGTCTGGTTTTCAATAATTTTAACTTGCCGGTTAATTTAATGTAACTATCAGCGTTATATCTTCAAAACAACCCACTGGATTAAAATGAAAAAAATTATTTCACTTGAGAATCTGATCCTAAATACAACTCAGGGTTCAAGGGATGATGAATAAAATATAATCTTGGGGTTGTTTTCATAGAAATATGGTAGATTGCAATGTTATTGGTTTACTTAAGGGTTATCGGCAGCTCCCACATCTTGGTTTCTTGGCATTTCGTGAAATGAAAACACGCTATATTTAACCCAATTTAAAAAATTGGTAATAAAAGAACATCTACATTTATAGGATATTCACATAGTAACACATAACATATCCTAAAACTAATGAACAATGTGATATTAGGCTGAAACAAAGTTTTCCCCACTTGTAGCGCCGATGAATGGCTTCAATTCTCATTGTTTTTATTTTTCAACAAATCTCTGCTTATCTTTATCCATTTGTAAAATGTAAAGTCATCAAAGTATTGACTTAATTAATATCTTTCAATTTGACAGTGTATGAATCATGTATTAATAATATATATGTGTAAACGGGAATATCCTCTTGAATTTCGTTTCCACAAAAAATACCCCAATAGAACCCTCCTTTTAAAATAAATATTTGATTTCAGGTGGCAGTTGCGGCAAGTTTGAATCTGAGGACCTATCTCAGGTTGAAACAAAATGGAAAAAATCAAGTCAATGTGGAATTACCAAATATCAACAAAAGTGCTTCTTGGACTATCGATAAAATAAAAGAAGTGATTCAGTTACCTTTGTGTGATATTAAAAAACCTGAAGCAGCGTCAGAAGAAATGTTAACGAAGCTGAGACAATTAGCTGGGGTTGATAATAATGAGGCTGACACTAAACAGCTTGCCTTGCTGACATTCCTTTACCTTTATTGTGCTATTGCTGGACATGAAGGGTAAGCTGATTTATATTTTTTTCATTTTCAATCAATTTTCAATGATATTTTTACTGGATTATTGTGACTCTTGTATCTTTATACAAATATCTTTTGTAGTGACTTTAAACTAGAAGAAGACCAACAGAAAGATACATTTAAAGGTACATCCATTGTGTTGTTGGGGGTCATATATTCACAACGTTATAAATGGTGTTACTTTATCGAGAAGTACCAACTGTTACCGAAAACTACCATTTTGATGATACTCGACTTAGTATATTGACGATATGAAGGTAAAAGTATCGATTTCCGATCGAAAACCGGACAATGCACCGCGTGTGGCGCGCGCCAATGAGTCAAACGTAATTTTGGACTCTTATTTAAACCACACAAAATAACAAATTTGGGTTTATAATGTTTAATAGGCCATTTAAAAACTGTGCATGTAAATAGGACGTGCACTTTCGGTTTCTGCACATGCATAATGATGTTACTCGATTTTAATTGGAAGCTAGTAATTATGATATATTTGGCGATTTGGGATGAATATATAAGCTGAGTGAATGTGTTTATATTGTAAACATCATACATGGTGTGTTGGAACGTATTAAAGCCAAATAAAATGTTATGAAACACAATGGATGTACCTTTAACTGTATACACATTCTCTTCCCACAGAGGTTACTCCTTACAGATTTCCAATCCTAACCTCTGTTCTATTTGGGCTGGATTTCCCCGACTCCAGCAAAATGCCCTAGCAGGGAAAAGGGGAACCTCATACTGTATCCCTACTTCTTAACCAATAAAAACTAATCTTTCAGTGGCTATGTTGACCGAGTGACTTCAATTATCTTAGCACTTGACTCTACATAGTCTTGCTAATTAGCCTATATCCTTCGAATATGTCTGATGTAGATAACTCAAATGAACTCTTTTCGGTATTTGTCTCTGATTTCAAGGGTCTTCTTTATTTATCAGCATGTTTATGATCAATTGTTTTCACAAAATTAAGAATGTAAAGTTCATTTCATGGTAACATTCTGTTACCATTTGTTTTAAGTGTATAACAAAAAATCATTTTAGATAATTAGTGAAATGGTTTTAGATAAATATCATGAAATAACCCAGAAATAGTTTCTGTGTAAGGGAGATAACTTGCAATCATTGGCCTCCTGGGTGCGCTCCATTCAGCTGAGAATTCTACTCAGAGTACTCCAAATGAACGGAGAGCGATCTGACCGTGCTCCGATTTTGCAACAAGCTGCATTTTGGGAGAGGTATTCTTTACTGTTTATGTGTATTTTCTTTGAAGATCTCTGCCTGCTATCAACATCAAGGTCGTGTCTCTCCAACCGGTCAGTGCAGGTCTTGGGTCGTCAGCAGCTTTCTCCGTTTGTCTGACCGCTAGTCTGCTGAGACTCTGTGGCCTTGTATCCATGGAAACCGACAAGGAATCTTGGTCGCATGAAGAACGAACCCTCATCAACTCCTGGGCATATTTTGGGGAGAAAATTCTTCATGGAAATCCTTCAGGGATAGATAACTCTATCAGCACTTTTGGTAAGATTGTGTGGAAGATAATCTTATATCAAGTAAAAAATTAAGAGAGCAAGATAATGAGGAAAAACCTCATATAAATAAATAAGGATTAACCTAAGGTAATCAGATACTATTTGACTTGGTATTTAGTTGGTAGATTTAATCTATTATTCAATCACTATTTCGTCTGTGAAAATAAATATAATAATAATTATTGAATTGATGTTTCTTTCTCTATTGCTTACAACAGTTGATTTAGTTAAAATGTATTCAGTGAAAAATATTTTTTATTTTGTCAGCTAAGTGAAATACAATGTAGATTCTACTTATATAAATCTTATTTTTCCATTTAGGCGGAGCAATACAATTTCAAGCTGGAAAAATCACACCATTAGAAAAGTATGTACAGCTTCATTACAATTCCCAATTCAAGATAGCACAATTTCAGGTACAAATCCTTGGCAATACCATCGCTACATTAAAATTGATTGTAGTATCCATAGCAGGTTTCAATGATGTTTCATAGACTTTTCCCTGCAATAATACAATATGTCGTTGTTGATTTTTCTACAGAGTACCAAAGTTAAACATACTGCTTGTAAACACTGGCGTCCCACGGAGTACTAAAGTTCTAGTGGCGGGTGTGAGAGACAGATATCAAAAGGTATACCGGTAATTAACATTTATCTTTTTCTTATGTTTTCATTTCCAATCTCTCCAATTTCATTTAAATCAGATACAATGAATGTAACACACATACCTCACTGCATTTCTGATCTGAGTAATGCACCATAGAAGTCATGTCAGGTGACCTTTACTCCAACCAATCAGTGACAAGGCTAGAAAATCATCAGACCGATTTGAGTTGAGATTGGGAACTTAACATCCAATGCCAAAACTAAGAAGGCTTCTGATTGGCTGAATTTAATGAAGTTGAAAGGTTTCAAATTTTCAATGAAGGTCGTCTAACATGACCTTTGCAGGGTAATATTCAGATCCACTAACAAGGTTTGAGTTTTACGGTCAATCTGAGTTACCAGAGATTTTAACATTATGAATGTAAGAGCTGTCTCAACTTGCTGATGCAGTTGATGAATTGATGTCAAGTGAAGGTATGAAGTGATGAAATCTTCACCTTCAACAGTTGAAGCCAGTCATTTATGTGGTTTGTTACAATTAAACATTTATCGAGATGGCTTTTCCAAGTTTCTATAAGTTGGATAACTAATGTCCAATTCTTTTCTTAAATTAATAAAACATGTTTCAATCAAAACTCTTTCCATGCTTTCCCCCTTTTAGCTTTAGTTTGGAGAAGTAAGATACTGTAAGAAAGTTAGAATTAAGTGATTTTGTTATTTTAGGAAGGCAAGAATGAATCCATAAGGGGCAAATCCCTCAATTCTCAGTCGTAGGTTTTTTGTTTAACCCTCTGTATTGAGATTCCAATTCTTCGTATTGTAAGTATGGGCCTCTCTGTTACTAGGTCATCAATATCCAGCTTTCACAATTTGAAAATAATATTGCACTATAGTACTTCAATAACACACATATATATATGATGACATTTAAAAGTATTAAAATTACACAAGGCCTAAACAAAAGAAGAATTTGTTTCTGGTTTCCACCCGCGTCAGTTTCAAACCCACGCCTCAGGTCTTTTTTTAGGTTTTAACAAAAGAAAGGGGTAGATAACTCTTAATTCTGTTGCCTAAAAAAACATTGGACATTGAAAATGTCACTCATTTTTGTCGAGATGGGAGTGTAGGGATGATTTAAGAGGGTTTGTGCTTTATTCATATAAATAATTGTGTTAATTTTGTTTTTTAACTGGTATCAAGTTTGTATAAAATGGAATTTATCTCTCCATTCGAAAAAAAAAATATCGTAAATAAAATTTAAAAATCGCGTCATCGCATAATTTTTGTCAGCCTTTAAAGACCAGAAACATTTAAAAACAAATTTTTTAGGTCAATTTGAAGTGTCAAAAGGACACAATCTCTTAACAATTGCAACAGGTCCCATCATAAAAGAACTTTCCAAACCGACCCGTCAGCTGGTCAGCTGATCCTAGAGCCACCACTATAATATCATATATATATTCCTCTTTTTTGATGACAGAAATAATTGGGTTATTTGTGTGAATTTGTTCCAGTACGGATCTGTGATGGAACCTATCCTGGAGTCTATGGAGGCCATCGCACAGTGCAGCATGTCCCTTCTAGCTCTGATGGCAGAGGCAGCTGAACCTGAACATTACAGATCATTGGAGGTTATTAATAAAGTCATCTAGTTTAAAGGGACACCGCGTCGAGGATAAATATGAGATCAGACTTATCTACTTTTGCTGTTTAACATGTCTCATAACGAGTCACAGATCCCCAATTTCAGACAATTGAAATAATAAATAACTCGTTAGCAGGCACGTTAATCAGCATAGGTAGATAAAAGTGAGGCTCATTTTTATCCACGACGCAGTGTCCCTTTAAGACACTTCCACCAATAACTAAGGCTAAATAAAAATAAAATATAAATATGTCTCGGGCAATAGCGCATAACTTGTACATCCACATGACAGCTTTTTATTGTTGTTTTAAAAAAATTAATTCAGAATTTGCCGCATCATTTTACTTGACCCAAAAATCCATCTGTCCACCAAATATATAGGTCTGCAGGAACGGATGAGCTGCCGTTTTGTATAATTCTCCCACTTCCAAGCTATATTTGGAGGGAAAAATTAAAATGTTCTTCTCCGTTGTCATTATTTGTTCCATAAAAAATAAAAAGCAAGTCCTACCGCCATAGTTACTTCTGAAAAGAGTGTGCCTGAGAAACATTTTACTTCTTTTATGCAGCCTTATACCATTGAGAAAATGTCTATCAGCTGCATATTGTTACCTGAACAAATAGCATGCATGATAACTTAGTCTTCATCCTGTAACTTAATTTCATTTGAGAAAGTTTGGATAATACTTCGGCGAAATTTCATTTCATGACACTATTCAAATTCAGACATCTACCGGGTAACTCTCTAAAGATAGAGAAAAATCAATTGTCATAAAATAAAACATACTTCACAAATTATGTTACAATGTCACCATATGCCTTGTTGAAACATTGTATGCGAAACTGGTTAATCTGATAATCACTTCTATTGTGATGCCTGTTAAATTCAAAATTATTTGGTGTACATATCCTCCTAACATAATAACATTTTAAAAACAGAATGCTACTAAGAATTCCTCCCAGTTAAAATGTCTTGAACTAAAAATATTCATGTCCCTGTTTTTGCCAACTTCCCAATGCAAGGCATAACTCTTGCCAGTCTCCATTACTGGTTGATTTAGGCCTTGCAGTATTTCCTTAAGAAATCTGTGTTTAGAAATCCCGGCCCGCTATGCATTTCTGGTGCAGTTACCGGTATTCACTATCTTGACACAACAAAGTGAGGGAAATACCGCAAGGGTTAAAATCAGCCAGTAATGCAGACTGGCAAGAGTTATGCCTTGCATCGGGAAGTTGTGTGGCTGCTTACATGAACACTTTTCATCTACACTAGAGCAAAATTGCCGGTTTTTTTTTTGGCCACTTGCTTCTAGACATTTTGCCCAAAACATCTGTAAACCAAATGAGTTATCAGCATAACAATATCATCAGCTAGATAATACAAGTACAACTTTATATTTGCTCTTTAATAGTTAAAACAGTCAAATATGAAACAACAGCAAAATGTATGAGGCTTTGATATTTTCCAATTATTCATAACTAAAATAAACTATCAAATAAATGAAGATGTTCTGAAAATTTACCACCTGAAAAACATTATAAATTCTTCTGACAGAAAAAAAGTGAATGTAAAAAAGTAACTGATCTATTACTAAAACATAGTTTGTCATCAGGATCAGTTATGAAGATGAAGTTTATCATTTCAAGAACCAATAAGATCTTTAAAGGGGCAGTAGCACGTTTTTTTGCAAAATTTATTTTTTTAAATTTCCCATTTATAATGATAGTTTGTCATTTAAACTAACTTTAGAGGGTAAAACATCTTATTAAACAAACCAATTATTTGTAGTTGTAAAAACTATGTTGTGTATAAAGCAAAAATTGCATGGCGGCCATTTTATTGTGAACACAATTTATTATTTTGTATTACAAAAGCGATTCCCATGGCTCTACCGAAACATGTACACTCATTTTGAACTTTATTTTCCGAAGAGAGAAGGATGTTTTACTATTGGTGAAATTATTTTTCAAATACATTTCATCAACTTATTTGAGCGAAAAAACGTGCTACTGCCCCTTTAATATCTGAGTTTGTGGACAATTGCAGGATCTGATTGATATGAACCAGCACCAGCTAGGAGCTATTGGGGTCAGTCACCCTGCACTGGAGGAGATTGTTGCCGAGGCGATCAAGCACGGACTTCACGCTAAACTGACCGGAGCTGGAGGGGGCGGCTGTGCTTTCATTCTCATTCCCCCAGGTCAGTCTAACATCTGAATATCATTCAGTACTGTACTGGCGGCACATCACTAATTTTACAGGTCTTCCAATCTACACTTGCTTCGTTTATTAAAACTCCAGTGAGCCAGATGTCACAGACTGTCTTGCTGGCCATTTTTTCAACTGGCCCTAACAGAAACTTAGCAATAGGCTGGAGCTTTTGTAATCATTTGTAAGATAGGTGATGTTTATAGAAATGTGTCATGTAAGTGTTTGAACGATGCAATTTGTTAGATAATCCAAAGTGATTAGCATAGAATCAAGGTTCAGAGTATTTCATTCTTCCAAAGGTTCAGCAACATCCAGTTCAGTGAAAAGCTTTTAAAGTTTTGGTTATGGACTTGTCCTGAAATTTGGCTAGAAAGGACATCGTCAGTTCAGAGTAAAATAGATCTGTATTTTAAGCACATAGGGTGAAATTCTAGAGTCCAACAATCCATCCGTGCTGAATGTTCTATGGATTCGTTAATGTGTTGATGGCTGAATGTTCTCTGGATTCGTTGATGTGTTGATGGCGTTCCTCCTGCATCAATACCAGCTGTTCTGGAAGAGTTAAAAACAAACAGAAATTTCAAAGGGGATCAGGGGTTCATCCAGAGAATAAAATTACTTGCAAATTTTCTGTATCCACCAGTGATTGGAATCCAGCACCTCACATCGCTTAATCCTTCGTTGTTTCAGGAACCTCTCCAGACACAGTGGCTGATGTGAGGTCCAGGTTCGAATCCCAAGGCCTGCAGTGTTGGGACACCAGTGTCGGTTCTGTCGGAGTGACTTGTCATCAGAATACAAAAGAAAATGGACATATTCTGGAAATATTTTCATGATTTTCTAAATCTTAACATACTGACCTTATCAAAGTCTACATTCATTTATAACCTCACCGAGTCCTTTGCCTCCTTTCACAAAGCAACCTTTACTAAGGTTAACCGTAACTCCCATACTTTAACATTACACTAAGATAACCTTAGTGACTTACGATCACCTTAGTGCTTTGTGAAAGGAGACCCAGGCTTGCTAAGGTGTGGTGTAAAACTTGACCTGCCAGAGATAATGATTTAAATGAATGATAATGAATAACCTCCCTTCCCCTGACCAATCAGAACTGTTGTTGCATTCACTGCTGGTCGTTCTATAAATATGAAGTATCTTTATCAAAATGATCAGTTCAATTACATTCTAAATCTTGTATAAACTCAATCTTTGTTTTGTATCTTAAAATTGAAATGATGAAGAACAAAGCCTGTTTTAATTTATATACTTCACTTGCTTGACAACGACAGTAGAATCTGGTGAATGATTAGTTTAGTTATAACTTCATAAAATAGTCATTATTCTTTAATAAACACTGTAGTTAACTCATTTCTGATAAAATCAGGAAAGTTTTTGTCATGAGCTGTGTGACATCAGTTTTCACATCTCGACAATCTCATGTTTTTAAGATAAATCCAGTGTTAATACAGGGTGGAGGAATACAAAAGGTTTTGTAAGTGTTCACAGATATGAGAGATTTTTAGATGTTTTAGGAAAAGGTGAATGTGATTTACAAGAATATTGTTGTTTGTGAATGTATGAGTGTATTTGTTAAAGAATTGTTACTGAAAGGCAATAAAATATGTTTTACAAAACAAAAAGAATTCTTCTCTTGAATTTTGTTACTTATGTTGAACCAATCCATAACCTCAAACCAAGTCTTTTAATTGGTCACTTCGGTACTCATTTTGTTAATGAAAAATCTCATTGGTTATATTGTGCAGAAATATTAAACCCTGTGTGACCATCTTCTATGTATTTCTTATATAAAATGAAAAACAAAACAAAAACCATAGCTATTTTTGTAAAATTTATAAAACCAGTTATTGTTACAATTTGAAGGATATTAAACATTTGTGATCTATTTTATTCTTGGTACTGAACATTGACTAAAAGTAAAGTTTCAGAAAAATATAGATCAGCATGAACACGATATTCTCAGTCTGATTAAAATAAACCCTGTTTCGAGGAATTAAATCGGAAAAATAGCTCATATCGAGATGGGAACTGGTTCTATAGATTCCTCGCCACAAGGTCTGAGGACACCCCATATAGGCGCGTGTTCTGTACCAAATTAGTGCAGACAAAGCCCAGTCAAATAGCTGACCAAACACATCATAGCCACACATCATGGATGCCGTTTTTAAAGCATTCGGAACAGACGAAACGATTGGGGTTTGGGGTTATCAATCCCTAGCTCCTTGTATCGAAAGCTTTTGTTGGAGGTCTTGTTAACTAAATTGCGTCAGAACATGTGAGTCTACAGGCTGTTATCAGACTGACGATATTCTTATGTTACAAATCACAGACGGTATTACACAATCTACAGAACATAGTACCGTCCATTATCTGAAAAACTTTGTTTAGCTTATAATGAAAACATGCTTTTTTTATGAGCATTTTGTAAAAGTTATGGATAAAAATAGCAAAAACACCTCATAAGTATTTTGCCTCTATCTTTGAAATCCTCCTTTTTCTCTGCACGATCGTATGGATCGTTAATTAAAATGTCCCCCGCCGCCAATTTTGAGTCAAGGAAGACACCTATACTAGTTTTGATCATTTGGTCAAAAGGTGCTTGAATATTCATATATTGTGTTAGTGGTAAGACGTGTCAAGATGATCTCCAAACTTTAGGGCATTGGGTGCAACGAGTGACAAGTCTGTGGAGTGGTCAAAGTAGGTCAAGTAAGGTCAAGTCACAAAAGTGAACTAGTGCCTGTGTACTATAGGCCAATATAGGCTGACACTGAATTTCACTAAAATGTCACCAAAAGACATCGGGTGCCATTGTTCATAAGATATCAAGTTAACAAGAATGGGATGGATGTAACTGAAAACTTAGTTCCCCGTTCCGAGTTGCAACAGGGAACAATTAACTTGGGTTCCTTGGATTGTACTGTTAATAGTAGCTAGTTAATAGTAACATGAATATGTAGGTATGCTGACATGCCCCATTTGGATAGATATCCAAATACAGATAGATACAGAAAAACTTACTACATATGCTCAGTTGATTTGACACATTGTAGAATTTAGTTTAATAAATTTGGAATAAACTATGATCTTTAGAAATTTCACCTGTCTTCATAAGATTTTCTTCTTCAATAACATTCAATAATCATATCAACAACGATTCTCTTCCCACTGAGGTTACTTCCTTCAGATTTACTATCATAACCTCTGTTATAGTTAGGCTACTTTCTCGCCTAGACATAGAGAATCCTGATTAGTTGCATTAGAAGTTATATGTGCAATCAATAAAAAACAATTTCAAGCTGAGCATTCCGTAACTGAGTTTCTACATACATGCGATGAGCACATATTGTTAAAAAGACCGAATGCAGTCACAGATGCTAAACAATGTTTTATTGAACAAAAATAAGGACGTTACCAACGTTGCAAATTTCACCGCAAGGGAATAATGCGAGAATAGTGAAAAAACGTCTATATGTAACAGTGGTTACGATAGAAAATCTGAAGAGAATAACCTCTGTGGGAAGAGAATGATCACCAACAGGGTGAATTATTTTCCATGGAGCTGCTAATTTTTGCTTACAATGATTAAATATTCTGCCATAGATTAACTTCCCAATGCAAGGCATAACTCTTGCCAGTCTCCATCACTGGCTGATTTAAGCCTTGCAGTATTTCCCTAAAGTTTCCGTGCCAGGAAATCAGAGTCCACTATGCTTTTGAGATGCAGCGATTCACTTTCTTAGCACTGAAAAGCGAGGGAAATACTGCAAGGCATATATCAGCCAGTAATGGAGACTGGCAAGAGTTATGTGCCTTGTGTTTGGAAGTTGGACATTTATCTCAATACCTTTGCTAATAAATAAGAATAATAAGAAGTCCATCTTTTGAGCAATTAACAACTTTAATGCCAAATTCCTCACTGATTTTAGATTTATTTTTTAATTACAGTGATAGCACCCGGAAATAGTACAAAATCTGACGAAACAGAAACACAAACTGAATATTTTGCATTCAATAGTAGTTGCAAAATCCAAAGAAAACAATTAATAACATACACTATTAACATATACAATCAAAATAATATATATTAAATTGTCATTCTTTCAGCATCTTTAAAGTTTAACCATTACACAACCAATATAATCATATCAGCCTAAATTGTAGTTTTTTTTATTTCATGTATGTATTGTACAAAGTCACGTACAAGTATACAGTGAAACAATCAACATAAAGTCAAAGTATGATCAACCTAGATAATTGTTATTGCAATTATCCAACTTAGATGGATGTACTGGTAATCAAAGTTACTAATGTTTAATACAAAATCTATAAATAAATCATAGCATCTATCAAATGAACATGTAAATTTAGAACAAATCAAGTAGAACCAACTTTTTACACTGGAACACATTTACAGATTAATAAATTGAAGTTATGCCATGCGTTTTACATTTTGAACTTTTAAAGATGATGAAGACAATACATTCTTGTCAGCATAAAATTTGTTGCCTCCTATTGGAATTTTCACTTGAGAATTCAGTAAAAAACTTGAATTTAAGAAACGTACAGTACATAACTTCTTTGATAACGGTGTTAGTATCTACACCGAAACGTCGCATTCATTGCAATAAAGAAGTTGACTATCCATATATCTTGGTTTTCTTCATACAGTACATATGTATCATAATTAATAATTGATTAAGGTAAGTCTGTGCTTTTGATGACACAACTTTAGTTATTTTCATATACCGGTAATTGAGAAATGTACTTTCCTCACAAGCAACTTTCCTCAACAAGTGATAACTTCTACAACTTTCTATCACTGGCTTATTTAATCTTTGCTGCATGTCAGTAACTTTTCTGTGCTAGCATAACGGCATGCTGCACCTGAACTTTTAGTTCAAATAGTTTGTCTATTCCAGGCGTTTAAAACCAAATTGGCAAATCAAATGCAACCTTCAAGTCAGTGTTCACATCAGACCAAATTCCTGTCTCTAAGGAATTTGATGTTAGCAGCAAGATGCATCAACAGGATGATAAACGCAACAAGATGACTAGGATAATTAAACAGGGATGTATTATTTTTGTAGGCAAAAATATTATAAAATAAATGTACAAAGAAGTAATCCCTCAAATAGTTCTCTTTGAAAAATATCCTGGTTGTTATGTTGCCAGTTGATACACCTAATGAAAATAAGTTGGTCTAAATATATTTCCAAATCCAAGTTTATTCAAGTTTCTCGTCTCCTTCTTCAACCTCTTTCAAGTTGATGACCTCCAGCTGGCCATGACCTTTTGTCTCCGTGCGAATAAGTTCATCGATTTCTCTGTAGCAGCCCGGATCGATCTGTATCACCTGAAATGAGGGACATGATTCTAAAATAATTGTAATCAACATGTTCACATCTTTCACATATGTTACAGTAATGTCCAGATGTTGTTATCTTACTTTCAGCATGCTGGTCCTAACAACGTGTATGACCCTCAAATAAGTTTTAAAATTTAAAGGTGACTGCTACTGTCCACTCCTTTTATCTTGCTACTATTATCATGTTCTGCATCTTCCGCACGCATCGGGCCATATATGCACTTTTAGAAAATGCATACTGACCCTTGCGACAACTCGAAGGGATTTCTGAGACAGGGTCAGCGCCACCTATCGTCCAAAGAGAGTTACGTCCCCTCTATTGACCAATCAAATCGGTCGTTACTCATTCAATCGATCCAAAAGTTGGTAATGCAACGACAGCTTTGCAAATTGCTTATTCTTTGGGATTTTTCATTTCGGATGTTAAGCTCATTTGCATAATATAAGTTTCAAAACGGATTTTAACTTCAATGGAAAAATTAAACAAGAGAGCTATTATCAGATCTTGAATAAACTGTGGTTTGTTTCATTAACCCACACGTTGTGATTTAGTTTTATCACTAATTAACCGAGCGTAATCAGCGTAGTACGAGTAATTCAAATTAAAAGAAGAAACGTTACCCCAACGTGTCTGTGCGTGATTTGTAAACACGCATTTGATTGGTCTACACCACAGCTCAATAGTCGTGTTACTTCCTGTCTCAGAAATCCCTTCGAGTTGTCGCAAGGGTCAGTATGCATTTTCTTAAAGTGCATATATGTCCCGATGCGTGCGGAAGATGCATGTTCTGATGCCAACTGATAACTGGCCATTGTTGTATATGCTTGTCTTCAGTAGCGGATCCAGTGTGAATGTTTGTATGGTATGTGTGTATGTGTACAGTGTGTTTGTGTACAGTGTGTGTGTGTGTACAATGTGTGTGTGTGGCTATGGGATCAAGGTATTCTTCAAACCTCTTCAACAATCTTGAAAAATGTTGCTCCCCCAAATACTTTTGGAGATTTTGACCAAACACAGCTAACTTGTCAGATTTTGTTTCTTTACTGAGCATAACTCAAAACCTATTTAAGTTGGAAACTTCAAATTAGGTATGGTTGATACCTTCGTTGTGGTGTTGGGCCATTTAGGGGTTTTAACTCCACGGTTCAAATAATTTTAAAAATTTTGACCAAAAACAGAATTATTTTTACTTTGTTTTCTTTCCAGACCATAAGTCAAAATCTTCAAATTTGTATGGGGATTTTACTAATGTGATTATGTTGTGCCTTTTCGGGGTTACAATTCCAGAAATATCATAGATAATTATTGTTATTCATTGACAAGATTTACTAAATCTGTTTCATATTAATTAATGCTATTTGAAGGTAGTCACACTACCGGCGGGGTATGTGAGCTGTTCTCACTTTTGCGTCTTTAGATCTCTAGATTTGACATTTTGTAAAGATGAAAAAGGTTAATCTGTGCGTACTCACCATTTCAAGTTCTTCACCAAATTCATCTGCCTCTACTTTGATTGCAAGTTTTGTGATTTTAGTTCGTAACTTCTTCCCTTCTTTGGCTGAAAACGAACAGAAGCAAGATTCATCATCACCAATTCAGCCATCTTGATTTAATAATTAACTATCATTCGACAAAGCTTAAATTATCATCATTTGTAGTGTATATGTCAATATGAAATAAAACACATCAGTATCCTAAAGAAAACTAAACCTGGAATGGAAATATGCAAAAGAAATCTTATGACTGATAATGTTCTTGATGTATGGGAAATGTAATTTTTTTACAACAGTTTCTATATTGCCTCTCAAACAGGTTACTTATTAAGAATTTTACTTTTACTACGAACAAAGTAAAAATAAACTTTCAAAATTCAATGACAAAATATACCAGGAATAATAAGTCGAATCCTCATCAGAGCTCGCTGAATTTTCATCTTGTCAGATTCTTTCAACTGTTTTATCACCTCTAGAGCCTAAACAATCATTAAAATAAATCCATTTATTTATAAATAAAACTACATAATATCAATTTTCAAAAAGATTTAAAAAAACTGTGATGGCTGATGACAAATCTAAATAATATAATAACATGTTTTTGTTGAAACAATTTAGCTTTTTATCTTCTGTTTGACAATTCCATTATCAAAATCATCATCTCATTTAGACTTTTTTTTAGTTTTAATGTGTTACTCTTATACTTTTGATGGCATAGGAATGTATGATTTATTACTTTACATCAGTAACATTTTGACAAACCTTGTAATTTCAATTGAAGCAAATTATTTTTTTAAAGAAGAAATAATTCTAAAATGATTGATAAAATGGAAATATTTCACCTGTGATTTTGTTCCTTTTGTTGGTTTAACGGAGACGTGAAGATCTTTCATTGCTTTCTCAATCATTGTGACGGTGTATGGGCGATTGGTCTCTGGATTTACGCACTTGTCTGCTACAATTGTAGCAATATCTCGAAACATAGATTCCAGTTGAGCCTGTCTTTCTTTTTCCGAAACTTGCACCTCTCCCTTTGCCAAAATCTGATCATAAAGACAAGCAAGTATTAAGTATGACTTTGTTGGTGAAAATATATATTTCTTAATACTCTGAAAACCATTGAATTGAAAAAAGAGAGCACATCCATAATACCGTTGGATTTTTAAAATTGTCATCTAAATAGTCTGTCTCATGTTGGGAAGATACAGATTCATTTATGTTAAAGTTGTGTTTATTTTGCCACTTTGCCACTAATCGTGTAATTTTATATATCGCAATTGCCAAATCATCATCATAGATATAACAATGCTATATTTGGGATCACACCATGTATACAAATTCTTGTACTTGTTTTGGGTAGATTCCCTTGTATATAAAAAATAGATCACATAACTTGTGAGTGTTGATATAAAAAATATTCCAACTCAATATGTTGAAAAGGTTTGATTTATTCACTTGTTTTCACTTGTGAATATTGAATTAAATCTAAAATTATATCGTTTTCGATATTCAAAGCTCACTTATTATGAAATTGCTACACATGCTTCAACCAAAACTTAGTTTGCCAAAATAAACATATTTGATGGATGGTAATAACTACTTACTTGTAAACATATTTCAGAATGATTATCAGAACCAAATATTCTCTTTAAGTCATCAGTTTTTGCAACTTCTCCTTTTGACACATTCGTGAAAACAGTGTGGGTCTGAAGTACTTCATCGATGTCAGTTTCTCTGAAAAACATTATCAACTAATAATCAAGATGAAATGAATGTTAATTAAATTATGTCCATTCTAAATATTTATAATTATCAATGTCATAGCATTTCAATTATAATAATATGTTCATGATAAGGTGAATGGTCATACATGATAAATGAGTTAATAAATATTAGTTTCACATGCAACCTGTCCGACATTGTGTGAAAACCTTCATAAAATAAATCGACATGTTTTCACAGTTTCAATCGACCTCGACCTGAAGTCTCAAATCAATTTGCCCCTGACTGTTTTTTTAATGTCACGAACTTGTTTAAATCTTACACTTTATTCCTCCAAGACGTAACCTTATTTGGATAACAGGCGATCTCGAATCGTTTTCCTCCTTTTTTGAGGCGAACATTAGCCACGTTTGTTAGTCGTTTCTGATTTGTAGGCTGCTTTACTCGTGACATCTTCTCTCTCTGTACCAGTGAGGTCACTAAATAGTTTTAAGTGTCAACTAAGTCTTGAAAGACAGGAAATTCCGAAAATAGACACCAATTTCGCGAACTCTTGCAATAACAGGAAGTGGAGACCAATTATAACCTTCATTTACTGAAGAGTTGGATACTATTTTCCTAGCAACCAATTACATTGCCAACGAAAATCACCATCTTCTGTTGAGCTTGTTTACATTTTATGTAAGATGTATAACACACTTACGTTATCGAAAGTATTTTTAAAAAAATCATATTTACCGTATTTGAAGTAACTCGTTTCCATCTATCTGATATTTTATCTGGTCCGAACATTCCATTTTCAGATTGGTCACTATATATTATAAAGACGTACCTAGCTCCAGACAGCGAGTAACCGCTCCGTGACGTCACTAATATACTACCGTAGAGCCAATCGGAGGTAGAGCGCCCTGACTTGGAGGTTGAAGACGTACATACATTTATCGTTAGTTTGTAGACGTATGAGTTAAGGTATCCTGTGTTGTTTAAATAATCACCTTTCTAGTCTTATTCAAAGTTCGGGAATCTTTATCATGATATTCGGTGCCACAAGTATTATACATATACAATGTATGTACAATGTCACGAAATTTGTATTGATTTTGAATGAATGAGTTTATTCCATAAAGAGGTCATGCACATGTTCATTTTTACAATACACATGCAACAGTTTCAGAACAATGTCAAGCGCACATTATGACATATTGTTTTAAGTATAAAATGTATACATGTACCTTTAAATAATAGTTCACTAGTCTTAAATTTAAAAAAATGTATTTTCACACATTTATAACAGTATTGTTTAGACAGGACATGAGAGTTAAAAAACCTACTAAGTTCTGGCGAAGTACCTTCCACCTAGGGGATCAAATATGTTAATTTTGTTAAAGTAATTAAACGGTATATAAATAGTATGTTCGTATGTTGTACACAATTGTAGTTGATGTAAACGCAATTTGAAAAAATAGATCCGAATTTTAAAGTTTGAAGGTTCATATCGCTTACAAATGACTGAAGCTATTGTTTTGTAGGAAACTGAATATGAAACTGTTTTCGGGTGTGTTAAATTCTTGATCAAATGTTTTAAAAAGACATGGTCGTTCTGAATTCAAACATAAATAACTGAACATCATGTTATCTTTTGAAATGGTTGCATCTTTTCATTCCAGTTAATCAGTAGCAAGGCTAGGCCATTGTGTATGAATGCAGACCTATGATTGGTTCGATTTGGGAAGGTTAACAGACATATGCCCGCTGTGGAACAGTTACCAGACACGAGGTTAACACCGGTCACCTTCCATCTGGTGTTAATGAGGTTGTTCAAAACAAACAGAAAAAAATAAAAAAGTAAAACAAATGATCAACACATTCCATGTCATTTTAATGCCATGTTTCATCTTATAAAATTACTTTATTTCATGATAATATTCAGCTAAGATCGTCAATTACTACATGGAAGATCGTTCAAAATCACCCGTTGCTGCTCGTCCACGATTTGGCAACTCAGTTTGGACTTAGAATGCATAGTCTATTGGAGACTGCTGACATGTTGATTCAAGGCACACGTTTCAACTGCTAACATCATCTTTACCTTATCAAAATATTTGCTGACTTGGCAACTGGTGGCATTATTATTGACAAAGCTGTAGCTATAGTAAAATATGCTTTCAATCAACACGAGTCTACTATTTGATAATTCATAAATAAACTGATTTTGGTTATTAAGAGTTTTGAAGTTATTATCCATATACATTGGCTATATAACGGAGAAGACATTGACGTTCCTTCTGGCATCTTGTGATACATCTCACTGTCCAGTGCATGACAGACTTGGTATTGGCAATGGTGGTCTTTGTTTGCGTCAATATTTAAACATAAGTTTCAAGGTCAATTAAGTGTATTTTGTGAAATGCACTCCATGTTTCCTTATTGGACAATAATAAGGAATGTTCAAAGTTGACATTTTGTAAACGTAGTCTTTAAGAACTGGGTTTCTGAGTTTCCTGAGAATATAGACTTCCCGTTTCAGTGTTTTAGCTCACCAGGCCCGATTGGCTTACGGCATGGAATGGCGTCCGTCCGTCCGTAAACTTTTCTTCGCTTTTTCGACTTCTTCTCAAGAACCATAATCCTGGAAAGCTGAAATGTTGTGTAACGACCCCTTGGCCAATGGGGATTCTAAGTTGTAGATTTGGTGACCCCGTGACCCCAAATAAAACCTATTTTCATCTTCTTAGAGCACAGTAAAATGCTTTCGTCCAATCAAATGATTGTATTGTGGTCACGTTGAGTACATTTATATCCCGATAGATGTACGGTTGTCTGGTTGCGTTCGGGTAGCATGCTCATAAAACTGGTTCACAGACTTCCACAAAAACAACAAACAATGTCAACTGATTGTTTTATTTATGTTGATAATACACAATTAAACACTTATTACATTGACAAATGATCTGCTGTGTTCCCTTTCCGAAAGGAAAAAGTCGCTTCCGTCGATGGGGGTCTTCTATGTTAAGGAGCTTGATATTCCTAAAAGAAGAATAACATCATGTAATTAAAGCAAGTAATGTTAGATCAATTGGGAATTGTCAAGTGTATTTCATTTATATCACGAGTAAGTGAAACAACGACAAGCATCAAACCATGTTACCAATGTTTTATATATTTTCAACCACGATATTAAAAATAATATTCAGACATTATATAGAACGAGATAAAAAAAATGAGAAGAAAGTGATATAAAAGTACCTTCTTGGGGTGTTAGAGGATGGAGACTGCATTGTCGTCTCACTGATCCCTGTTTCGTCACACAGCGTCCGAGCAATGTCCAGTACGACGTTACATTCTTTCCAATAGACAGTTCGAGTATAATTTCGTTGCTGCAGTAACCTGAAATAATTCATATGCAATATAGACGGTATGCACAATACAAAATGTAGCATATGCAACAATAGATATTACAACTCGCATATTGATAAATACAGCTCAACAAACAAACAAAAACATTTGAAATACAAAAAAACCCAATAACTTTTATTAAATCAATCAATTTAATGAAATTTACTTTGAATTTTAAAAATATACACTTTAAAAAGTAAGGAGTAAAAAAGTAAAGTTACCTTTCCTAAATGAATAGTGTATTTGTCCTTGGACTGTCCATGATGAAGCCATTGTGTTAACTGATTCATTCTAAAAACCACTCAGTCTTTATAGGCAATGGAATGTATTACTGCTCAATGTTGCTGAATAAAAACGTGCTTAAATCATGCATGTTCGTGATTTAAGCACGACGCTTATGCTGTAGCACGACTCGTACGCTTTATATAAAATGTACGCCTCATGCACCTCGGACAATTTAAGAAATTCAGTGCTCACAGTGCTGATGATGACGTCAATGTCCCTAACATTTGCATATGAAAATGAGAAATGTCAATGTTTTTCATGTTGTGTTCGAGAGAATGTTTCCCAAATTTGTTGACAATTCATTTGAAATATATTCATTTTAAGACATTTTCTTGACGACTCAAGCATTTGACTGTGCTCTAAGATAGATAGAGAACTCGCAGCAGTACATTATCGAGATATAAATGTACGGGTTTGAGAGGGTTAGGCTCGGCTGAAGCCTCGCCCAACCCTCTCAAACCCGTACATTTATATCCCGATAATGTACTGCTACTCGTCCTCTATCTATTACTTAATTCTCTTCTAATTTTCATCTTCTTAAAATTCTTAATTAAGGTCTAGATACCTGTAATGTTGTTAACAGACTCCTTTGTTAAAGGGGATTCTAAATTGTAGATTTGGTGACCGTGTGATCCTAAATATGGGTTACAGGGATCAGAAACGAAAAGCTCTAGAAAGGTAAAATTTGTGTACAAACCTTTAGCAAGTGACCCCCAAATATGGGTAACAGGGGTATCGAAATAAAAAGAAAATATTTAGAAATCTACCCCTCTTCCCTCAGTTCCTCAATGACTGTAACCAGCTGTCCTGGCTCAGGAAAGCCTGGATTTGCGTATTGACTTTTTAAGGAGGACAAATCTATGGTATCAGCAGGCCGTTCAACAAAATTAAGCGCTTCTTCTCTCTTGAACGACAAAGTACAAATTCCTCGAAGTTTGCTCGCCTTGCTACGTAGCGCTACATTGAGCAATCGCGTTCAAGAGAGATTTAAAAGTAATCGCTAATTGAGCGATTACTTTGAAACCTCTCTTGAACACGGCCCAGGTGTCATATGTGTCTCTGCAAAAGCAGTCAGCCAGTTGTAGTGAATGAGAGGTTAGTAGCCAGTTGTAGTGAGTGAGAGGTTAGTTAGCTCAGCTAACTTGAGGGGTTGTCTAGCAGAATATGCGCAGGGCATCACACTTATGCGGAGGCTTGGTTGGACTAGTCAAGAGGGATGGGGAGGGAAGGATAGGATATGGTTAAGGCTTTGTGTTATAGTTCTCTACAGGACGGCAAGACAACGTAAAGTATAGTAACTATAGAAGAAGAGAAAAATGATCACCAATTTTTCTTTCATTTTGTGTCACGATTTGGGGATTATGTCTACACCATTTGAACTGGAAGAGTCACCTTCTCTTCAAGATCCATGCTGAAATTGTATAGAAGTTATGCACTTAAACTGAATCTGGATATTACAAGGTCATGATTGTGCTTTATCTGGAGAAAAATGTCAGTCTTCAACATAAAGCAATACAAACCCTGATTAGCTGCAGTGCTGGTTCTATTTGTTATCTTCATGTTCTCAATGATTTGTTCCAACTCTTATAATCCAATAAGAGTTTCACGGCTGACATAGTCTTGGTATGCTTTGTAAACTAGTCTATCATGGAGTAATGTTGTTTCTGAAAATGTTCCGAGTACAAGCTTCCAAAGCACGGGTTTCCGGTTGACGATGTGCAGTAGAAGAAAGGCACTCAACTTTTCAACACCCATCTCCCAAGTTCAGTCCCTTTATTTTATGGTCTCTGATGTGGGTCATTAGTCACCCCTATACCTTAATGACTTGAATCTCAACACGTTGACAGTTCATTCTCAACTGCGGGACAACTATAGACAAATATGGCAGACAGAATTAAAGATTTATATAAATTCAGCATTAGAATTAAATCAGATAAATTATACTTACCCTATTTATGTATTTATTTGTTTATCTTTTCATTTGTTTAAGTATTGTATAGTCAGCAAGATTACCGAATGGAAACACAGCGGGCCCAATCTACAATTATCTAAAATTTTACTGTTCAATCAGCTCATGAATGCCCTGGAATGATTCATCAGTGAATACACTCAAAAGAAACGTCACCCTTTAAAGTACATCCGCGCATAATAAATGCGACTGAAACGGAGAGACATCATGTATCCATGAGCCAACAAAACTAGATTTAAAATTGCAATATAACATTTTTAAAAAGCGATGTCAACACCCAAAGTGTACGTGAATAGTCATAAAAATAAAACTATTACTATGAAATTGTGGATATACCTCTTTACAAATGATGTCCCTATAAAAATCATTAAAATCGTCTTTCTCCGGCGTCAATATTTCGTTTTCTACACCGTTGAAAATGTGGTGACGTTTCTTTTGCGGTTGAGTGTATGTGACATTGTCACCATGTCCCAGAGTAACACGTATATACACCTAAACGTGCAGTCTAGGAACCGATTACTGAAGTTGGTAGATGAGATACAGAAACAAGTTACAAGCCCTTTAGGAATCGTCCCCTGTAACTACAAGGAAACATTGTGATCAGCTCTCACAATATGCACATTGCTTAAACAATTAAATCCAAGAATGGTGAAACATTATGAGATTATTCGAACAGATTGTGAGCTCACATACAAACCTCTGTTCTTTTCGGATTTGAGTTAATTTAATTTAATTTAATTTAATAATAAATATAATCTTTGTTGACCTTTGTTGTGTATTTTACCGAAAAAAATGTATTGTCGAGCATAATTCAAGATATTCATACATACCTAAAACTTTCACTTCCTCTGAAGATGAAGATTTACTTTTTACTGTAGGTCAAGTATATTGCCATTTACTTTCTCCTGCTAGCGTTTGACATGAATTTGTCATCTCTCTGTGGGGATACTAAATTATAGATTTGGTTATCCCATGAGCCCACTGTTAAAGGAACACAACCTTAAAATGTATTGCAATCTTTGCCAAGTACTGATAATTTGTAAAACCTGTGATGAAATCTCCTGAAAAATTAACATGTTGAAAATTATTTAGTTTCTTGTTTAAAATCTGATGAGCTTCAGAGCCAATGCCTCTTATTCTATTTTCTTCTGTGAAGTATTCAGTAAGTGATCAACTGAACACACATCATATATTTCCTCTTAAACCCATTCAATGTAGTTGAGATGAATTTGTTCTCATTTAGTCAATATGAAAACTTTTATTTGAATTTTCCAAATTTGTCCCCTTATGTCCTTTTCATTATGCCACATTTCACTGCCGTGACGATCAAAGAATACGTTTGAGAATGATTGTTTTACCCATGGATATAAGACTATTAATTGTCATTGTATGTGATGTAATGTTATTGACGTTGCAATGAAGGTATATTAACATGATATTTGCACTAACATTCAGGTGAACAAACTTTCGGTACGCAGCTGTATGAGTTCGGCAATATAGTTACCTATTTATTTAGTAACCACTGTGTCTCAAGAAAGAGCCATGCAAATTCGGAATGACCCGGGGAGAAGCAGAGATAAAGACATAGGATATATCTGCTTGGATGAAACTTGCTTAGACCCTATGTTCCTATGGGAAATGACGAGGATAAGTAAGTTAGTAGGGATCTCATGATTACGAATCATGAAGTATATGTATTTTTAATGGAACATGAACGCAGCAAGTTGCTAGCACATCTGTGCCAGTGTCAGATTCTTGCGGTATTTTTGCCGTTTAACGAAAATATGGGACTGAGCCCCAACCGCTATCCACTCTGAATTGACCACTAACGGGAGAAACAAAGAAATGTTGTATATTATACGTTACTAGCTAAGAACTTTTTTTTGCAAAAGTTCGAGCCATAATCACAATCATCATCATAATCACAATCATCATCATCATCATCATCATCATCGTCGTCATCATTTTGACTATGCCTTTTGTATATATTATCATACAGGTATAATCGGTTCAAGTTCAACTATTAAATAAGAAAATATGCAATGGAAAGACAAAAAGATAACAGAAACACTCATGTTTACATGCTTTAATTTATTTTTGAACAGAACTGCTCCAAGTTTACTTTCAGCCAATCAACTCGGTCGACGAGGAGACAATGGGCGGCAGTTTACTCTGAAAAAAATCAAACCAAACAATTATCAAATTCTCCATTACAGTGATGTACACATCAAAGATTTAAGTTTCTATAATTTCACCTCATTAGCAATTGTCAGTAGGTATGTCTAAGTTTACAAAGTCATGTCTTGCTAACACAGCTACTTTCAGTGTTTGATAGACCTTGCTTTAAAAAAAGTTTCAGCCAATAATAGGCAATAAAAATCTATCTATGTTGCAAACAGGAGTATCTCCTTTGAGAGTCCTTGCTATGAATAAATTTTTAAAAAGCCACCAGAATTTGTCAAACACGCAGGAAATTTGATCGTTCAGTGAATAAAGTATTTCTTATTTTGAATGGCTATAGTTATAACTTCTTCTGTCCTTATGCTTTTTCATAACACAGTTTTTGTAAAAACAGTTTTTGTCCACTTACCATGTTCCTGTGGGTCATGATCAATCATGCTGACATCATCAAGACTTCGGACAGTCTCGTCATATTCCGGTAATTCCCGTACCAGTCGTGCAACCTCGTCAAAGCTCAGATCCGCATTTTCGAATTGCTCATCCAAATCAATATCGTCAGCAGGCAAGACGTCTGAAATTAAAAGGAAAGGTTACAATTAAGCTTTCACCGTGGATGTAGCTCAGTTGGTAGAGCGTCTGCTCGTCACCCGTCAGGTTGGGGTTTGCAGTCGCATCATACCAACAGACGGTAACAGATGGGAGTTGTTGCTTCCTTGCTTGACGCTCAGCATTATAAGGATAGAACAACGCTTAGACTGGCGCTGCAGAGTGGCTGCCGGGTGCCACTGGCACACATCGAATTTCCGAATTCATTGTTATGAGGACAATAAAGTGTTATTATTATTATTATTATTATTATTATTATTAGTGTTATTATTATTATTATTATTATTATTATTATTATTATTAAGCTCTGCATTTAATGATCTATTACTTGAGTTATGGAACATTTGTTAGAAAGAGTTTGAGAACACGTGAGGGATCTGATACTTATTGACGAATCACAGTATCTATATGCAAGTGGTTAAAGTAATGTTTTGTTTTAGTTCAATCTGATTTGAAGTCTTCCGTGTTTAATTGCTACGTATTACATTTTAACGACATTACAAATGTAGCTCTAGCTGTTAGCTTTGGATCTTGTTTCGTCTAAAAAAATAATAAAAGTTTATGTATATCAAGTGTCTCATACAGTCTGTAATGGCATCAAATATACGCTTGATCGATTCTCACTAGCATATAGTCAACGTAAATTGTAGCAAAATGACATTGTGACAGATTTGAAGAAGCATGTTTTTAAATCTATGTCATACACAGGAAATCAGCTATTCGTTCTTATTGTGAAATATTTGAAAAACAAGCATGCATGGTCAACACAGTGTATTTAATCAATAAGTTTTAGACTGTTATATTAATTTATTCTGTATTTTAGGTCTTCATGACGTATGTCTGGAAGACGTTTTATTTCTTTATATATATGGCCTTTTTTTTTTTATATTAATTGTACGTTTATGGTGCGCCCTACTGTGAAGAATCCTTGATAAGGAGAGATAACACAAAATGTAAAAAAAACCTTCAAACCTCTATATCTCAAAGGCTATTTAAGATATTTTCATAAAACCTTCATCAAAATGTTGTCAGGAAAAGCGGCCTCGGTCGTAATACGTTCACCTATATGTGTTAGCTCATTTCAAAGCATCATGTAGTAGCACATGGGGAAGCTGAAATAATGATGTTTAAAGGAACTCCCAAACCTTATCTTATTTTTTAAATGGGCGACTTCATTTAATATGAAATTCTTGGCTTTTTAAGGTTTCGTTAAACTACTTCAGTCATGATAAAATAAAGAAAGAAATAGATACCTCTCTTTCCAAAAAGTCTTCTTAAACGAATTCTTGGTATACGAATTCTTGGTAAAGGAATTTTGGGAATACGAATTCTTGGAAAACGAATCCTGGGAATACGAATCCTGGGCGCTGGAATGAACCATGACGTGGTGAGGACAACCATGCATGACAGCACTAGCAATAAAACGAGCTTCATCTGGATACTTCTGGAATTAAAGAAAAATCTCAGTCTAGAAACTAGAAGAGAGAGAGAGAGAGAGAGAGAGAGAGAGAGAGAGAGAGAGAGACAGAGAGAGAGAGAGAGAGACAGAGAGAGACAGAGAGAGACAGAGAGAGAGACAGAGAGAGAGACAGATTTTTCGGTAAATAGTTCTTCAGATGAAAAGAGTAAGGTAGCAACGTTTCGTTTGATCAACTCAACGAGAGCATTACCCGTTATTTGCTTAATATGAAAAGGATCAAGGGAATTATTCTTGACTTATATCCACTTTGCACTTACCCTCTCAATAACTTCAACATCTCAAAGTAATAAAGACAATAATGCTCTACGGAGATAACTGAGGATTTGGAGCTGAATGTGTCAACAAATAAAGGTTATGCTATACAAAATATACCACCTACAAAGATAAATAAAACCCCTTAAATACCAGAATAAGATCTGTGGAAGTAACAAAGGACACACTTACCTTGCTTACCAAACCGACGCTGGTTAAAGCTGCACAGAGTGGTGATCTTATATAGCGTAAGTAAAGCTTGAGGGAAGGCCACAGATGATGCATGTGTTGGGTGTGGTGAGAAAAGGTTTCATACCATTCTCTGCGACCCTTAGGCTGCCAAGATATTATCTGATTGATTTGTTATGTCGATTACCCGATTGTTGATGTATACTGATTAATCATTATTAATTAGACACTTATAGCAAAGCAAAAGCTATCAAAACTCATTGAAGTCTTATTTTTGTTCACAGTTTTATTGAAAAGAAAAGCATAAGTCAAAAACAAGTTTAGAAAGCATTGCAAATTTAGATTTTCTTCCGATGGTTTCAATGCATTTTTAAACAGAATTTGGTAACATTTATATTCATTTACATTTTAGAAGCAACATGCCAACATGCACACGTACAATCCTTGCATATCAACAACAACAACTCAAAAACAAACTTGAATTATTTTTTTTATGTTCATAATGAACCGATTGGCCGAAATAAAACTTTGCACTGGATCACAGATGCTACCTAAGTAGGTTGAGGTGAGAAAAAGCTATCATACAATATTCTCTGTTTTCCTTAGGCTGGGAAGATGAGATACCTGATTTCAGGTGTAGTGATTCATTAACGTACATTAGCAATCCTCCAGGTTGTTGATGTTTATCTAACTTAAACGATAATACCATACCTGGAAATGTTCATAATGAAATATAAGGTAAATCGCACAGATATAATGCAAGGATTTCATTATTGTATTCCTAAAGCTATAAAACTATTATTTGAATTTCGAATACGCTGGTCTAAGATTTAACTGATACTTTCCTGAAAACTTACAAGGCTATGCACATCTATTGATTGAAAACATATTTTATTCATTTAAGAAATGAATTGGGCACAAGTTGTGAAACTTATAGAAGCCTTCTCCAGGTAATCAACAACTATTTTACAAGGCTAGAATACATAATACATAATATATATTTATGCACATCTATAACTGACAATTGAAGATGAGCAGAACTAGGGGATACTATACGACAGAAAATGTGATAAGATAAGATAAGATGATTGTTATTCTCCGGACAGATAAGATCATTGTTATTCTTCTGATGGATAAGATCATTGTTATTCTCCGGACACATAAGATCATTGTTGTTCTTCTGATGGATAAGATCATTGCTATCCTCCTTAAAGAAAAGAGCATTGTTGTTCTTCTGATGGATAAGATCATTGTTATTCTCCTGACAGATAAAATCATTGTTTTTCTTCTGACAGATAAGATCATTGTTATTCTTCTGACAGATAAGATCATTGTTTTTCTTCTGACAGATAAGATCATTGTTGTTCTTCTCATGGATAAGATTATTGTTATTCTTCTGACAGAAAAGAGCATGTTTATCCTCCTGACAGAAAAGATCATTGTTATTCTCCTGACAGAAAAGATCATTGTTATTCTCCTGACAGAAAAAGAGTTTTGTTATTCCCCGGACAGATAAGATCATTGTCATTCTCCGATCAGATATGATCATTGTTGTTCTTCTTATGGATAAGATCATTGTTATTCACCGGACAGATAAGATCATTGTTTGTTCTTCTCATGGATAAGAGCATTGTTATCCTCCTGACAGAAAAGATCATTGTTATTCTCCTGACAGAAAAGAGTATTGTTATTCCCCGGACAGATAAGATCATTGTCATTCTCCGATCAGATATTATCATTGTTTTTCTTCTGACAGATAAGATCATTGTTATCCTCCTGACAGATAAGATCATTGTTATCCTCCTGACATATAATATCATTGTTGTTCTTTTGATGGATAAGATTTGTTTTCTTCCTAACAGAAAATATCATTGTTATTCTCCGGACAGATGGGATCATTGTTTTTTTTCAGGCCTCCAGACTTTAATATTATGCATAGAGGTTAGAATTAGTAAGAGTAATTTTCCAAAAGTGTTTTATCTTTGTCAACAAGGATATCTTCACAACCGTTCACTGGAAGCTTATGAGAGCTTCTCCTAAGGAAGGCAAAGAACTGATTATATTTTGGAGACCTTGACATTATTATCAAGATCACAACATAATGTTTTGGCATGTGACCTTGCATGTTAAGCTTGTCAGCAGGTTATCCCCAGAACTGGATTGTCAGCATGGCACAATTTTCTTCTGGGGAAGATTCAGGGCCCAGTAAATTGTTGTGACCTTGCCATTATATTTTAATTTTGAAGTATTAATGTTGGCTGGGATATGTAAATCAACCACTCATGTGGACTTCCCCCGATAGTTTACATCACTGGCTAGTTAAACTTTGCTGCATTTCATTAACTGTTCTGTTGTAACGTAGCATCTCCCACTATGAAGTTCTGGTGCATCATGCTGCGACGCTGGTACAGACATGTTAACGAAATGCATCAAGGCTTAAATAAACCAGTGACAGAAAATGGTGCTAGTTATGACTTATGCGGGGAGCTGATGTTTAACAACAACACAGTCAATTTTCCCCTGTCGAGCAAAATAGGTTAAAATTGTTTAGGTACAATTTAGGTTTAGGTATGTATAGGTAAATGTTAAAGGAGGACGGCCAAGTTTCCACGAACGACTCCTCACAACACCTGAACCCCTGGGTATAACACCTGAACCCCTGGGTATAACACCTGAACCGCTGGGTATAACACCTTAACCCCTGGGTATAGCACCTTAACCCCTGGGTATAACACCTGAACCCCTGGGTATAACACCTGAACCGCTGGGTATAACACCTTAACCCCTGGGTATAGCACCTTAACCCCTGGGTATAGCACCTTAACCCCTGGGTATAGCACCTTAACCCCTGGGTATAACACCTGAACCCCTGGGTATAACACCTGAACCCCTGTGTATAAAAGGTGGACTGATCATGCTGTCATTATGCTTATGACCTCTGGTTCTCACTTTGGAAACTCGAATAATGTTTACAGACTATTCCAAAACGCACGAATTACTTAGTAGGTGATTTTGGATATATCTATGGGCTGTCATTGACACCTCGTGTTTTATTTACAAATGGTGAGATTCTTATCAAGGACGTCCTATAATATAGGTGTCAAAAGCTCTTTATAATCTCCGTTTAGCTGTTCGATAGGAGCATCCCTTTAAGATATTAGGTTATTGCTTTGATGTATGTGTTGAAAGATTCCGGATAACACTATGACAATAAGCCATAATGCAATATACTGATCTATGTATTGATATGTGTGAAAATGTGTACAGGCAGTCTCTAAAAGTGCATATCGTGTTTATTTTATTGATTATTAGACATAGTGTGACATACTGATTTGTTGTTTTGATAAGTTCATTTTTATTGCACTTTCTGCTTATACCCATGTTAATAATCAATAATTATATTTTATAATTATTAATTACTTAGTCTTTTAAACCAAAAGCCATAGCATCAAATTTAAAGTAAAACAAAACTAGAAATATTTGCTGATTTACGGATGAATGTTAAATAATCATATTTCATTATTTCCCAATTGTGCGATGGATTTTGTGATATACCGCTATATTACATGCATTTAAGTTCCTTCAAAATGTTATTTTATTGCAACCTACTATTGAGAAGCATGTTTATTACATGTCATTTACATAAGAGACCAAGACAAGTCATGTTCATGTTAATCAAATATAGCTTGAACATTATACAACAAAGCTGTGCTCTCTCTCTCTCTCTCTCTCTCTCTCTCTCTCTCTCTCTCTCTCTCTCTCTCTCTCTCTCTCTCTCTCTCTCTCTCTCTCTCTCTCTCTCTCTCTCTCTCTCTCTCTCTCTCTCTCTCTCTCTCTCTCTCTCTCCCTCTCTCTCAGTCTCTCTTTCTCTCATAATTCAATCGGGATATACTTTGATAATGCTAATTATTATATAAATTTGTTGACTTACTTCCCATAATAGAAGCCACATGGATATATTATTTCATATATTATTCATTAAACTTTTATAAGCTTTCATGTGTCTAATGACCTACAGTAAATGGCCCTGTTGTTTCAAGAATGCAACCTTGGCGATAATTTGGTCATAAGTCACCCCTATCCCTTAATGACTTGAATCTCCTCAACACGTTGACAGTTCATTCTCAACTGCAGGTCAACTATAGACAAATATGGCAGCTAGAATTAAGGACTTATATAAGTTCAGCATTAAAATTAAATCAGATAAATTATACTTACCCTATTTATGTATTTATTTGTTTATCCTTTCATTTGTTTAAGTATTGTATAGTCAGCAAGATTACCGAATCGAAACACAGCGGGTCCTATCTACAATTATCTACAATTTTACTGTTCAATCAGCTCATGAATGCCCTGGAATGGTTCATCAGTGAATTCACTCAACCGCAAAAGAAACGTCACCATACAAAGTACACGATAATTCAATCCGCGCATAATAAAGGCGACTGAAACGGAGATACATTATCCAGGAGCCAGCTAAACTAGATTTAAAATTTCAAATAACATTTTGAAAAAGCGATTTCAACACCTCAAGTGTACGCGAAGAGTCATAAAAATAGAACTATTACACCCTGATGTATGAAATTGTGGATACCTCTTTACAAATGATGTCCCTATAAAAATCATTAAAATCGTCTTTCTCCGGCGGCAATATTTCGTTTTCTACACTGTTGACAATGTGGTGACGTTTCTTTTGTGGTTGGGAGTGTGCCATTGTCTCCCTGTCCCAGTGTAAAAGGTATATATATATACACACACACACACACACACACACACACACACACACACACATATATATATATATATATATATATATATATATATATACACGTCTAAACAAGTAGTCTAGGAACAGATTACTGAAGTTGGTAGATGAGATAGGGAAACAAGTTACAAGCCCTTCACAATCTAGGAATAGACCCCTGTAACTACAAGGAAACATTGTGATCAGCTCTTACAATATGCACATTGATTAAACAATTAAATGCAGGTATGGTGAAACATTACGAGATTATTCGAACATATTGTGAGCTTACATACAAACCTCTGTTCTTTTCGGAATTGGGTTAATTTAATTTAATAATAATAAATATAATCTTTGTTGACCTTTGTTGTGTATTTTACCGAAAAGAATGTATTGTCGAGCACAATTCAAGATATCCATACATATCTAAATCTGTCATTCCTCTGAAGATGAAGATTTACTTTTTACTGTAAGTCAAGTATATTACCATTTACTTTCTCCTGCTAGCGTTTGACATGAATTTGTCATCTCTCTGTGGGGATACTGAATTATAGATTTGGTTACCCCATGACCCCACTGTTTAAGGAACACAACCTTAAAATCTATTGCCATCTTTGCCAAATACTATCAAACCTGTGATGAAATCTCCTGGAAAATTTACATGTTGAAATTTATTTAGTTTCTTGTTTAAAATTTGATGAGCTACTGAGCCAATGTCTCTTATTTGTATTTTCTTCTGCGAAGTATTCAACTGAACACACATCATATATTTCCTCTTAAACCCATTCAATGTAGTTGAGATTAATTTGTTCTCATTTAGTCAATATGAAAACTTTTATTTGAATTTTCCAAATTTGACCCCTTATGTCCTTTTCATTGGCAGTGACGATCACAGAATACCGAATACGTTTGACAATGATTGTTTTACCCATGGATATAAGACGATTAATTGTCATTGTATGTGATGTAATGTTATTGGCGTTGCAATGAAGATCTATTAACATGATATTTGCACTAACATTCAGGTGAACAAACTTTCGGTACGCAGCTGTATGAGTTCGCCAATATAGTTACCTATTTATTTAGTTACCACTGTGTCTCAAGAAAGAGCCCTGCAAATTCGGAATGACCCGGGGAGAAGCAGAGATAAAGACATAGGATATATCTGCATGAATGAAACTTGCTTAGACCCTATGTTCCTATGGGAAATGACGAGGATGAATAAGTTAGTAGGTATCTCATGATTACGGATCATGAAGTATATGTATTTTTAATGGAACATGAACGCAGCAAGATGCTAGCACATCTGTGCCAGTGTCAGATTCTTGCGGTAGTTTTGCTGTTTAACGAAAATATGGGACTGAAGCCCCAACAGCTATGCACTCAGAATTGACCACTAACGGTAGAAACAAAGAATTGTTGTATATTATACGTTTCTGGCTAAGAACTGTTTTCTCAAAAGTTCGAGCCATAATCACAATCATCATCATCATCATCATCATCATCATCATCATCATCATCATCGTCGTTGTCATCATTTTGACTATGCCTTTTGTATATATTATCATACAGGTATACTCGGTTCAAGTTCAACTATTAAATAAGAAAATATGCCACGGAAAGACAAAAAGATAACAGAAACACTCATGTTTACATGCTTTAGTTTATTTTTTAACAGAACTCCTTCAAGTTTTCTTTCAGCCTATCCACTCGGTTGACGAGGCGACAATGGGCGGCAGTTTACTCTGAAAAAAATCAAACCAAACAATTATCAAATTCTCCATTACTGTGATGTAAACATGAAGGATTTAAGTTTCTATAATTCAACCTCGATATCAGTTGTCAGTAAGTATGTCTTCGTTTCGAAAGCTATGTCTTGCTAACACAGCTACTTTCAGTCTTTGACAGACCTTGCTTTAAAAAAGGTTTCAGCCAATAATAGGCAATACAAATCTATCTATGTTACAAACAGGAGTATCTCCTTTGAGTGTCCTTGCTATGAATACATTTTTAAAAAGCTATCAGAACTTGTCAAACATGCAGGAAATTTGATCCTTCAGTGAATAAAGTATTTCTTATTTTGAATGGCTATAGTTTTAACTGCTTCTGTCCTTATGCTTTTTCATAACACAGTTTTTGTAAACACAATTATTGTCCACTTACCATGTTCCTGTGGGTCATGATCAATCATGCTGACATCGTCTGCACCTCTTGCAGTCTCGTCATATTCCGGTAATTCCCGTACCAGTCGAGCAAGCTCGTCAAAGCTCAGATCCGCATTTTCGAATTCTTCATCCAAATCAATATCGTCAGCAGGCATGGCGTCTGAAATATAAAAGGAAAGGTTACAATTAAGCTTTCACCGGGGATGTAGCTCAGTTGGTAAAGCGTCCGCTCGTCACCAGGTAGGTCGGTAAAAGTTGCTTACATGCTTGACGCTCAAGGGGATCTTGTTTCGTCTAAAAAAAAAAATAAAAGTTTATGTATATCAAGTCGATTCTCACTAGCATATAGTCAACGTAAATTGTAGCAAAAAGACATTGTGACAGATTTGAAGAAGCATGTTTTTAAAACTATATCATATACAGGATATCAGCTATTCGTTCTAGTTGTGAAATATTTGAAAAACAAGCATGCATGGTCAACACAGTGTATTTAATCAGTAAGTTTTAGACTGTTATATTGATTTATTCTGTATTTTAGGTCTTCATGACGTATGTCTGGAAGACGTATTATTTCTTTATATATATGGCCTTTTTTATATTAATTGTACGTTTTTGGTGCGCCCCACTGTGAAGAAACCTCAATAAGGAGAGATAACACAAAATGTAAAAAAAAAAACCCTTCAAACCTTAATATCTCAAAAGCTATTTAAAGGTTAGATGACATATGGTCACATTCGGATTCTTTGAAAAGGGGTTTCAATTTGACAATTGCTCGATTTTAAATTTCTGTAATCGACCCATAAATTACTTATATACGGCTTTTTAAAAAAGTGCCTAATTAAGCCCCGGTGACCAGAATGAAAGTTAGAGGGTGGTGGTCACTGAAGCGTATCGTGCTGTGACAAACGTGGAGGAGTCTCACTATGGCCGCTAATCTTAATTTAACGCGATTTCCCAACTTTTAAAGTGCTCATATAAGACAGAAAACTTTATCAAATCAACCCAAATTTTCGCTCAATGGATAACCTAACTATTCGACTAGCGATTTCATATGATTACACTGACCAGGCCCTGCTTAATTTGAGTGCATTCTGCGCTTATGTAATAAATAACCGCGGGACTGCTGTCATAACATGTGGCCAAGACGGAAGTTTTGCTGCATATACTGCTCTATCAATCGCCATCAAAATGTATTTTCACTCTATGACATGTTTTTACTGGTCTGTGTTTTTGCTTTGATCCTGAAGACAAAGCAATACAGCTACTGTCGGACCGTGGCGTCAGTGTCAAAACACCTGTAATCACAAGCAGGTGATACTTAACGCAATTATCTGTCTATAACAGTGATTAGTCGGCGCCGCTCCAGTTCCTGTCTTGTAACAACATGAACGCGTTTTTGTCTCATTGGATAAAATAATGTACCAACTCATCATAACTATTTGGTTTTCTATCTTGCCATTTGCGAAAAGACTTTTGCTGTAAGAGGGTTAGTATTTGACCATCTTCTGTTTCCAAGTCCTGTCATTGATGGATTTATAGGTTTACAATTTGTGTCTAATGTGCATTTGGATATTCATATTGTCCGTTTGGATACGTTTATAAGGTAAGTTTCTTACATTAATTATCACTCTTGCTGAAATGTCAAAGTGGCGAAAGTCTACAATAGCAAAAGGTTCTTTTTTAATACAATGCTTTTTTAAAATTTGATTTGATTAACCACACATTTGATTGAAAACATTATTTTATTATCTATTAGATTCTGAATGTAATCCAAAACCGACAACCAACCAAGCACTTGGGTAAAAACGAACCATATTGAACTCGGAAGTAATTGACGATTGTTATTTGGACGTCACCAACATTAACTATACACTTGTTTGCCATCGGTTTTGTTTCCTAAATTTTGTTGTATTGACAATATAAATAAGTGACATGCTGCTGATTTATCATGATCTCAGATATGCTACCATCTAATGAAATACAAGTGATTCAATGTTATTGTTAATAAGTGATAACTAACTTGATCGTAAAATGTAACATTGGGGATGCAGTGTTTTCGTAGGTGGATTCGTAAACGGTGAACTCGTAGACATATTATTATCGTTGATAACCAAGTACTTTTGATGTTTTAAAATTTGTGGAGAGTTGCTTTGATTGTTGGTTTTATTTTTTCATTTTATATCTCATTATCACTGATTTATCCTATGTCTACGAACGTCTATGAATCCACCGTCTTTTACTATTCATATCAATTATATTTACTATATATAACGATATTTTGGGACATTTGTAAAGTGAAACTTGATAACTAACATTACTCGAACAGTTTACAGCAGAACAGCGATGTGGCATTATTGCAAAGCGTAGATATAACAGATTAACTGATCGATTCCCCAGTGTTTGCCATTGTAAATAGTAAGCTAATATTTACACCCCGTCCCTTCACGTACGTCACTGCCGCTATCTTGCAACTCTCTAAGCCCCGCCCAATTTTTGGTTTGTTGCTCGCGGATGAAAAGCAGACAATGTTTTCAGCAAAGTTTAAGTCGCTCTAGTTTAATATAGGAACAACATATGGATTTTTGTGGGGTCTCGTTTTTCACAAAATAGTCTTATGAACCAATTGCAGTTAGGAATTCAATAGAAAATAATATTTCGGCCTTCCTTTAAGATGTTTTCATAAAATCTTCATCAAAATGTGGTCAAGAAAAGCGGCGTCGGTTGTAATACGTTCAACTATATGTGCTAGCTCATTTCAAAGCATCATGTAGTAGCACATGGGAAAGCTGAAATAGTGCTGTTTAAAGGAACTCCCAAACCTTTGGTCTTTGGTCAAGTGGTTATCACCAACAGCAAATTTAAAATTGAGCGTTAAAAAAATGATTTTTTTCCAAATGGGACATAACTCGGTTGGGATCAATTTATTCAAGTTCCGTTTGTTGCAATCCATTCAGTTAGCAATTCCACTTCATAACGTTATGATGTTAAAGTTGACACTTAAAGAAGAAAGTTGCCATGAAAACAAAAATGTTGAAATTTGATGATTATTGCCCTTTTTCAAGGGTATTTTCTTTGGAGATTTTAAAAATAAACTACCGATGAACTTGTTACGTACATACAAGCAACTTACAAATAAAGTCAATACTGCGACCTTGATTTGCAATGTTTCTAAGACCATGGAACGCGCACAAATAATGGTTTTGGCAAAATAAGTCCAAAATACAGTTTACATTGGTTTCATGCTCCGAGGGCAAAGCGGGAGTATCAATCCTATATCCTTATATTCTTATCATCATTCAGGAAAAGTGTCTCCTTGAAATTATCTTATTTTTGAAATGTGCGACTTCATTTAATATGAAATCCTTAGCTTTTTAAGGTTTCGTTAAACTACTTCAGTCATGATGAAATAAAGAAAGAAATAGATACCTCTCTTTCCCAAAATTCCTCTGAGACGAATTCCTGGTATACGAATTCTTGGTAAACGAAATGGTAAACGAATTCTTGGAAAACGGAACCTGGGCTTTGGAATGAACCATGACATGGTTTGAACAACCATGCATGACAGCACTAGCAATAAAACGAGCTTCATCTTGGACTCTGGATACTTCTGGAATTAATGAAAACATTGTTAGAGAGAGAGAGAGAGAGAGAGAGAGAGAGAGAGAGAGAGAGAGAGAGAGAGAGAGAGAGAGAGAGAGAGAGAGAGAGAGAGAGAGAGAGAGAGAGAGAGAGAGAGAGAGAGATATTTCGGTAAATGGTTCATAAAAAAGTAAGTTCGCAAAGTTTCGTTTGATATACTCAACGAGAGCATTACCCGTTATTTGCTTAATATGATCAAGGGAATTATTCTTGACTTATATCCACTTTCCACTTACCCTCTCAATAACTTCAACATCTCAAAGTAATAAAGACAATAAAGCTCTACGGAGATAACTGGTTTTGGATTTGGAGCTGAATGTGTCCAAAAATAAAGGTTATGCTATACAAAATATACCACCTACAAGGATAAAACCCCATAAATACCAGAACAAGATCTATGAAAGTAACAAAGGACTTACTTACCTTGCCTGCCAAACCGACGCTGGTTAAAGCTGCACAGAGTGGTGATCTTATATAGCGTAAGTAAAGCTTGAGGGAAGGCCACAGATGATGCATGTGTTGGGTGAGGTGAGAAAAGCTTTCATACCATTCCCTGCGACCCTTAGGCTGCCAAGAGATTATCTGGTTGATTTTGATGTCGATTACCCGATTGTTGATGTATACTGATTACTCATTATTTATTCGACACTTATAGCAAAGCAAAATCTATCAAAACTCGACGAAGTCTTATTTTTGTTCACAGTTTTATTGAAAAGGAAAGCATAAGTAAAAAAAAAGTTTAGAAAGCATTGCAAATATAAATTTTCTTCCGATGGTTTCAATGCATTTTTAAACAGAATTGGGTTACATTCATTCATATTTTAGAAGCAACATGCCAACATGCACATGTACAAACCTTGCATATCAACAACAACAACAACTCAAAAACAAACTTGAATATATGTTTTAATGTTCATAATGAACCGATGGGCCGAAATAAAACTTTGCACTGGATCACAGATGCTATATACGTAGGTTTAGGTGAGATAAAGCTATCATACTATTCTGTGTATTCCTTATGCTGGGAAAATGTGATACCTGATTTCAGGTGTAGTTAACATACATTAGTAATCATCCAGGTTGTTGATGTTTATCTGACTTAAACGATACTATCACAGCTGAAAATGTTCATAATGAAATATAAGGTAAATATCACAGATATAATGCAAGGATTTCATTATCGTATTCCAATAGCTATAAAACTGTTATTTGAATTTCGAATACGCTGGCCTAAGATTTAACTGATACTTTCCTCAAAACTTACAAGGCTATGCACATCTATAACTGACAATTGAAGATGAGCAGAAATAGAGGATACTATACGACAGACAATGTGATAAGATAATATCAGTGTTATTCTCCGGACAGATAAGATCATTGTTGTTCTTCTGATGGATAAGATAACTGTTATTCTCCGGACAGATAAGATCATTGTTATTCTTCTGACAGATAAGATCATTGTTATTCTCCTGACAGATACGATCATTGTTGTTCTTCTGACAGATAAGATCATTGTTGTTCTTCTGATGGATAAGATCATTGTTATCCTCCTGACAGATACTATCATTGTTGTTCTTCTGATGGATAAGATCATTGTTGTTATTCTGACAGATAAGATCATTGTTTTTCTCCAGGCCTCCAGACTTTAATATTATGCATTGACGTTAACCTTAGTAAGAGTAATGTTCCAAACGTGTTTTGTGCCCTTGACCTTAATTTCAAGGTCAGAACCAGACTATGCCGTTTGTCAACAGAATATCTTCACAACTGGAAGCTTATGAAAGCTTCTCCTAAGGAAGGCAAAGAACTGATTATATTTTGGAGACCTTGACATTATTATCAAGATCACAACATAATGTTTTGGCATGTGACCTTGCATGTTAAGCTTGTCAGCAGGTTATCCCCAGAACTGGATTGTCAGCATGGCACAATTTTCTTCTGGGGAAGATTCAGGGCCCAGTAAATTGTTGTGACCTTGCCATTATATTTTAATTTTGAAGTATTAATGTTGGCTGGGATATGTAAATCAACCACTCATGTGGACTTCCCCCGATAGTTTACATCACTGGCTAGTTAAACTTTGCTGCATTTCATTAACTGTTCTGTTGTAACGTAGCATCTCCCACTATGAAGTTCTGGTGCATCATGCTGCGACGCTGGTACAGACATGTTAACGAAATGCATCAAGGCTTAAATAAACCAGTGACAGAAAATGGTGCTAGTTATGACTTATGCGGGGAGCTGATGTTTAATGTGTAAACCAACCCCCGATAGTTTACATCACTTGCTAGTTAAACCTTGCTGCACATTAACTGTTCTGTTCATCTCCCACTATGAACTTCTGGTGCATCACGCTGCGACGCTGGTACATTATTATGAGGGAAGCTGATTTTTAACAACAACACAGTACATTTTCCCCTGTCGAGCAAAATAGGTAAATATGTTGTAAATGTTGGCAGTAAAGGATGACTGCCAAGTTTCCATGAACGACCTCTCAACACCTGAACCGCTGGGTATAACACCTGAACCCCTGGGTATAAGGTGGACTGGTCATGCTGTCACCATGCTTCTGACCTCTGGTTCTCACTTTGGAAACCCGAATAATGTTTACAGACTATTAAAAACGCATGAATTACTTAGTAGGTGATTTTGGATATATCTATGGGCTGTCATTGACACATTCTGTTTCATTTACAAATGATGAGATTCTTATCAAAGACGTCCTATAATATAGGTGTCAAAAGCTCTTTATAATCTACGTTTAGCGGTTCGATAGGAGCATCCCTTTAAGATATTAGGTTATGTCTTTGATGTATGTGTTAAAATATCCCGTATGCCACATTGACAATCAGCCATAATGCAATGTACTGATCTATGTATTGATAGTACTTTGTTATTGAACAACGTTTGTGTGAAAATGTGTAAAGGCAGTCTCTAAAAGTGCATATCGTGTTTATTTTATTGATTATTAGACATAATGTGACATCCTGATTTGTTGTTTCGATAAGATCATTTTTATTTTCTGCTTATGCTCATGTTAATAATCATTAATTATCTTTTATATTTATTAATTACTTAGTATTTAAAACCAAAAGCCATCGCATCAAATTTAAACTAAAACAAAACTAGAAATATTTGCTGATATATGCATGAATGTTTGGTAATCATATTTCATTATTTCCCAAGTGTGCGATTGACAAAAAAAATATGTAAAGGTAAACAAATTCTTTGTCCATTAGTTCTGTACATATGAGTAAAATGGATTTTGTGATATACCGCTATATTACATGCATTTAGGTTCTTTCAAAATGTTATTTTTTTGCAACCTACTATATAGCTTGAATATTATACAACAAAGCTGTGTCTCTGTCTCTGTCTCTGTCTGTCGGTCTGTCTGTCTGTCTGTCTGTCTGTCTCTCAGTCTCTCTCTCTCATAATTTAATCGGAATATACTTTGATAATGCTAATTATTATAAAAAAAATTGACTTACTTCCCATAATAAAAGCCACATGGATATATTATAAGAATAATCAACGAGTTGCGAGGAATTACGGATTATCTGCCCCGAGTTAATTTTTGTGATAAACTTCGAGCTTTGAGTTTGACATAATAATTTACGAGGGTCAGATAATTCGTAATTCCGAGCACCGAGTTGGTTATTCTTTTTCTTACCCAAGATCATCTTAATGCATAAAAATCGAAAAACAAGAAGCGAAGCGCGATCTTTGATTAGACTGCAAAATACGAATTGTACTCATACGCCATTCATAAACTCTCTCACACCTTCAAGATGCGCACATCTAAACTTGCGCTCTTTTTCCAGAAAGATTCTTAAGTAACTGTTGAATTTTATTCCCAAAATGGTTTCCTGACGTAGTAAACAACTCATTTATATCGTAAACATTGAATAAGAGAAAATTTGTGAAAACGTGAACTGATAATTGCTCTGTTGGAATGCAAGATAGGAGTGTAATTACGTCAACAAATGACGTCATGGTTAATGACGTCAACAATCAATCACGTCACGGCAGTGTAGTCGGCGACTCTTTCATGCTGCTTCGCCTTGCAAGTTTAGTACTATAAATACGGTCTCGGAAACATAGGTTGAACATGATTTTATATTTAATATGTTTTACTAACGTGAGACTTCAATTAGGTATGGTCGAACTTGTTCAATTATGTGATTTAGCTTGAACAGGAGTAGTTCCGTCAACCAATCAAAATGCAAGTTATATTTAGAAAAACTGTAATTCCCATGACCATTATGAAAACTTTAATAACCGGCATATCTGTGCTCGCTTGGGTAAGAATAGTTCATACATTATTCATTAAACTTTTATAATATATCATGTGTCTAATGACCTACAGAGTCAATAGCCCTGTTGTTTGAAAAATGCAACCTTGGTCATAATTTCTGATTGATCAGTGATAGACCTTCGATATGTCAGTGTTAGATTTGTGTTGTCCTTTGAGCATTAGACGAATATGTTGGACTAAAGCCCAAAACGCTTTCCACTGTGAATAGAAAAAGTTCACAGTAACGGGAGAAATAATGAAATGTTGTATTACAATAGGCTTTTGGCTAAGCTCTCTTTATTTACACGATCTGGCCATATATATTTTTCATCATCATCACCACCATCATCATATTCACCACCATCATCATATTCATCATCATCATTTTAGCCATGCCTTGTGTGTATATTATTATACAGGTACTATCAAATAAGGAAATATTGTATGAGACCACAAGAAAGATAACAGAAACAATCATGTCTATATGATTTTGTTTATTTTTTAACAGAACTGTTCCAAGTTTTCTTTTATCCTCTCAACTCGGTCGATGTGGAGTCAATGGGCGTCAGTTTACTCTGAAAAAAATCCCCTAAACAATTATCAAATTCTCCATAACAGTGATGTACATATCACAGATTTAAGTTTCTATAATTTCACATCAATAGCGATTGTCAAATGGTCTACCTACGTTACGAAGTCGTGTCTTGCCAACATAGCTACTTTGTCAGTCTTTGAAAGACATTGGTTTAAAATAGGTTTCAATAAAAATCTATCCATGTCTGCCAAGTCGTCTCTTGTAAACATGAGTTTCTTTCTACTTTGAGAGTCCTTGCTATGAATAAATTAAACAAGACAACCAGAATGTGTCAAACATGCAGGAAACTTGATCTTCAGTGAATAAAATATTTCTTATGTTGAATGGTTAGTCAATTTCTTCTGTAGTTATGTTATTTTTATAACACAATTCTTCTAAAAGCAATTATTGTCATTGTTCATCTTTAATGTCTTTGCCAACTTACCATGTTCCTGTGGATCGTGATCGATCAGGATGACATCGTCAACACTTCGGGCATTCTCGTCATATTCCGGTAATTCCCGTACCAGTCGTACAATCTCGTCAAAGGTCATATCAGTATTTTCGAATTGCTCATCCAAATGAATATCGTCAGCAGGCAAGGCGTCTGAAATTAAAAGGAAAGGTCACAATAAAACTCTGCATTTAATGCCCTATTATTTAAATTGTGAAACATAATTTAGTTAGAATCACTGTCGTGAACATATAAGGCATCTGATACTTATTGACGAATCACAATAGCTATGTGTAAGTGGCTAAATTAATCTTTAGTTTGTGTATAATCTGATATTAAGTCTTCCATGTTTTATTACTACATATTACATATTAACGACATTCAAATGTAGCTCTGTTAGCTTGGGGTCTTGTTTTGGATAAAAAGATTATCAAAGTTTATGTCCACCAAATATGGTCAAAATGCCTCAGTCCCAATGGCATCAAATATACACTTGGTCGATACCCGGTGGCATGCAGCAAAATGACATTGTGGCAGATTTGTCTAAGCATGTCTTTAAATCTATCCGTCTTATTTGTGAAAAAAATATTTGAATAACCAAGCTCGTCAACACAGTGTTTTTCATTCATAAGTATAGTTTTAGACTTGTTATATGAATGATATTATTATGTGCTAATACATGTATTGTTATCGTCATGAAGGAAAAGCATCCCCATGAAATTCTCTTCCTTTTGAAATGTGCAACTTTTATTATGTTCATGCTACGGTGAATACAGTTAGGTGATCTTTAAATATTTATGATTACATTATGAGATGAGCACGCCTATAAATTGCTTCTACACAAATAGAATAAGAGATAATTATGAGAAAAATCCACAAAATGTACCACTTAAAAATGTCATGTGAAAATACACTTATATAATGGATAAATCAATATCAATTAACTTAAACATGAAATGACTGTTTTAAGCATTCGTTAACTTTCATCAATCATGATAAAAGAAAATAAGAAATATAAACCTCTCTTTCCAAATACTGGAAATCCTCGGAATTCTTGGAATTCTTGGCAAAGGAATTCATTACAAACGAATTCTTGGAAAAGGGGTACTTGGAATAGGAAGTCCTGGAATATGCATTAGTGGAAATAACCATGACATGGTTTGGACAACCATGCATGACAGCACAAGCAGTAAAACGAGCTTCATCTTGGACTCTGGATACTTCTGGAATTAATGAAACATTATTTTAAAAACATATCCTCACCTTCCTTAGCTCATGACTACCGGCATATCTGAAAACCACCTAGTAGCAATCACCTACTACAACTGTTACTTATAGATAGTATGTTGTCTTCAAATTCGTACCCTAAAAATGCATAACAAGTACTTTGCAGCAGGTGACACTATCCATTGTGATAACCCACAAAATCATTAGAGGTGGGTAATTAAACCAAGGTAAAATTGTTAATTTTATTGTTTCTTACACATAACACATTGATCCACAAATAGAATTCCTTTTTACATAAACGTACAAATCTGTATTTTTAAGGAAACTTTAAAAACTTTAAACTGCATTTTCTCAGTTTCACTTTTTTGTGGGTTATCACTATCTTCCCCCGACTCTATGGAGATAACTGAGGACTTGGAGCTTATGTGTCAATCTTCTATAGGTTACGCTTTACAGAATATACCACCTACAAAGATAAATAAAACCTATAAGAACCAGAACATGTTCTATAGAAGTGAAAAAGTGAAAAAGAACTTACTTACCTTGCTTGCTAAACCGAAGCTGATTAAAGCTGTCACGAGTGGTGATCTTATATAGCGTAAGTAAAGCTTGAGGGAAGATCACAGATGATGCCTGCATTGGTTGAGGTGACAAAAACTTTCATACCGTCCCCTGAAATCCTTAGGTTGCCAAAAATGATTCAACTGATTTTAGTCGTTTACCCCAATGTTGATGTGATTGCTTTAAAAAAATATTTTAAAATTATTTGTTCATTCCCATAGTTTCATAGTTACACAATTACAAGTTCAATATGATATCAATGATAAACAGAAGACAGTTCGAGTTGGTAAATAATACAACTTATATTAGAGTATAAAAGACAATAGTCAATCGAGATATATTCACATGGCAAAGGGCTGAGATATGGGATGAAAGGAAACCAGTTGTTTTCAAATTTGTGTGAGTCATTGTTTCTTTTTGCAGTGAATCATTCAGCCTCTTTAAAGTTTTCAAATAGTTGTTTAATTTTGGACTTGCATTTTTGATATTACATAAATAAATATGTCTCTTTGCAGAGAATATGAATTGGTTTAGTATTTTGTTTTGATGCAAAGAACCGAACCAAACAAGATATTTTTAATTTTTAATTTTTGGCTTAGGAAAGTATTTATCCAATTCTAAAGGTCTTTCAAAAACTTTTTGGTTAGATTACAATCCCCATATACATGACAAATTGATTCTTGCATGTCTTTACAAAAACTACATGTGTCTGAATCTATCAATTTCATTTTTAACAGTTCCCTTTTGGAATATATGATACCATGTAAGAATTTAAATTGAAACTCCAGGAGTATAAAAAAAAACTTGTGCCATTCAAAGTGACAGTCAAATTTCTCTTCCCATTTCAAACATATCTTAAGCTTACTGTTATGTGAAATTAGTATATCATAAACAAATTCTGGATCCTTTTGTTTCCAGGACATAGGCAAGAAATGTATAAGGTAATTGTAATGTGGGTGGGTGGGTGGGTGTTTTTAAGTTTGTGATTAAACCATGCAGGTTAAGCTAGAATATCATCAATATTATCAGCATCAACTTCAATCACTTTACAATATTTAGAGCATGCCTTCGGTACATCTAGCCAATATGTGTTTCTTATTTGAAAGAGTACAGCCGAGTTGCCTCCAAATTAAAAAATATCCTTGGTATATTACATGGGTTACAATGTAGTCTCAAAGTGGATATTTTGAAAGCTTCAATGAATGTTTTCAATCATCCGAAGGCCCCCTTCTTGTTTTAACCTTTTCATGGTATCTCTTTTTATCTTATCTGTTTTGCCATTCCAAATATATATTTTCCAGTGAAGAAATAAAAGATCCTGGAGGGTTTGGTTATGCACTGAAGATGTGGACTAGTTTTGAAACAGCTAAAGTTTTGATGACAGTAATCTTTCCAATTAATGTTAAGTGCCTTTTTCTTCATTTCGCCAAAAGTCTTTTAATTTCCTCAAGTCTTTTCTTGGTGTTAATCACCCATAAGTCACATAGTAAATTTGATACCCAATACCTCAAATTCACCTCTGTGCCATTCTATTTTATGTCACTACATAATTTCTCATCACTGTTTGCTTTAGAGACTATCCATATTGCCTTAGTCTTATCAATATGTATCTTAAGACCCGACATCTTATAAAAAGTATTTAATGTCGTGATAGCCACATACATGTCTTCAGATCCATCAAGTAAAAGTTCTGTGTCATCAACATATTGTCCAGGTTTATATTAATTATCATCAATACTGATACATTTTATATCCTTATTTTCTCTTATCATACAACCCAAGATTTCAGCAACTAGGAGAAATAGGTAAGGCGATAGGGTGTTACCTTGTCTGCAACCTATTTCATTTGTAAAAAAAGTGGCCATTCTGTATTACACAAGAAGATGTGTCAAAGGTTATATTTAGGAGGTCTACCAACCTTCTTAGTGGCCTCTTCTTAGTATAGGGCCAAACCAAACTTTATCCAGTACTAAATCAATAGGTTTCTTGGAGACAGTGTCAGCTTTTTTTTTTATTAAACTCGTAAATGATTTGGTATCAAACTCGCTTTCGCTCGTTTTATACAATTTCATTAACTAGTTTAATAAAAATGGTATTAAATAGAAGGTCGTTTAGTATCCTATCTAGCGAGATAACCCATGTTTAGAGTAGTATTTGGTTACTTACGTTGTTACATCAGGTTACAAATTCTCACTCAACCGCATAATCTAAAACCTCCGGGTCGGTGATTGCTTACAACAGCAAAGCAAAAGTTATCAAAACTCATCGAAGTCTCATTTTGGTTCACAGTTTTCTTAAAAAGGAAAGCTGCCAAAATCAAGTATAGAAAGCATTGCAAAGTGAGATTTTCTTTCGATGGTTTCAATGTATTTTTAAACAGAAGTTTTTACATGCATTTACATTTTACATCCACATGCGCAATCCCTGCAGATCAACTGAAAAATAGTGATTCATTAACATACATTAGCAATCCTCCAGGTTGTTGATGTATATCTACTTTAACAATATTACCATAACTAAAAGCTTTAATCATAAAACAAAGGGTAAATCGCAAAAATATAATGCAAGGATTTAATTATGGTACATGATTATGGTTCATATAAGTAAGTAACTATTATTTGTATTTCAAATGTGCTGGTCTAAGACTGTTACTGATACTTTCCACAAATGTTACAAGACCATGCACATCTATAACTGACACTTGAAGATGAACAGAAATACAGGATATGAAACGGTCTTCCATTTAAAGGAGCAGTAGCACTTTTTTTCCCTCAAATAAGTTGATGAAATGTTTTTGAAAAATGATTTCACCAATAGTAAAACATCCTTCTCTCTTCCGAAAATAAAGTTTAAAATGAGTGTACATGTTTCGGTAAAGACATGGGAATCGTTTTTGTAATACAAATAATAAATTGTGTTCACAATAAAATGGCCGCCATGCAATTTTTGCTTTATACGCAACATAGTTTTTACCACTACAGATAATTGGTTTGTGTAATAAGATGTTTTACCCTCTAAAGTTAATTTAAATGACATAAACTATCATTATAAATGGGAAATTTGAAAAAATAAATTTTGCAAAAAACGTGCTACTGCCCCTTTAATATTAATTTAGTAAACGAGTTAAATATTTGGTATAAACGGATGTAAGTGAGGTTGATGCCAAGTTATTCTCTAGTTTAACCGTTGTTATTTTCCTAAGAGATCGAATTCCTTGTTATTCTTCTGAGAGATAAAACTCCTTGTCATTCTTCTGAGAGATAAAACTCCTTGTCATTCTTCTGAGAGATAAAACTCCTTGCTATTCTTCTGAGAGATAAAACTCCTTGTTGTTCTCCTGAGAGATAAAACTCCTTGTCATTCTTCTGAGTGATAAAACTCCTTGTCATTCTTCTGAGTGATAACACTCCTTTTCATTCTTCTGAGTGATAAAACTCCTTTTCATTCTTCTGAGTGATAAAACTCCTTGTCATTGTCCTGAGAGATAAAACTCCTTGTTATTCTTCTGAGAGATACAACTCCTTGTTATTCTTCTGAGAGATAAAACTCCTTGTCATTCTTCTGAGTGATAAAACTCCTTTTCATTCTTCTGAGTGATAAAACTCCTTGTCATTGTCCTGAGAGATAAAACTCCTTGTCATTCTTCTGAGTGATAAAACTCCTTGTTATTCTTCTGAGAGATACAACTCCTTGTTATTTTTCTGAGAGATAAAACTCCTTGTTATTCTTCTGAGGGATAAAACTCCTTGTCATTCTTCTGAGTGATAAAACTCCTTGTCATTCTTCTGAGAGATAAAACGCCTTGTTATTCTTCTGAGAGATAAAACTCCTTGTTATTCTTCTGAGAGATAAAACTCCTTGTTATTCTCCTGAGAGATAAAACTCCTTATCATTCTTCTGAGTGATCAAACTCCTTTTCATTCTTCTGAGTGATACAACTCCTTTTCATTCTTCTGAGTGATAAAACTCCTTGTCATTGTCCTGAGAGATAAAACTCCTTGTCATTCTTCTGAGAGATAAAACTCCTTTTCATTCTTCTGAGAGATAAAACTCCTTTTCATTCTTCTGAGACATAAAACTCCTTGTCCTTCTCCTGAGAGATAAAACTCCTTGTCCTTCTCCTGAGAGATAAAACTCCTTGTTATTCTTCTGAGAGATACAACTCCTTGTTATTCTTCTGAGAGATACAACTCCTTGTTATTCTTCTGAGAGATAAAACTCCTTGTCATTCTTCTGAGAGATAAAACTCCTTGTCCTTCTCCTGAGAGATAAAACTCCTTGTTATTCTTCTGAGTGATAAAACTCTTTGTCATTCTTCTGAGAGATAAAACGCCTTGTTATTCTTCTGAGAGATAAAACTCCTTGTCATTCTTCTGAGAGATAAAACTCCTTGTCATTCTTCTGAGAGATAAAACTCCTTGTCATTCTTCTGAGAGATAAAACTCCTTGTTATTCTCCTGAGAGATAAAACTCCTTGTCATTCTTCTGAGTGATAAAACTCCTTGTCATTCTTCTGAGTGATAACACTCCTTTTCATTCTTCTGATTGATAAACTCCTTTTCATTCTTCTGAGTGATAAAACTCCTTGTCATTGTCCTGAGAGATAAAACTCCTTGTTATTCTTCTGAGAGATAAAACTCCTTGTCATTCTTCTGAGTGATAAAACTCCTTTTCATTCTTCTGAGTGATAAAACTCCTTGTCATTCTTCTGAGTGATAAAACTCCTTTTCATTCTTCTGAGTGATAAAACTCCTCGTCATTGTCCTGAGAGATAAAACTCCTTGTTATTCTTCTGAGAGATAAAACTCCTTGTTATTCTTCTGAGAGATAAAACTCCTTGTCATTCTTCTGAGAGATACAACTCCTTGTCATTCTTCTGAGAGATAAAACTCCTTGTTATTCTCCTGAGAGATAAAACTCCTTGTCATTCTTCTGAGAGCTAAAACTCCTTGTTATTCTTCTGAGAGATAAAACTCTTTGTTATTCTTCTGAGAGATAAAACTCCTTTTCATTCTTCTGAGTGATAAAACTCCTTGTCATTGTCCTGAGAGATAAAACTCCTTGTTATTCTTCTGAGAGATAAAACTCCTTGTTATTCTTCTGAGAGATAAAACTCCTTGTTATTCTTCTGAGAGATAAAACTCCTTGTCATTCTTCTGAGAGATACAACTCCTTGTCATTCTTCTGAGAGATAAAACTCCTTGTCATTCTTCTGAGAGATAAAACTCCTTGTTATTCTCCTGAGAGATAAAACTCCTTGTCATTCTTCTGAGAGCTAAAACTCCTTGTTATTCTTCTGAGAGATAAAACTCTTTGTTATTCTTCTGAGAGATAAAACTCCTGGTTATTCTTCTGAGAGATAAAACTCCTTGTCATTCTTCTGAGTGATAAAACTCCTTGTAATTCTTCTGAGTGATGAAACTCCTTGTCATTCTTCTGAGAGATAAAACTCCTTTTCATTCTTCTGAGTGATAACAATCCTTGTAATTCTTCTGAGAGATAAAACGCCTTGTCCTTCTTCTGAGAGATAAAACTCCTTGTCATTCTCCTGAGAGATAAAACTCCTTGTTATTCTTCTGAGAGATAAAACTCCTTGTTATTCTTCTGAGAGATAAAACTCCTTGTTATTCTTCTGAGAGATAAAACTCCTTGTCATTCTTCTGAGTGATAAAACTCCTTGTTATTCTTCTGAGAGATAAAACTCCTTGTTATTCTTCTGAGAGATAAAACTCCTTGTTACTCTCCTGAGAGATAAGACCATTGTTATTCCAACAGATGAGATCATTGATATTCCCCTGACATATAAGATCATTGTTATTCTTCTGACAGATAAGATCATTGTTATTATCCTTACATTAAGATCATTGTTATTCACTTGAAACTCAGCTTATTTTTATTCTCCTTACAGATAATATCATTGATATTCCAACAGATAATATCATTGATATTCCCCTGACGGATAACATCATTGATATTCTCCTGACAGATAAGACCATCGATATTCCCCTGACATATAAGATCATTGTTATTCCAACAGATAATAGCACGTTTTTGATTAAACGTAATTATTTATACTTACCTGTTGACTAGACCTACTTTGTCTTACCTCCTATAGGTAATGCTATTTCAACCTTAACACAGACGATCTTGAAGAGTGGAGAAGGGGTGCGTAAAATCCCTTATCCAAGGGGCGGTAAGTCTAGGTGGTCTCGTGACGTCACTACCTGTTCATGTCACTCTCCGAAAGTCCCAAAAGGCAAGACAGACCAAGTGGGGAGGATGGAAGGGCCTAGAGCGTAGGTCTAGTCAACAGGTAAGTATAAATAATTACGTTTAATCAAAAACGTACTATTATTTAAATACCTATCTGTTGACTAGACCTACTTTGCCTAGAATCCCACCGCAAGGAGGCGGGTCAGTAGATACATGGTAGTGACGAGACCAGCTACTAGCCCTGAGTGTAAGCTAACCTACGAGTCCTCCACCCTGTGGTGAGGACAAGGTAAAGCCCGGGAGATACCATCTCTACCGCTTAGCGGATCGAAGAGATAACCCTGCCACTCAACTTCCGATCAACACACTGCCCCCCAAACCCCAACAGGGAGGGGGGTGTTAAAGCGAAGTTAAAGAAAAAACCAACAGACACGAGACCTAGCAATGTAAACAATGTTTATTTACAATGAGCCTTAAAGCTCCTAAGGGGGTTGACCCCTTCCTGGTCTGGTTGGGGGGACCACCTTCGCCTGAGCGAAGATCTGTGGACCCAGCCTAGAGATGCCTTCAAGATCTGCTGTTGAGGCATCTCGTAGGTAATGGTTGGCGAAAACCTCTGATGATCGCCAAAAACATCCTGCCATGACATCCGAAACTGCGATGTTGCAGTGATTGCTATCGTGGCTGATACTGCGCGGATCTCATGAGGGTTTGAACGCGAAGACGGAGGCAAGTCAGCGGCCTTGTACGCATCAATGACCGCCGACCTTAGATACACCCCCAATGCTCGCTTATCTAGCTCCTTGGTGCTCCACGGCGAGTGAGGCAAGAACAGACGACGCCTGCCATCTCTCAGCCTGCGGGTACGCTGCCTGTACACCCTCAAAGCCCTCACCGGACACAGAGAGAGATCCACCTCTCCTGAGTCAGAACCCAGAGTCGCGATAGAAAACGTACGGCCAGCTTCATCAGCTGCCTGGTTCTTACAGACAAGGTCGGGCGCCAACCCAAGAGAGGCCGATCCCCCCTCCCAGACCTCAAAACGTAGAAGGTCCGCCTGCAAGGCATTGATTTCCGAAATGGTCACCAGAAAAATTACCTTGATGGTGAGAGGGAGGAGGGGTACGCCAGAGAGCGGTTCATACGTATCGGAGGGAAGATGGTTGAGCACATTTGCTAAGTCCCACTCAGGGGGACGAAGCTTCGTTCTGCCGTCCACAGAGCGGAAGGTTTTAATGAAGGCCCATGAGGACCGACACAACTAACCCTGGCGACCTCTTACCGAGGTGAGGTGAGTTAGGGTTTAACGCCGCTTACAAGAATATTTCACTTATATTGCGGCTGCTAGTATTACGGCAGGGAGAAAGCCCGCAACACCATATGGCTATGCATTGCGGTGAAACCTGCGAGCAACGGCTGGACTAGCGAACCATGGGTGATACTGCACTGAAGTTCAGTGTAGCCTGCACCCAAAACTTACTGCATTCTCTACTAGAGACAAAAATGCAGTGCCCCTGGCGGGATTCGAACCCCGGACCTCTTGATCCGAAACCGAACGCGCTAACCACTGCGCTATCCCGCCCCCTCTTCCTGAGAACGGAGAGGATAGCAGACATGTTGGTATTAAGCGATGACGCCGTAAGACGCCTGGTGTAGCGTAGGTATACTAATTACTCCGCCACCTGAGGAACTGAGGCCTCTGTCGGGATGAAATCTCTCCGAGCACAGAAGGAGGCGAAGACCTGCCACTGGAAAACATAGAGTTTCCTAGTGGTCTTCCTATGAGAGGTAGCTTTGGCATTGGCGACGGACCTCGAGTATCCACTGCTCTTTAGCCCTCTTTTAACACAAGCCAAGCGAGAAGGCAGAAACCCTGAGGGTTCACGTGTAACCTTTCGCTTGGCCTGCTGAGGAGCAGATCTCTCCGCGGCTGAATCGGAAACAGGTTCCTGAAGCCTTGGTTACCTACATGGGAGACATAGGTTGGCAATTGCCGAAAGGGAGAAAAAAACCCGACTTGACCCGAAGTAGTGCTGAACTCTTCAAAGACGAAGCAATGGACTAACGAATGACTGAAACATACGCCCGGAAACCTGAAGACGATAGAGTGACACACTCGTTACGCAGTTCCTTGCACTTCATACAAGGCAAGTCCTAGCAGACTTCCTACCTCTGCAATTACAAAAACGCAGGGTACACAGTGAAGCAAAAACGGCGGTAGTAGAGTAACTAGGCGAGTGATAGTCGAGACCTTGACGAGAGCATCCAGTCACTAACAGGTGACTGACAAACGAGCCACTGACGTGTGTAAGCTAGGGGAGGTGAATGACACTCAATTCACTTAACAGGTGAGTGACAGACGAGCCACTGAAGCGAGTAAGCTAGACGATGTGAGTGACAGGTGAGAGACAGTCGAGTCACTTAGCAGGTGAGTGACAGACGAACCACTAAAGCGTGTAATCCAGACGAGGTGAGTGACACTCAAGTTACTTAACAGGTGAGCGCCAGGCAAGCCACTGACGCGTGTAATCTAGACGAGGCGAGTGACAGTCTAGTCACATAACAGGTGAGTGACAGCCGAGCCCCTGTGTAATCTACGTGTGTAATCTAGACGAGGTGAGTGACAGGTGAGTGATACTCAAGTCACTCAACAGGTGAGTGACAGACAACAGATGAGTAACAGGCGAATCACTAACGCACGTAATCTAGACGACGTGAGTGACAGTCTAACGCATGTAGTCTAGACGAGGTGAGTGACAGGTGAGTGGCACTCACATCACTAAACAAAAAAGTGATCTTGAGGAAGTTTGCATTAAGCAAACGAAACGTAGACACCTGTAGATAGCTGGTTTTAGAGTAGGACACATCTATGTTATCCTAAACAGAAGAGTGACCGGCGATTCACTAACTCGCGTCATCCAGATGAGGTGAATGACAAACGAGTCACTGATACGAAACACCTAATCAAAGCAGTGTAAGAACTCAGTTCCGACACTAAGACAACAACCCTTCCGATAGTTAAATACTTCAACAACACCAAGAGTGTATACCCACAAACGTAGATAACGAGACGCTTAAGTTAGTAATACGCAAGGTTGAGACGAGGCACTCAAGTCGAGTCGAAACTCACTCAAAGCGAATGATTAGCGAGTGACAGGCGAAAAATGAGTGACTGGCGAGGCAAGCCACTGGCGAGGCGAGACACTGGCGAAGCTAATCACAGGCGAGACGAGGCGGGTCAACGCAGAGTCGAGTCTATACGGCGAGTCGAGTCTCAATGACTGGCGAGGCGAGTGACTGCCGAACCGAGTCACTGGCGAGATGATGCGAGTCAAGAAGAATCGAGCCTAAGGCGAAAGGTTGGCGAAGCGAGTAACTGGCGAAGCGAGTAACTGGCAAGGCAAGTCACTGGCGAGGCAAGGCGAGTCAAGCTGATTCAACTCGAAGGTGAATGCTTGGCGAAGCGGGTGCTTGGCAAAGCGAATGCTTGGCGAAGCGAAGCCTACGCGAGAGACTTCCCCTTCCCCCGCGGGAGCTAAGTCCCCTTCAGAACAAAAGGAAGCCTTCCTGGCTGCCGACGAACGGGGTCCCGACACGCTGACCTGACTGAGTGGTACCTCCGCGAACGAGGCCATCTCCGACAGCCTTGGGACTGAGTCGATAACCGGCGGATCCTCCGACAACCCCACACCCTCCGCATCCGACACTATATTGATGAACGGAGGGTCCGAGACCTCAACGAAGCGGACGTCACGCTCCGCCGAGCCTAGCGAGGAATCCTGGGTGGGCGACACCACCGTGACACGACAGCAATGAAGAGACCCTGTCCTTAACGGACGCAAGAAGGAGGTCCGGATTGACTTGGTCAAACCTATCCTTCTTGGCCTTCTTCTTTTTGCTCTTTGGTGTGGAGGGTCCTCTGACCTTAAGTCTCAAAGGCGACATACGCCTGTCTGGCGAAGGGGGAGGCGACGTACAAGTCTGCGGACGAGAACGCAAACGCGAAAAGGGAGAGAGCGAATCTCTCAACCCCTAGCGGAGTCGGAAGAACCCGGCAAATCACTGACGTGAAACACCTAAGTTGATCTAATTACACAAAGCGCGAGTCCGCAGATGAGAACGTGAATGCGAACGCGAAGGGGGAGAGAGCGAATCTCTCGAACCCCTATCGGATTCGGATAAGACGATGCACGTTTCTGAAGCGAAGCCCTATCGGCCACGGACTTGCGAATGGCCGTGACATCCCTCCGCAATTCGTGCAAAAAGCGGAGTTCATGGCGGAGCAGGCGAAACACTAACACACGTGACGTAGACGAAGGTAGTGACAGTCGAGTCACTCACGCAGGAGAGTGAAAGACGAGACACTCGCACGCGTAGCGTAGACGAGGTGAATCACTAACGCGAGACACTTGCGTAGCGTAAGAAAGTTGAAAACAAAGGCTCTGAACTCGAAGAGAACAAAGTCAATATCAAGCCCTCCGCAACTCGCGCAAAAAAACGGAGTACATGGCGGAGCCGGCGTAACACACGTGACGTAGGCGAAAGGTAGTGACAGTCGAGTCACTTACGCAGGAGGGCGAAGGACGAGACACTCGCACGCGTAGCGTAGAAGAGGCGAGTCACTAGACGAGTCGAATCACTAACGCTAAACACTTACGTAGCGTAGCGTAAGAACCAACAAACTCCTCCGATAGTTAATGGAGATAGTTGAAACAAGGCTCCGAACTCGAAGAGGAGAAAGCCAATATCAAGTAATGGTTAGTCAAGATAAGTGACTGGCGAACCAGCTTACACTGACTAAGATAACCACTTACGAGACGAGACTAATCAAATATACAAACCAAAGGCGAAAGACTAACGAAACGAATGACAAGCGAAGCGAATGACAGGCGAACCAAGTCACTGGCGAGACGATGCAAGTCAAATCGAATCGGGCCTAACGCGAGCGACGAGCCTAAGGCGATAGACTGGCGAACCGAGTGCCTGGCTTACGCGAGGCACTGGCGAGACGATGCGAGTCAAGTAGAATCAAGCCTATGGCGAATGACTGGCGAAGCAAATGATTGGCGTAGCGAGTCACTTGCGAGACGAAACGAGTCAAGTTGATTCGACCTAAGGCGATAGACTGGCGCAGCGAGTGACTGGCCTAAGCGAGACACTGGCGAGACGATGCGAGTCAAGTAGAATCAAGCCTATGGCGAATGACTGGCGAAGCGAATGATTGGCGTAGCGAGTCACTTGCGAGACGAAGCGAGTCAAGTTGATTCGACCTAAGGCGATAGACTGGCGAAGCGAGTGACTGGCGAAGCGAATCACTGGCGAGACGAAACGAACCCCACAGATTCAACCTAAGGCGATGGACTAGCGAAGCGAGTGACTGGCGTAAGCTAGACACTGGCGAGTAGATGCGAGTCAAGTAGAATCGAGCCAAAGGGGAAACTGTCGAATGGGGGTCCGCCGCGTAGCGAGTCAAATTGATTCGACCTAAGGCGATGGACTAGAGAAGCGAGTGACTGTCGTAAGCGAGACACTGGCGAGTAGATGCTAGTACAGTACAATCAAACCAAAAGCCATAGCGTCAAATTTAAACTAAAACAAAACTAGAAATATTTGCTGATTTATGCATGAATGTTTGGTAATCATATTTCATTATTTCCCAATTGAATGATTGACAAACAAAATATGTAAAGGTAAAAACATTCTTTGTCCATTAGTTATGTACATATGAGTAAAATGGATTTTGTGATACACCACTATATTACATGCATTTAGATTCCCTCAAAATGTTATTTTATTGCAACCTACTATTGAGAAGCATGTTTATTACATGTAATTTACATGATAGACCAAGACAAATAATTTCAGTTCAAGTTCATCAAATATAGCTTGAACATTATACAACAAAGCTGTGTCTCTGTCTCTGTCTGTCTGTCTGTCTATGTGTGTGTCTGTCTGTCTGGTTTTACTTTGAGATGTTGAAGTTATTGAGAGGGTAAGCGCAAAGTGGATATAAGTCAAGAATAATTCGCTTGATCCTTTTCATATTAAGCAGATAACTGGTAATGCTCCCGTTGAGTTGATCAAACGAAAATTTGCTACCTATCTCTTTTCATCTCACGAACCATTTACCTCTCTCTCTCTCTCTCTCTCTCTCTCTCTCTCTCTCTCTCTCTCTCTCTCTCTCTCTCTCTCTCTCTCTCTCTCTCTCTCTCTCTCTCTCTCTCTCTCTCTCTCTCTCTCTCTCTCTCAATTTGACAATTGCTCGATTTTAAATTTCTGAAATCAGGATGACTTCTGTGACGTATCAGGAGGAATCTGATTTTCGCCGATAGTCATAATTCAACGTAATTTCGAAACATTTTGATTGTTAATTTCACAAAGAAATCTTCAATAAACCAACTTAAATTTCCCATATATCGAATGTTGAGATATCCAACTAGGTAATTCCGCAGATGACAATTACACAATTATTACATAAACTTGTCTTTTTGGCGATGTAATACACCTCATAAATTCATTTAGCGGCAGTGATAATCATCATTAATTAATTTACGAGACACCGGCGGAATAGCTGTCTAGCCGGCCCCGCCTGTCGCTTATCACAGTCACGCCTCAGTGAGCATTTACAAAATGAATCGCCCAGTTGATTGCGCTAGTGTTAAAATGGGTGAATTAAAATCGTTTTAATTATCAATTGCAAGTGTATATTTTCTGCTCAATTGATTCCGATGTACAATATACGTAGAGGTAATCATCTGTAATTCTTGAGAAAAATGCATTTCATCAGATCTTTAAAAAGCCAAGGATTTCATATTAAATGAAGTAGCACATTTCAAAAATAAGATAATTTCAAGGAGACACTTGTTCCTGAATGATGATAACAATATAACTTAGGATTGATACGTCAATACTCTGGGTCTTCAAGACTCCCGCTATGCCAAAACCATTATTTGTGTGCGTTCCATGGTCTTAGAAACATGGCAAATCAAGGTCGCAGTATGGATTTTAATAATAATAATAATAATATATATATATAATAGTTCTTTTTTTTATATATGACTTCATGTATCCCTTACTTTTGGCTTTTGGCTAATCTCTCTTTGTTTACACACTCTGGCCATATATCGTTTTCATCATCATCACCACCATCATCATCATCACCACCATCCTCTATTCATCATCATCATTTTAGCCATGCCTTGTGTGTATATTATTATACAGGTACTATCAAATAAGGAAATATTGTATGAGACCACAAGAAAGATAACAGAAACAATCATGTCTATATGATTTTGTTTATTTTTTAACAGAACTGTTCCAAGTTTTCTTTTATCCTCTCAACTCGGTCGATGTGGAGTCAATGGGCGTCAGTTTACTCTGAAAAAAAAATCCCCTAAACAATTGTCAAATTCTCCATTACAGTGATGTACACATCAAAGATTTATTGTCAGCAATTGTCAATTGGTCTACCTACGTTACGAAGTCGTGTCTTGCCAACATAGCTGCTTTGTCAGTCTTTGAAAGACACTGGTTTAAAATAGGTTTCAATAGAAGTCTATCAATGTCTGCCAAGTCGTCTCTTGTAAACATGAGTTTCTTTCTCCGTCCTTGCTATGAATAAACTAAACAAGACAATCAGAAGTCAAACATGCAGGAAACTTGATCTTCAGTGAATACAATATTTCTTATGTTCAATGGCTAGTTATTTACGTCTGTCGTTATGCTATTTTTATAACACAATTCTTTAAAAACAATTATTGTCATTGTTTATCTTTAACGTCTTTGCCAACTTACCATGTTCCTGTGGATCGTGATCGATCAGGATGACATCGTCAACACTTCGGGCAATCTCGTCATATTCCGGTAATTCCCGTACCAGTCGTACAATCTCGTCAAAGGTTATATCAGTATTTTCGAATTGCTCGTCCAAATCAACATCGTCAGCAGGCAAGGCGTCTGAAATTAAAAGGAAAGGTTACAATTAAGCTCTGCATTTAATTACCTAAAATTTAAGTTATGGAACATAATTTAGTTCGAATCACTGTCGTGAACATATAAGGCATCTGATACTTATAATTATTGACGAATCACAATATCTATGTGTAAGTGGCTAAATTAATCTTTAGTTTGTGTACAATCTGATATGAAGTCTTCCATGTTTTATAACTACATATTCCATATTAACGACGTTACAAATGTAGCTCTATTCTTGTTTTGGATAAAAAGATTGTCAACGTTTATGTCCAACAAATATGGTCAAAATGCCTCAGTCCTAATGGCATCAAATATACACTTGGTCGATATATGGCATGCAGCAAAATGACATTGTGGCAGATTTGTCTAAGCATGTCTTATTTGTGAAAATATTTGAATAACCAAGCTCGTCAACACAGTGTATTTCATTCATAAGTATATAATTTTAGACTTGTTATATGAATGGTATTATTATTTTCTTATACATGTCTTGTTATTGTCATGAAGGAAAAGCATCTCCATGAAATTCTCTGCCTTTTGAAATGTGCAACTTTTATTATGTTCATGGTACGGTGAATACAGTTAGGTGATCTTTAAACATTTATGATTACATTATGAGATGAGCACGCCTATAAATTGCTTCTACACAAATAGAATAAGAGATAATTATGATAAAAATCCACAAAATTTACCACTTAAAAATCATGTGAAAATACACTTATATAATGGATAAATCAATATCAATTAACTTCATTAAACATGAAATGACTGTTTTAAGCATTCGTAAACTTTCATCAATCATGATAAAAGAAAATAAGAAATATAAACCTCTCTTTCCAAATCCTGGAAATCCTCGAATTCTTGGAATTCTTGGCAAAGGAATTCTTGGCAAACGAATTCTTGGAAAGGGAAGTCTTGGAATAGGAAGTCCTGGAATACGAATTTGTGGAAGAAACCATGACATGGTTTGGACAACCATGCATGACAGCACTAGCAATAAAACGAGCTTCATCTTGGACTGTGGATACGTCTGGAATTAAAGAAAACATTATTTGAAAGTAATGTCGCCATCTTCTTGAGTTCATGGCTACCGGCATCTCTGGAAACTATCTAGTAGCAATCACCTACTACAACCGTTAGTTAAAGATAATCTGTTGTCTTCAAATTCGTACCCTTAAAATTCCTAACAAGCACTTTTCAACAAAATGACATTATCCAACGCCAAAAACTATCACTTGAAAATTAATAAAAAACAAAGAAGAGGTCATAGTTTGTGATAATTAATTAGATGTCAACAGAAACATGATACAGTTTAATTCTCTTGATCAACATATTTCAGTGTGGTTGATGAAACTCGCTGTCAACTTGATACAACAATGTCATGGTAGCACTGACAAGCTTAAAGATCGAGTTTGTTGATAGACAGACCGGAAAAAATTCATTTCATTGAGATAGTTACACTAAGTTTTAATAATAGAAACATATTTTTTGAGTACTCAAAAAGTTTGAATTCAATTAATTAGTTCCTACATTTCATGAAAGAACTGTTTTACCCAAGTAGGTAGTTTTCTTGAATTGTATAATCAGTGAGAAAATAAATATATATGTGTCATTGCTGGCTGGTATAATTACACTAAAATACCCTTTAACAGGTAAAATGTCAATAATGTGTTTATTCACAGGACATTTAGAAACAATTTTAATGTTACACTCGTCAAGTTCATTGCTGTGTGACAAGGGTAACTTACAGGACGAAAATATTTGGGAAGAGACACTTTCATGTGGGTTGCTATGGCGACTGGTGAAATTGACAAGCCAGCATGACTTGGAAACTATTGTTGTGCTGATTAGAAAGTAATTAAGAGAGATTTGTTTAATGGCATTAGATTATTTTGATGCACGTTCATCGAGGGGGGGGACCGAATTTCATAAGATTATCATGAACATAATTTCGCATATGTCATATCAGAGATAAAATATTTCTCTAGCGATTGACATCATGAGTATTTTTTGACAAAAATAACGTACTCTTTAACTTGCATGTTCACACAACGAACAATTTAATTTGCTTTGAGCTTGGATATGATGTCAAGATCACTTAAATCTAATCGGCTCTGTGACTCCGTGTGTTACACTCTTTCTCCTTTTTGAGAAGATTTCGTTAAGAGAATAAAACGAATAGTACATGAGATGTATCGTTGTGTTAATGAAGGTCAAGGTCACAAAACTCCAAGAAAACCTTAACCTTCCTATCGTGAACTTATCTGCTAATTATGAAGAGGATCCAAGGAAGTATCATAACTTATTCCACGTTGTACCCTCTCATAAACATCTCAAAATAACAAAGATATATATATATATATATATATAAATAGAATAGAGTCGTTTCTCACGTGAAGTAAGGTTATATATAGAAAAGAGTAAACATCAGATGGGTTTGACTGGATCAATCTTCTTTAATACGATGAGCTCATTTCGACCAGTATATCGGTATTTTCAAGTATTTTACATACTGATGTTTACTCTTTTCTATATATATATATATACTCTAAGAAGATAACTGAGGACTTGGAGCTAATGTGTCAATCTTCTATAGGTTATGATATACAGAATATTCCACCTACAAAGATAATTAAAAACCTATAAATACCAGAACATGTTCTATAGAAGTGAAAAAGTGAACAATTACTTACTTACCTTGCCTGCCAAACCGATTAAAGCTGTCAGGAGTGGTGATCTTATATAGCATAGATAAAGCTTGAGGGAAGATCACAGATGATGCATGCGTTGGTTGAGGTGAGAAAAACTTTCATACCTTTCCCTGAAACCCTTAGGTTGCCAAAAGATGATTCGACTGATTTTAGTCGTTTACCCGATTGTTGATGTGTGACTAGTGATTGCTTTACAAGACAATAACAGCAGAACAAAAGCTCATCGAAGTCTCATTTTTGTTCAGAGTTTTATTAAAAAGGAAAGTATAAGTCAAACACAAGTGTAGAAAGTATTGCAAATTTAGATTTTCTTCCGATGGTTTCAATGCATTTTTAAACAAAATTTTCTACATGCATTTACATTTTACGTACATATGCACATGCACAATTCCTGCACATCAACATTAACTGAAAAATAAACTTATGTTTATAAGAAAATATAGTTTAAAGGCGCTGTAGCACGTTTTTTGCAAATTTTATTTTTTCAAATTTCCCATTTATAATGATAGTTTATGTCATTTAAATTTACTTCAGAGGGTAAAACATCTTATTACACAAACCAATTATCCGTAGTGGTAATAACGGTGTTGCGTATAAAGCAAAAATTGCATGGCGGCCATTTTATTGTGAACACAATTTATTATTTCGAATGACAAAAACGATTCCCGTGGCTTTACGGAACCATGTACACTCATTTGTAACTTGTCTTTTCGAAGAGAGAAGGGTGTTTTACTATTGGTGACATTATTTTTCAAATACATTTCATCGACTTATTTGAGCGAAAAAACGTGCTACAGCGCCTTTAACGTTCATAATGATACGATGGGCTGAAAAGAGCCAAAGTAAAGCTTTGCACTTGATCACAGATGCTACATGCGTTGGTTGAGGTGAGAAAAAGCTTTCATACAATATTCTCTGTTTTCCTTAGGCTGGGAAGATGTGATACCTGATTTCAGGTGTAGTGATTCATTAACATACATTAGCAATCCTCCAGGTTGTTGATGTATATCTAACTTAAACAATATAAATTATAACATAAAGGGTAAATCGGGTAAATATAATGCAAGGATTTAATGATGGAACATGGTTCATTTAGGTAACAAAATTAATTTATGTATTTCGAAAGTGCCGGTCTAAGACCAACTTCCAAATGCAAGGCATAACTCTTGCCAGTTTCCATTACTGGTTGATTTAGGCCTTGCAGTGTTTCCTTAAGATATCTGTGCTTGAAAATCCGGGCCCACTATGTATTTCAGGTGCAGCGGTCCACTATCTTGGCACAACAAAGCGAGGGAAATACTGCAAGGCCTAAATCAGCCAGTGATGGAGACTGGCAAGAGTTATGCCTTGCATTGGGAAGTTGGTCTAAGACTGTTACTGATGCTTTCCCTAAATGTTACAAGTCTATATGCACATCTTTAGCTGAGAATTGAAGATGAGCAGAAATACAGGAACTGAACGGTCTTCCATTGAATATCATTTGATAAAAGGGTTAAATATTTGTTACATCAGGATGTAAGTTAGCTTAATGCCAAGTCATTCACGAGTTTGATCAACATGATAATTGTTATTCTCATGACAGATAAGATCAGTGTTATTCTCCTGAAAGATAAGTTTAGTGTTATTTTCCCGACAGATAAGATCATTGTTGATCTCCTTACATATAAGATCACTGTTTTCTCCTGACAGATAAGATCATTGTTCTCCTGACAGATAAGATCATTGCTGTTCTGGCAGATAATATATTTGTTATTCCCCTAACAGATAAGACCGTTGTTATTCTCGTTGAGATAAGATCACTGTTTTCTCCATACAGAAAAGACCATTTTTATTCTGACAGATAGGATCATTGCTGTTCTGATGGATAAAATCTTTGATGTTCTCCAGGCAGACTATGCCATTGTGCATATAATTTCACTATAGTAAAAGTATTGTTCAAAAAGAATATTGTAACCTTGACCTTCATTTCAAGGCCTGAACCAGATTTTGCCGTTTTACCGGATTATTTTTTTCATAACTTAAATGACGCTTCTCCGAAGAAGGCAAATAACTGATTAGATGTTGGTGATCTTGACATTATTCTCAAGATCACAACAGAACTTTTGAATCTTTTGGTATTTGACCTTGCATGTTAAGCTTGTCAGCAGGATAAATCAAGAACTGTTCACTGAATTGTCATCATATTGGTGGATGAATCGGGGCAAATTCAAATTTTGGTGGCCTGGACATTACATTTTAATGTTGAAGTATTAATGTTCGGTGGGATATATAAAGCAACCAATCACATGGACTTCCCCCGCCAGTTTGCATCACTGCCTAGTTATACCTTGCTGCATTTCGTTAACTTGTATGTGTTAGCGTAGCAGCTCCCACTCAGTTGTTCAGGTGCATTGCGCTGCGACGCTGGTACAGACATGTTAATGAAATGCATCAATTTACCCAATGTTGGAAGATGGCGCTAGATATGACTTATGAGGGAAGCTGATTTTTAACAAAATACCCCTGTTGAGCAAAATATCTCCTGAAATGGAACGGCCAACTTTCCATAAAACGACTCTTCAAAGCACTACCTGGACCCCTGGTATAAAAGGTCGACTCATCATGCTTCTGGCTTGAACAGATGTTGAAAACCCGAATAATGAGTACAATCCCCTTCGAATTACTTAGTAGGTGATTAGGATATATCTATGGACTCTATCTTTGACACATTCTGTTTCATTTACAACTAATGAGATTCTTATCAAAGACGTCCTATAATATAGGTGTCAAAAGCTCTTTATAATTTACTGTTGGCGTTTGGATAGGAGCACCCCTTTAAGATATCAGGTTATCGATTTGATGTATATGTTAAAAGATCCAGATGACATATTGACAATAAGCCATATGCAATGTACTGATCAACCTATTGATATTACTTTGTTATTGAATAATGGTTGTGTGAAATGTATATAGGCAGTCTGCGTCCACATAGTGTTTATTTTATCGATAGACATAGTGTAATATAATGTTTTGATAAGGTCATTTCTATTGGATTTTCTGTTAATGATCATGTAAATGTTCATTAGTTATCATATTTATTGTGGTCTATTATTTTGCTTTAGGAGTCCATCTTTATGATGAAAGCCAAATCAGAAGAGAAATATATTTAATAGATAACAAATAAAGAGAAAAAGTAGTATAAAAATGTACAGCTTCAAAAAGATCAAATAGTATATATGAAAATATATGCTAGTTTACGGATGACTGGTTGATAATCACTTTTCAATATTTCCAGATTGTGCAATTGACAATAAAATATTTAGGTAGAAAAGTAGTTGTGGCCACATAGAAATATAATTTGTGACAGCTTTATTAACTGTATTTTAGTTTTTTTCGGGTGCATTAGATCAGATCGTTCGAATGGGTGTCGACTGCGGAGTAACGTTCACGGGGGAGCTTATTGTGGTCGATTTTCGAGTTTGAAGAGCTATCAAACTTATCATAGGGGTCACATATGGTGGAAATCAGCCGGGTTTTGCGGAGAAATGTATAGGTGATAGGTTCGTACGCTCATTTGCATAGGCGTCGGAACAGGGGGGGCCCGGGGGGCCGGCCCCCCCCACTTCTGAAACTGGGGGGGGGGGCCCCCCACTTTTCACCCACGAAATTTTTTTATTCAATAGCGCTTTCTAGGAGCAAATAGTACGTGTCAATTTTGAAGAAAATTTCTTTTCTCATACTATTTTTTCAGAAACAGATAATATGACGAGTCCTCACCCTATTTTTAACACTAATATGGATGAAAATTTTGATCCTACAGCATCTTCTAGTGAATACGACATGGCAACCCTAATTTTCAGACGAAATTGAAAACAATGTTGTTCCTATAGCTGTGTTTGGTGGGAGGAGGGTGCTTTGATACGTTTTTAATACGTTTCAAAATTCGAAAAGTGTACCCCCCCCCCCCCCCCCCCCCCCCCCCCCCCCCCCCCCTCCCCTAGCTTTTTAAAAAATTTAAAATGTTTCCTGGGAGCAAATGGTACTTTTCACACCAAATTTGGAAAGAATTTTTAGCTCAACATGATTGAATGGCATGGCATTGCGTCAGGCGTCCGTCCGTCCGTCTATAAACTTAAAAATCTTAAACTTATAATCTATAAATCTCTTTTCATCTTCTCAAGAACGAAATGGCCAAGAAAGCTGAAATCTTGTGTACATACTCCTTAGCAAATGGGGATCTTAAATTGCAGAGTTTGTGGCCCTGGTGGTCCTCAGATGCCATGGCCCAAAAAACCTATTTTAGGCTTTTTCTCCAGAAGTAAGAGCTAAAAAGTTGAAATATCGACTCCTAAGATATTTGGGATTGAAGTTGTACATTTGGTGACCATGTGACCCCTAGTAAGGACAACATTGGCCACTCCTGAAAACGTTTTAGCTCATCAGACCTGACCTCAAAAACCTATAGCGGCTGTCACAACCCGTCGTACGTGCAGCTGCGTGCTGTCTACCGACAAAAACGTGAGGTAAATTGGGGAATTCGTGCGTCCTCGGTACCGACGCCGTACCGATTTTGGACAAATTTGGAGCACGCAGACTCGTCGTAGAACTTTTAGTGCATGCAGAACTTTCGCTGCGTGCAGTCTACGAACGGGCTGCGAATTTTCCTCTGTACGATCGACGTGCGTGCCCTGTACGACAACCGCACGCACAACGCACCGACATCGTGCGTTTTTTTCAAGCTTACCCACTCACACTTTCTCTACGAACGAGAAGTTGCAAAGAAGTCGCAAAGAAAGTGCTCCTCAGCTGCAGCTAAAAAGGCAGAACTCCTGTGCTGCTATCTGAAGTTGCTCTTGCAGCATCAGGACCCGGAGCGGTGGAATGGGCGGCATCTTGTGGCGCCAGCACATGTGACAATGTGTACCAAGCACCTGTCAATCGGGCGGGAAAAACCTCATTGCACTCGCACGCACTTACAACGTGCATGGTGTCAGGACACTGTACGTGAGACGCACAGCCCCCGTACGACAATGTGACAATCGCACATCACACGCACGTTGTACGCACGTTGTCCGCACGCCACACGCACGTACCACGTGCGCATCGTACGATGCACGCAGCTCCTCACTGCCAGACGTGTCGACGGGCCACGTACGTTTGACGTGCTTACAACGTGCGTGTTGCGTGCGTTGGCAAACTCCCTCTCTGTTCTTGATAAATCCACCCTACGTTTTCAGAAAAACGTAGCGACCGTGGCCTCCCCAAAAAACGTACGAACGAATTGCACGCACGATGGGTTGTGACAGGGGCTTATTTCGTCTTTCTTCTCTAGAACCAGCTCTGTAGTGACTACAGACAGTTGGCATCTCGTGTACATACTCCTACTGTCACTCCTTAGATCATGGATATCTTGATTAATAAGGGCCCAAAGAACCACAGCATTAAAACCTATTTTCGTCTTATTGTCCAGAACCACTGATTCCAGAGAACTGGAATCATTAGTACAGTTAGCTTGGCAAGCGGAGATTCTGATTCATATATTCGGTGACAAACCCAAGGACTATATTTGTCTTTTTCTCCAGAACCAGTAACTCTAGAGAGTTGAAGTTTTGTGTACAGACACCTTGGCAAGTGGGGATTATAATTTATAGATTTGGTAACTTTTGGGTGTCATGGTTTTATGATCTTCTACAGAATGAAAAGTCTTTGTATTGGTCTCTTGGATTATGAATTGTAATTTTTCAAACAATATGTCTAGTGTTTATTTAAAACCTGATTTTCGACATCATTTTGGATGCTATTTCAGGATTAATTCTGATCGAACTGAGATATGAATGTTCTTTCTCAGGCTCTGGAACAAGTCAAACTTGTCCACTTTATTTCCATTTTATCGTGACTTCCGTTGTCTTGTCTGCAAATATTGAAGCTCATCCCTTGCAATTACAACTATATGGTCCTGAGTACCCTAACACACGCACTCAAAAATTCCAAATTGTTGCCATTATATATGGACTAATCGTGGCCTAGTGTAAACGCAGCATATGCAGATTAAACATTTGTAATGATTATTATCCGAAATATTAAGAACAAAAGCACTAGGAATATGATACATGCTAACTTTAAACTTTCTCGCGAGTATAGGTCTCTGTCCCGTTCACAGCTAGGACATACTGTCCTTTCTCTCAAAATGAATGATTTCTATTATAATTTCTTTTAATTTCCGCCTTTAAAAATGTGTTAACGTTGCTTATTCTATTCAGGTGCATGTTTCAGTTCAAACACATTTTCAAATGTTCATTTCTGATTTGATCTAGGTACAATTTGGTGTATTTTTTTTTTTACATAAAATCGATTTTTTACAGCCACACCTGTGTTAAGGTAAGGTCACGTGACTTTTTTTTGGCCCAAAAGCAAGGTCACGTGACTTTTTTTGGCCCCAAAGCAAGGTCTCGTGATTTTAAATTTAAATAATCAGTGAAACACACTTTAAATCCCATCCAAAATGACTAAGATTTTCGTGACGCAAACACCCCCCCCCCCCCCCCCCCCCCCCCCCCCTCCTGAGAAGCTAATTGGGCCCCCCACTCAACACAGACGGGGTATTCTGACCCAAGCACGATCCACCCCCCGCTCTCAAGAAAAAAAATTGGGCCCCCCACCCCAAAAACCGTTCCTACGCCTATGATTTGGGAATGTCACCAATTCTTAGCGTACATTTTGACCTAATGTTGAATGGACCCTTAGATCGGTAATATGGCTGCCCTAGCTCCTTTACTCTATGTCATAAAGGGTGTAGCTTTTTTACCTACGTTTTATCTACTTTTTAATTACGACATCGAGCTCCTGTGGGTGCATCCAGTCTTCATATATAGTAACTTAATATTTCTTGGCTAAAATTTATTATTTTAAAGCAAATTTATTAAAGGATATCTAAAAAGCTTCCCCTTTCATATAAAGTTTCATATCAAGTTTCATATCGAGTGAAATAATTGTAATAATTATCTCGTGCCTTGAGTCACATGTTTATTTATCTAATATCCACCTTCACTGTTTCATACAAGGTTTATAGATATTATATTTAATAGAAATAGATTGGCTAACAAGCCTAAATAGACGTGTTCTACACATATGACTTGTAAAGGAGGTTGAAGAATTAATCATCTAAGATTTAGTTTAGATATCCATCCATAAATCTCTGGTGACGTCACTTTCTGTCTGACCAGGGTTTTCTTTACCGACTACTAGTTGTTTACCGGACATTCCTGGGGAAAGCCCCTGGAATTTCTGCAGAAACAAAATGACTGGTGCTAATGTGCTTTGAATGGCTATTAACATTTGAATGTTATTTTTAAAAATCTTTCATTGTATATATTTCTCTTATCATATTATACAATTTTTAAATATCACAAATTTGAAAACTCACAGTTTCTATTGATCATGCTTGGTTCCGATCTCAGGACCCTTCGCTTGTCAAACAAACACTCTTATCAATTGAACAACGAAGCACCGTGATAACATAACTGATTGTCTGTCAGTATAAATCCAAGGGCCTCTCGGACAAACTGTCCTGGTATTTTCCACCTTTGGTTGTAATCTTTACATACAATTTAATTCAATGTATCGCACTTAGTTATTTCCAAACTTGACAGAACAATACTAGAATTCGATTAGGATGCCCTTGATTTAAATCAACTCTTTGAATGGGTTTCTTTATTTAAACATAAATCCAAAACACATAAAACAAGAAAAGCCTTTAAAAAGGCATGGTTGGAGGCATCTTGTTAAGGCTAAAATATATTATAAAAAGGATATGTATGTCATATGTACATATAGCAAAATGAAGCCTGCATTATGGTCATTTTGGGGGGTAAAAGCTTTGATTAATAATCACACAATTAGTTATTCAATTCAAAAGTCGCAAATAAAAGAATTTTACCTCGATCATTTAAGTTGTGTATATGCTTTTCAATTTACATACATTATTTATTCATAAATAAAATAAAATTATATATAATCTATCATTTGAAAATTTGAAAATGAAAGTGAACATTCAACTTCCCCGATTTATTTTAAGCGCAACTCCCTGGTGCTTTTGCTCCAATTTTGAAGTAGGCCTATGTTATGAAATTGATCAAAACGTTGTTGACAGTTGTGTAATTGTTAGATTCAAGCAATAAGAATATGTAGGCATATTTCCCCTGAAACAAGCAGTCAACCATTTGTTTAACATTTGAAAATTTAAAGTGTACCAATTCGATTGATTATGAAGCATATTCTGTTTATCTGTGGAAGGAAGGCATATGGACCTTTTTTAAAGAGCCATCACGGATGTTGATGAAAATATCAAAATTTCTCCAAAAATCTATCTCCGTGAAATAAATACACTTAATTTTTCCCTAATTTTTCCAACTTAAAATAAACCGAGAAATTGCATTAATTAGTAAAGGTGTTTTCCAGTCTAAATATAGATCTAGTCTATTATTTTCAAGCGCAAAGCATTATGGTCTAGCTCACACACAGTAAACAAAGACACGAAAGAATTAAAAAAAATATGAGCAATGAAAGAAATCGAAATATATAATTTTTTGATGGTTATTTATTTACCATTTTATTTAAGTATGTATTTGCTACAGATATTGGAATAATTGTCTTACCCAACTAGGTATTTTGCATGAATTTTATAATTAATGAGAGTAAAAATTTGTCATAATTTGCTGGTCTTATCTGAATAAAAAGAACATTAAACAGGAAATAATGTGTATATTCTCAGGACATTTAGAAACATAGTTTGTAAAGCAATCGTCACATTCAGTAGTGTGTGACAAGGGTACTTTGCAAGAGCGACGCGTGAAGCACGTGCAGCACATGGGTTGTTATGGCGACTTGCGCTAGAGACGAGCCTTCACGCTTCGGAAGCGCTCGCTGTTTGTGTAGTACGTATTACGCAAAAAAGAGGACTCTGTTTATATACGTCAGATACCTGTAGCGCGCGCTAGTCGAAGTGATACTTCTCTTTGAAACCAAATTGCAATATATTGTCGTGATATGAAAATTATTTAACATATGCCATGTTGTAGATAAAAAAAAGTCTCTGGCGAATGACGTTATAAGTATATTTTCCAAAAATATGAAACACTAACATCCGTGATGGCTCTTTAATACAAGGATAATGGCCCGCTATCCTCATGCTTGGTGCTATCAGTTTGGACATAAATATGGTTCTATCCAAAATGTGCTTATACATGTACAAGCTATACTATCATTAATTCAATAACAGTACATTGAGTAGGCCTACCATTATGCAAGTCTGATTGGCATTGAAAATATTGATATCTGAGTGGAAGGTTGGTGTGTTGATTGACAACCACTATTATCGTTTAGTATATGCTTGCTCTGCGCGTATAACATTAGCTTGTAAAGTTTCTTGGACTTTCCGAAACTGCAGTGCGAAATTATGCACTTGAATTGGTACATGTCTGCTCATGGAGGTGTAAAATGGCTTTGAATTGAAAAATCTTATGTTTACTGACATTCAGACTCAGAATAACACAACGGTCGTTTCTATTTTAGATGTTTAGACAAAATCTCTTTTCGCAGTAAAAGGGGATAATTATTTCGGATAACCCACATGGTCACGTGGTTACAAATTTGTTACAGCCGTGTTCGTTGGTCATATGCTTTTTCCAAAGTATGAAGAGGCCAAGCATGATTGGCCGAAGTTTTAATTTTGAATATTCCAACAGTAATATAGCGTGAAATCCAACTGCGTATCAGGTTGGAGGCGGTTTGCGCCTCCAACCAATAACCTTATTGGAAATTGTAATGTTATTTGCAATTTCTTTTGTATTTTCTTCTTTTGTTCCTTAGTGGGAGTTGTGTTCCGTGATTTTTACTATACCTATTATATTTATAAGCACTCAGGATAATCTATTTAAGTTAAACTATTAAATATTGAAATGTGTTATGGAACGACAAAAATGACAACAGAAATAATCATGAGTTTATGCTTTTATTTTCTCTTGAACAGCGTGTCCCAAGTCTTCTCTATAAAAAAAATGGGACAATTGGCGTCAGTTTACTCTGAAAAATAAATGAAAACAATCAGCAATTAATCTATTACAGTGATAAAATAAACATGTAACATTAATGAAAGTATCTATAATTTCAACGAAATGGTTGTTTCCTGTAAGTCTAATTAATATGAACTAATTCTGTCAAATATGTAGGAAACTGAATCTACTAGCGAAAATAGTATTTATCATGTTCTTTGGAAACCAGTTTTTAATCCAAGTGCTTCTGTCAAATTTCTTTTCATTTGTATATAATGTTTTTCTCTCAATTTTTCTACTGTCAATGATCATCTTTAAAGTTTTGCTGAACTTACCATGTTCCTGTGGATCGTGATCAACCATGCTGACATCGTCAACACTTCGGGCAGTCTCGTCATATTCCGGTAATTCCCGTACCAGTCGTACTAAATCTTCAAGATTAATCTCGGCATCTTCGAAATGCTCCTCTAAATCATTATTGTCAGCAGGCACAGCATCTGAATTTGAAGACAAATGTTATCTTATAACGCTGCATTTAATAATCTCTTATTTGTATAATGAAACAAGTTTAGAATTACGTTAAAAAGGGAAAGTTCTATAGCCGTTTTATCGGCAGCTTCCGCCATTTTGGTTTCTTGGCATTTCGTCAAATGAAAGCACGTTATATTTAACCTAATTTTAAAAATTGTAATAAAAGAACATATACACTTATAGGATATTCACAAAGTAACACATAACGTATCATAAAACTAACTAGGATTACCTAAGGGCAATACCTAGATCTTCAAGACTTCTACTTAACCTTGAGTCCCATATTTGACTTGAATGCTCTTTAATTTTATCAGAACAAAAGTATTATGTGACGCCTACACTAAACTCACGGGCAAAAGAAAGTATAGGTACAACAACGCAATATATTTTAATCAACGAGTGATGAACAAGATAAAAATATAGCTACACAATGTCTCTAAGGGCAAACTAACGTTGTTTGTAAATTTTGAAACATTATTTGTTCATAATTCTGAAAAACGTGGCTTTTTAAAAATCGTCGTTATAGAATCTCCTTAACCAGACGAGATAGGTGGAGTGAAATAGGGCTCTCAGACTTGTTTTTTAACGTCCTACAGCAACGATGCGTCATTGATTTAAAGTCAAAGGAAGTACATTATAATGTCGTTACTATCTTGTACTTTTCCATATTTCAAAACATTTTACCTCAAATACCCAGAATTATTTCCCAAAATACCTTTTGAAATAGCTATTTCAGTACCCAATGTTTGATCGACAGATATAAAATATCAAGTATCATACTCTCATGAACGAAATTGTGTATATCTCTTAACGAGTGTATGTCCACATTGTGCCCAGACTATCAACACTTATATGATAATGATATGCTATGGAATTGTTAAGTTGGTTTTTTAAAGACATTGTCATAACTTTATTCCAGACAGAGTTATGTCACTTTGAACAAGGAGCCGATAACTGAACATTTAAAAAAGGACCATCTTCAAGGGCAGATAACTTTAGTTTTAGGACGAAATTCAAAATTCGAGCTAGCGCATTTTGTTGAGCAGTTATTCAGCTTTAAAATCAGCTATAAAACATACCTGTATGTCATGCTGTGATTTAAAAAACTGCGAAAGTGCACAAAATATTAAGTTTTTTCGAAATAGCAAAAATCCATTATTACGGCCGAAAACCAGTATAGTCCTAATCGCTAAAAATGTTGTTCCCCACAAAGTGGTGATAGTTTTGTGAAAATATCTTGATTAGTTCTTGAGGTTTAAATTTTGAATTTCAAGGGGAGATAACTCGTGAAAGAAGTCGAACATCTAAAATCGGGCTTCGTAGTGCACTAGTTCAGGCTGTTCTGTTTGCATGCAAGGTCGCAGTCTCAATTAAATCAACTTGATAATCCATAAATATCCTCTTCTAAATAAATTGATGCAAATATTAATTTAAAGTAATATATATATATATAATACGGTTTCATACACATTCGCTTTGACATCCGTCTAGATTCCAAGCTTTCTTGGCTTTGAGACGACCCCTTCTTTTGAGAATTTCATTTCACCGTATTTACTATAAAAATGGTTTATCGATTGAGCTAATGACATAAATTTAAGTCTAAAACGTTGTAAAAAATATAATAAGAGATAAGCTATTTTATTGCATAATGTGAATTAACGAACTCGGAATCATATGCCTATGTTCTTTCTCCAAACAGTATAGCGATGATCAAGTTAATAAGGAGACTACGGTATTGTATGTTAACGGTTATCACGCAATTCATGTGTATTTGTGAACTCTTCCAAACACAGTTCATACCCCCTTGTCACACAAAACAATAACAACCACTGCAAACTATGATCGTTTGTTAAACTATTTTTTCCTAAGTTAAAACAAATTCTAAAATTAAATTCTTACTGGCGGGGTTAAACTATGCAGGTTCACAAATTTCATTTCATCACATTAAATTTACCTTTCTACTTAACTTGAAATTCATCAGTGAAGGTAAATGGTAGCAAAATGACATAAGATCAGATTTGAATAAGCTTGTCTTTAATCCGTCTATCAGCTATTTGTCTTTATCATGACAATTTTTGATTAATCAGCCTCTTCAACACAGTTTATCTAATTCTTAAATACAGTTTTAGATTTTCTATTTTAATTATTCTTATTTTTCTTATTTTTTTTTATTGAATCTCAAATAAGGAAAAATATCTCCATGAAATTATGTAACTATTGTAATTTGCGACGTTTATTGTTTTATTAGCCATCCTGGATACAGGAGGGTAATCTTAAACATATATAAGAATATGAAAATATGAAATGTATGTAAACTCCATTATTTCACAATTTATACAGATTTGTCTTCTGGTTCTACACAAATAAGAGATAATTTAATCAAATTTACCACTTTCAACATATGTACGATTGATACATCAGTATTGACTAACTCAATAATTATTGGTTACTTGAACTTTGAAATTTGTAAATCATGATGAAATAAAAAAGAAATAGATACCTCTCTTTCCAAGTCGAATAGGGAATCTTGGAAATCTAGGGATTCTTGGTATTCGAATTCTAGGGATTCGAATACGAATCCTCGGAATCCGAAACCTGCGCCGCCCCCATGACATTGTTTGGACAACCATGCATGACAGCAATAGCAATAAAACAAGCTTCATCTTGCACTCTGGGTACTTCTGGAATTAATGAAAACATTATTTGAAAGAAATCTCGCCATCTTCTTGAGTTGTTGACTACCCACACATCTGGAAACCTCTCCTTTCTTTATTTATAGTCTATTTTCTTCAAATTCATACACTTAAAACATCAGAAAAGAACTTGTCACTAAGCTTGCATTGACCTCCGCCCAACGTTATCACTTCAAATCAAAGAGAAACAAAGTAGAGGTCAATTTATGAAAATTAACAGGAACATGTTGGATCAACATGTTTCAGTGTGGTTGATGGAATTGAAATAAAACTCACTGTAACTTGATATAAAAATGACCAGGCAGTGCTGACATGGTTAACATGCTTAACACTCATAAATAAAACCGAATAAAGACAAGAACATGTTCTATGGAAGTGAAAATTCATTTACTTACCTTGCTTGCCAAACCGAAGCTGGTTAAAGCTGCCAGTGGTGATCTTATATAGTGTAAGTAAAGCTTGAGGGAAGACCACAGATGATGCATGTGTTGGGTGAGGTGAGAAAAGCTTTCATACCATTCCCTGTGACCCTTAGGTTGCCAAGAGATCATCTAACTGATTACAAGGGTCACACATTTTAGTAATTTGATGTATACTGATTAGTGATTACTTATTAGACAATAATAGCAACCCGAATGCTATCAAAACTCGTCTTAGTTTCATTTTTGTTCACAGTTTTATTGAATAGGAAAGATGCAAAAGCAAAAATAGAAAACATTACAAATTAATATTGTCTGTCAAAGGTGTCGATGGTGTATTTTTAAGCAGACATAAAATACTTTTAGTTTGTACATATAAAACCAAAGTTGATGCACAATCTCTGCACACTCACATCAACTGTAAAAATAACTTGAAAATGTAGTTTAAAGGTGAGTGAGTAAGTGAGTGAGTTGGGGTTTAACGCCGCTTTCAATAGTATTTCACTTATATCGCGGCTGCTAGTATTATGGCAGGGAGAAAGCCCGCAACTGCGGTGAAACCTGCGGGCAGCGGCTGGAACTAGCCGTGTAGTGTAGCATTGCACCCAAACCTTACTGCGTGTAGAACAGTTCTCTACTGCAGACAAAGTTGCCATGCCCCTGGCGGGATTCGAACCCCGAACCTCTTGATCCGAAGCCGAACGCGCTAACATAGGTACAAAGGTACATCGATTGTGTTGTTAGGGGCCGATATACAAAATGTTAAACACGGTGTGACCTTATCGAGAAATGCTGACCGTTGCCGAAACTTACAAATTTAATGTTTATCGGTTCAGCTCAGTGGCGACACAAAGGTAAAAGTAGTGATTTCTGATCGAAAACCGGACAATGCACAGCGATTGGCGCGCGTCAATCATTCAAACGTAATCTTGGAAACATTTATAACAAACAAAAAGACAATTTTGGGTTAATAATTTGTAATAGATCAAATAACTACTGTGCATGTAAATGTGGCGTCTATTTCCGTTTTCTTCACATATATAATGATGTTGCCGTATTTTCATTGGAAACTAGTAATTATGATATTTTTGGCAATTGGGGATGAATATGCAAGTTGAGTGAAATTATTTTAACTACATGTGGTATTCTGGCACGTATTAAAGCCAAATAAAAACATATGAAACAGAATGGATGCCTTTTTAATGTTCACAATGATACGAGGGGCCGAAAAGAGTCGAAATAAAGCTTCAGGTTAGATTACAGATGTTGCATGCGTACGTTGAGGTGAGAAAAGCATGCACACCGTTCTCTGTAACACTTAGGCTGGGAAGATGTGATACCTGATTTCAGGTGTAGTGATTCATTAGCATACATTAGCAATCCTCCAGGTTGTTGATGTTTATCTAACTTAAACGATAATACCATAGCTGAAAACCTTTAACAATGAAATAAAAGGTAAATCGCACATATATAATGCATTTTATAACCATAACATTGTTCGTTCAAATCATGTCTCTAAATCTAAAATCTCTAAAGTCTAAAATTCCTTTTCATTTTAAATGAGGCTCATATTAAGTAAATAAAACATTGCAAATATTCAATGTTCTTTACACTACAACAATACCATCAGACTGCAAAAGAAATAACAAGTCACTTTTAAATAACACTTGCACTGTAAGCCTATGATATTTCAGTTTGAAACTTAATAAGAAAAGTGTTTGGTGACATAAGTTCACTTTTACGCATGAAATATGTAGAATATATATCTCGGCTCCGTTCCATAGCAGCGAGCGCTTATAATCGCTCATTGATTGGTCAAGTAGCACTCATTCTCTCCTGAAGGACACGGTGCAAAACCTCAAAACTCGCTCGCTTTGTTACGTAGCGCTTCATTGAGCAATCGCGTTCAAGAGAGGTTTAAAAGTAATCGCTAATTGAGCGATTACTTTGAAACCTCTCTTGAACACGGCCCAGATTACTTTTTGCTTCATATTAGGATAGAGCGTGGTGGTTCGGAAAATTATCAGACAAATCTTCCTGGACTATTAAATACTAAGATATGAAAGCCATGATACATGCCTTAATAAAGCATAATATATTATCTATGCATATGCCTTGAATGAGACTGCTACCTCCCAAAGTAAAACAAGAAAAGCCTTTAAAAAGGCATGGTTGGAGGCATCTTGTTAAGGCTAAAATATATTATAAAAAGGATATGTATGTCATATGTACATATAGCAAAATGAAGCATATGGTCATTTTGGGGGATAAAAGTTTTGATTACTAATCACACAATTAGTTATTCAATTCAAAAGTCGCAAATAAAAGAATTTTACCTCGATCATTTAAGTTGTGTATATACTTTTCAATTTACATACATTATTTATTCATAAATAAAATAAAATAATATATAATCTATCATTTGAAAATGAAAGTGAACATTCAACTTCCCCGATTTATTTTAAAGCGCAACTCCTGGGTGCTTTTGCTCCAATTTTGAAGTAGGCCTATATTATGAATTTGATCAAAACGTTGTTGACAGTTGTGTCATTGTTAGATTCCAGCAATAAGAATATGTAGGCCTATTTTCCCTGAAACAAGCAGTCAACCATTTGTTAAACATTTGCAAATTTAAAGTGTACCAATTCGATTGATTATGAAGCATATTCTGTTTATCTGTGGAAGGAAGGCATATGGACCTTTTTTAATACAAGGATAATGGCCCGGTATCCTCATGCTTGGTGCTATCAGTTTGGACATAAATATGGTTCTATCCAATATGTGCTTATACATGTACAAGCTTCACTATCATTAATTCAATAACAGTACATTGAGTACCATTATGTAAGTCTGATTGGCATTGGAAATATTGATAACTGAGTGGAAGGTTGGTGTGTTGATTGACAACCACTATTATCGTTTAGTATATGCTTGCTCCGCACGTATAACGCTAGCGTGTAAAGTTTCTTGGATTTTCCGAAATTGCTGTGCGAAATTATGCACTTGAATTGGTACATGTCTGTTCATGGAGGTGTAAAATGGCTTTGAATTGAAAAATCTTATGTTTACTAAAATTCAGACTCAGAATAACACAACGGTCGTTTCTATTTTAGATGTTTAGACAAAATCTCTTTTCGCAGTAAAAGGGGATAATTATTTCGGATAACCCACATGGTCACGTGGTTACAAATTTGTTACAGCCGTGTTCGTTGGTCATATGCTTTTTTCCAAAGTATGAAGAGGCCAAGCATGATTGGTCGAAAGTTTATTTTGAATATTCCAACAGTAATATAGCGTGAAATCCAACTGCGTATCAGGTTGGAGGCGGTTTGCGCTTCCAACCAATAAGTGTACCAGATTTTGAAAGATGTCCACATTGTCTGAAGTTACCGCACAGGTAGGGATACTGCGGACAAGGGGTGGGGTACATCCGGACACATATTGCTTTTGCTCAAAAATCAGTTTATTGCAATGAAGTAAACATGAAAATGGAGTGAATATGAACTAATATCAAGTGTAACTATAAACTACTACTGCAGTCTTCTACTACTCTTACCACAACTTACATGACAGAACATCAAGATAAGTAATCAAATACGCAGTCCAGGATAATTAATAATACTATACAGATATCAATCAACAAATAAAAGAAAAATTAAAAGTAGTTACATGCTCCGGAAATTCAATAAAATCGTATATTTTATTTGTGACATTCAAGAGAAGGCATGGTTATGAACAGTCGACCTTGTTCCGAGGAATAAAATTTGCAAAATAATATATCTATCGGGATACGAACAGGTTCTGTAGATTCCTCGCGATTGGCGTGGAACCTACGACTGATATGAGTTCGTATCCCGGTAGATGCACTATTTTTCGACTTCGATTTTAATCAGACTGGGTTATGAAAAACAATTTTAACCAATCATACGTCGACCACTCGTTTATCGTAGCAATGTTTATAAAAGTGTCAAGATATGTACACGTCTGTCATATATATGCGTCTTTGTCGTATGTTTGACCAAACATGTGTTTAAAGTCTATTCGCTTCTTTCTACAAGTATGTCAACAAAGTAACGTTTAGAAAACTGCAATATAGATCATTACTCATTGGACTTTTGAAATAAGCAACTAGTTTTCAATGAATAGGCATTAACGGTGTAATACCGAAGCAGATAGTAAATATGCATTGAACAACATTAAAGATGTCAAAAGCAAAGGCTTTTGATTAATTTCCATGTCTGTGGAAGTTTAAAACAATCTCATATGGACGAAGCTACCCAACTGTAACTTTTTTCAGATAAATATAAATTGACAACCAGACAAGAGAGATTATACGAGAATGAAACTGTCCACACATGAGTTGTGGTTATCACTGCAAGGCAAAAATCTATTCCTAAAAAAGCAGTGAGCGCTTACGTTCTGATAGTCAGAAAATCGTCTTAGCTGATCAGACTTCCCGCTTCCCCAACTTTGGTTGTTGATGTGGCGCAAGTTTCCTCAACCAATGAAAACATCTGTTACATTTTCGGTTTGGGAGTTAGCGGGGGTGTCCGAACCATCCCACTGTCCGAACCATCCCCGCTCTCCACTACTAGCATTTTAAAATATTTCGGTTCATTACTTTTAATATTTTTAATGGCAAAATCCGTGTCTCAATACTAAATAAAAACGTTTATCAAAATGAATCAAAGTTCAATAACAAAAGATATGAGTTTATTATTGACTAGGTTTCTTGCAAATTTTATTTTTTCAAATTTCCAATTTATAATGATAGTTTATATCATTCAAATTTACTTTAGAGGGTAAACATCTTATTACACAAACCAATTATCCGTAGTGGTAATAATGATGTTGTGTATAAAGCAAAAATTGCATGGCGGCCATTTTATTGTGAACACAATTTATTATTTCGAATAACAAACACGATCCCCATGCCTTTACTGAGCCATGTACACTCATTTTTAACTTGATTTTCCGAATAGAGAAATATAGAATACTAAACGACGTCCCGTTTGATAACATGTTTATGAAACGAGTGGATGATTTGGTATTTTAACGAGCGAAAGCGATTTAAATACCGACACCATTCACGAGTTTCATAAACATGTTATCACACGGGACCGAGTTTAGTATTTTATTTATTACTCAATGATGTGAATAGCGCTGAATTGCAAGAAAATCGTTTTTAGTGACGCTTACTTGCAAAAAGGCAACCCGCTATTGCAGTCGCGCGGCTAAACTTGTGACGTCAACCAAAAACGACTATGACGTCACGCGCCGATTATGACGTTACGGCAGCACGCGGTGGTATCACACATGTGTGTAACCAACTCATTGTTATCTAATGAGTGATCTCACAATGGTTGAGTAATAAGGGTGTTTTACTATTGGTGACATTATTTTTCAAATACATTTCATCGACTTATTTGAGCGAAAAAACGTGCTACTGCCCCTTAAGAAGTTATAGTTATGTGCTATACGACATGTTATTAGAGAAACCTCAACAGCCATATGTTTAGCAATTAAAGGTACAGTTTTGCCTTGTAGGCTACTATTATAAACGTCAAACCAATAAGTTTTCAGCCTCGTACTTTGATTATAATAGTTCTGACAAAAACAGCACTTTATTTTACACATGGTTGCTGGGGCTACTCGTTTCTTAATGAGTCACAGGTTCATCTATCTAATATCCATCTTCACTGTTCTGTACATGTGTCGTGTGTAAAGGAGATTGGAGAAATAACAAATTAACATTTAGTTTATCTTTCAGTGTCTTGTGCAGGCGGCCATTTCAGGACACCATTTGAATACCACTGAAAGGGAAGCAACTCTCGTGCAATTAGTGGAATAGACTGGCCAGACTGGTTACATGAACACAAAAGAACGCGCGAGTTCGATTTTGTCATCGAAACCCTAAACATTTTTCATTAGAGAGTAATCACTCTGTTCAATGTTGCATTTGCGTGTATTTAAAGAAAACTTCAACTTTAAAATTGCAGTTGTCAAGAATTTTAATGCAGAATCAATAATAAAAAAATGACAATGTATGATAAAGAAGTTATCATAAGAGAGTTTTTTGGGGATCGTAAATATCCTGCATTAATTACGAATAAACACTATGTATGTACCTAACCAAGGCTCGCAAATTACAATGTTTATACCTAATGCAGGCTATTGACCATCCCAAAATATACAAAATGTAAATGGTTAGAAAACTGAGAAACGTTTGAGAATTAAATCATTTGGGCTTTTAAGTATATGGATATGAACAGCAGGGTAAAAACTGTTGATTTTTTGTTTTATTTTGTTAAATTGATATGAGTCACATCATTCAGAATTGTACATTGTAAATTGCAATCACAATCAAGTATCGACATAAGGCAGTCAAATTAAGAAATAAATATCTCAATATATCAGCAGAAAACATGTGTTGATCTTCGATGTGGTGTGTTGATATTTGTATTGTTGAGTGCAAGATGTGATTTTACTCCTCTTTCACTTCTTATCCGTCTGTAAGGATTAAATGGTAGGAAAGTACACTGTCGGCCAAAATAAACGCCTACTTGATTTTCCTTCAAATGAAAAATGAAATAATTTCTGAAATATATAATTAATGGTGGTCTCCACGTTATACTAAAACAATAATTGATATCAAAGTCCATTGAAATCGAGGAATAACATTCATGAAAACCACGTCCAATGAAGACTGCTATTTTCGGTTGATTCACTTGGACACCGTAACCACGTAACCACCACTTTAATGCGAATGCGTGCCTGTATTGTTGCTCGCGGTTGTATGAAAAGAATGTTTAAAATGTTTTTCTGATCAAGCACTGATCGAAAACTGAACAATTTATGTTGTCTCATTTCAACAATCGCCATTCTTTGGTGACATGACAACTTCTGAAATTAAAATATATACGTGTAATGCAGAAATAATGCAAGTTCATAATGCAATACTATTGCCAAACATTGTAGTTTTGACGATATCTGATAAGATAGCTGGTAGGCGTTTCTTTTGGCCGACAGTGTACACCTGAAATCAGGCATCACCTCTTTGAAGCCTAAGGCATACAGAGAAATGATACGACCCATCGTATCATTATGAACATTAAGAACAAAACAATTATCATACAAAAAACAGGTGAAGCTCCCCATTTCATTTCTGTAATGCGTCCCATTTTTCCCTTATATTCCATCTGATGAGTAGTAGTATGTAGTAGTGAGTAAACATACCACGAAATGACATGTTCACATTAAGGAAGTTGTTATATAGAACATCTTCCTGTTTTACCCGACTTAATAAAACAATACTAGAATTAGATAAGGATACCCATGAATCAAATGAACTCTTATAATTGTTTTTTTTTCTCATTTAAAATCCAAAACACGTATATACAATCTTTTTTCCAATTTCAAATGTTATTTGTATTTTGTATTCTTCAGTTGCTTGGTCGGAGGCGGCTGTGTTCAGCATTGGTTTGACATTGTAATAACCTGATAATGATTTTGCTAACAGTTTCTAAGTAACCAATGTACATCAAGTATTAAATCAAGCAATGTATTTATCTTGCCCTTTAATGTAGCAAGTTATTCCGACTCCAGATTTCAATTGCAACGAAATGCAATAAAATCTGTAAATCTGCGATAAGCATTCAGAACGGACCAGTTCACATTAACAGAAGAAGAAAAGTTGTATGTAGTATACCTTATTATCAAGTTCTCTTTCTTCAAAACTTCGGGCTCCAATCATCTTCACCATCATTATTTTGATCTTTGTATATTGTATAAATTATCATACAGGAATATTCTGTTCAAGTTATATTATTAAAGTCGCTGTAGGACGTTTTTTCATATCATTTATTCTCAAAATTGTTGTTTATTATTTTAGTTTATGAAATGTATTGTTACGTTAAAGGGTAAAACATCTAATTACACGACCAAGGCCATATCTATGAAAAATTGTTATTCCTTTAAGAAGAAAACTTTGCATCGTGGAACTCTTCAATATGAGGGCTAAACTTTTGTTTATATCTTACGATTTCGAAGTTCAGACAGTGAGGTAGTTGACCATTCAAAACTCTACTCAGTCATATCACTTGAACTATGTTCTAGGGTACATTTTAATGTGAATACTCGCATGGCTTAACGATGTACATTCGTTTAAGAACTCTTTTGCTGATTTATTATATAAACAGTATTTACGTTTTCGTGAGAGTCCTATATTTCAGTAAGACCAGCATGCTACAGCACCTTTAATGAAGCTCAAAGGAACATTCAGTGTGTTGTTGAAGTCAAATATAATCAACATCATCATCATCATCATCATCAACATCATTATTTGACTATGCCCTTTGTATATATAACAACAACGGTATATTCTATATAAGTTACACTATGGAAAACAGATAACAGAGTCATGTTTATATGCTTTTGTTTATTTTTTAACAGCGCTGTTCTTCGTTTTTCGGTCGAAAAGGGGAGAATGAGCATCAGTTTACTCTGAAATAAAATCTAAAATAATTATCAAGTGATCCAATATAGTGATAAAATAAACATGTAACTTTAAAGTTTATATAATGACTGTTTGCAGTGAGCCTATCCACGTCTTGAAAAACATTGCTATGACAATACTGTATAGTCAATACGAATCTTTCAAATATGAAGGTAAACATCATTTCTATGTTCTATGCTTACTATTTTTATTATTATTTAACTGTTTCTGCAATTTGCCATCCATTTTTATAACACATTACTTTTTCATTTTCTATTGTCAGTGCTCATCTTCAAACTCCTGTTGACCTTACCGTGTTCAATCATGCTGACATCATCAACACTTCGGGCAGTGTTCCGTAGCAGTCGTTCAAGATCGTAAAAGTTTATTTCGGCATCTTCACTTTGCTCATCTGCAGCAACATTTTCAGTAGGCAAAGCATCTGGAATTGAAAGAAAATAGCACAATAAAATATCTTATTTGAGTAATTAAACCTTTTTTAGAATAATTGTGGGAACGGATCTGATACTGATTGACGAATCACAGTAGCTATGTATAATTGGCTAAAGTAATCTTTTGATTTAGTTCAATATGATTTGAAGACTTCCCTTCTTGAATAACTACGAATTCCATATGTGACAATATCACAAATATATAGTCAAATTTGCAACAATTGGGTCCGTCTGTGTCCTTATCTAGTGTAACGGAATCAATTACAGTAATATGACATTATGTCAGATTTGAATAAGCTTGATTTTCTGTTAGCTATTTAAAGTTTTCTGTTTTTAATGTGAACATATCCGATTAATCAGTCTCGTCAACACAGTTTATTTCATTCATAAATATAGTTTTAGATTTTTTATATTAATTATTCTTATTATCCTTAATTCATTTAATGTATCATCATTCAGGAAAGGTATTTCCATTTCATTTTGTTAGTTTTGAAATGCTACCCTGAATACAGAAAGGTGTATAGTTACATTATCAGACTTTAAGCCCATATTTTTTAAACCCCCATCATTTCTCCATTTATACATATATTTCTGCTTCTAGTTCTATAAAAATAAAATAAGAGATAATTTTGTTACATATCCATCAAATTTACAACTTAAAACATTTCAATGTTAAAACTCACATATATGATTTATAAATCAATATTGAATAACTTCATTTATATGAAATCCTTGGATTATGAAGCATTTGGTGAAATTCATCAATTATGGTGAAATGAATAGAGAAATAAATACCTCTCTTTCCAGTGGGAGATCCTGCATTTTTCCTCCACCATCGGCGACGACGTAGCTTTCTCCACGACATTGTTTGTACAACCAAGCATGTCATCACTAGCAGTAAAACGAGCTTCATCTTGGACTCTGGATACATTTGGAATTAATGAAAAACATTATTTAAAAGAAGTGACTACCCACATATTTGGAAACATTTGGTAGCAATCACCTATTACTTTCTTTAGTTATAGTATATCTTCTTCATTTAAAAAAAATCAGAACAACATCTTGTCACTAAGGTGACAACCCCGCCAAAACTTATCACACCAAACTAAAAGAGGTCATAATTAACAAATAGAAATTAGATGTCAACAGAAACATGAAACCGTTTGAATTGCTTGATCAACATGTTTAAGTGTGGTTGATGACACTACACAAAGCTCATATACAAACTTGATATATCCATGTAGTACAGACAAGCTTCACAAGTAAGTATACATACAAACAACCCCCATCTAACTCAACTCTAGCTTTGTGCATGGGAGTCTAGGTTATACAATACAGAATTATCACCTAAATTTATAAATAAAACCCAATAAATACCAGAACAAGATCTATGGAAGTATCAAAGGACTTACTTACCTTGCTTGCCAAACCGACCCTAGTTAAAGCCGACAGAGTGGTGATCTTATATAGCGTAGGTGCTTGAGGGAAGACCACAGATGATGCATATGTTGGGTGAGGTGAGAAAAGCTTTCATACCATACCCTGTAACCCTTACATTTGGAAGAGATTATCTAACTGAGTTTAGGTGACATACATTTTAGTTGTTTACCGATTGATGTATACTGATAGACAATAACAGCAAACAAAATGATATCAAAACTCGTCTAAGTTTCATTTTGTTCACAATTTTATTGAAAACGAAAGATACCAAAATCAAGTATAGAAAACAAGGCGAATTTAGATTTTATGTCGACAGTTTCAATCTGTTTTTTTAAGCAGCATATTTTACATGCATTTACATTTTACATGCATATGCATATGCAGATGCACATGAACATGCACAATCCCTGCACATAAGCTTCAACTGAAAAATAAACTTAAACAGATATTCTAATGTTCGTAATGATACGTATTCTGTATTCATTAGGTTGCGAAGAGGTGATGCCTGATTTCAGGTGTACACGGTCGGCCAAAAGAAACGCCTACCAGATATCTTATCAGATATAGTAAAAACTATAATGAACAGTTTCGCAATAGTATAGGATTATGAACTTATAACTGAAACTGAGTATATATTTGAATTTCAGAAGTCGTCATGTCACAAAAGAATGGCGATTGTTGAAATGATGCAACATTAATTGTTCAGTTTTTGATCAATGATGGATTAGAAAAACATTTTCTTAAAATTTCCATACAACCACGAGCAATAATACAGGCAAGCATTCGCATTAAAGTGGTGATAACACTACAGATGTACGTTGTTACCGTGCGCAAGTGAATCAACCGAAAATAGCAGTCTTCATTGGGCGTGGTTTTCATGAATGTTATTGACTCGAATCAAAGTATTCCGCGATTTCAGTGGACTTTTATATGAATTATTGTTTCAACATAACGTGGAGACCACCATTAATTAAATTTCAGAAATCTTTCAATTTTTAAGAAAATCAAGTAGGCGTTTCTTTTGGCCGACAGTGTATAGTGATTCATAAGCATTCCTCCAGGTTGTTGATGTATAGCTAAGTTAAACGATGATACCATAGCTGAAAATGTTAATAATAGAATAAAGGGTAAATGGCGCAAATACAATGCAAGGATTTCATTATCGTATTCCTATAGATAATAAAACTAGTATTTGAATTTCGAAAGTGCTGGCCTAAGACTGTTACCGATCGATACTGAGACAGATAACATCATTGTTATTCCCCCCACAGATAGGATCATTGATATTCTCCCCACATATAGGATCATTGATATTCTCCCCACATATCATTGATCATTGATCATTGATATTTTCCTGACATTTAGGATCATTATTATTCTCTTTACATTTCAGATCATTGTTGTTCTGACAGATGAGATAATTGATAATCAATGTTGTTCTCCGGATGGATAATATCATTGTTGTTCTCCAGGCAGACATTATATTATGCATATAGGTTCAGCATAGTAGAAATGTTTCAAAAATGTTTTGTTATATTGATCTTCATTTCAAGATCAGAACCAAACTTTGCCGTTTTACTATATATATTTTTAAAAATAATAATAACAGTCCTCTTCCCAAGCGAATAAATTAGTCAATAGGTGATTTTGGATATATCTATGGACTCTGTCATTGACACATCGTGTTTCATTTACAAACAATGATATACTTATCAAAGACGTCCTATAATAAAGGTGTCAAAAGCTCTTTATAATCTACATTTGGCTTTTCAATAGGAGCATCCCTTTAAGATATTAGGTTATTTCTTTGATGTATGTGTTAAAATATCCCGTATAACACATTGACACTCAGCCATAATGCAATGTACTGATCAATCTATTGACAGTACTTTTTTATTGAATAATGGTTGTGTGAAAATGTGTATAGGCAGTCTCCGAACGTCCACATGGTGTTTATGTTATCGATAATAAGAAATAGTGTGATATATATTGTTTTGATAAGATCATTTCTATTGGATTGTCTGCTAATGATCATGTAAATGTTCATTAGTTATTATTGCTATTGATCAGTGAGCTATTGTTTTGCTTTAGGAGTCCATCTTGGTAATGAAAGCTAAACAGAAGAGAAATACATTTAATAGATAACAAGCAGTTGTCACTAATGTGACATGATCCCATGATCAGCAAAATAGAATGGGCCCTGGCCCTGGGTAAGATAACGATCGGAATCCGATGGTGAGTCGTCTTCACATCTCACCTGTGAGTCGTCTGTTGAGTCACTCACAAGTGAGTCACTCACTTGTGACCACTAGTGTCACTCTCTCAGTGAGTGGTCTTCACCTCTCACTAGTGAGTCACCTCTCACTTATGACCACTAGTGAGTCTCTGAGATCCACGTGCTGCAGGCAGACCTTCTTCGGTTTGAGGTTAGGGATGGGGATAGGATGTTCCTTCTCCATTCCGGCGCTGGAGCCTCCGCCCTCCATTAGCTTCGACTCTCTCGACTTGCTCTCGAAGTGGCTTGCGTCCACCTCACAACCTTAGCCGATGAGTCTCGGGTGAAGAGTCATCTGCCTCAGTCGACAGGCTATCGGAGGTGGCTCTATTTGCAGAGGTTCGGCTCAACCAGGTCCGGGTATCGGGACCTCATAATGGGCCGTATCAATTCTCTGTATTCATTAGGCTGCGAAGAGGTGATACCTGATTTCAGGTGAACACTGTCGGCCAAAAGAAACGCCTACCAGATATCTTATAAGATATCGTAAAAACTATAATGAACAGTTTCGCAATAGTATAGGATTATGAACTTATAACTGAAACTGAATATATATTTGAATTTCAGGAGTTGTCATGACACAAAAGAATGGCGATTGTTAAAATGATACAACATAAATTTTTCAGATTTTGATCAATGCTTGATCAGAAAAACATTTTTAAAAAGTGGTGATAACACTACAGATGTACGTTGTTACTGTGCGCAAGTGAATCAACCGAAAATAGCAGTCTTCATTGGGCGTGGTTTTCATGAATGTTATTGACTCGAATCACAGTTTTCCGCCATTTCAGTGGACTTTTATATCAATTATTGTTTCAAAATAACGTGGAGACCACCATTAATTAAATTTCAGAAATCTTTCATTTTTAAGAAAATCAAGTAGGCGTTTCTTTTGGCCGACAGTGTATAGTGATTCATTAGCATTCCTCCAGGTTGTTGATGTATAGCTAACTTAAACGATGATACCATAGCTGAAAATGTTAATAATAGAATAAAGGGTAAATGGCGCAAATACAATGCAAGGATTTCATTATCGTATTCCTATAGATAATAAAACTAGTATTTGAATTTCGAATGTGCTGGCCTAAGACTGTTACCGATCGATACTGAGACAGATAACATCATTGTTATTCCCCCCACAGATAGGATCATTGATATTTTCCTGACATATAAGATCATTATTATTCTCTTTACATTTCAGATCATTGTTGTTCTGACAGATGAGATAATTGATAATCAATGTTGTTCTCCGGATGGATAATATCATTGTTGTTCTCCAGGCAGACATTATATTATGCATATAGGTTCAGCATAGTAGAAATGTTTCAAAAATGTTTTGTTATATTGATCTTCATTTCAAGATCAGAACCAAACTTTGCCGTTTTACTATATATATTTTTAAAAATAATAATAACAGTCCTCTTCCCAAGCGAATAAATTAGTCAATAGGTGATTTTGGATATATCTATGGACTCTGTCATTGACACATCGTGTTTCATTTACAAACAATGATATACTTATCAAAGACGTCCTATAATAAAGGTGTCAAAAGCTCTTTATAATCTACATTTGGCTTTTCAATAGGAGCATCCCTTTAAGATATTAGGTTATTTCTTTGATGTATGTGTTAAAATATCCCGTATAACACATTGACACTCAGCCATAATGCAATGTACTGATCAATCTATTGACAGTACTTTTTTATTGAATAATGGTTGTGTGAAAATGTGTATAGGCAGTCTCCGAACGTCCACATGGTGTTTATGTTATCGATAATAAGAAATAGTGTGATATATATTGTTTTGATAAGATCATTTCTATTGGATTGTCTGCTAATGATCATGTAAATGTTCATTAGTTATTATTGCTATTGATCAGTGAGCTATTGTTTTGCTTTAGGAGTCCATCTTGGTAATGAAAGCTAAACAGAAGAGAAATACATTTAATAGATAACAAGCAGTTGTCACTAATGTGACATGATCCCATGATCAGCAAAATAGAATGGGCCCTGGCCCTGGGTAAGATAACGATCGGAATCCGATGGTGAGTCGTCTTCACATCTCACCTGTGAGTCGTCTGTTGAGTCACTCACAAGTGAGTCACTCACTTGTGACCACTAGTGTCACTCTCTCAGTGAGTGGTCTTCACCTCTCACTAGTGAGTCACCTCTCACTTATGACCACTAGTGAGTCTCTGAGATCCACGTGCTGCAGGCAGACCTTCTTCGGTTTGAGGTTAGGGATGGGGATAGGATGTTCCTTCTCCATTCCGGCGCTGGAGCCTCCGCCCTCCATTAGCTTCGACTCTCTCGACTTGCTCTCGAAGTGGCTTGCGTCCACCTCACAACCTTAGCCGATGAGTCTCGGGTGAAGAGTCATCTGCCTCAGTCGACAGGCTATCGGAGGTGGCTCTATTTGCAGAGGTTCGGCTCAACCAGGTCCGGGTATCGGGACCTCATCCGTTTGCAGCCAGGATAGCTTCCTTCTGCGGCGATTCAGAACCCTCTTCCGCTGGTCTCGCTCTGGCGACTGATATAGGTGGTAACTCCGCAACTCCCAGCTGTCTGCTTCTGCCCCTGGCGGTATCGGACAAGGGCCGTCTCCAGTTGCAACGGTATTCCTGTTGGCTTTCGACTGAGTCCGCCTAGGCCTAAGAAGGCCAAGCCGGTTAGAACCCTTCGATAATCGACTGGGTCAAGGGCTTCTGCGTCTTTACGTCTCTCCAAGGGAGTGTCCCCTGTGTCAGGACCGACTTCTACTAACGTTGTAGCAGGTAGAGCTTCTAATCTCTAAGGCAGCGAGGCATGGGATCCACGTTGTCTCTCGATTCCCAGCACACTTGCCCGCACATGCCTGTCCTCTGTCGGGATGGCTGGTACCCCCATTTCGTCCGGGGCGAGAGGCATTTTGAATGATGTGTCCTCCCTCTTGGGATTTCGTCCTTAGGACTTTCGCCATCTAGGGGTCTAGTGAACCTAAATCAGTCGGATTTGGTTCCGATTGCTCCCCTGAAGTTCCTAGGCTTAGGTCACCATCCCTCAGGTTGCGGAATACCTGGTGTATCTACACAATACAAGGCATTTCAATGCATTGTCAATCAACACTAATCTGTCGGCTATTCTTTCTGTGCTCAGGAAGAGGTCGCCAAGTGTGCACTTGTCTATCCTCAGGGACCTTATTAAAGGTGCATCCATTGTGTTTCATAAAATTTGATTTGGCTTTAATACGTTTCAACACACCATATGTGCTGTTTACAATACAAAAAAATTCACTCAGCTTGCATATTCATCCCCAATCGCCAAACATATCATAATTACTAGTTTCCAATTAAAATCAAGTAACATCATTATGCATGTGCAGAAACCAAACGTGCACGTCCTATTTACATGTACAGTAGTTATATGACCTATTGAACATTATCAACCCAAATTTGTTATTTTGTCTGGTTTAAATAAGATACAAAATTACGTTTGACTCATTGGCGCGCGGCACACGCTGTGCATTGTCCGGTTTTCGATCAGAAATCAATACTTTTACCTTCATATTGTCAATATACTAAATCGAGTATCATCAAAATTGTAGTTTTCGGTAACAGTTGGTACTTCTCGATAAAATAAGACCATTTATAACGTTTGGCATATTTGACCCCCATCAACACAATGGATGTACCATTAAGACCTTCTGCTCTGTGGGTGGAAGGAGTAAGTTACACCAACCAGAATGGGACCTAGCTATGGTGCTGAACCACCTCCGGTCCGAGAACTACGAACCTCTCTTTGACGTTTCCCTCCTCCCTCTCACCATCAAGGTCATCTTTCTGGTAGCCATGGCCGCCTTCTTCGGTTTGAGGTTAGGGATGGGGGTTCAGCTCTGCTTGGTGTGGCTCCCGATTTTGTCTGTAAGAACCAAGCAGCTGCCAAGGCAGGATGTTCCTTCTCCATTCCGGCGCTGGAGTCTGAGCGTACTGAGATGGCAGACGTCGGCTTATCTTGCTTGACTCTCCGAGGAGCACCAAGGGGTTAGACAAACGGGCACTGACTCAGATCTGCAGGTCTTTGCTCAAGTGAAGATTGTGCTCCCTCCAAACCCAGGAGGGGTCAGTCCTCTTAGCAGGATGGACCTTCTGACTGCGATGCTTTGTTTCGCATCGTTTGCCTTGTTGATTTTTTATGTTTCTGTTATGTCTCCCTCTCCCAGTAGGGACCTGGCGTGTGTGTGTTAACTTGAAGTTGAGTAGCTTGGTTGTCTCTTCGACCTGCTTAGCCTCTAGAAATACTGTCACCCGGGATTTACCTTGTCCTCACCCATGAGGTGTCGGAGGACTCGTAGGTTAGCTTACTAAGTCTCCCCGTCTCGTCTCTCCCCTGTATACACTTACCCGCCTCCGTTCAGTAGGATTCTAGCTATAGTATGTCTAGTCAACAAATAGGTATTTAAATAATGGTACGTTTTTGATTAAACGTAATTATATATACTTACCCATTGACTAGACCTAAGCTCTAGTCTTGCCGAATTTCCTCGCTTCTAGTCTACGCTTGGGCCTGTTCGGAGATTGAGGAATCATTGGAGTGACGTCACGAGACTGCGGGGTTACTGGCCCTGGGGAAGGATTTCAACTTTTCCAGACAGTCCTTCTTCGAAATTTCGTCTGTGTTGAAGTTGGATTAGCACTTCTCTGTGGAGGTAAGGCGTAGTAGGTCTAGTCAACAAATAATTACATTTAATCAAAAACGTACCATTTTAGTTTAGTTTAGACGAGGAACGAGTTATCTATCCTGTTTATTACAAATTTGTTTTTCATATGATTTATTGTGTTTTAAAATATATTTGTGTTGTCCCTATAACGGAAGAGCAGAGTAATATGAACCATTTCACAGTATCAAGAAGTTCATAATTTTGCGACGTTAAATATTCACACTTTCAAAACCATTCTATAATTCGTGATATTTGATATGGTGAAACCATTGCACTTAATATTCTGAAGGAAGCATACGCAATATAAAATCTCCCTGTGCGCAGACAGTAGATGAGAGTTATCCGTCCTTTGAATAATGTCATGTCAGAGAGTCCGCCATTCATATGTTTCTTGTAGTCGAACTGTGTATACAAGTTGAAACAACATGGAGTGTAACAATAGGTCGAACTATCGATTTATTGCAATAGTTATTTTGTCAATTGTACTTAATCGATAGTAACTTTAACAAACGATCAATAGCATCGATAGCATGGCTAACTATCGATAGTTTCAATAGTGTATTCAATTAAGTTGTTCAGGTGAACCTAAACATAAATTTGCAAACAAATGCGGCTTTAAGAGATGAAAAATACTGGAAGACTCCAAACAGAGCAAGGAGAGCTAAAATAAACAACAGGAAAATGTAAGAGTTACCTTTCTTGTTGCTTTTCCACTAAATGTTGTCACTTTGGACAAAGTAAAGACAATAAAACACTGTTCATTCTAGATTTTGTTTTGCTTATTGATAAACTATCTAAATAAATATTCCAATAGTAGGTCACAATAGACTATCGCTGTTGCAATAGTTAGGCACAATAGACTATCGCTATCGCAATAGTCCTTGTGGGTCAATAGTCACCCCTAGAAACAACCTCATCAAATGTTAGTTTGAGGTGAACATTGCCGTTGAAATGCCTTTCATTTCGGTTATTTGTGTCATGTGAGAATAAAGTCACATTGTGTCCTTTCAAACACGAACACGGGAGACTGAGAATAGCGTTCCGTTGTGATTTCCCAACGGTAAGAGTGGGAGCAAAAACTCTTACTGCATTCTCAACCTTGTGCTTATTAGCTCTGCCCTAGTCCTGATATATTTCTTAATTATTCATTAAAATCAATCATTGTGGTGAGTACGATTTCATGAATTAACTAATAAGAATGAGGTAATATTAATTTTGCGTGTCGTAAATTAGGCCTACTTGTCATTTTGATGAATTAATCCATGCAGTGTCAACGTTCATCGTTAGCCAATCAAATTAATTGATTGTTATGTAACGCCTTTATGAAGTACAACTTGGGTAATACATTATTTACATACTGAAAAATATAAGATATTTAAGTTCACCTTCATCAAAAAATTGATTAAACATCATACAACAATACGAATTAGGTTTTAAAATTCTGATTTCAACATTTGATCCAAGGGTTAAAATGGCCTTAACCCATATCTCGTGACCTTAACCTTTGACTTCAAAGGTCACTAGATCAATGTCCACCATCATTGTGTACAACAATTATTATGATTCAAAGTGTTAATGATAAAAATAAGCCATATTTCCAAAAGCATGGTTAAATCATGACCTCGCTGTGACCTTGGACTTTGACGGAGTTTAGCCAAAACCTTTCCAAATCTTGGCAATTCTCTATAGTTGATATATACCTCATAGCACAAAAACCTTTCAAGTTGTTGTTTTACAAGGATTTGTTTTAGCGATTTCAGAACTCATGACCTTGACCTTTGACCTTCAATGTGAACATATCAAATAATTCTCCACGGGTATAAATATGAAGATATATATGTGAGTTCTTAAAACCTTACTAAAAAGTTATAGTCAAAACAAAATACGACGGCGGTTGCCGTGGAAACTACACAAAAACTGATAGCAGTTGAAAAGTTGAAATCTATAATCGACCAAACCATTTTACTGAAAGATGGCCAAGGCAGTTTGAGTGATGTATCTAATATCCACCTTTACTGCTTTATACATGTGAGTTGTAAAGGTGGTTGGAGAATTTTAGTTTATATATCCATTCATAAACCTCTGGTGACGTCACTCTCTGACAGTCTCTGTCTGACCTGGGTCTTCTTTTACCGACAAAACCTCTACCAGTAGTTGCAGAAAGAACTGATGCTCATGTGTTTTGAATGACTATTTTTAAGACCTTACATTGTATATCTCTCTCCTTACGTATTATACTATTTTAAAAATCACATATTTGAAAACTGACAATTTCTAGTGATCATGCCTGGTTTCGATCTCTAGACCCTTCGCTTGTCAAACAAACACTTTTACCAATTGAGTAACGACGCACCACATATCATATCTAATATATCTAATATATATATATATATATATATATATATATATATATATATATATATATCATATCTGTCAGTATGAATCCTGTGTTACACATGGGAGAGTTAACACGTGCTCACGTCAAGCATTTAATGCAAAATGAATTTAAAATGGCATTGCATGATAAATAAATTATCATGCTTGTTTTTTTGGAATGGCAATATTCTGCATTAGGAATAAGCACTTTTTATATAGCTTTTTAATAAAAAAAAATATGAGAGACGTTTGAGAATTCAATTGTTTTGACTCTTTAGGTATTTGGATATGTACAGCAAAGTAAAAACTTCTGTTGTTTTGCGGAGAAAAAGTTTTGAAGCGACAGTCAGAAGTAAAAATGTTCAAAATGATCTCATCGGACTCAGCCATAACTTTATCTCAATCTAGTCTTCATATAAGGCAGTCTAATTATGAACAGAATTCTGAATGTTAACAATGGAGTAATTTTGTTTTTGAGCGATTGGTTTTCTTTGTAAGCAAATTCTTATACCACTTTGGTTAAATAACAATGAAACGCGACTTGGCCAAGATAAGAAAGAACACATCATGAAGTGAATATATAATCTTTGTTGATCTTAGCTGTGGTATATAAGGTCAAATTGTATCGAAGAGAGTTTCTTGTTGAGCACAATATGTCATTTTACTACCCTCAAACTTCCACTTCCTGCCCGTCGATGAACATTTATCTGTTGGAAAGTATGCCACTATTTACTTTTCCTGTAAAAGTTTAATAAAATGTAATTTAATGTACCACATTTGTTATTTCCTTACATTCCATCTGCTGAGTGGTAGAATGAAGTAGTGAGTATTCATATCCCTAAACGTCGTGTATTTTCACTTTCGGATTCGTTGAAAAGGGGTTTCAATTTGACAATTGCTAGATTTTAAATTTTTGAAATCGACCCATAAATAACTTATATACGGCTTTTTTTAAAAGTGCCCAATTAAGCCCCGGCGACCAGAATGAAAATGGGCGGGGTGGTCACTGAAGCGTATCGGGCTGTGACGTACGTGAAGGAGCCTCTACATGGCCGCTAATCATAATTTAACGCGTTTTCCCCACTTTTAAACTGCTTATATAAGACAGAAAACCTCATCAAAACAACCCCAATTTTCGATAAACGGATTACTTAACTATTCAACTAGCGATTTCATATGGTTACAACAACCGTAGCGTGCTTTATTAGAGTGCATTCTGCGCTTTTGTATAGTATGTTTGTAGCAATTAATCGCGGAACTAGAAGGGAAGGTATGACAGTTCAAGTGACACTGAAACAAGGGAAGAAGATTATCGCGGGAATCGGGTGAACAGAGATTAAGTAGCATCAATTGATCAAAATATGTTGAATAATCGGCATGTTAATTTTGTTTTGTATGTATTAATAAATAAATATATATGGTAGGTATAACTTCATATACACTGAACGATTGACTGTTCAAACAAGCGAAACAACGTTGCAGATTTATAAATAACATTTTGTATTTAATATAAAAGATTACTGTATTTTAAGTTTGTCAATTAAAATATTCTATATATGATGTAATGGAATGCAAACCATTTTCACTTCACTTTCATGAATAAATAAATGAACTGTATTGGTCAACAAGCTCAATGAAATTTACATGGAGATTGCTCTATTGTGCACGCTAAACATATACACAGATTGATATAGACAACGAACATTATCGAATAAAAGAATTATGTTACCAGAAGCATTTTAATGAACATATCGTTAATGAAAACGAAATGGTTTAATTAATAGTCTGATAGCGTTTATGTGTCACTTCTGCACATCAACACACAATTCTCAGTTTAGCGGACCATATAGATGTTTCTTCCAGGTCAAAGGGGAGAAGTGTTGTTACAGCACATTAGTTTACGCAATTAAGAAGCTGAGTATGTGAGAAGGAAGGAGTGTAATTATCTTTGTACAGATAACAAGTTTACTGGACCGACTCAATTATATAACACAAGTCGGTGACCAGCATGTCATGTTTATTGCCAACGTCCTGTCTTGGTGACACACAATACACTTAACGCGACATTCAGTCTAGAAATTGTCAGCCAATGAACATATCTCTATCAAGTTATCCAATAAAAACTCTTGTTTAAATCTAATGTACCAATGAAATTATTTTTAGTGTAAAATCATCATAACTATTTGGTTTTCTATCTTGCCATTTGCGAAAAGACTTTTGCTGAAAGAGGGTTATTATTTGACCATCTTCTGTTTCCAAGTACTGTCATTGATGGAATTATAGGTTAACATTTTGTGTCTAATGTGCATTTGGATATTCATATTGTCCTTTTGGATACGTTTATAAGGTAAGTTTCTTACATTAATTGACACTCTTGATGAATTGTCAATTTAATACGATGTTTATTTGATTATATTTGATTAACCACACATTTTATTGAAAACATTATCTTATAAACTATGAAATTCTGAATGTTTTAATGTGTAATAAGTGATAAAATGTAACATTGGGATGCGATGTTTTCGTAGGTGGATTCGTAGACGTATTATTCTTTTGATGTTTTAAAATATGTGGTGAGTTATTTTGATTTTTGTAATGTACAGTTTGTAAATTAGGTTGTCGGTTGATTAACGATGTTTAAAAACAGGATGTTGTGAAGTGCTTTTATTGTCGATGGCTTACAATAGGGTCTACTTCGCCGGCGTGCTTATCTCACGTTTGTTTTTTTATTTTAAACACAAACAATCTCTAACAAAAAATAACAACAACACCGACTATCTGATTTCGTTGTCTCAACTGTACTTCGTTCATATTATCATATCTTGGTTTCATTTTGTCATCTTATATATCATTAGCATTGATTTATCCTATGTCTACGAACGTCTATGAATCCACCGTCTCTCACTAGTTATACCAATTATATTTGATTTGATATATATAACGATATTTTGGTGCATTTGTAAAGTGAAACTTGATAACTAACATTACTCGAACAGATTACACAGCAGAACAGCGATGTGGCATCATTGCAAAGCGTAGATATAACAGATTAACTGGCCGATTCCCCAGTGTTTGCCATTGTAAATAGTAAGCAAAAGTTTACACCCCGTCCCTTCACGTACGTCACTTCCGGTATCTTCCAACTCTCTAAGCCCCGCCCCATTTTTGGTTTGTTGGTCACGGGTGAAAAGCAGACGATGTTTTTGGGTGTTTTTAAGCCGCTCTAGTTTTATATAGGAACAACATATGAATTTTTTTTTTGGTCTAATTTTTCACAAAATAGTCTAATGAACCAATTGCAGTTAAGAATTCAATAGAAAATATTTTATTTCGGCCTTCCTTTAAGGAAGTTTCTATCCAGAAGATCGTCCTGTTTACCCAACTTTATTAACCTACTAGCCATGTAACGTGATACTTGAAACGACCTTTCTCAACCGTATCACCCGGTACGAGGGACTTACAACATTGTAAGTCCCTCCAGGAGGGTTTACACAGAATGTTTTGCAGAAAGTGCTTCTCGAACCCGTATCCACTATCACCTGGAGTAACTGAGCTAACGCCTGAGTCTACTGCGCCAAGGGGGCAGATGAGATTTCACGGTACAAAAGCAACTCATATAGCGCGACTGTTAACAGGCTGATAACAGGCTGATATCAGCCAGGGATCCTCAATATAACGCCATGGATGCTCAATATAACGCGATGACAATTAAAAAATTACACTAAAAAACGGTTGATAATATTAAGAAACCATTCTACCTCGGATATGGTAAGGTTGTAGACCCTGATAGTCAGAGAAAACCCTCGGATGCTTCGCATCCTTGGGTTTTTCCTTCCTATCAGGGTCCTCAACCTTACCATATCCTCGGTGTCATGGTTTCTCCTTATATTATTAAACAATACTAGAATTATATAAGGATGCCCTTGACTTCAATCAACTCTTTGAATGGGTTTCTCTTTTTAAACATAAATCCAAAACACGTATGATAAACTTATTGCCATTTGTAATTGTATTTGCAATTTGTTTTGTATTTGCTTCCTGTGTTGCTCAGTCAGAGTTGTGTTCCGTATATTATATGAGTTTGACATTATACTAATCTCATACAATTTCCAAGTCACCAATGTACATTGACAATAAAATCAAGAATGTAATGTAACAAGTTAGTCTGACTTCAGATTTCCATTGTGACGAGATGCAATGAAATCTGAATATATCGGCAAAACACACTCATAACAGACCAGTTCACAGTAACAGAAGAAGTAATGAAATGTTATATGTAGTTTAAAGGGGCAGTAGCACGTTTTTTCGCTGAAATAAGTCGATGAAATGTATGTATGTATGGTGAAATAATGTCACCAATAGTAAAACACCATTCTCTCTTTGGAAAATCAAGTTAAAAAATGAGTGTACATGATTCCGCAAAGCCATGGACATCGTTTTTGTCATTCGAAATAAAAAATTGTGTTCACAATAAAATGGCCGCCATGTAATTTTTTTTTAACACGCAGCGCAATTATTACAACTACGGATAATTGGTTTGTTTAATAAGATGTTTTACCCTCTGAAGTAAATATAAATAACATAAACTATCAATATAAATGGGAAATTTGAAAATATAAAATTTGAAAAAAACATGCTACTGCCCCTTTAAGCTATGTACTACGTACTCTACCACTTCAATAGTTGGAGTCCTAATCATCCTCAGCATCAAGATCATCATAGTTTTGACTGAGACTTTTGTATAAATTATCACACAGGTTAATGTATTTAAGTTAAACTATTAAACATGGAAATGTGATATGAAACAACAAGAAGTGATAACAGAAATACTCATGTTTATATGCTTTTGTTTAATTTTGAACAGCGCTGTTCTCTGTTTCTCGGTCGAAAATGTGCATCAGTTTACTCTGAAAATTAATGGAAAACAATTATTACATAATCCATTAGGCCTTTACACATATAACTTTAAAGTTACTATAATTTCAGCGAAATGACTGTTTGCAGTAAGCCTGTCAACGTCTGACAACCATGTCTTCGAAAGACCTTACTTTGACAAATATACAGAATAGGCAATAAGAATCTGTCGAATATGCAGGTAACTGGATCTTTCAGGGAAAATATTAATTATTGTATTAAACGGTTACCAGTTTCTAATTCAACTGCTTCTGTCAATTTGCCAACCATTTTTATACCACATTTTTCTATTGTCAATGATCATCTTTTAACTCTTGGTGAACTAACCGTGTTCTTGATGGTTCTGATCAGTCATGCTGACATCGTCAACGCTTCGTGCAGGCGCGTCATACTCAGGTAATTCCCGTACCAGTCGTGCAAGATCGTCAAGGGTCATCTCGGCCTCTTCGATTTGCTCGTCTTGGTCAGCAGGCAAGGCATCTGAAATAGAAAGAAAACGTCACAATAAAACACTGCATTTGATAATCTCGTAATTAAGCACGTACTAGATCGTTATTCGTTATGTACTTACTTTTCGAATCATACGAGCTATATATCGATCATAATTTTACTTTACACTAATGCAGACATATCGACAACAATTGTTTTCGACTGTGTCCCAATCGTAGTGTATGTGTATTGATTGTTTTCTGGATGTCTTTCTCTAGTCTTCGTCGATTACCATTGCTCTGTAGTCAACGTGAATGGCAGCAAAATCACATTATGTCAGATTTTAATAAACTTGTCTTTAATCAATTTCAAATAATCACAGGTCTTTGAAGGGCATTTAGAAGTGCTATACATAAGAACAGGAAGATTTTCTGGATAACAACTTCTGTGAAAATACACGACGTTTCGGAGTACACACTCACTCTTTCATCAGGTGAAATGTAAGAAAAAATAACAAAGAGTGATACATGTATATAGCAAACAAAACAATGGTGAGGAAACTTAATCAGGGAGATTAACATGCATGAGAATGGTATACAATGGGGATTTGTAATACAAACATGAGGATGGTAAAGCATGAGAATAGTATACAATGCGGATTTGCAATACAAACATGAGGGGAGTAAGTACTTGAGTGGTGGATAAACAATGGCATGTAATAACGTCAGTTATTTGACTTATTGTTGAAACGTTTGAATAATCATCCTCCTCAACGCAGCTTATTTAATTTATTAATGTGTCAATGATCCATCAAATTTAATACTTAATACCGTTTAATGTTGAAGCACATATGTGATTGATACATCAGTATTGAACAACTTATTTTATTTGAAATCCTTGGTTAATTAAGCATTTGTTGAACTTCCTCAAACATGATAAAATAAATAAAGAAATAGATACCTCTCTTTCCAAAGGCTTTTCTTATAAGCGTTCCAATAATTCTTCTTCTTCTTCGCGGTGAGCGCCTTCGCAAGCCTCGGATATTTGTAACTTTAATCAACTCGTGTTGATATATTTGATATCAGAAGACACGAGGGTGAGATTCTCTATTTATATGAAATCCTTGGATTATGAAATATTTGGTGAAATTCATCAATTATGATGAAATGAATAGAGAAATAAATACCTCTCTTTCCAAAGGGCCATCTTACTTTCTTCCTGAACCATCGTCCCCACGACATTGTTTGTACAACCAAGCATGTCATCACTAGCAGTAAAACGAGCTTCATCTTGGACTCGTGGTACTACTGGAATTAATTAAAAACATTATTAAAAAGAAATGGGGCCATATTCTAAGAATGTGACTACCCACATATCTGGAAACATCTGGTAGCAATCGCCTACAACTTTCTTTACTTATAGTCTAATCTGCTTCACATGATGTAACGAATACTTTAGATGATTGTGCAAGCCAAGCTATGTATGATGTCAATCAATCAGTTGAATCATTCGCAACTGCCCTACAGAAAGCTGCTGACTTCACGAGGAAGCGCTGTCGCACCAACGTTATGTCTAGCCAGGCATGATTTGATAACGAATGTCATTTTCTCAGACTAGAAACCCAAAGACTGTTAAAGTGTTTTTAGAAGGGTTAAATCTGACACATCCCGACAATCTTATGTTGAATGCAGGAACAAATACAACGACACGTTACGGAACAAGAAAAGACTCTATAACGCATCAATAAGAGACATATTATTACAGAATATCAAAAATGCAAAAATAGTCTGGAACACTCTAAATATACAGCTCCTAGAGCACAAATGAACAATATCAGTATTGATTTTGGTTCTCTCATTTTGAGAATCTATTTCAAGATAAAATTAATGTACCGGACCATGCTGGGCCCAATATAAATGCCTTTGATTTTGATTACGATGTTGATGATATAACATGTTCTATATTAGATTCATCCATTACTAGGGACGAAATCTCAAATTCTATTCTTAGACTTAAATCTGCACCTGGCGAAGATAATTTAATGCCTTACCTTTTTAAGCACTCAGTAGATATTTTGTTACCATGCATGGAATTATTGTTTAATATCATGTTTGAGTCATCCACCTTTATATTACCTTTACTGAAGAAGGGTGATGGTAATGATCCAAATAATTACAGGGGAATATCCCTACTTAGTATTTTTAGTAAACTATATACATCTATTCTAAACAATAGACTAGCATTTTGAGCAAAAACATACGCTAAGGTTGTAGAATCTCAAGTGGGCTTCAGGGAAGGGTATGGTACAATCGATAATATTGTCATTTTACGATCCGTTATCCAACGATATCTATGTAAGAAAAATTGGAAGCTTTATGCTATATTTGATGATTTTAAAAAAGCTGTTGATTTCATTAATAAGGATAAATTATGGACCATCGTTAAATGTAAAGGTGTATCACCCAAGATGCTAAAGGCTCTAACTTCTATCTATAATTGTGTTAAGGGGCGGGTACGTGATACTTTTCTGTCTCAGGTATTTGATTGCCCACAGGGTTTACGACAAGGGTGCGTTTTAAGGCAATTATTGTTCTCATTTTTTTTTTATCAAAAATTAGGTTTATAAGTTGAATCCAAATGTTTTCCTGGTATACAGTTCCACCCTGATGTACAAATGTTTTTATTACTTTTTGCTGATAATATTGTACTTTTTGCAGGCTCTGAGTTTGAATTACAAAAACGTATACTTATATTTTAGAAAAGTCACCAACTGACTGTCAATTGTATATGGTATTTTAAAATCACTTTACATGCTTAATCCATTATCTTACGATTTATCATACCTCCACCTAAAAAGATATATAGTAATATCAACGATTCCGCCCGTTCTTCTGTCCGTCCATTTTTTTGTCCGATCGATAACTGAAAAACTATTCATCTCATCTTTTTCAAATTATGTACATGTCTTCTTCACCACTAGGTCAGGTGCAGTGCGAAATGTAAACCAAATTGGTGATTTTTTTTAATTTTTGGCGAATTTTTGTATTTTTGTAACTTAGTCAAATTCTGAGCATTTTTTGTCCAATCGATTACAAAATTTGGCACATGTCTTCTTCACCACTAGGTGCAGTGCAAAATGTAACACGATTTGGTGAATTTTGTAAGTTTTGGCGATTTTTTTTTTTTATGAATGAAGCTAATTCTGTGTTGTGATTTGTTGACTTAATCATTTTCTTTTTAATGTAACTTTCATCAAAAGCTACTTCTTTGTTCTTGTTAATTTTACTATTTTATATTTCCACTGGTTATATTTTGGAAAAAGTTAAATTTTCTTTCCTTTTAGCCATAAACTGCTGTATATCCTCACTGTGCTTACAGGGGTGTGCTTTCATGTACCTGTTGTTTCAAGTCACTCGAATGAATCATTATGATGAATTAATTTCCAAAATAAAGTTGAAATCAGTGTTAATGGCAGTAGTGTATTATGTTACCCCTACCTTTTCAAGTTACTATTATTCCTACTTTTACTTAAACCAAAATTTTATACATGAAGAGACTTGTTATACATGATCAAGTTTAATTTGCTTGATCAACATTTTTCAGTGTGGTTGATGAAACTGCCAAAAAACTCATATATAAACTTGATATAAAATTATCCATGTAGTACAGACAAGCTTAACAAGTAAGTACACATACAAACAACCCCCACCAAACTCAACTCTAGCTTTGAGCATAGGAGTCTAGGTTATACAATACAGAATTATCACCTACAAATATAGATAAACTCATCAAAACCAGAACAAGATCTATGGAAGTAACAAAGGACTTACTTACCTTGCTTGCCAAACCGACGCTGGTTAAAGCTGCACAGAGTGGTGATCTTATATAGCGTAAGTAAAGCTTGAGGGAAGACCACAGATGATGCATGTGTTGGGTGAGGTGAGAAAAGCTTTCATACCATACCCTGTAACCCTTACACTTGGAAGATATTATCTAACTGAGTTTAGGTGTCACACATTTTAGTCGTTTACCGATTGATGCATATACTGATTCGTGATTACTTATTAGACAATAATAGAAAACCAAATGATATCAAAACTCGTCTAAGTTTCACTTTTGTTCACAAATTTATTGAAAAAAACTATAATGAACAGTTTCGCAATAGTATAGGATTATGAACTTATAACTGAAACTGAATATATATTTGAATTTCAGGAGTTGTCATGGCACAAAAGAATGGCGATTGTTAAAATGATACAACATAAATTTTTCAGATTTTGATCAATGCTTGATCAGAAAAACCTTTTTAAAAAGTGTCGATAACACTACAGATGTACGTTGTTACTGTGCGCATTTCGAATGTGCTGGCCTAAGACTGTTATCGATACTGAGACAGATAACATCATTGTTATTCCCCCCACAGATAGGATCATTGTTATTCTCCCCACATATAGGATCATTGTTATTCTCCCCACAGATAGGATCATTGTTATTCTCCCCACATATAGGATCATTGTTATTCTCCCCACATATAGGATCATTGTTATTCTCCCCACAGATAGGATCATTGTTATTCTCCCCACATATAGGATCATTGTTATTCTCCCCACAGATAGGATCATTGTTATTCTCCCCACAGATAGGATCATTGTTATTCTCCCCACATATAGGATCATTGTTATTCCCCCCACATATAGGATCATTGTTATTCTCCTGACATATAAGATCATTATTATTCTCTTTACATTTCAGATCATTGTTGTTCTGACAGATGAGATAATTGATAATCAATGTTGTTCTCCGGATGGATAATATCATTGTTGTTCTCCAGGCAGACTTTTATATTATGCATATAGGTTCACCATAGTAGAAATGTTTCAAAAATGTTTTGTTATATTGATCTTCATTTTAAGATCAGAACCAGACTTTGCCGTTTTACTTTATATATTTTTAAAAATGATAATAACAGTCCTCTTCCCAAGCGAATAAATTAGTCAATAGGTGATTTTGGATTTGTCTATGGGCTCTGTCATTGACACATCATGTTTCATTTACAAACAATGATATACTTATCAAAGACGTCCTATAATATAGGCGTCGAAAGCTCTTATAATCTCCGTTTAGCGGTTCGATAGGAGCATCCCTTTAAGATATTAGGTTATTTCTTTGATGTATGTGTTAAAATATCCCGTATAACAGATTGACACTCAGCCATAATGCAATGTACTGATCAATCTATTGACAGTACTTTGTTATTGAATAATGGTTGTGTGAAAATGTGTATAGGCAGTCTCCGAACGTCCACATGGTGTTTATGTTATCGATAATAAGAAATAGTGTGATATATATTGTTTTGATATGATCATTTCTATTGGATTGTCTGCTAATGATCATGTAAATGTTCATTAGTTATTATTGCTATTGATCAGTGAGGTATTATTTTGCTTTAGGAGTCCATCTTGATAATGAAAGCTAAACAGAAGAGAAATACATTTAATAGATAACAAGCAGTTGTCACTAATGTGACATGATCCCATGATCAGCAAAGTAGAATGGGCCTTGGCCCTGGGTAGGATAATGATGGGAATCCGATGGTGAGTCGTCTTCACATCTCACCTGTGAGTCGTCTGTTGAGTCACTCACAAGTGAGTCACCTCTCACTTGTGACCACTAGTGTCACTCTCGCAGTGAGTGGTCTTCACCTCTCACTAGTGAGTCACCTCTCACTTATGACCACTAGTGAGTCAACTCTCTGAGATCCACGTGCTGCAGGAAGACCTTCTTCGGTTTGAGGTTAGGGATGGGGATAGGATGTTCCTTCTCCATTCCGGCGCTGGAGTCTGAGTGTACTGAGATGGCAGACGTCGGCTTTTCTTGCTTGACTCTCCGAGGAGCACCAAGGGGTTAGACAAACGGGCACTGACTCAGATCTGTGGTCATCAATGCTTACAAGGCCGCTTGCCTGTCGCCTCCGTCTCGCTCTAACCCACATGAGATCAAAGCAGTCTCGGCCACGATGGCTTATCATTGCAACATCGTGGTCTCGGATGTCATGCGAGGTGTTTTTGACAATCTTCGGGAGTTTTCGCCAACCATTACCTGAGAGATGTCTCTATGGCAGATCTCGAAGGGATACGACTGGGTCTGCAGGTCTTTGCTCAAGTGAAGGTCGTTCTCCCTCCAGACCCAGGAGGGATCAGTCCTCTTAGCAGGATGGACCTTCTGACTGCGATGCTTTGTTTCGCATCGTTTGCCTTGTTGATTTTTAATGTTTCTGTTATGTCTCCCTCTCCCAGTAGGGGCCTGGCGTGTGTGTGTTAACTTGAAGTTGAGTAGCTTGTTTGTCTCTTCGTCCTGCTTAGCCAGTAGAAATACTGTCACCCGGGATTTATCTTGTCCTCACCCATGAGGTGTCGGAGGACTCGTAGGTGAGCTTACTAAGTCTCCCCGTCTCGTCTCTCCCCTGTATACACTTACCCGCCTCCGTTCAGTAGGATTCTAGCTATAGTAAGTCTAGTCAACAAATAGGTATTTAAATAATGGTACGTTTTTGATTAAACGTAATTATATATACTTACCCATTGACTAGACCTACGCTCTAGTCCCGCCGAATCTCCTCGCTTCTAGACTACTCTTGGGCCTGTTCGGAGATTGAGGAATCATTGGAGTGACGTCACGAGACTGCGGGGTTACTGGCCCTGGGGAAGGATTTTAACTTTTCCAGACACCTCGAAATTTCGTCTGTGTTAAAGTTGGATTTGCACTTCTCTGGGGAGGTAAGGCGTAGTAGGTCTAGTCAACAGGTCAGAATAATTAATTCATTTAATCAAAAACGTACCATTTTAGTTTAGTTTGGACTTATTATTTGTTGACTAATTTTTATTTAGGATGCAAATTAATTATAGGATATCTAACATGCTTCTCCTTTCATATCAAGTTTAAGTCTAAACAAACTAGTCTACGCTTGCACCTTGGAGATTGAGGAAATATTGGAGTGACGTCACGAGACTGTGGGGTTACTGTGTTAAAGTTGGATTAGCACTTCTCTGTGGAGTTAAGGCGTAGTAGGTCTAGTCAACAAATAATTACATTTAATCAAAAACGTACCATTTTATTTTAGTTTAGACTTATTATTTGTTGATTAATTTTTTTATTTAGGATGCAAATTAATTATAGGATATCTAACATGCTTCTCCTTTAATATCAAGTTTAAGGCGTAGTAGGTCTAGTCAACAAATAATTACATCTAATCAAAAACGTACCATTTTAGTTTAGTTTAGACTTATTATTTGTTGACTATTTTTTATTTAGGATGCAAATTAATTATAGGATATCTAACATGCTTCTCCTTTAATATCACGTTTATGTCTAAACAAACTCAAAACATTTTTCAAGAGGGACATCAACTTGATATGAAAGGGGAACGAGTTATCTATCCCGTTTGTTACAAATTTGTTTTTCATATGATTTATTGTGTTTTAAAATATATTTGTGTTGTCCCTATAACGGAAGAGCAGAGTAATATGAACCATTTCACAGTATCTAGAAGTTCATAATTTTGCGACTTTAAATATTCACACTTTCAAAACCATTCTATAATTCGTGATATTTGATATGGTGAAACCATTGCACTTAATATTCTGAAGGAAGCACACGCAATATAAAATCTCCCTGTGCGCAGACAGTAGATGAGAGTAATCCGTCCTTTGAATAATGTCATGTCAGAGAGTCCGCCATTCATATGTTTCTTGTAGTCGAACTGTGTATACAAGTTGAAACAACATGGAGTGTAACAATAGGTCGAACTATCGATTTATTGCAATAGTTATTTTGTCAATTGTACTTAATCGATAGTAACTTTAACAAACGATCAATAGCATCGATAGCATGGCTAACTATCGATAGTTTCAATAGTGTATTCAATTAAGTTGTTCAGGTGAACCTAAACGTAAATTTGCAAACAAATGCGGCCTAAAGAGATGAAAAATACTGGAAGACTCCAAACAGATCAAGGAGAGCTAAAATAAACAACAGGAAAATGTAAGAGTTACCTTTCTTGTTGCTTTTCCACTAAATGCTGTCACTTTGGACAAAGTAAAGACAATAAAACACTGTTCATTCTAGATTTTGTTTTGCTTATTGATAAACTATCTAAATGAATATTCCAATAGTAGGTCACAATAGACTATCGCTGTTGCAATAGTTAGGCACAATAGACTATCGCTATCGCAATAGTCCTTGTGGGTCAATAGTCACCCCTAGAAACAACCTCATCAAATGTTAGTTTGAGGTGAACATTGCCGTTGAAATGCCTTTCATTTCGGTTATTTGTGTCTTGTGAGAATAAAGTCACATTGTGTCCTTTCAAACACGAACACGGGAGACTGAGAATAGCGTTCCGTTGTGATTTCCCAACGGTAAGAGTGGGAGCAAAAACTCTTACTGCATTCTCAACCTTGTGCTTATTAGCTCTGCCCTAGTCCTGATATATTTCTTAATTATTCATTAAAATCAATCATTGTGGTGAGTACGATTTCATGAATTAACTAATAAGAATGAGGTAATATTAATTTTGCGTGTCGTAAATTAGGCCTACTTGTCATTTTGATGAATTAATCCAGGCAGTGTCAACGTTCATCGTTAGCCAATCAAATTAATTGATTGTTATGTAACCCCTTTATGAAGTACCACTTGGGAAATACATTATTTACATACTGAAAAATATAAGATATTTAAGTTCACCTTCATCAAAAAATTGATTAAACATCATACAACAATACGAATTAGGTTTTAAAATTCTGACTTCAACATTTGATCCAAGGGTTAAAATGGCCTTAACCCATATCTCGTGACCTTAACCTTTGACTTCAAAGGTCACTAGATCAATGTCCACCATCATTGTGTACAACAATTATTATGATTCAAAGTGTTAATGATAAAAATAAACCATATTTCCAAAAGCATGCTTAAATCATGACCTCGCTGTGACCTTGGACTTTGACGGAGTTTAGCCAAAACCTTTCCAAATCTTGGCAATTCTCTATAGTTGATATATACCTCATAGCACAAAAACCTTTCAAGTTGTTGTTTTTACAAGGATTTGTTTTAGCGATTTCAGAACTCATGACCTTGACCTTTGACCTTCAATGTGAACATATCAAATAATTCTCCACGGGTATAAATATGAAGATATATATGTGAGTTCTTAAAACCTTACTAAAAAGTTATAGTCAAAACAAAATACGACGGCGGTTGCCATGGAAACTACACAAAAACTGATAGCAGTTGAAAAGTTGAAATCTATAATCGACCAAACCATTTTACTGAAAGATGACCAAGGCAGTTTGAGTGATGTATCTAATATCCACCTTTACTGCTTTATACATGTGAGTTGTAAAGGTGGTTGGAGAATTTTAGTTTAGATATCCATTCATAAACCTCTGGTGACGTCACTCTCTGACAGTCTCTGTCTGACCTGGGTCTTCTTTTACCGACAAAACCTCTACCAGTAGTTGCAGAAAGAACTGATGCTCATGTGTTTTGAATGACTATTTTTAAGACCTTACATTGTATATCTCTCTCCTTACGTATTATACTATTTTAAAATATCACATATTTGAAAACTGACAATTTCTAGTGATCATGCCTGGTTTCGATCTCTAGACCCTTCGCTTGTCAAACAAACACTTTTACCAATTGAGTAACGACGCACCACATATCATATCTAATATATCTAATATATCTAATATATATATATATATATATATATATATATATATATATATATATATATATATATATATATATATATATATATATATATATATCATATCTGTCAGTATGAATCCTGTGTTACACATGGGAGAGTTAACACGTGCTCACGTCAAGCATTTAATGCAAAATGAATTTAAAATGGCATTGCATGATAAAGAAATTATCATGCTTGTTTTTTTGGAATTGCAATATTCTGCAGTAGCAATAAGCACTTTTTATATAGCTTTTTAATAAAAAAAAATATGAGAGACGTTTGAGAATTCAATTGTTTTGACTCTTTAGGTATTTGGATATGTACAGCAAAGTAAAAACTTCTGTTGTTTTGCGGAGAAAAAGTTTTGAAGCGACAGTCAGAAGTAAAAATGTTCAAAATGATCTCATCGGACTCAGCCATAACTTTATCTCAATCTAGTCTTCATATAAGGCAGTCTAATTATGAACAGAATTCTGAATGTTAACAATGGAGTAATTTTGTTTTTGAGCGATTGGTTTTCTTTGTAAGCAAATTCTTATACCACTTTGGTTAAATAACAATGAAACGCGACTTGGCCAAGATAAGAAAGAACACATCATGAAGTGAATATATAATCTTTGTTGATCTTAGCTGTGGTATATAAGGTCAAATTGTATGGAAGAGAGTTTCTTGTTGAGCACAAGATGTGATTTTACTAACCTCAAACTTCCACTTCCTGCCCGTCGATGAACATTTATCTGTTGGAAAGTATGTCACTATTTACTTTTCCTGTAAAAGTTTAATAAAATGTAATTTAATGTACCACATTTGTTATTTCCTTACATTCCATCTGCTGAGTGGTATACTGAAGTAGTGAGTATTCATATCCCTAAACGTCGTGTATTTTCACATTAAGGAAGTTTCTATCCAGAAGATCGTCCTGTTTACCCAACTTTATTAACCTACTAGCCATGTAACGTGATACTTGAAACGACCTTTCTCAACCGTATCACCCGGTACGAGGGACTTACAACATTGTAAGTCCCTCCAGGAGGGTTTACACAGAATGTTTTGCAGAAAGTGCGTCTCGAACCCGTATCCACTATCACCTGGAGTAACGCCTAACGTCTACTGCGCCAAGGGGGCAGATGAGATTTCACGGTACAAAAGCAACTCATATAGCGCGACTGTTAACAGGCTGATATCAGCCAGGGATCCTCAATATAACGCCAGGGATCCTCAATATAACGCGATGACAACTAAAAAGCATGTTTTACACTAAAAAACGGTTGATAATATGGAGAAACCATTCTACCTTGGATATGGTAAAGTTGTAGACCCTGATAGTCAGGGAAAACCCTCGGGTTTTTCCTTCCTATCAGGGTCCACAACCGTACCATATCCTCGGTGTCATGGTTTCTCCTTATATTATTAAACAATACTAGAATTATATAAGGATGCCCTTGAATTAAATCAACTCTTTGAATAGGTTTCTCTTTTTAAGCATAAATCCAAAACACGTATAATAAAGTTATTGCCATTTGTAATTGTATTTGCAATTTGTTTTGTATTTGCTTCCTGTGTTGCTCAGTCAGTTGTGCTCCGTATATTATATGAGTTTGACATTATGATAATCTCATATAATTTCAAAGTCATTGTCAATAAAATCAAGTATGTAATGTAACAAGTTATTCTGACTTCAGATTTCCATTGTGACGAGATGCAATGAAATCTGAATATATCGGCAAAAAAAACCCACAAGGGACCAGTTCACAGTAACAGAAGAAGTAATGAGATGTTATATGTAGTTTAAAGGGGCAGTAGCACGGTTTTTCGCTGAAATAAGTCGATGAAATGTATTTGAGAAATAATGTCACCAATAGTAAAACACCATTCTCTCTTCGGAAAATCAAGTTAAAAAATGAGTGTACATGGTTCCGTAAAGCCATGGACATCGTATTTGTCATTCGAAATAAAAAATTGTGTTCACAATAAAATGGCTGCCATGTAATTTTTGCTTAAAGGGGCAGTAGCACGTTTTTTGCAAAATTTGTTTTTTTCAAATTTCCCATTTATAATGATAGTTTATGTCATTTAAATTAACTTTAGAGGGTAAAACATCTTATTACACAAACCAATTATCTGTAGTGGTAAAAACTATGTTGCGTATAAAGCAAAAATTGCATGGCGGACATTTTATTGTGAACACAATTTATTATTTTGTATTACAAAAACGATTCCCATGGTTTTACCGAAACATGTACACTCATTTTAAACTTTATTTTCCGAAGAGCGAAGGATGTTTTACTATTGGTGATTTTTTTTTCAAATACATTTCATCAACTTATTTGAGCGAAAAAAACGTGCTACTGCTCCTTTAAAACGCAGCACAGTTATTACAACTACGGATAATTGGTTTGTTTAATAAGATTTTACCCTCTAAAGTAAATATAAATAACATAAACTATCAATATAAATGGGAAATTTGAAAATATAAAATTTGAAAAAAAACGTGCTACTTCCCCTTTAAGCTATGTACTACGTACTCTACCGCTTCAATAGTTGGAGTCATAATCATCCTCAGCATCAAGATCATCATAGTTTTGACTAAGACTTTTGTATAAATTATCACACAGGTTAATGTATTTAAGTTAAACTATTAAACATGGAAATGTGATATGAAACAACAAGAAGTGATAACAGAAATACTCATGTTTATATGCTTTTGTTTAATTTTGAACAGCGCTGTTCTGTTTCTCGGTCGAAAATGTGCATCAGTTTACTCTGAAAATTAATCGAAAACAATTATTACATAATCCATTAGGCCTATACACATATAACTTTAGTGTTACTATAATTTCAGCGAAATGACTGTTTTCAGTAAGCCTGTCAACGTCTGACAACTCATCTCTTTGAAAGACCTTACTTTGACAAATATACAGAATAGGCAATAATAATCTGTCGAATATGCAGGTAACTAGATCTTTCAGGGAAAACATTATTTATTGTGTTAAATGGTTACCAGTTTCTAATTTAACTGCTTCTGTCAATTTGCCAACCATTTTTATAACACATTTTTCTATTGTCAATGATCATCTTTAAACTCTTGGTGAACTTACCTTGATTGTTCTGATCAGTCATGCTGACATCGTCAACGCTTCGTGCAGTCGCCTCATACTCAGGTAATTCCCGTACCAGTCGTGCAAGATCGTCAAGGCTCATCTCGACCTCTTCGATTTGCTCGTCTTGGTCAGCAGGCAAGGCATCTGAAATAGAAAGAAAACGTCACAATAAAACACTGCATTTGATAATCTCGTAATTGAGCACGTACTAGATCGTTATTCGTTATGTACTTACTTTTCGAATCATACGAGCTATATATCGATCATAATTTTACTTTACACTAATGCAGACATATTGACAACAATTGTTTTCGACTGTGTCCCTATCGTAGTGTATGTGTATTGATTGTTTTCTGGATGTCTTTCTCTAGTCTTCGTCGATTACCATTGGTCTGTAGTCAACGTGAATGGCAGCAAAATCACATTATGTCAGATTTTAATAAACTTGTCTTTAATCAATTTCAATCACAGGTCTTTGAGGGGCATTTAGAAGTGGTATACATAAGAACAGGAAGATTTTCTGGATAACGACTTCTTTAAGGTGAAAATACAAGACGTTTCGGAGTACATACTCACTCCTTCATGAGGTGAAATGTAAGAAAAAATAACAAAATGTGATACATGTATATAGCAAACAAAACAATGGTGAGGAAACTCAATCAGGGAGATTAACATGCATGAGAATGGTATACAATGGGGATTTGTAATACAAACATGAGGGTGGTAAAGCATGAGAATGGTATGCAATGCGGATTTGCAATACAAACATGAGGGGAGTGAGTACTTGAGTGGTGGATAAACAATGGCATGTAATAACGTCAGTTATTTGACTTATTGTTGAAACGTTTGAATAATCATCCTCCTCAACGCAGCTTATTTAATTTATTAATGTGTCAATGATCCATCAAATTTAATACTTAATACCGTTTAATGTTGAAGCACATATGTGATTGATACATCAGTATTGAACAACTTATTTTATTTGAAATCCTTGGTTAATTAAGCATTTGTTGAACTTCCTCAAACATGATAAAATAAATAAAGAAATAGATACCTCTCTTTCCAAAGGCTTTTCTTATAAGCGTTCCAATAATTCTTCTTCTTCTTCGCGGTGAGCGCCTTCACAAGCCTCGGATATTTGTAACTTTAATCAACTCGTGTTGATATATTTGATATCAGAAGACACGAGGGTGAGATTCTCTATTTATATGAAATCCTTGGATTATGAAATATTTGGTGAAATTCATCAATTATGATGAAATGAATAGAGAAATAAATACCTCTCTTTCCAAAGGGCCATCTTACTTTCTTCCTGAACCATCGTCCCCACGACATTGTTTGTACAACCAAGCATGTCATCACTAGCAGTAAAACGAGCTTCATCTTGGACTCGTGGTACTACTGGAATTAATTAAAAACATTATTAAAAAGAAATGGGGCCATATTCTAAGAATGTGACTACCCACATATCTGGAAACATCTGGTAGCAATCGCCTACAACTTTCTTTACTTATAGTCTAATCTGCTTCACATGATGTAACGAATACTTTAGATGATTGTGCAAGCCAAGCTATGTATGATGTCAATCAATCAGTTGAATCATTCGCAACTGCCCTACAGAAAGCTGCTGACTTCACGAGGAAGCGCTGTCGCACCAACGTTATGTCTAGCCAGGCATGATTTGATAACGAATGTCATTTTCTCAGACTAGAAACCCAAAGACTGTTAAAGTTTTTTTAGAAGGGTTAAATCTGACACATCCCGACAATCTTATGTTGAATGCAGGAACAAATACAACGACACGTTACGGAACAAGAAAAGACTCTATAACGCATCAATAAGAGACATATTATTACAGAATATCAAAAATGCAAAAATAGTCTGGAACACTCTAAATATACAGCTCCTAGCGCACAAATGAACAATATCAGTATTGATTTAGGTTCTCTTATTTTGAGAATCTATTTCAAGATAAAATTAATGTACCGGACCATGCTGGGCCCAATATAAATGCCTTTGATTTTGATTACGATGTTGATGATATAACATGTTCTATATTAGATTCATCCATTACTAGGGACGAAATCACAAATTCTATTCTTAGACTTAAATCTGCACCTGGCGAAGATAATTTATTGCCTGACCTTTTTAAGCACTCAGTAGATATTTTTTTACCATACATGGAATTATTGTTTAATATAATGTTTGAGTCATCCACCTTTATAATACCTTTACTGAAGAAGGGTGATCGTAATGATCCAAATAATTACAGGGGGATATCCCTACTTAGTATTTTTAGTAAACTATATACATCTATTCTAAACAATAGACTAGCATTTTGAGCAAATACATACGCTAAGGTTGTAGAATCTCAAGTGGGCTTCAGGGAAGGGTATAGTACAATCGATAATATTTTCATTTTACAATCCGTTATCCAATGATATCTATGTAAGAAAAATTGGAAGCTTTATGCTATATTTGATGATTTTAAAAAAGCTGTTGATTTCATTAATAAGGATAAATTATGGACCATCGTTAAATGTAAAGGTGTATCACCCAAGATGCTAAAGGCTCTAACTTCTATCTATAATTGTGTTAAGGGGCGGGTACGTGATACTTTTCTGTCTCAGGTATTTGATTGCCCACAGGGTTTACGACAAGGGTGCGTTTTAAGCCAATTATTGTTCTCATTTTTTTTAATCAAAAATTAGGTTTATAAGTTGAATCCAAATATTTTCCTGGTATACAGCTCCACCCTGATGTACAAATGTTTTTATTACTTTTTGCTGATAATATTGTCCTTTTTGCAGGCTCTGAGTTTGGATTACAAAAACGTATACATATTTTAGAAAACTTCTCGAAAAGTCACCAACTGACTGTCAATTGTATATGGAATTTTAAAATCACTTTACATGCTTAATCCATTATCTTACGATTTATTATACCTCCACCTAAAAAGGTATATAGTAATATCAACGATTCCGTCCGTCCGTTCTTCTGTCCGTCCGTTCGAAGACATTTTTTGTCCGATCGATAACTGAAAAACTATTCATCTCATCCTTTTCAAATTTTGTACATGTCTTCTTCACCACTAGGTGAGGTGCAGTGCGAAATGTAAACCAAATTGGTGATTTTTAAAAAATTTGGCGAATTTTTTAATTTTTCTAACTAAGTCAAATTCTGAGCATTTTTTGTCCAATCGATTACAAAAAAAATATTCATCTCATCCTTTTCAAATTTGGCACATGTCTTCTTCATCACTAGGTGCAGTGCACAATGTAACACGATTTGGTGAATTTTGTAAGTTTTGGCGATTTTTTTTTTTATGAATGAATCTAATTCTGTGTTGTGATTTGTTGACTTTATCATTTTCTTTTTAATGTAACTTTCATCAAAAGCTACTTCTTTGTTCTTGTTAATTTTACTATTTTATATTTCCACTGGTTATATTTTGGAAAAAGTTAAATTTTCTTTCCTTTTAGCCATAAACTGCTGTTTATCCTCATTGTGCTTACAGGGGTGTGCTTTCATGTACCTGTTGTTTCAAGTCACTCGAATGAATCATTATGATGAATTAATTTCCAAAATAAAGATGAAATCAGTGTTAATGGCAGTAGTGTATTATGTTACCCCTACCTTTTCAAGTTACTATTATTCCTACTTTTACTTAAACCAAAATTGTATACATGAAGAGACTTGTCATACATGATCAAGTTTAATTTGCTTGATCAACATTTTTCAGTGTGGTTGATGAAACTGCCAAAAAACTCATATATAAACTTGATATAAAACTATCCATGTAGTACAGACAAGCTTAACAAGTAAGTACACATACAAACAGCCCCTACCAAACTCAAGTCTAGCTTTGAGCATATGAGTCTAGGTTATACAATACAGAATTATCACCTACAAATATAGATAAAACTCATCAAAACCAGAACAAGATATATGGAAGTAACAAAGGACTTACTTACCTTGCTTGCCAAACCGACGCTGGTTAAAGCTGCACAGAGTGGTGATCTTATATAGCGTAAGTAAAGCTTGAGGGAAGACCACAGATGATGCATGTGTTGGGTGAGGTGAGAAAAGCTTTCATATCATACCCTGTAACCCTTACACTTGGAAGAGATTATCTAACTGAGTTTAGGTGTCACACATTTAAGTCGTTTACTGATTGATGCATATACTGATTCGTGATTACTTATTAGACAATAATAGAAAACCAAATGATATCAAAACTCGTCTAAGTTTCACTTTTGTTCACAATTTTATTGAAAACAAAAGATGCCAAAATCAAGTATAGAAAACATGGCGAATTTAGATTTTATGTCGACAATTTCAATCTGTATTTTTAAGCAGCACATTTTACATGCATTTACATTTTACATGCATATGCATATGCACATGCACATGCACAATCCCTGCACATAAGCTTCAACTGAAAAATAAACTTGAACAGATATTCTAATGTTCATAATGATACGATGGGCCGTATCAATTCTCTGTATTTATTAGGCTGCGAAGAGGTGATACCTGATTTCAGGTGAACACTGTCGGCCAAAAGAAACGCCTACCAGATATCTTATAAGATATCGTAAAAACTATAATGAACAGTTTTGCAATAGTATAGGATTATGAACTTATAACTGAAACTGAATATATATTTGAATTTCAGGAGTTGTCATGGCACAAAAGAATGGCGATTGTTAAAATGATACAACATAAATTTTTCAGATTTTGATCAATGCTTGATCAGAAAAACATTTTTAAAAAGTGGTGATAACACTACAGATGTACGTTGTTAGTGTGCGCAAGTGAATCAACCGAAAAAAGCAGTCTTCATTGGGCGTGGTTTTCATGAATGTTATTGACTCGAATCACAGTTTTCCGCCATTTCAGTGGACTTTTATATCAATTATTGTTTCAAAATAGCGTGGAGACCACCATTAATTAAATTTCAGAAATCTTTCATTTTTAAGAAAATCAAGTAGGCGTTTCTTTTGGCCGACAGTGTATAGTGATTCATTAGCATTCCTCCAGGTTGTTGATGTATAGCTAACTTAAACGATAATACCATAGTTGAAAATAATAATAATATAATAAAGGGTAAATGGCGCAAATATGCAAGTATTTCATTATCGTATTCCTCCTATAGATAATAAAACTAGTATTTAAATTTCGAATGTGCTGGCCTAAGACTGTTACCGATACTGAGACAGATAACATCCCCCAAAGATAGGATCATTGTTATTCTCCCCACATATAGGATCATTGATATTTTCCTGACATATAAGATCATTATTATTCTCTTTGCATTTCAGATCATTGTTGTTCTGACAGATGAGATAATTGATAATCAATGTTGTTCTCCGGATGGATAATATCATTGTTGTTCTCCAGGCAGACTTTTATATTATGCATATAGGTTCACCATAGTAGAAATGTTTAAAAAATGTTTTGTTATATTGATCTTCATTTCAAGGTCAGAACCAGACTTTGCTGTTTTACTTTATATATTTTTTTAAATAATAAGAACAGTCCTCTTCCCAAGCGAATAAATTAGTCAATAGGTGATTTTGGATATATCTATGGGCTCTGTCATTTACACCTCCTGTTTCATTTACAAACAATGAGATTCTTATCAAGGACGTCCTATAATAAAGGTGTCAAAAGCTCTTTATAATCTACATTTGGCTTTTCAATAGGAGCATCCCTTTAAGATATTAGGTTATTTCTTTGATGTATGTGTTAAAATATCCCGTATGACACATTGACACTCAGCCATAATGCGATGTACTGATCAACCTATTGATAGTACTTTGTTATTGAATAATGGTTGTGTGAAAATGTGTATAGGCAGTCTCCGAACGTCCACATGGTGTTTATGTTATCGATAATAAGAAATAGTGTGATGTATATTGTTTTGATAAGATCATTTCTATTGGAGTGTTTGCTTATGATCATGTAAATGTTCATTAGTTATTATTGCTATTGATCAGTGAGCTACATGTATTATTTAGCTGCTATCAGTTTTTGCGCAGTTTCAATCGCCGCCGCCACCGCCGGCGCATTTTGTATTCGCTATAACTTTTTTCCTAGAAAGTTTTGAGAACTCATATACATAACTTCTTACTTACACCCCTGGGGAATTTTTTGGACATGTTCACATTCAATGTCAAAGGTCAAGGTTACGAGTTCTGAAATCTCTAAAAAAAATCTTTGTAAACACGATAACTTGAAAAATGTTTGTGCTATAAGGCTCATCTTTGGTGTATATCAACTATGGAGAAAGGCCGAAAGAAACGCCTACTTGATTTTCCTTAAAATGAAAGATGAAATAATTTCTGAAATATATAATTAATGGTGGACTCCTCGTTATGCTAAAACAATAATTGATATGAATGTCCATTGAAATCGCGGAATAATATTCATGAAAACTACGTCCAAGGAAGACTGCTTTTTCGGTTGATTCACTTGCGCACAGTAACAACGTACATATGTAGTGTTATCACCACTTTAATGCGAATGCTTGCCTGTATTGTTGCTCGTGGTTGTATGAAAAGAATGTTTAAAATGTTTTTTCTGATCAAGCACTGATCGAAAACTGAACAATTTATGTTGTCTCATTTTAACAATCGCCATTCTTTGGTGACATGACAACTTCTGAAATTCAAATATATAATGCAGAAATAATGCAAGTTTATAATGCAATTCTATTGCTAAACTGTTCATTGTAGTTTTGACGATATCTGATAAGATAGCCGGTAGGCATTTCTTTTGGCCGACAGTGTATACCTGAAATCAGGCATCACCTCTTCGCAGCCTAAGAGAATTGATACGGCTCATCGTATGATTATGAACATTAGAATATCTGTTCAAGTTTATTTTTCAGTTGATGCTTATGTGCAGGGATTGTGCATGTGCATGTGCATGTGCATGTGTATATCATCATTTACTTTTCCTGTAAACGTTTAATAAAAAACAATCATAATAGAAAAAAAACAGGTGAAGCTCCCCATTTCATTTCTGTAATGCGTCCCATTTTGTTGTTTTCCTTATATTTCATCTGATGAGTGGTAGTATGAAGTAGTGAGTAAACATACCACGACATGACATGTTCACATAAATGAAGTTGTTATATAGAACATCTTCCTGTTTTACCCGACTTAATAAAACAATACTAGAATGAGATAAGGATACCCTTGAATCAAAAGAACTCTTATAAATGGATTGTTTTCCATTTTAAATCCAAAACACGTATATACAATCTTTTTTTCCAATTTCGATTTGTATTTTGTATTTGGTTCTTCAGTTGCTTAGTCGGAGGCGACTGTGTTCAGCATTGGTTTGACATTGTAATAACCTGATAATTCTTTTGCTAACAATTTCTAAGTAACCAAACGTCGGGCTCCAATCATCTTCATCATTATTATTTTGACTATGTATATTGTATAAATTATCATATATGATTATGCTGTTCAAGTTATATTATTAAAGTCGCTTTAGGACGTCTTTTCATATCATTTATTCTCAAATTTGTTGTTTATTATTTTAGTAAAACATCTCATTACACGAGCAAAACCATATCTATGAATTTGTGTTATCCCTTTAAGAAGAAAATGTTGCAACGTATAAAGCGACACTTCTGTGGAACTCTTCAATATGAGGGCTAAACTTTTTTTTTATATCTTACGATTTCGAAGTTCAGACAGTGAGATGGTTGACCATTCAAAACTCTCCTCTAGGGTGTTTATGTATCGCTATATCAATCATATCACTTGAACTATGTTCTAGGGTACATTTTAATGTGAATACCTTAACATGGGAAATGGACTCGCATGGCTTAACGATGTACATTCGTTTAAGAACTCTTTTGCTGATTTATTATATAAACAGTATTTACGTTTTCGTGAGAGCTCTATATTTCAGTAAGACCAGCGTGCTACAGCACCTTTACGGAAGCTCAAAGGAACATTCAGTGTGTTGTTGAAGTCAAATATAATCAACTTCGTCATCATCATCATAATTATCATCATCACCATCATTATTTGACTATGCCCATTGTATATATAACAACACCGGTATATTCTATGTAAGTTAAACTATCAAATATGGAAATGGGGTGGGAATGACAAAACAGATAACAGAGTCATGTTTATATGCTTTTGTTTATTTTTTAACAGCGCTGTTCTTCGTTTTTCGGTCGAAAGGGGAGAATGAGCATCAGTTTACTCTAAAATAAAATCAAAAATAAGTATCTAGTGATCCAATATAGTGATAAAATAAACATGTAACTTTAAAGTTTCTATAATTTCAACGAAATGACTGTTTGCAGTGAGCATATCCACGTCTTGAAAGACATTGCTATGACAATACTGTATAGTCAATACGAATCTGTCAAATATGAAGGTAAACATCATTTATTGTGTTCAATGGTTACTAGTTTTGTTTTTTTATTTAACTGCTTCTGAAATTTGCCATCCATTTTTATAACACATTTCTTTTTCATTTTCTATTGCCAGTGCTCATCTTTAAACTCCTGTTGACCTTACCGTGTTCAATCATGCTGACATCGTCAACACTTCGGGCAGTGTTCCGTACCAGTCGTTCAAGATCGTAAAAGTTTATTTCGGGATCTTCACTTTGCTCATCTACAGCAACATTTTCAGTAGGCAAAGCATCTGGAATTGAAAGAAAATAGCACAATAAAATATCTTATTTGAGTAATTAAACCTTTTTTAGAACAATTGTGGGAACGGATCTGATACTGATTGACGAATCACAGTAGCTATGTATAATTGGCTAAAGTAATCTTTTGATTTAGTTCAATATGATTTGAAGACTTCCCTTCTTGAATAACTACGCATTCCATATGTGACAACATCACAAATATATAGTCAAATTTGCAACAATTGGGTCCGTCTGTGTCCTTATCTAGTGTAACGGAATCAATTACAGTAATATGACATTATGTCAGATTTGAATAAGCTTGATTTTCTGTTAGCTATTTAAAGTTTTCTGTTTTTAATGTGAACATATCCGATTAATCAGTCCCGTCAACACAGTTTATTTCATTCATAAATATAGTTTTAGATTTTTTATATTAATTATTCTTATTATCCTTAATTCATTTAATGTATCATCATTCAGGAAAGGTATTTCCATTTCATTTTGTTAGTTTTGAAATGCTACCCTGAATACAGAAAGGTGTATAGTTACATTATCAGACTTTAAGCCCATATTTTTTTAAACCCCCATCATTTCTCCATTTATACATATATTTCTGCTTCTAGTTCTATAAAAATAAAATAAGAGATAATTTTGTTACATATCCATCAAATTTACAACTTAAAACATTTCAATGTTAAAACTCACATATATGATTTATAAATCAATATTAAATAACTTCATTTATATGAAATCCTTGGATTATGAAGCATTTGGTGAAATTCATCAATTATGGTGAAATGAATAGAGAAATAAATACCTCTCTTTCTAGTGGGAGATCCTGCATTTTTCCTCCACCATCGGCGACGACGTAGCTTTCTCCACGACATTGTTTGTACAACCAAGCATGTCATCACTAGCAGTAAAACGAGCTTCATCTTGGACTCTGGATACATTTGGAATTAATGAAAAACATTATTTAAAAGAAGGGACTACCCACATATTTGGAAACATTTGGTAGCAATCACCTATTACTTTCTTTAGTTATAGTCTATCTTCTTCATTTAAAAAAAATCAGAACAAAATCTTGTCACTAAGGTGACAATCCCGCCCAAACTTATCACACCAAACTAAAAGAGGTCATAATTAACAAATAGAAATTAGATGTCAACAGAAACATGAAACCGTTTGAATTGCTTGATCAACATGTTTAAGTGTGGTTGATGACACTACACAAAGCTCATATATAAACTTGATATATCCATGTAGTACATACAAGCTTCACAAGTAAGTATACATAACCCCTACCTAACTCAACTCTAGCTTTGTGCATGGTAGTCTAGGTTATACAATACAGAATTATCACCTAAATTTATAAATAAAACCCAATAAATACCAGAACAAGATCTATGGAAGTATCAAAGGACTTACTTACCTTGCTTGCCAAACCGACGCTAGTTAAAGCCGACAGAGTGGTGATCTTATATAGCGTAGGTGCTTGAGGGAAGACCACAGATGATGCATATGTTGGGTGAGGTGAGAAAAGCTTTCATACCATACCCTGTAACCCTTACATTTGGAAGAGATTATCTAACTGAGTTTAGGTGACATACATTTTAGTTGTTTACCGATTGATGTATACTGATAGACAATAACAGCAAACAAAATGATATCAAAACTCGTCTAAGTTTCATTTTGTTCACAATTTTATTGAAAACGAAAGATACCAAAATCAAGTATAGAAAACAAGGCGAATTTAGATTTTATGTCGACAGTTTCAATCTGTTTTTTTAAGCAGCATATTTTACATGCATTTACATTTTACATGCATATGCATATGCAGATGCACATGAACATGCACAATCCCTGCACATAAGCTTCAACTGAAAAATAAACTTAAACAGATATTCTAATGTTCGTAATGATACGTATTCTGTATTCATTAGGTTGCGAAGAGGTGATGCCTGATTTCAGGTGTACACGGTCGGCCAAAAGAAACGCCTACCAGATATCTTATCAGATATCGTAAAAACTATAATGAACAGTTTCGCAATAGTATAGGATTATGAACTTATAACTGAAACTGAGTATATATTTGAATTTCAGAAGTCGTCATGTCACAAAAGAATGGCGATTGTTGAAATGATGCAACATTAATTTTCAGTTTTTGATCAATGATGGATTAGAAAAACATTTTCTTAAAATTTCCATACAACCACGAGCAATAATACAGGCAAGCATTCGCATTAAAGTGGTGATAACACTACAGATTTACGTTGTTACTGTGCTCAAGTGAATCAACCGAAAATAGCAGTCTTCATTGGGCGTGGTTTTCATGAATGTTATTGACTCGAATCAAAGTATTCCGCGATTTCAGTGGACTTTTATATCAATTATTGTTTCAACATAACGTGGAGACCCCCATTAATTAAATTTCAGAAATTATCATCTTTCATTTTTAAGAAAATCAAGTAGGCGTTTCTTTTGGCCGACAGTGTATAGTGATTCATTAGCATTCCTCCATGTATAGCTAACTTAAACGATAAAACCATAGCAGAAAATGTTAATAATAGAATAAAGGGTAAATGGCGCAAATACAATGCAAGGATTTCATTTTCGTATTCCTATAGATAATAAAACTAGTATTTGAATTTCGAATGTGCTGGCCTAAGACTGTTACCGATCGATACTGAGACAGATAACATCATTGTTATTCTCCCCACATATAGGATCATTGTTATTCTCCCCACATATCATTGATCATTGATCATTGATATTTTCCTGACATTTAGGATCATTATTATTTTCTTTACATTTCAGATCATTGTTGTTCTGACGAGATAATTGATAGTCAACATTGTTCTCTCGATGGATAATATCATTGTTGTTCTCCAGGCAGACTTTTATATTATGCATTTATATCCAGATTGTGTGATTGTGTAGAAAAATAGTCATGGCCACATGAGTAAAAATAGCATTTTGGACAGATTTATTAACTGTATTATTTAAATACCTATCTGTTGACTCGACCTTCTATGCCTTACCTCCCCAGGGAAGTGCTAATCCAACCTTAACACAGACGAAACTTAGAAGAAGACGTGTCAGGAAAGGTAAAATCCTTCCCCAGGGACAGTAACCCTGCGGTCTCGTGACATCATTCCCATATGATTCCTCACTCTCCTCTAAGTTGTCTGGCCCAATGGTTGCGTTTTGTGTTGGTCTTTACTTCAGGGTTTTCTAGCGTGTTTAGCGCTGCTTTTCCGTCTGATTAAAGTAGAGATATTTGTAAGTATCTCTATTGTGTTGTTCTTGCAGTTTAACCTTGTCTGAGATCTTAGTTTGTGTCGAGTGACTGGGGTGACATGTGCTAGATTTGACTCACTTTCTCACGCCGTGTGCATGGTGCACGTGCTGCCCGGGTCGCTTACTTCACTCACCTCCCTCGTCAGGCTTGTTGTGTTGATACGCCTTCGTAACTTGCGACAGTGGCCATTCCCTAGTGTTTGGCTCTGCCTTCCGATAGTTTGTAGTTCACTATCGGGTGGTATTCAACGAGCTCTCACTAGTGGTTCGGCATTTCGGAGCGTCTGATTGTTGGAGCCTCCGGCAGGCGTTCCTCTCTGACCTTTTGTAGCCTCCACCATCCATAGCTTGGACTCTTGCTCTCGAAGGGGTTGCGCTATAGCATGTCTACACCCTACGTTAGTGATTGTTGTTTAGATCCGCTAACAGGTGTCCTCTCCTTAGCGCGTTCCACCTGTCACTTGGCGAGTCGCTTTACACCTCTGGTAGTGTACGCCCATCGTCTCCCGACATGGTATTTCACCATGCATACACTTGAGTAGCCTTCGTCCACCATAAGCTTCACTATCGAGGGGATCTCGTTAGAGCGTGTCTACACCCTCCGTTAGTGAATTGTATGATATTCGCTATTGGATGGATCTCACTATAGCAAGTTTTTGGGTAGCTCGAGTCCCTCGCTCACTCACTTCACTCGTCTGGGTGTCAGCTGGTGTGTCTACGTCTCACTCCTTCCAACATACGCCCCTCTCCAGTGAGTTGCTTTTTGGTTTCCGATAGCTTCCATCGTCACTATCTGATGACACTCATTTTAATGTGCAGTCTATCGATGGTGAATCGTCTTCACATCTCACTCGTGAGTTGTCTGTTGAGTCTCTCAGAAGTGAGTCACCTCTCTATTGTGTTGGTACACCTTTGTACCTTCCAACAGTCGCTCTGCCTTCCGACAGTTGTTCTGCCTTCCGACAGTCGCTCTGCCTTCCGATAGTTCATCGTTCACTATCGGATGGTATTCAACAAGCTTTCACTAGTGGTTTGGCCTTTTGGACCCTCTGACTGTTGGAGCCTCCGGCAGGTGTTCATCTCTCACCTTGTGTAGCCTCCGCCCTCCATTAGCTTCGACTCTTGCTCTTCCTCACACCCCTAGCCGATGAGTCTCGGGTGAAGAATCATCTGCCTCGGTCGACAGAGTATAGGAGATGGCTCTATTTGCAGAGGTTCGGCTCAACCAGGTTCGGGTATCGAGACCTCATCCGTCGGCAGCCAGGAGGGCTTCCTTTTGCGGCGATTCAGAAACCTCTTCCGTTCGTCTCGCTCTGGCAACTGATAGGTGGTAACTCCGCTACTCTCGGCTGTCTGCTTCTGGCTCTGGCGGTATCGGACAAGGGCCTTCTCCAGTTCCACCAGTATTCATGTTGGCTTTCGACTGAGTCTGCCTAGGCCTAAGAAGGCCAAGCTGGGAATTTGGGAAGAGATGGCATAGCCGAGGAAACACGAGTCAACACCCTTAACTCGCCCAGGCTCTGAGCAGTGTGTCCCTCTGCAGAGGAAGCGAAGGATGTGATGAATGGTCACTCCTGAGTCTTTCGCCTTCACTCGTTACACTGTCGGATAGGCCTTGAGGCAGCTGGTTGTCGACAACTTGAGTCAACTGGGGTTAGAACCCTTCGATAATTGACTGGGTCAGGGGCTTCTGCATCTCTCCGTCTCTCCAAGGGAGTGTCCCCTGTGTCAGGACCGGCTTCTACTAAACTTGTAGCAGGAAGGGCTTCTAATCTCCAAGGCAGCGAGGCATGGGATCCTAACCCCAGTCTTGTTTTACCGGCAAGGATGCCGGGAGGCGGTCTCTGGAGAGCTCAGACTCCACGTTGTCTCTAGATTCCCAGCACACTTGCGCATGCTTGTCCTACGTCGCGATGGCTGGTACCCCCGTTTTGTCCGGGGCGAGAGTCATTTTGAAATGTGTGTCCTCCCTCTTGGGATTTTGTCCTTACGCCTTTCGCCATGAAGGGAGGTTAGTGAACCTAAATCAGTCGGACTTGGTTCTGATTGCTCCCCTGAAGTTCCTAGGCTTAGTTCACCATCCCTCAGGTTGCGGAGTAACTGGTGTATCAACACAATACAAGGCGTCGTCCATCAACACTAATCTGTCGACTATTCTTTCCGTGCTCAGGAAGAGGTCGCCGAGTGTGCACTTGTCTATCCTCAGGGACCTTATTAAGACCTTCTGCTCTGTGGACGGAAGGAGTAAGTTACACCAACCCGAATGGGACCTAGCTGGTGCTCCGCCACCTCTGGTCCAAGAAGTACGAACCTCTCTCCGACCTTTCCCTCCTCCCTCTCACCATTAAGGTCATCTTTCTGGTAGCCATGGCCGCCGCGGCCAGGATCTCGAGGATCCACGTGCTGCAGGCAGACATTCTTTCGGTTTGAGGTTAGGGATGGGGGTTCAGCTCTGCTTGGTGTGGCTCCTGATTTTTTCTGTAAGAACCAAGCAGCTAACGAGGCAGGATGTTCCTTCTCCATTCCGGCACTGGAGTCTGACCTCAGAGAACTAGATCCGAGGAGCTTAGCGTACTTGGTACCTGGGAGATGGCAGACGTCGACTTTTTTTGCTTGACTCTCCGAGGAGTACCAAGGAGTTAGACAAACGGGCACTGACTCAGGTCTGCGGTCATCAATGCTTACAAGGCCGCTTGCCTGCCGTCTCCGTTTCGGTCTAACCCGCATGAGATCCGAGCAGTCTCGGCCACAATCGCTTATCATTGCAACATCGTGGTCTCGGATGTCAGGCGAGGTGTTTTTGACAATCTTTGGGAGTTCGCCAACCATTACCTGAGAGATGTTTCTATTTCAGATGTCGAAGGGATATCATGACTGGGTCTGCAGGTCTTTGCTCAACCGAAGGTCGTGAAGGCTTTACCTTGTCCTCACCCATGAGGTTTCGGAAGTTTGGATTAGCACTTCCCTTGGGAGGAAAGGTGTAGAAGGTCTAGTCAACAGGTAAGTATAAATAATTACGTTTAATCAAAAACGTACCATTTTAGTTTAGTTTAGACTTATTATTTGTTGACTAATTTTTATTTAGTTATTATGCAAATTAATTATAGGATATCTAACATGCTTCTCCTTTCATATCAAGTTAGTGTCAAAATAAACTAAATTTATTTCAAGAGGGACATAAACTTGATATGAACGGGGAACGAGTTATCTATCCTGTTTATTACAAACTTGTTTTTCATATGATTTATTGTGTTTTAAAATATATCTGTGCTGTCCCTATAACGGAAGAGCAGAGTAATATGAACCCTTTCACAGTATCTAGAAGTTCATAATTTTGTGACGTTAAATATTCACACTTTCAAAATCAAACCATTCTATAATTCGTGATATTTGATATGGTGAAACCATTGCACTTCTTATTCTGAAGGAAGCATACGCAATATAAAATCTCCCTGTGCGCAGACAGTAGAGAGTTATCCGTCCTTTGAATAATGTCATGTCATGTCAATTGTACTTATTCTTAAGGTTAAATTTAAATTAGGCCTACTTGTCATGTTGATGAATTAATTCACATTCGGTTTATGAATGAACAAGAAGACATAGTCATCAACATCCCCCGCCAGACAAAAGAAATCAGAACAAGGGCAACCATTCGAAAGAAATAATTGTGCACTTCTCATTTTCTTTCCATTCAGGTATCGATATCCTCAAGCCACACAACTGATTTGATCTTAAACAGTTTCTGAGAAAAGCTATATCTTTTGAAGATACCTGGAACAGAGTCGAAAAAACGGAACAAGGGCAATAACTCCGGAAAAATAATCACATGCTTCTTTTTATCGAACTCAATGAAGGTGTCGATACCCTTAAGCACAGGTGATGTTTAGCGCAAATATGTTGCACAACAGAGATGAACGACCAGTTTTCCATATGTGCGAACGAAGTGAGCAAAGGTTGGCAACGTCTTTCTCTCGACTCAAATCGAAATAATTTTCAACTGACAAAGTTCAATGTTCCAAAAATTCAAACTAGACATCCATTTGTACATAGGGGTATGATCTCCTTATCCCAACCTTTTATGGCACAATTACTCACGTAAAAGATATTTAATTTAAAATTTTAAGCGTTCGACACTGCCTCTGGAAATATTCTTCGCCTCCATTCTCACTTTGAACTTCCGGATTTAAGGAGTGAATGAACATTCTACAGTATAAATTAAAAGGAAATGCCATGTTGCCTACGTTTACCATTATATTTTTCATTTATGCTATGCATTTTGTCCTCGCATTGTTTAAATTTCTAAAGCATTGTTTAAAAAAACAATCAAACGAAGCGTGTCAATGAAAACAAGGGAGAAACTCCTGATATGCATACGACAGACCAATGTTGTCGGTCTGTAGTATAAACGCTATTTTATTTCCAGAAAAAAATGTGATATACAATAAATTGGGCCGAATATAAAATGGAAATTGGATCGGATAAGTTAACAGCTTAGAACGGCCAATATGAATTATATAAATTGTTTTCCAAAATCAAACTTTTTAAAAATACATTTAATACATTCACAAGTAACTGATTTATAATAAAGAAAGCTCACGGTAGTATACTTATGAAACCGACAAAACATTTTCTAAAATTCAATTTTAAAATAAATGAATTTGTAAAGTCGTATTTACTCTACTCTAGTTATTCTTTCTGAATCAATAATAAACAAAGCTGTCCTTGCATGTCGTAGTTATTGGTGTATTATAGATCGAAAAGGGGGATTTCAGCTGAAGTTTTGATATTTTTCTAAACTTTAACCACAGTCACCAACAAATTCAATCGAACTACTGCGGATAAGTATTATTGTATCGTGCCACAGTCAAATGGATCTGATTTCTTTAAATTATTGAATTAACCGAAACCAACTGAGGTGTGTACTTTCTTTTGACTGGCAGTAAAGTTGTTTAAAAAGTGAATGCGTTGATGATGATGTCTTAAGTCTTATTTTCTCTCACGTAAACAATAGGGCTTACATGTACAGAAGAAATAAGTTCGGGTCGATGATAATAATTACATGTATGGTAAACATTTTGTGTATGCAGGCCTGTAGGGACTTAATTTATGAATTAATGTCTATAAAGTCCCTTGCGTATGGATTAACAAGAACAGCAAATCTAGAGTGCATGGGGTTAGGGTCTCAGAGGTTGCTGGGTATCGGAATATCAATCTGCTTTACTGCTATTTAAGAATGTAATGGCCAATAAAATTAATGTTGTTCACCAATTTTGTTTTGTTTTGTCCACCAATGTGGATAATAAATTTTGTTACCGGACAATTATACCATACTATTTGATATGTAAGATAGATTTTATGAAGATAATAAATAAAGTGATACCTAGTGAACTACAGAGATAATGGCTGTATTTTAGATATAACCTACAGGGATTTTGATTATTCATGAGTCTTGTTTCTCAGAACAATTTTAACAAGAATCATAATGTGAAATTATAAAATAAAATAATTTTAAGTGATACAAGTAGGTCTAATCTCCGAATATTTCAATTATTATGACCAGAACATGAAAAATAACATAATTACAATTTAACATACATGTTTATGTATAACTAAATCTACATTGCAAATTGTTTACAATCCATTTTATTTCAACAAAGGTATGATCTGTTAAGGGGACGGCTAGACGCATTCCTTTTGTGTGGAAGCCGATAGTTAATTTGCGAATTTTCCTGGCGAACACGAGTTAACTCCCCTGTTCTCATTCTCTTCTTAAATCTGGAAGTTCAAAGTGAGAATGGAGTCGAAGAATATTTCCAGAGGCAGTGTCGAACGCTTAAAATTTTAAATTAAATATCTTTTACGTGAGTAATTGTGCCATAAAAGGTTGGGATAAGGAGATCATACCCCTATGTACAAATGGATGTCTAGTTTGAAGATTTTGAACATTGAACTTTGTCAATTGAAAATTATTTCGATTTGAGTCGAGAGAAATGCGTTGCCAACCTTTGCTCACTTCGTTCGCACATATGGAAAACTGGTCGTTCATCTCTGTTGCGCAACATATCTGCGCTAAACTTCACCTGTGCCTTAAGCCACACATCAAATTTGGTTATCCTATCTTAAATAGTTTCTGAGAAAAGTTGTCCTCTTTGAAGATGACTTGAATAGAGTCCAAATATACGGAACAAGGGCAATGACTCAGCAAAATATAATCACACGATTCTTATTTTCTAACTCCATCAAGGTACATGTATCTATGCCCTCAAGCCACACATCAAATTTGGTTGTCCTATCTTAAATAGTTTCTGAGAAAAGCAGTCCCCTCTATCGCGGACGGACGGACGGACGCAGGGGCGGACGGACGGACGGAGCTAAAACCTATATCCCCCTTCCACTTCGTGGCGGGGGATAATAAAGTAGTCCGGCAGTGTCAACGTTCATCGTTAGCCAATCAAATTAATTGATTGTTATGTAACCCCTTTATGAAGTACCACTTGGGTACTACATTATTTACATACTGAGAAATATAAGATATTTCAGTTCATCTTTATCAAAATAATTGCTTAAACATCATGCAACAATAAGAATTAGGTTTTAAAATTCTGATTTCAACATTTGATCCAAGGGTTAAAATGGCCTTAACCCATATCTCGTGACCTTAACCTTTGACTTCAAAGGTCACTAGATCAATGACCACCATAATTGTGTACAATATTTATTATGATTCAAAGTGTTAATGATAAAAATAAGCCATATTTCCAAAAGCATGCTTAAATCATGACCTCGCTGTGACCTTGGACTTTGACGGAGCTTAGCCAAAACCTTTCCAAATCTTGGCAATTCTCTATAGTTGATATATACCTCATAGCACAAAAACCTTTCAAGTTGTTGTTTTTACAAGGATTTGTATTAGCGATTTCAGAACAGACCTTTGACCTTCAATGTGAACATATTAAAATAATTCTCCACGGGTATAAATATGAAGATATGTATGTGAGTTCTTAAAACCTTACTAAAAAGTTATAGTCAAAACAAAATACGGCGGCGGTGGCGATGGAAACTACACAAAAACTGATAGCAGTTGAAAAGTTGAAATCTATAATCGACCAAACCATTTTACTGAAAGATGACCAAGGCAGTTTGAGTGATGTATCTAATATCCACCTTCACTGCTTTATACATGTGAGTTGTAAAGGTGGTCGGAGAATTTTAGTTAAGATATATTTACCTAGAGAGTTCGGTCAAATCTTTACAGCGGTTGTTTACATACATCCGAAAGCAAATCCAAACAAAGCGACCGATGTGCTATTCGCTCACATCAATAAGCTAGAAACAATTTCACCTGATGCACCAAAATTGATTCTGGGAGAATTCAATGGCTGTGTTTTAAATAAAGTTCTTCCGCATTACCACCAATATGTCACTTGCCTCACACGGAATAGAAAAACCCTGGATCTGTGCTACAGAAACATTAAAGACGCTTATAAATCTTATGCTAAACCACCACTCGGCCAGTCAGATCATAACTCTGTCTATCTTGTACCCCAGTACAAACAAAAACTGAAAGCTCAAAAGCCAATTATTAAATCTGTTCAAGTTTGGAATAAAGAATTTCTGGACCAACTCCAGGGCTGCTTTGACTGTACTGCGTGGAAAACCTTCTGTGAAACATCAACTGATTTGGATGAGCTGAACAATCTTGTTACAGATTACATTAAATTTTGTATTGATGACATTATTCCGTCCAAAACGGTAAAGATCTTCCCTAATAATAAACCGTGGGTCAGTATTGAGCTGAAAGTACTCCTTAATGAAAAGAAGCGTGCTTTCTGCTCAGGAGACAGAATAAGAGTGAAAGAGATTCAACAGGATATCAAACGTGTAACAAAAAAGTGCAAACTTGAGTATAAAGATAAAATTGAGATGGAATTCCGATGTAACAATTTGAAAGCAGCGTGGAACGGAATTAAAACTATGATTGGTAACGATAGTAGAAATAAGTCTTTTAACACGCAAAACGATATTTCATTTGCTAGTGATCTTAATCAATTCTATTCTAGGTTTGATATACATGACTTCACCCAGAGTAGGAGTGCTTTAAAATTTTATTCAAAGACTACCCGGAGATGATGACATAGTCATAACGGTTACTGATGTAATGTTAGCATTAAGAAAGATAAACATAAGGAAAGCTAGTGGCCCGGATGGAGTACTTGGCATTGCATTCGGGAATGTTGTGAACAGCTGTGTGGGATCTTCAGAGTGATGTTTCAGATGTCTGTTGACACCCATCATATACCAACACTATGGAAAACGTCACATATAATCCCAGTTCCGAAAAAGTCCAAACCTTCAGTCCTCAATGACTATCGCCCAGTGGCTCTAACCCCAATAATCATGAAATGTTTCGAGCGTATTATCCTGAACCTAATTAGACAAAATACTGGACATCTAATGGACCCTCTTCAGTTTGCTTATAGGACTGGACGCGGTGTTGAGGATGCACTCATTTCTCTTTTGCATAAGATCTATATTCACCTAGAGAATTCAAAATCATATGTAAGAATACTATTTGCAGACTTTTCTTCTGCCTTTAATACAATCCAACCACACCTTATGATAACAAAATTATTCCACATGGGAGTAAACAGTAACATCATCAAATGGATAGAAGCTTTCTTTGTTAATCGTCCTCAAGGTGTTCGAGTGATACCAATCTCCTAAGTACCGGTGCTCCTCAAGGATGTGTCCTGTCTCCTGTCCTCTTCACTCTCTATCACTCAAAATTGTAAACACCTCCAGTAAAATTTGCCGCTTCAATTTTGAGCACCTTTCATTCCAGTTTGATTCTAGAGTTAAAAAGAAGGCACTAGCCATTCAATCAGACCCATCGCACTTTCTAAATGAATATTATGAATTTCTACCATTTGGACGTCGTTTCAAAATCTGGCATTCAAAAACAACAGAGCATCAAAATCGTTTGTCCCATACAGTATAAAAATTCTAAACCTTCACACCAAATAACAATTATGTAAATCTTGAAACACGACATGGTTGATTAAAGCATGGCATATGGCGTATTTAGTACCCATCAACACAATGTATGTTATTATTGTTTTGGTTTTTTATATTGTATTCATGTATTGTTACTTTGTATTGTATTCTACCAAAGACTCTTTGAGTGTAAGACGAATTTCCCATCTGGGATAATAAAGTTTATCTTATCTTATCTTATCTCATCTTATTCATAAACCTCTGGTGACGTCACTCTCTGTCTGACCTGGGTCTTCTTTTACCGACTAAACCTCTACCAGTAGTTGCAGTAAGAAAGAACTGATGCTCATGTGTTTTGAATGACTATTTTTAAGACCTTACATTGTATATCTTTCTCCTTACGTATTATACTATTTTAAAATATCACAAATTTGAAAACTCCCAATTTCTAGTGATCATGCCTGGTTTCGATCTCTGGACCCATCGCTTGTCAAACAAACACTTTTACCAATTGAGTAACGACGCACCACATATCACATCTGATTTTTTGTCACTATGAATCCTGTGTTACACATGGGAGAGTTAACACGTGCTCATGTCAAGCATTTAATGCAAAATGAATTTAGAATGGCATTGTATGATAAAGAAATTATCATACTTGTTTGTTTTGGAATGGCAATATTCTGCATTAATTATAAGCACTTTTTATATAGCCTTTTATAAAAGTATGAGAGACGTTGAGAATTTAATTGTTTTGACTTTTTAGGTATTTGGATATGTACAGCAAAGTACAAACTTCTGTTGTTTTGCGGAGAAAAGATTTTCAAGCGACAGTCAGAAGTATAATGTTCAAATTGATCTAAACCATAATTGTACCTTAAAAACGATTTTTGTTTCAATCTAGTCTTCATATAAGGCAGTCTAATTATGAAAAGATTTCTAAACATTCTGCATATTAACAACGGAGTAATTTAGTTTTTGAGCGACTTATTTTCTTTGTAAGCAAATTGTGACACCACTTTGGTTAGATAACAATGAAACGCGACTTGGCCAAGATAAGAACGAACACTTCATGTAGTGAATATATAGTCTTTGTTGATCTTAGCTGTGGTATGTAAGGTCAAATTGTATGTAAGAGAGTTTCTTGTCTGGCACAAGATGTGATTTTACTACCCTCAAACTTCCACTTCCTGCCCGTCGATGAAGATGTGAGAGATATACCCATACTTTTCCGAGTGTATCGACTGATACCCTACACTTTTCCCCGTGGGGCCCTTACGAGGCGGAGCCGAGTAAGGCTCCAACGGGGAAAAGTGTAGAGTATCATTTGATACACTCGGAAAAGTATGGGTATATCTGTCTTATACCCTTCTTACGGTCGAGTATAAGCGGATACTATTTCATAATATTTTCTAAACATATACAGCTGTAAACAAGCTTGTGCATGAAACGCACAACCCAAATACGGCCTCGTCTGTATAGTTACCCATGTTTGTGGCTCGAAATCTAATTGATATGGCCCAAAGACGGCATTGTCACCGCAGATGCACGTTTTTTCCTTCCTATCAGTGTCCACAACCTTACCATATCCTCGGTATCATGGTTTCTCCTTATATTATTAAACAATACTAGAATTATATAAGGATGCCCTTGAATTAAATCAACTCTTTGAATGGATTTCTCTTTTTAAACAAAAATCCAAAACACGTATAATAAACTTATTGCCATTTGTAATGTTATTTTCAATTTGTTTTGTATTTGCTTCTTGTGTTGCTCAGTCAGAGTTGTGTTCGGTATATTATATGAGTTTGACATCATAATAATCTCATACAATTTCAAAGTCACCAATGTACATTGACAATAAATTCAAGAATGTAATGTAACAAGTTACTCTGACTTCAGATTTCCATTGTGACGAGATGCAATGAAATCTGAATATATCGGCAAAAAAAAACTCAGAACGGACCAGTTCACAGTAACTGAAGAAGTAATGAGATGTTATATGTAGTTTAAAGTGGAAGTAGCGCGCTCTTTCGCTTAAATATGTCGATGAAATGAATTTGAAAAATAGTTTCACAAATAGTAAAACACCCTTCTCTCTTCGGAAAATCAAGTTAAAAAAAGAGTGCACATGGTTCCGTAAATTGTAAGCCATGGAAATCGTTTTTGTCATTCGAAATAAAAAATTGTGTTCACAATAAAATTGCCGCAATGTAATTTTTGCTAAATACGCAGCACAGTTATTAAAACTACGGATAATTGGTTTGTGCAATAAGATGTTTTACCCTCTAAAGTAAATATAAATAACATAAACTATCAATATAAATGGGAAATTTGAAAATATAAAATTTGAAAAAAACATGCTACTGCCCCTTTAAGCTATGTACTACGTACTCTACCACTTCAATAGTTGGAGTCCTAATCATCCTCAGCATCAAGATCATCATAGTTTTGACTAAGACTTTTGTATAAATTATCATAAAGGTTAATGTATTTAAGTTAAACTATTAAAATGGAAATGTGATATGAAACAACAAAAAGTGATAACAGAAATACTCATGTTTATATGCTTTTGTTTAATTTTGAACAGCGCTGTTCTCTGTTTCTCGGTCGAAAATGTGCATCAGTTTACTCTGAAAATTAATCGAAAACAATTATTACATAATCCATAAGGCCTTTACACATATAACTTTAAAGTTACTATACTTTCACCGAAATTACTGTTTGCAGGAAGCCTGTCAACGTCTGACAACCATGTCTTCGAAAGACCTTACTTTGACAAATATACAGAATAGGCAATAAGATTCTGTCGAATATGCAGCGCAGGTAACTAGATCTTTCAGGGAAAACATTATTTATTGTGTTAAATGGTTACCAGTTTCTAATTCAACTGCTTCTGTCAATTTGCCAACCATTTTTATAACACATTTTTCTATTGTCAATGATCATCTTTAAACTCTTGGTGAACTAACCTTGATTGTTCTGATCAGTCATGCTGACGTCAACGCTTCGTGCAGTCTCGTCATACTCCGGTAATTCCTGTACCAGTCGTGCAAGATTGTCAAGGCTCATCTCGGCCTCTTCGATTTGCTCGTCTTGGTCAGCAGGCAAGGCATCTGAAATAGAAAGAAAACGTCACAATAAAACAATGCATTTGATAATCTCGTAATTGAGCACGTAATAGATCTGTTATTCGTTATGTACTTACCTTTCGAATCATACTCGTACGAGCTATATATAGATCATAATTTTACTTTACGCTAATGCAGACATATATCGACAACAATTGTTTTCGACTGTGTCCCTATCGTAGTGTATGTGTATTGATTGTTTTCTGGATGTCTTTCTCTAGTCTTCGTCGATTACCATTGGTCTGTAGTCAACGTGAATGGCAGCAAAATCACATTATGTCAGATTTTAATAAACTTGTCTTTAATCAATTTCAAATAATCACAGGTCTTTGAAGGACATTTAGAAGTGCTATACATAAGAACAGGAAGATTTTCTGGATAACAACTTCTTTAATGTGAAAATACACGACGTTTCGGCGGACACACTCACTCTTTCATCAGGTGAAATGTAAGAAAAAATAACAAAGAGTGATACATGTATATAGCAAACAAAACAATGGTGAGGAAACTTAATCAGGGAGATTAACATGCATGAGAATGGTATACAATGGGGATTTGTAATACAAACATGAGGGTGGTAAAGCCTGAGAATGGTATACAATGCGGATTTGCAATACAAACATGAGGGGAGTAAGTACTTGAGTGGTGGATAAACAATGGCATGTAATAACGTCAGTTATTTGACTTATTGTTGAAACGTTTGAATAATCATCCTCCTCAACGCAGCTTATTTAATTTATTAATGTGTTAATGATCCATCAAATTTAATACTTAATACCGTTTAATGTTGAAGCACATATGTGACTGATACATCAGTATTGAACAACTTATTTTATTTGAAATCCTTGGTTAATTAAGCATTTGTTGAACTTCCTCAAACATGATAAAATAAAGAAAGAAATAGATGCCTCTCTTTCCAAAGGCTTTTCTTATAAGCGTTCCAATAATTCTTCTTCTTCTTCGCGGTGAGCGCCTTTGCAAGCCTCAGATATTTGTAACTTTAATCAACTCGTGTTGATATATTTGATATCAGAAGACACGAGGGTGAGATTCTCTATTTATATGAACTCCTTGGACTATGAAATATTTGGTGAAATTCATCAATTATGATGAAATGAATAGAGAAATAAATACCTCTCTTTCCCATGGGCCATCTTACTTTCTTCCTAAACCATCGTCCCCACGACATTGTTTGTACAACCATGCATGTCATCACTAGCAGTAACACGAGCTTCATCTTGGACTCTTGGTACTACTGGAATAAATGAAAACATTATTAAAAAGAAATGGGGCCATATTCTAAGAATGTGACTACCCACATATCTGGAAACATCTGGTAGCAATCGCCTACAACTTTCTTTACTTATAGTCTAATCTGCTTCACATGATGTAACGAATACTTTAGATGATTGTGCCAGCCGAGTATATGTATGATGTCAATCAATCAGTTGAATCGTTCACAACTGCCCTACAGAAAGCTGCTGACTTCACGAGGAAGCGTTGTCGCACCAACGTTATGTCTAGCCAGGCATGGTTTGATAACGAATGTAATTTTCTCAGACTAGAAACCCAAAGACTGTTAAAGTTTTTTTTAGAAGGGTTAAATCTGACACATCCCGACAATCTTATGTTGAATGCAGGAACAAATACAACGACACGTTACGGAACAAGAAAAGATTCTATAACGCATCAATAAGAGACATATTATTACAGAATATCAAAAATGCAAAAATAGTCTGGAACACTCTAAATATACAGCTCCTAGAGCACAAATGAACAATATCAGTATTGATTTTGGTTCTCTTATTTTGAGAATCTATTTCAAGATAAAATTAATGTACCGGACCATGCTGGGCCCAATATAAATGCCTTTGGTTTTGATTACGATGTTGATGATATAACATGTTCTATATTAGATTCATCCATTACTAGGGACGAAATCTCAAATTCTCTTCTTAGACTTAAATCTGCACCTGGCGAAGATAATTTATTGCCTGACCTTTTTAAGCACTCAGTAGATATTTTGTTACCATACATGGAATTATTGGTTAATATAATGTTTGAGTCATCCACCTTTATATTACCTTTACTGAAGAAGGGTGATCGTAATGATCCAAATAATTACAGGGGGATATCCCTACTTAGTATTTTTAGTAAACTATATACATCTATTCTAAACAATAGACTAGCATTTTGAGCAAATACATACGCTAAGGTTGTATAATCTCAAGCGGGCTTCAGGGAAGGGTATAGTACAATCGATAATATTGTATCATTACAATCCGTTATCCAACGATATCTATGTAAGAAAAATTGGAAGCTTTATGCTATATTTGATGTTTTTAAAAAAGCTGTTGATTTCATTAATAAGGATAAATTATGGACCATCGTTAAATGTAAAGGTGTATCACCCAAGATGCTAAAGCCTCTAACTTCTATCTATTATTGTGTTAAGGGGCGGGTACGTGATACTTTTCTGTCTCAGGTATTTGATTGCCCACAGGGTTTACGACAAGGTTGCGTTTTAAGCCCAATATTGTTCTCATTTTTTTTCATTAATATTGTACTTTTTGCAGGCTCTGAGTTTGGATTACAAAAACGTATACATATTTTAGAAAACTTCTCGAAAAGTCACAAACTGACTGTCAATTGTATATGGTATTTTAAAATCACTTTACATGCTTAATCCATTATCTTACGATTTATTATACCTCCACCTAAAAAGGTATATAGTAATATCAACGATTCCGTCCGTCTATTCTTTTGTCCGTCCGTCCGAAGACATTTTTTGTCCGATCGATAACTGAAAAACTATTCATCTCATCCTTTTCAAATTTTGTACATGTCTTCTTCACCACTAGGTGAGGTGCAGTGCGAAATGTAAACCAAATTGGTGATTTTTTAAATTTTTGGCGAATTTTTGTATTTTTTTAACTTAGTCAAATTCTGAGCATTTTTTGTCCAATCGATTACAAAAAAAATATTCATCTCATCCTTTTCAAATTTGGCACATGTCTTCTTCACCACTAGGTGCAGTGCAAAATGTAACACGATTTGGTGAATTTTGTAAGTTTTGGCATTTTTTTTTTTATGAATGAAGCTAATTCTGTGTTGTGATTTGTTGACATTATCATTTTCTTTTTAATGTAACTTTCATCAAAAGCTACTTCTTTGTTCTTGTTAATTTTATTATTTTATATTTCCACTGGTTATATTTTGGAAAAAGTTAATTTTTCTTTCCATTTAGCCATAAACTGCTGTATATCCTCACTGTGCTTACAGGGGTGTGCTTTCATTTACCTGTTGTTTCAAGTCAGTCGAATGAATCATTATGATGAATTAATTTCCAAAATAAAATTGAAATCAGTGTTAATGGCAGGAGTGTATTATGTTACCCCTACCTTTTCAAGTTACTATTATTCCTACTTTTACTTAAACCAAAATTGTATACATGAAGAGACTTGTCATACATGATCAAGTTTAATTTGCTTGATCAACATTTTTCAGTGTGGTTGATGAAAATGCCAAAAAACTCATATATAAATTTGATATAAAATTATCCATGTAGTACAGACAAGCTTAACAAGTAAGTACACATACAAACAACCCCCACCAAACTCAACTCTAGCTTTGAGCATATGAGTCTAGGTTATACAATACAGAATTATCACCTACAAATATAGATAAAACTCATCAAAACCAGAACAAGATCTATGGAAGTAACAAAGGACTTACTTACCTTGCTTGCCAAACCGACGCTGGTTAAAGCTGCACAGAGTGGTGATCTTATATAGCGTAAGTAAAGCTTGAGGGAAGACCACAGATGATGCATGTGTTGGGTGAGGTGAGAAAAGCTTTCATACCATACCCTGTAACCCTTACACTTGGAAGAGATTATCTAACTGAGTTTAGGTGTCACACATTTTAGTCGTTTACCGATTGATGCATATACTGATTCGTGATTACTTATTAGACAATAATAGAAAACCAAATGATATCAAAACTCGTCTAAGTTTCACTTTTGTTCACAATTTTATTGAAAACAAAAGATGCCAAAATCAAGTATAGAAAACATTGCGAATTTAGATTTTATGTCGACAATTTCAATCTGTATTTTTAAGCAGCATATTTTACATGCATTTACATTTTACATGCATATGCATATGCATATGCATATGCACATGCACATGCACAATCCCTGCACATAAGCTTCAAATGAAAAATAAACTTGAACAGATATTCTAATGTTCATAATGATACGATGGGCCGTATCAATTCTCTGTATTCATTAGGCTGTGAAGAGGTGATACCTGATTTCAGATGAACACTGTCGGCCAAAAGAAACGCCTACCAGATATCTTATAAGATATCGTAAAAACTATAATGAACAGTTTCGCAATAGTATAGGATTATGAACTTATAACTGAAACTGAATATATATTTGAATTTCAGGAGTTGTCATGGCACAAAAGAATGGCGATTGTTAAAATGATACAACATAAATTTTTCATATTTGATCAATGCTTGATCAGAAAAAAACATTTTTAAAAAGTGGTGATAACACTACAGATGTACGTTGTTACTGTGCGCAAGTGAATCAACCGAAAATAGCAGTCTTCATTGGGCGTGGTTTTCATGAATGTTATTGACTCGAATCACAGTTTTCCGCGATTTCAGTGGACTTTTATATCAATTATAGTTTCAAAATAACGTGGAGACCACCATTAATTAAATTTCAGAAATCTTTCAATTTTTAAGAAAATCAAGTAGGCGTTTCTTTTGGCCGACAGTGTATAGTGATTCATTAGCATTCCTCCAGGTTGTTGATGTATAGCTAACTTAAACGATAAAACCATAGCTGAAAATGTTAATAATAGAATAAAGGGTAAATGGCGCAAATACAATGCAAGGATTTCATTATCGTATTCCTATAGATAATAAAACTAGTATTTGAATTTCGAATGTGCTGGCCTAAGACTTTTACCGATCGATACTGAGACAGATAACATCATTGTTATTCTCCCCACATATAGGATCATTGTTATTCTCCCCACATATAGGATCATTGTTATTCTCCCCACATATAGGATCATTGTTATTTTCCTGACATATAAGATCATTATTATTCTCCCCACATATCATTGATCATTGATCATTGATATTTTCCTGACATTTAGGATCATTATTATTCTCTTTACATTTCAGATCATTGTTGTTCTGACAGATGAGATAATTGATAATCAATGTTGTTCTCCGGATGGATAATATCATTGTTGTTCTCCAGGCAGACATTATATTATGCATATAGGTTCACCATAGTAGAAATGTTTCAAAAATGTTTTGTTATATTGATCTTCATTTCAAGATCAGAACCAGACTTTGCCGTTTTACTTTATATATTTTAAAAAATAATAATAACAGTCCTCTTCCCAAGCGAATAAATTAGTCAATAGATGATTTTGGATATATCTATGGGCTCTGTCATTGACACCTCGTGTTTCATTTACAAACAATGAGATTCTTATCAAGGACGTCCTATAATATAAGTGTCAAAAGCTCTTTATAATCTCCGTTTAGCGGTTCGATGAGAGCATCCCTTTAGGACGTTTTTTCATATCATTTATTCTCAAAATTGTTGTTTATTATTTTAGTAAAACATCTCATTACACGACCAAAACCATATCTATGAATTTGTGTTATCCCTTTAAGAAGAAAATGTTACAACGTATAAAGCGACACTTCTGTGGAACTCTTCAATATGAGAGCTAAACTTTTTTATATCTTAAGATTTCGAAGTTCAGACAGCGAGATGGTTGACCATTCAAAACTCTCCTCTTGGGTGTTTATGTATCGCTATATCAGTCATATCACTTGAACTATGTTCTAAGGTCAATATTAATGTGAACACCTTAAAATGGTAAATGGACTCATATGGCTTAACGATGTACATTCGTTTTAGGACTCTTTTGCTGATTGAATAGTATTATATAAACAGTATTTACGTTTTTGTGGGAGCCCTTTATTTCAATAAGACTAGTATACTACAGCACCTTTAAGGAAGCTCAAAGGAACATTCAGTGTGTTGTTGAAGTCAAATATAATCAACATGATTATCATCATCATCATCATCATCATCATCATCATCATCATCATCATCGTAATTATCATCATCATCATCAACATCATTATTTGACTATGCCCTTTGTATATATAACAACACTGGTGTATTGTAACGCGAAAAAGTATTATAGAAAATACCTATGATTATCTGTAAATAAGTACACGACAGTGAGTTGTCTTCACTCCTAACTAGTGAGTCGACCCTCACTAACCGTGTGTCGTCTGTCCAGCGCACAGTGGGTGGTCTCTCACTTCACTCACCGCTCTTGTCAGGCTTGTTGTATGGTACGCCTTCTTACCTTCCGATCGGATTGTATTCAACAAGCTTTCACTAGCGATTTGGCCTTTTGGACCCTCCAACTGTCGGAGCCTCCGGCAGGCATTCATCTCTCTCCTTATGTAGCCTCCGCCCTCCATTAGCTTCGACTCTCTCGACTTGCTCTCGAAGTGGCTTGCGTCCATCTCACACCCTTAGCCGATGAGTCTCGGGTGAAGAGTCATCTGCCTCAGTCGACAGGCTATCGGAGGTGGCTCTATTTGCAGAGGTTCGGCTCAACCAGGTCCGGGTATCGGGACCTCATCCGTTGGCAGCCAGGATAGCTTCCTTCTGCGGCGATTCAGAAACCTCTTCCGCTGGTCTCGCTCTGGCGACTGATATAGGTGGTAACTCCGCAACTCCCAGCTGTCTGCTTCTGCCCCTGGCGGTATCGGACAAGGGCCGTCTCCAGTTGCAACGGTATTCCTGTTGGCTTTCGACTGAGTCCGCCTAGGCCTAAGAAGGCCAAGCCGGTTAGAACCCTTCGATAATCGACTGGGTCAAGGGCTTCTGCGTCTTTACGTCTCTCCAAGGCAGTGTCCCCTGTGTCAGGACCGACTTCTACTAACCTTGTAGCAGGTAGAGCTTCTAATCTCTAAGGCAGCGAGGCATGGGATCCACGTTGTCCCTCGATTCCCAGCACGATTGCCCGCACATGCCTCTCCTCTGTCGGGATCGCTGGTACCCCCGTTTGGTCCGGGGCGAGAGGCATTTTGAATGGTGTGTCCTCCCTCTTGAGATTTCGATCTCAGGACTTTCGCCATCTAGGGGTCTAGTGAACCTAAATCAGTCGGACTTGGTTCCGATTGCTCCCCTGAAGTTCCTAGGCTTAGGTCACCATCCCTCAGGTTGCGTGATACCTGGTGTATCTACACAATACAAGGCATTTCAAGGCGTCGTCAATCAACACTAATCTGTCGGCTATTCTTTCTGTGCTCAGGAAGAGGTCGCCAAGTGTGCACTTGTCTATCCTCAGGGACCTTATTAAAGGTGCATCCATTGTGTTTCATAAAATTTTATTTGGCTTTAATACGTTTCAACACACTTTATGTGCTGTTTACAATACAAAAAAATTCACTCAGCTTGCATATTCATCCCCAATCGCCAAACATATCATAATTACTAGTTTCCAATTAAAATCGAGTAACATCATTATGCATGTGCAGAAACCGAACGTGCACGTCCTATTTACATGTACAGTAGTTATATGACCTATTGAACATCAACCCAAATTTGTTATTTTGTCTGGTTTAAATAAGATTCCAAAATTACGTTTGACTCATTGGCGCGCGGCACACGCTGTGCATTGTCCGGTTTTCGATCAGAAATCAATACTTTTACCTTCATATCGTCAATATACTAAGTCGAGTATCATCAAAACGGTAGTTTTCGGTAACAGTTGGTACTTCTCGATAAAATAAGACCATTTATAACGTTTGGCATATTTGACCCCCATCAACACAATGGATGTACCTTTAAGACCTTCTGCTCTGTGGATGGAAGGAGTAAGTTACACCAACCAGAATGGGACCTAGCTATGGTGCTGAACCACCTCCGGTCCGAGAACTACGAACCTCTCTCTGACGTTTCCCTCCTCCCTCTCGCCATCAAGGTCATCTTTCTGGTAGCCATGGCCGCCTTCTTCGGTTTGAGGTTAGGGATGGGGGTTCAGCTCTGCTTGGTGTGGCTCCCGATTTTGTCTATAAGAACCAAGCAGCTGCCAAGGCAGGATGTTCCTTCTCCATTCCGGCGCTGGAGTCTGAGCGTACTGAGATGGCAGACATCGGCTTATCTTGCTTGACTCTCCGAGGAGCACCAAGGAGTTAGACAAACGGGCACTGACTCAGATCCTCGGTCATCAATGCTTACAAGGCCGCTTGCCTGTCGCCTCCGTCTCGCTCTAACCCACATGAGATCAAAGCAGTCTCGGCCACGATGGCTTATCATTGCAACATCGTGGTCTCGGATGTCATGCGAGGTGTTTTTGACAATCTTCGGGAGTTTTCGCCAACCATTACCTGAGAGATGTCTCTATGGCAGATCTCGAAGGGATACGACTGGGTCTGCAGGTCTTTGCTCAAGTGAAGGTTGTGCTCCCTCCAGACCCAGGAGGGGTCAGTCCTCTTAGCAGGATGGACCTTCTGACTGCGATGCTTTGTTTCGCATCGTTTGCCTTGTTGATTTTTTATGTTTCTGTTATGTCTCCCTCTCCCAGTAGGGACCTGGCGTGTGTGTGTTAACTTGAAGTTGAGAAGCTTGGTTGTCTCTTCGACCTGCTTAGCCAGTAGAAATACTGTCACCCGGGCTTTACCTTGTCCTCACCCATGAGGTGTCGGAGGACTCGTAGGTTAGCTTACTAAGTCTCCCCGTCTCGTCTCTCCCCTGTATACACTGACCCGCCTCCGTTCAGTAGGACTCTAGCTATAGTAAGTCTAGTCAACAAATAGGTATTTAAATAATGGTACGTTTTTGATTAAACGTAATTATATATACTTACCCATTGACTAGACCTACGCTCTAGTATTGCCGAATCTCCTCGCTTCTAGTCTACGCTTGGGCCTGTTCGGAGATTGAGGAATCATTGGAGTGACGTCACGAGACTGCGGGGTTACTGGCCCTGGGGAAGGATTTCAACTTTTCCAGACAGTCCTTCTTCGAAATTTCGTCTGTGTTGAAGTTGGATTAGCACTTCTCTGTGGGGGTAAGGCGTAATAGGTCTAGTCAACAAATAATTACATTTAATCAAAAACGTACCATATTAGTTTAGTTTAGACTTATTATTTGTTGACTAATTTTTATTTAGGATGCAAATTAATTATAGGATATCTAACATGCTTCTCCTGTAATATCAAGTTTATGTCTAAACAAACTAAAAACATTTTTCAAGAGGGACATCAACTTGATATGAAAGGGGAACGAGATTTATTGTGTTTTAAAATATATTTGTGTTGTCCCTATAACGGAAGAGTAGAGTAATATGAACCATTTCACAGTATCTAGAAGTTCATAATTTTGCGACGTTAAATATTCTCACTTTCAAAACCATTCTATAATTCGTGATATTTGATATGGTGAAACCATTGCACTTAATATTCTGAAGGAAGCATACGCAATATAAAATCTCCCTGTGCGCAGACAGTAGATGAGAGTTATCCGTCCTTTGAATAATGTCATGTCAGAGAGTCCGCCATTCATATGTTTCCTGTAGTCGAACTGTGTATACAAGTTGAAACAACATTGAGTGTAACAATAGGTCGAACTATCGATTTATTGCAATAGTTATTTTGTCAATTGTACTTAATCGACAGTAACTTTAACAAACGATCAATAGCATCGATAGCATGGCTAACTATCGATAGTTTCAATAGTGTATTCAATTAAGTTGTTCAGGTGAACCTAAACGTAAATTTGCAAACAAATGCGGCTTTAAGAGATGAAATATACTGGAAGACTCCAAACAGAGCAAGGAGAGCTAAAATAAACAACAGGAAAATGTAAGAGTTACCTTTCTTGTTGCTTTTCCACTAAATGTTGTCACTTTGGACAAAGTAAAGACAATAAAACACTGTTCATTCTAGATTCTGTTTAGCTTATTGATAAACTATCTAAATAAATATTCCAATAGTAGGTCACAATAGACTATCGCTGTTGCAATAGTTAGGCACAATAGACTATCGTTATCGCAATAGTCCTTGTGGGTCAATAGTCACCCCTAGAAACAACCTCATCAAATGTTAGTTTGAGGTGAACAATGTCGTTGAAATGCCTTTCATTTCGGTTATTTGTGTCTTGTGAGAATAAAGTCACATCGTGTCCTTTCAAACACGAACACGGGAGACTGAGAATAGCGTTCCGTTGTGATTTCCCAACGGTAAGAGTGGGAGCAAAAACTCTTACTGCATTCTCAACCTTGTGCTTATTAGCTCTGCCCTAGTCCTGATATATTTCTTAATTATTCATTAAAATCAATCATTGTGGTGAGTACGATTTCATGAATTAACTAATAAGAATGAGGTAATATTAATTTTGCGTGTCGAATTGTCATTTTGATGAATTAATCCAGGCAGTGTCAACGTTCATCGTTAGCCAATCAAATTAATTGATTGTTATGTAACCCCTTTATGAAGTACCACTTGGGTAATACATTATTTACATACTGAAAAATATAAGATATTTAAGTTCACCTTCATCAAAAAATTGATTAAACATCATACAACAATACGAATTAGGTTTTAAAATTCTGATTTCAACATTTGATTCAAGGGTTAAAATGGCCTTAACCCATATCTCGTGACCTTAACCTTTGACTTCAAAGGTCACTAGATCAATGTCCACCATCATTGTGTACAACAATTATTATGATTCAAAGTGTTAATGATAAAAATAAGCCCTATTTCCAAAAGCATGCTTAAATCATGACCTCGCTGTGACCTTGGACTTTGACGGAGTTTAGCCAAAACCTTTCCAAATCTTGGCAATTCTCTATAGTTGATATATACCTCATAGCACAAAAACCTTTCAAGTTGTTGTTTTTACAAGGATTTGTTTTAGCGATTTCAGAACTCATGACCTTGACCTTTGACCTTCAATGTGAACATATCAAATAATTCTCCACGGGTATAAATATGAAGATATATATGTGAGTTCTTAAAACCTTACTAAAAAGTTATAGTCAAAACAAAATACGACGGCGGTTGCCATGGAAACTACACAAAAACTGATAGCAGTTGAAAAGTTGAAATCTATAATCGACCAAACCATTTTACTGAAAGATGACCAAGGCAGTTTGAGTGATGTATCTAATATCCACCTTTACTGCTTTATACATGTGAGTTGTAAAGGTGGTTGGAGAATTTTAGTTTAGATATCCATTCATAAACCTCTGGTGACGTCACTCTCTGACAGTCTCTGTCTGACCTGGGTCTTCTTTTACCGACAAAACCTCTACCAGTAGTTGCAGAAAGAACTGATGCTCATGTGTTTTGAATGACTATTTTTAAGACCTTACATTGTATATCTCTCTCCTTACGTATTATACTATTTTAAAATATCACATATTTGAAAACTGACAATTTCTAGTGATCATGCCTGGTTTCGATCTCTAGACCCTTCGCTTGTCAAACAAACACTTTTACCAATTGAGTAACGACGCACCACATATCATATCTAATATATCTAGACGTTTGAGAATTCAATTGTTTTGACTCTTTAGGTATTTGGATATGTACAGCAAAGTAAAAACTTCTGTTGTTTTGCGGAGAAAAAGTTTTGAAGCGACAGTCAGAAGTAATAATGTTCAAAATGATCTCATCGGACTCAGCCATAATTGTTATCTCAATCTAGTCTTCATATAAGGCAGTCTAATTATGAACAGAATTCTGAATGTTAACAATGGAGTAATTTTGTTTTTGAGCGATTGGTTTTCTTTGTAAGCAAATTCTGATACCACTTTGGTTGAATAACAATGAAACGCGACTTGGCCAAGGTAAGAAAGAACACATCATGAAGTGAATATATAATCTTTGTTGACCTTAGCTGTGGTATATAAGGTCAAATTATATGGAAGAGAGTTTCTTGTCGAGCACAAGATGTGATTTTACTACCCTCAAACTTCCACTTCCTGCCCGTCGATGAAAATTTATCTGTTGGAAAGTATGTCACTAGTTACTTTTCCTGTAAAAGTTTAATAAAATGTAATTTAATGTACCACATTTGTTATTTCCTTACATTCCATCTGATGAGTGGTATAATGAAGTAGTGAGTATTCATATCCCTAAACGTCGTGTATTTTCATATTAAGGAAGTTGCTATCAAGAAGATCGTTCTGTTTTACCCAATTTTATCAACCTACTAGCCATATAATGTGATACTTGAAACGACCTTTCTCAACCGCATCATCCGGTACGAGGGACTTACAACATTGTAAGTCCCTCCAGGAGGGTTTACACAGAATGTTTTGCAGAAAGTGCGCCTCGAACCCGTATCCACTATCACCTGGAGTAACTGAGCTAACGCCTGAGTCTACTGCGCCAAGGGGGCAGATGAGATTTCACGGTACCAAAGCAACTCATATAGCGCGACTGTTAACAGGCTGATATCAGCCAGGGATCCTCAATATAACACCATGGATCCTCAATATAACGCGATGACAATTAAAACATTACACTAAAAAACGGTTGATAATATTGAGAAACCATTCTACCTCGGATATGGTAAGGTTGTTGACCCTGATAGTCGGGAAAAACCCTCGGATGCTTCGCATCCTTGGGTTTTTCCTTCCTATCAGGGTCCTCAACCTTACCATATCCTCGGTGTCATGGTTTCTCCTTATATTATTCAACAATACTAGAATTATATAAGGATGCCCTTGAATTAAATCAACTCTTTGAATGGGTTTCTCTTTTTAAACATAAATCCAAAACACGTATAATAAACTTATTGCCATTTGTAATTGTATTTGCATTTTGTTTTGTATTTGCTTCCTGTGTTGCTCAGTCAGAGTTGTGTTCCGTATATTATATGAGTTTGTATTTGCTTCCTGTGTTGATCAGTCAGAGCTGTGTTCCGTATATTATAAGAGTTTGACATTATACTAATCTCATACAATTTCCAAGTCACCAATGTACATTGACAATAAAATCAAGAATGTAATGTAAATGTAGATGCAATGAAATCTGAATATATCGGCAAAAAACACTCATAACAGACCAGTTCACAGTAACAGAAGAAGTAATGAAATGCTATATGTAGTTTAAAGGGGCAGTAGCACGTTTTTTCGCTGAAATAAGTCGATGGAATGTATTTGAGAAATAATGTCACCAATAGTAAAACACCATTCTCTCTTTGGAAAATCAAGTTAAAAAATGAGTGTACATGATTCCGCAAAGCCATGGACATCGTTTTTGTCATTCGAAATAAAAAAAATGTGTTCACAATAAAATGGCCACCATGTAATTTTTACTTAATACGGAGCACAGTTATTACAACTACGGATAATTGGTTTGTGTAATAAGATGTTTTACCCTCTAAAGTAAATATAAATAACATAAACTATCAATATAAATGGGAAATTTGAAAAAAACGTGCTACTGCCCCTTTTAGCTATGTACTACGTACTCTACCACTTTAATAGTTGGAGTCATAATCATCCTCAGCATCAAGATCATCATAGTTTTGACTAAGACTTTTGTATAAATCACACAGGTTAATGTATTTAAGTTAAACTATTAAACATGGAAATGTGATATGAAACAACAAGAAGTGATAACAGAAATACTCATGTTTATATGCTTTTGTTTAATTTTGAACAGCGCTGTTCTCTGTTTCTCGGTCGAAAATGTGCATCAGTTACTCTGAAAATTAATCGAAAACAATTATTACATAATCCATTAGGCCTTTACACATATAACTTTAAAGTTACTATAATTTCAGCGAAATGACTGTTTCCAGGAAGCCTGTCAACGTCTGACAACCATGTCTTTGAAAGACCTTACTTTGACAAATATACAGAATAGGCAATAAAAATCTGTCGAATATGCAAGTAACTGGATCTTTCAGGGAAAAATATTAATTATTGTGTTAAACGGTTACCAGTTTCTAATTCAACTGCTTCTGTCAATTTGCCAACCATTTTTATAACATATTTTTCTATTGTCATTGATCATCTTTAAACTCTTGGTGAACTAACTGTGTTCTTGATGGTTCTGATCAGTCATGCTGACATCGTCAACGCTTCGTGCAGTCGCGTCATACTCAGGTAATTCCCGTACCAGTCGTGCAAGATCGTCAAGGCTCATCTCGGCCTCTTCGATTTGTTCGTCTTGGTCAGCAGGCAAGGCATCTGAAATAGAAAGAAAACGTCATAATAAAACACTGCATTTGATAATCTCGTAATTGAGCACGTACTAGATCGTTATTCGTTATGTACTTACTTTTCGAATCATACGAGCTATATATCGATCATAATTTTACTTTACACTAATGCAGACATATCGACAACAATTGTTTTCGACTGTGTCCCTATCGTAGTGTATGTGTATTGATTGTTTTCTGGATGTCTTTCTCTAGTCTTCGTCGATTACCATTGGTCTGTAGTCAACGTGAATGGCAGCAAAATCACATTATGTCAGATTTTAATAAACTTGTCTTTAATCAATTTCAAATAATCACAGGTCTTTGAAGGGCATTTAGAAGTGCTATACATAAGAACAGGAAGATTTTCTGGATAACAACTTTTTTAATGTGAAAATACACGACGTTTCGGAGTACACACTCACTCTTTCATCAGGTGAAATGTAAGAAAAAATAACAAAGAGTGATACATGTATATAGCAAACAAAACAATGGTGAGGAAACTTAATCAGGGAGATTAACAGGCATAAGAATGATATACAATGGGGATTTGTAATACAAACATGAGGGTGGTAAAGCATGAGAATGGTATACAATGCGGATTTGCAATACAAACATGAGGGGAGTAAGTACTTGAGTGGTGGATAAACAATGGCATGTAATAACGTCAGTTATTTGACTTATTGTTGAAACGTTTGAATAATCATCCTCCTCAACGCAGCTTATTTAATTTATTAATGTGTTAATGATCCATCAAATTTAATACTTAATACCGTTTAATGTTGAAGCACATATGTGACTGATACATCAGTATTGAACAACTTATTTTATTTGAAATCCTTGGTTAATTAAGCATTTGTTGAACTTCCTCAAACATGATAAAATAAAGAAAGAAATAGATACCTCTCTTTCCAAAGGCTTTTCTTATAAGCGTTCCAATAATTCTTCTTCTTCTTCGCGGTGAGCGCCTTCGCAAGCCTCGGATATTTGTAACTTTAATCAACTCGTGTTGATATATTTGATATCAGAAGACACGAGGGTGAGATTCTCTATTTATATGAACTCCTTGGACTATGAAATATTTGGTGAAATTCATCAATTATGATGAAATGAATAGAGAAATAAATACCTCTCTTTCCCATGGGCCATCTTACTTTCTTCCTAAACCATCGTCCCCACGACATTGTTTGTACAACCAAGCATGTCATCACTAGCAGTAAAACGAGCTTCATCTTGGACTCTGGATACTTCTGGAATCATTAAAACATTATTAAAAAGAAATGGGGCCATATTCTAAGAATGTGACTACCCACATATCTGGAAACATCTGGTAGCAATCTCCTACAACTTTCTATACTTATAGTCTAATCTGCTTCACATGATGTAACGAATACTTTAGATGATTGTGCCAGCCAAGTATATGTATGATGTCAATCAATCAGTTGAATCGTTCACAACTGCCCTACAGAAAGCTGCTGACTTCACGAGGAAGCGTTGTCGCACCAACGTTATGTCTAGCCAGGCATGGTTTGATAACGAATGTAATTTTCTCAGACTAGAAACCCAAAGACTGTTAAAGTTTTTTTTAGAAGGGTTAAATCTGACACATCCCGACAATCTTATGTTGAATGCAGGAACAAATACAACGACACGTTACGGAACAAGAAAAGATTCTATAACGCATCAATAAGAGACATATTATTACAGAATATCAAAAATGCAAAAATAGTCTGGAACACTCCAGCTCCTAGAGCACAAATGAACAATATCAGTATTGATTTTGGTTCTCTTATTTTGAGAATCTATTTCAAGATAAAATTAATGTACCGGACCATGCTGGGCCCAATATAAATGCCTTTGATTTTGATTACGATGTTGATGATATAACATGTTCTATATTAGATTCATCCATTACTAGGGACGAAATCTCAATTTCTATTCTTAGACTTAAATCTGCACCTGGCGAAGATAATTTAATGCCTGGCCTTTTTAAGCACTCAGTAGATATTTTGTTACCATACATGGAATTATTATTTAATTTAATGTTTGAGTCATCCACCTTTATATTACCTTTACTGAAGAAGGGTGATCGTAATGATCCAAATAATTACAGGGGGATATCCCTACTTAGTATTTTTGGTAAACTATATACATCTATTCTAAACAATAGACTAGCATTTTGAGCAAATACATACGCTAAGGTTGTAGAATCTCAAGTGGGCTTCAGGGAAGGGTATAGTACAATCGATAATATTGTCATTTTACAATCCGTTATCCAACGATATCTATGTAAGAAAAATTGGAAGCTTTATGCTATATTTGATGATTTTAAAAAAGCTGTTGATTTCATTAATAAGGATAAATTATGGACCATCGTTAAATGTAAAGGTGTATCACCCAAGATGCTAAAGGCTCTAACTTCTATCTATAATTGTGTTAAGGGGCGGGTACGTGATACTTTTCTGTCTCAGGTATTTGATTGCCCACAGGGTTTACGACAAGGGTGCGTTTTAAGCCCAATATTGTTCTCATTTTTTTTCATTAATATTGTACTTTTTACAGGCTCTGAGTTTGGATTACAAAAACGTATACATATTTTAGAAAACTTCTCGAAAAGTCACCAACTGACTGTCAATTGTATATGGTATTTTAAAATCACTTTACATGCTTAATCCATTATCTTACGATTTATTATACCTCCACCTAAAAAGGTATATAGTAATATCAACGATTCCGTCCGTCTATTCTTTTGTCCGTCCGTCCGAAGACATTTTTTGTCCGATCGATAACTGAAAAACTATTCATCTCATCCTTTTCAAATTGTGTACATGTCTTCTTCTCCACTAGGTGAGGTGCAGTGCGAAATGTAAACCAAATCGGTGATTTTTTAAATTTTTGGCGAATTTTTGTATTTTTTTAACTTAGTCAAATTCTGAGCATTTTTTGTCCAATCGATTACAAAAAAAATATTCATCTCATCCATTTCAAATTTGGCACATGTCTTCTTCACCACTAGGTGCAGTGCAAAATGTAACACGATTTGGTGAATTTTGTAAGTTTTGGCATTTTTTTTTTTATGAATGAAGCTAATTCTGTGTTGTGATTTGTTGACATTATCATTTTCTTTTTAATATAACTTTCATCAAAAGCTACTTCTTTGTTCTTGTTAATTTTATTATTTTATATTTCCACTGGTTATATTTTGGAAAAAGTTAAATTTTCTTTCCTTTTAGCCATAAACTGCTGTATATCCTCACTGTGCTTACAGGGGTGTGCTTTCATTTACCTGTTGTTTCAAGTCACTCGAATGAATCATTATGATGAATTATTTTCCAAAATAAAGTTGAAATCAGTGTTAATGGCAGGAGTGTATTATGTTACCCCTACCTTTTCAAGTTACTATTATTCCTACTTTTACTTAAACCAAAATTTTATACATGAAGAGACTTGTCATACATGATCAAGTTTAATTTGCTTGATCAACATTTTTCAGTGTGGTTGATGAAAATGCCAAAAAACTCATATATAAACTTGATATAAAATTATCCATGTAGTACAGACAAGCTTAACAAGTAAGTACACATACAAACAACCCCCACCAAACTCAACTCTAGCTTTGAGCATAGGAGTCTAGGTTATACAATACAGAATTATCACCTACAAATATAGATAAAACTCATCAAAACCAGAACAAGATCTATGGAAGTAACAAAGGACTTACTTACCTTGCTTGCCAAACCGACGCTGGTTAAAGCTGCACAGAGTGGTGATCTTATATAGCGTAAGTAAAGCTTGAGGGAAGACCACAGATGATGCATGTGTTGGGTGAGGTGAGAAAAGCTTTCATACCATACCCTGTAACCCTTACACTTGGAAGAGATTATCTAACTGAGTTTAGGTGTCACACATTTTAGTCGTTTACCGATTGATGCATATACTGATTCGTGATTACTTATTAGACAATAATAGAAAACCAAATGATATAAAAACTCGTCTAAGTTTCACTTTTGTTCACAATTTTATTGAAAACAAAAGATGCCAAAATCAAGTATAGAAAACATTGCGAATTTAGATTTTATGTCGACAATTTCAATCTGTATTTTTAAGCAGCATATTTTACATGCATTTACATTTTACATGCATATGCATATGCACATGCACATGCACATGCACATGCACAATCCCTGCACATAAGCTTCAACTGAAAAATAAACTTGAACAGATATTCTAATGTTCATAATGATACGATGGGCTGTATCAATTCTCTGTATTCATTAGGCTGTGAAGAGGTTATACCTGATTTCAGGTGAACACTGTCGGCCAAAAATTACGCCTACCAGATATCTTATAAGATATCATAAAAACTATAATGAACAGTTTCGCAATAGTATAGGATTATGAACTTATAACTGAAACTGAATATATATTTGAATTTCAGGAGTTGTCATGGCACAAAAGAATGGCGATTGTTAAAATGATACAACATAAATTGTTCAGTTTTTGATCAATGCTTGATCAGAAAAAACATTTTAAAAAAGTGGTGATAACACTACAGATGTACGTTGTTACTGTGCGCAAGTGAATCAACCGAAAATAGCAGTCTTCATTGGGCGTGGTTTTCATGAATGTTATTGACTCGAATCACAGTTTTCCGCGATTTCAGTGGACTTTTATATCAATTATTGTTTCAAAATAACGTGGAGACCACCATTAATTAAATTTCAGAAATCTTTCATTTTTAAGAAAATCAAGTAGGCGTTTCTTTTGGCCGACAGTGTATAGTGATTCATTAGCATTCCTCCAGGTTGTTGATGTATAGCTAACTTAAACGATAATACCATAGCTGAAAATGTTAATAATAGAATAAAGGGTAAATGGCGCAAATCGTAAATTATCGTATTCCTATAGATAATAAAACTAGTATTTGAATTTCGAATGTGCTGGCCTAAGACTGTTACCGATACTGAGACAGATAACATCATTGTTATTCCCCCCAAAGATAGGATCATTGTTATTCTCCCCACATATAGGATCATTGTTATTCTCCCCACAGATAGGATCATTGTTATTTTCCTGACATATAAGATCATTATTATTCTCTTTACATTTCAGATCATTGTTGTTCTGACAGATGAGATAATTGATAATCAATGTTGTTCTCCGGATGGATAATATCATTGGTGTTCTCCAGGCAGACTTTTATATTATGCATATAGGTTTACCATAGTAGAAATGTTTCAAAAATGTTTTGTTATATTGATCTTCAATTCAAGGTCAGAACCAGACTTTGCTGTTTTTTTGTTTTTTTATATATTTTTAGAAATAATAAGAACAGTCCTCTTCCCAAGTGAATACATTAGTCAATAGGTGATTTTGGATATATCTATGGGCTCTGTCATTTACACCTCGTGTTTCATTTACAAACAATGATATTCTTATCAAGGACGTTCTATAATATAGGTGTCAAAAGCTCTTTACAATCTACATTTGGCGTTTCGATAGGAGCATCCCTTTAAGGTATTAGGTTATTTCTTTGATGTATGTGTTAAAATATCCCGTATAACACATTGACACTCAGCCATAATGCAATGTACTGATCTATCTATTGATAGTTCTTTGTTATTGAATAATGGTTGTGTGAAAATGTGTATAGGCAGTCTCCGAACGTCCACATGGTGTTTATGTTATCGATAATAAGAAATAGTGTGATGTATATTGTTTTGATAAGATCATTTCTATTGGATTGTCTGCTTATGATCATGTAAATGTTCATTAGTTAGTATTGCTATTGGTCAGTGAGCTACATGTATTATTTAGCAGCTATCAGTTTTTGCGCAGTTTCCATCGCCGCCGCCCCCGCCGGCGCATTTTGTATTGGCTATAACTTTTTTCCTAGAAGGTTTTCAGAACTCATATACATAACTTCTTACTTATACCCCTGGGGAATTTTTTGGACATGTTCACATTCAATGTCAAAGGTCAAGGTTACGAGTTCTGAAATCTCTAAAAAAAATCTTTGTAAACACGATAACTTGAAAATGTTTGTGCTATAAGGCTCATCTTTGGTGTATATCAACTATGGAGAAAGGCCGAAAGAAACGCCTACTTGATTTTCCTTAAAATGAAAGATGAAATAATTTCTGAAATATATAATTAATGGTGGACTCCTCGTTATGCTAAAACAATAATTGATATGAATGTCCATTGAAATCGCGGAATAATATTCATGAAAACTACGTCCAAGGAAGACTGCTTTTTCGGTTGATTCACTTGCGCACAGTAACAACGTACATATGTAGTGTTATCACCACTTTAATGCGAATGCTTGCCTGTATTGTTGCTCGTGGTTGTATGAAAAGAATGTTTAAAATGTTTTTTTCTGATCAAGCACTGATCGAAAACTGAACAATTTATGTTGTCTCATGTTAACAATCGCCATTCTTTGGTGACATGACAACTTCTGAAATTCAAATATATAATGCAGAAATAATGCAAGTTTATAATGCAATTCTATTGCTAAACTGTTCATTGTAGTTTTGACGATATCTGATAAGATAGCCGGTAGGCATTTCTTTTGGCCGACAGTGTATACCTGAAATCAGGCATCACCTCTTCGCAGCCTAAGAGAATTGATACGGCCCATCGTATGATTATGAACATTAGAATATCTGTTCAAGTCTATTTTTCAGTTGATGCTTATGTGCAGGGATTGTGCATATGCATGTGCATGTGCATGTGTATATCATCATTTACTTTTCCTGTAAACGTTTAATAAAAAACAATCATAATAGAAAAAAACAGGTGAAGCTCCCCATTTCATTTCTGTAATGCGTCCCATTTTGTTGTTTTCCTTATATTCCATCTGATGAGTGGTAGTATGAAGTAGTGAGTAAACATACCACGACATGACATGTTCACATAAATGAAGTTGTTATATAGAACATCTTCCTGTTTTACCCGACTTAATAAAACACTACTAGAATGAGATAAGGATACCCTTGAATCAAAAGAACTCTTATAAATGGATTATTTTCCATTTTAAATCCAAAACACGTATATACAATCTTTTTTTCCAATTTCGATTTGTATTTTGTATTTGGTTCTTCAGTTGCTTAGTCGGAGGCGACTGTGTTCAGCATTGGTTTGACATTGTAATAACCTGATAATTCTTTTGCTAACAATTTCTAAGTAACCAAACGTCGGGCTCCAATCATCTTCATTATTATTTTGACTATGTATATTGTATAAATTATCATATATGATTATGCTGTTCAAGTTATATTATTAAAGTCGCTTTAGGACGTCTTTTCATATCATTTATTCTCAAATTTGTTGTTTATTATTTTAGTAAAACATCTCATTACACGAGCAAAACCATATCTATGAATTTGTGTTATCCCTTTAAGAAGAAAATGTTGCAACGTATAAAGCGACACTTCTGTGGAACTCTTCAATATGAGGGCTAAACTTTTTTTTTATATCTTACGATTTCGAAGTTCAGACAGTGAGATGGTTGACCATTCAAAACTCTCCTCTTGGGTGTTTATGTATCGCTATATCAATCATATCACTTGAACTATGTTCTAGGGTACATTTTAATGTGAATTCCTTAACATGGGAAATGGACTCGCATGGCTTAACGATGTACATTCGTTTAAGAACTCTTTTGCTGATTTATTATATAAACAGTATTTACGTTTTCGTGAGAGCTCTATATTTCAGTAAGACCAGCGTGCTACAGCACCTTTACGGAAGCTCAAAGGAACATTCAGTGTGTTGTTGAAGTCAAATATAATCAACTTCGTCATCATCATCATAATTATCATCATCACCATCATTATTTGACTATGCCCATTGTATATATAACAACACCGGTATATTCTATGTAAGTTAAACTATCAAATATGGAAATGGGGTGGGAATGACAAAACAGATAACAGAGTCATGTTTATATGCTTTTGTTTATTTTTTAACAGCGCTGTTCTTCGTTTTTCGGTCGAAAGGGGAGAATGAGCATCAGTTTACTCTAAAATAAAATCAAAAATAATTATCTAGTGATCCAATATAGTGATAAAATAAACATGTAACTTTAAAGTTTCTATAATTTCAACGAAATGACTGTTTGCAGTGAGCATATCCACGTCTTGAAAGACATTGCTATGACAATACTGTAGAGTCAATACGAATCTGTCAAATATGAAGGTAAACATCATTTATTGTGTTCTATGGTTACTAGTTTTGTTTTTTTATTTAACTGCTTCTGAAATTTGCCATCCATTTTTATAACACATTTCTTTTTCATTTTCTATTGCCAGTGCTCATCTTTAAACTCCTGTTGACCTTACCGTGTTCAATCATGCTGACATCGTCAACACTTCGGTCAGTGTTCCGTACCAGTCGTTCAAGATCGTAAAAGTTTATTTCGTCATCTTCACTTTGCTCATCTGCAGCAACATTTTCAGTAGGCAAAGCATCTGGAATTGAAAGAAAATAGCACAATAAAATATCTTATTTGAGTAATTAAACCTTTTTTAGAATAATTGTGGGAACGGATCTGATACTGATTGACGAATCACAGTAGCTATGTATAATTGGCTAAAGTAATCTTTTGATTTAGTTCAATATGATTTGAAGACTTCCCTTCTTGAATAACTACGCATTCCATATGTGACAACATCACAAATATATAGTCAAATTTGCAACAATTGGGTCCGTCTGTGTCCTTATCTAGTGTAACGGAATCAATTACAGTAATATGACATTATGTCAGATTTGAATAAGCTTGATTTTCTGTTAGCTATTTAAAGTTTTCTGTTTTTAATGTGAACATATCCGATTAATCAGTCTCGTCAACACAGTTTATTTCATTCATAAATATAGTTTTAGATTTTTTATATTAATTATTCTTATTATCCTTAATTCATTTAATGTATCATCATTCAGGAAAGGTATTTCCATTTCATTTTGTTAGTTTTGAAATGCTACCCTGAATACAGAAAGGTGTATAGTTACATTATCAGACTTTAAGCCCATATTTTTTTAAACCCCCATCATTTCTCCATTTATACATATATTTCTGCTTCTAGTTCTATAAAAATAAAATAAGAGATAATTTTGTTACATATCCATCAAATTTACAACTTAAAACATTTCAATGTTAAAACTCACATATATGATTTATAAATCAATATTGAATAACTTCATTTATATGAAATCCTTGGATTATGAAGCATTTGGTGAAATTAATCAATTATGGTGAAATGAATAGAGAAATAAATACCTCTCTTTCCAGTGGGAGATCCTGCATTTTTCCTCCACCATCGGCGACGACGTAGCTTTCTCCACGACATTGTTTGTACAACCAAGCATGTCATCACTAGCAGTAAAACGAGCTTCATCTTGGACTCTGGATACATTTGGAATTAATGAAAAACATTATTTAAAAGAAGTGACTACCCACATATTTGGAAACATTTGGTAGCAATCACCTATTACTTTCTTTAGTTATAGTCTATCTTCTTCATTTAAAAAAAATCAGAACAAAATCTTGTCACTAAGGTGACAACCCCGCCCAAACTTATCACACCAAACTAAAAGAGGTCATAATTAACAAATAGAAATTAGATGTCAACAGAAACATGAAACCGTTTGAATTGCTTGATCAACATGTTTAAGTGTGGTTGATGACACTACACAAAGCTCATATACAAACTTGATATATCCATGTAGTACAGACAAGCTTCACAAGTAAGTATACATACAAACAACCCCTACCTAACTCAACTCTAGCTTTGTGCATGGTAGTCTAGGTTATACAATACAGAATTATCACCTAAATTTATAAATAAAACCCAATAAATACCAGAACAAGATCTATGGAAGTATCAAAGGACTTACTTACCTTGCTTGCCAAACCGACGCTAGTTAAAGCCGACAGAGTGGTGATCTTATATAGCGTAGGTGCTTGAGGGAAGACCACAGATGATGCATATGTTGGGTGAGGTGAGAAAAGCTTTCATACCATACCCTGTAACCCTTACATTTGGAAGAGATTATCTAACTGAGTTTAGGTGACATACATTTTAGTTGTTTACCGATTGATGTATACTGATAGACAATAACAGCAAACAAAATGATATCAAAACTCGTCTAAGTTTCATTTTGTTCACAATTTTATTGAAAACGAAAGATACCAAAATCAAGTATAGAAAACAAGGCGAATTTAGATTTTATGTCGACAGTTTCAATCTGTTTTTTTTAAGCAGCATATTTTACATGCATTTACATTTTACATGCATATGCATATGCAGATGCACATGAACATGCACAATCCCTGCACATAAGCTTCAACTGAAAAATAAACTTAAACAGATATTCTAATGTTCGTAATGATACGTATTCTGTATTCATTAGGTTGCGAAGAGGTGATGCCTGATTTCAGGTGTACACGGTCGGCCAAAAGAAACGCCTACCAGATATCTTATCAGATATCGTAAAAACTATAATGAACAGTTTCGCAATAGTATAGGATTATGAACTTATAACTGAAACTGAGTATATATTTGAATTTCAGAAGTCGTCATGTCACAAAGAATGGCGATTGTTGAAATGATGCAACATTAATTGTTCAGTTTTTGATCAATGATGGATTAGAAAAACATTTTCTTAAAATTTCCATACAACCACGAGCAATAATACAGGCAAGCATTCGCATTAAAGTGGTGATAACACTACAGATGTACGTTGTTACTGTGCTCAAGTGAATCAACCGAAAAAAGCAGTCTTCATTGGGCGTGGTTTTCATGAATGTTATTGACTCGAATCAAAGTATTCCGCGATTTCAGTGGACTTTTAATCAATTATTGTTTCAACATAACGTGGAGACCCCCATTAATTAAATTTCAGAAATTATCATCTTTCATTTTTAAGAAAATCAAGTAGGCGTTTCTTTTGGCCGACAGTGTATAGTGATTCATTAGCATTCCTCCAGGTTGTTGATGTATAGCTAAGTTAAACGATGATACCATAGCTGGAAATGTTAATAATAGAATAAAGGGTAAATGGCGCAAATACAATGCAAGGATTTCATTTTCGTATTCCTATAGATAATAAAACTAGTATTTGAATTTCGAATGTGCTGGCCTAAGACTTTTACCGATTGATACTGAGACAGATAACATCATTGATATTTTCCTGACATATAGGATCATTGTTATTCTCCCCACATATCATTGATCATTGATCATTGATATTTTCCTGACATTTAGGATCATTATTATTTTCTTTACATTTCAGATCATTGTTGTTCTGACGAGATAATTGATAGTCAATATTGTTCTCTGGATGGATAATATCATTGTTGTTCTCCAGGCAGACATTTATATTATGCATATAGGTTCACCATAGTAAAAATGTTCCAAAAATGTTTTGTTATATGGATCTTCATTTCAAGGTCAGAACCAGACTTTGCCGTTTTACTTTATATATTTAAAAACATAATAATAACAGTCCTCTTCCCAAGCGAAAAAATTAGTCAATAGGTGATTTTGGTTTTGAATAATGTCAAGGTCACGACAATCTAGTCAGACCCTTTCTGTAACATATGAAGAGAATCCGCTGAACTGTTTTTGAAATATCCCGCTGACAAGGGTTGTATGACAAAGTCTCGTTGTGACCTAAAATGGATGTCAAGGTCACATAACTCTGTAGGAACATTACTCCCCCTATGATGAACCTACTTGCAAAATATGAAAAGAATCCAGTTAATAGTACTTTAGTTGTTGCATTTCGTACGTACGGACGCAGCCGAATACTATATCACCCGCTTTGCACTAAACTTGAAAAAGTAGTATAGAAAATACTCAGTAAATAAGTACACGATGTCATTTCAAATACATTAAATAGTATATAAAGAAATATTTTGCTACTTTACGGATGAAAGGTTGATAATAACTTTTCATTATATCCAGATTGTGTGATTGACAATTAAATATTTGGGTAGAAAAATAGTCATGGCCACATGAGTAAAAATACCATTTTGACAGATTTATTAACTGTATTATTTAAATACCTATCTGTCGACTCGACCTACTATGCCTTACCTCCCCAGGGAAGTGCTAATCCAACCTTAACACAGACGAAACTTAGAAGAAGAAGTGTCAGGAAAGGTAAAATCCTTCCCCAGGGACAGTAACCCCGCGGTCTCGTGACATCACTCCCATATGATTCCTCACTCTCCTCTAAGTTGTCAGGCCCAATGGTTGCGTTTTGTGTTGGTCTTTACTTCAGGGTTTTCTAGCGTGTTTAGCACTGCTTTTCCTTCTAATTAAAGTAGAGGTATTTGTAAGTATCTCTATTGTGTTGTTCTTGCAGTTTAACCTAGTCTGAGATCTTAGTTTGTGTCGAGTGACTGGGGTGACATGTGCTAGATTTGACCCACTTTCTCACGCCGTGTGCATGGTGCACGTGCTGCCCTGGTCGCTCACTCACCTCTCTCGTCTTTCTTGTTGTGTTTGTACGCCTTCGTACCTTCTGACAGTGGCAATTCCCTGGTGTTTGGCTCTGCCTTCCGATAGTTTGTCATTCACTATTGGATGGTATTCAACGAGCTCTCACTAGTGGTTCGGCCTTTCGGGCCTCTGATTGTTGACACCTCTGGCAGGCGTTCCTCTCTCACCTTGTATAGCCTCCACCATCATCTTGCTCTCGAAGATGTCGCGCTATACCATGTCTACACCCTACGTTAGTGGTTGTTGTTTACATCCGCTAACTGGTGTCCTGGGCTTTAGTGCGTTCCACCTGTCACTTGGCGAGTCGCTTTTCACCCTCCGGTTGTGTACGCCTCTCGTCTCGTATTTCACCATGCATACACTTCGTCCACCGTAAGCTTCGCTACCGGGCGGATCTCGTTACAGCGTGTCTACACCCTCCATTAGTGAATTGTTGTACGATATTCGCTATTGGATGGATCTCGCTATAGCAAGTGCTTGGGCCGCTTGAGTCACTCACTCACTCACTTCTCTCGTCTGGGTGTCAACTGGTGTGTTTACGTCTCACTCCTTACAACATACGCCCCTCTCCAGTGAGTTGCTCTTTGGTTTCCGTTAGCTTCCATTCTCAATATCTGATGACACTCATTTCAATGTTCTTCATCAGTCCATCGATGGTGAGTCGTTTTCACATCTCACTTGTGAGTCCTCTGTTGAGTCACTCACAAGTGAGTCACTCTCGCAGTGAGTGGTCTTCACCTCTCACTAGTGAGTCACCTCTCACTTATGACCACTAGTGAGTCAACTCTCACTTAGCATGTGTTGTCTGTCACTTACGGAGTGAGGGGTCTTCACCCCTCACTAGTGAGTCGACTGTCTCGTAACATGTGTCTTCTGTCCCGCGCACAGTGAGTGGTCTTAACATCTCACTAGTGAGTCGACTCTCACTTAGCGTATGTTGTCTGTCCAGCATGCAGTGGGTGGTCTTCACCTCTCAGTAGTGGGTCGAATCTCACGTATGGTCTGTCGTCTGTCCTGCGCACAGTGATTGTTCTTCACTCCTCACTAGTGAGTCGACCGGATGGTATTCAATGAGCTTTCACTAGTGATTTGGCCTTTTGGACCCTCCAACTGTCGGAGCCTCCGGCAGGCATTCATCTCTCTCCTTGTGTAGCCTCCGCTAGCTTCCATTAGCTTCGACTCTCTCGACTTGCTCTCGAAGTGGCTTGCGTCCACCTCACACCCTTAGCCGATGAGGCTCAGGTGAAGAGTCATCTGCCTCAGTCGACAGGCTATCGGAAGTGGCTCTATTTGCAGAGGTTCGTCTCTACCAGGTCCGGATATCGGGACCTCATCCGTCGGCAGCCAGGATAGCTTCCTTCTGCGGCGATTCAGAACCCTCTTCCACTGGTCTCGCTCTGATATAGGTGGTAACTCCGCAACGCCCAGCTGTCTGCTTCTGCCCCTGGCGGTATCGGACAAGGGCCGTCTCCAGTTGCAACAATATTCCTGTGGCTTTCGACTGAGTCCGCCTAGGCCTAAGAAGGCCAAGCCGGTTTAGAACCCTTCGATAATCGACTGGGTCAAGGGCTTCTGTGTCTCTACGTCACTCCAAGGGAGTGTCCCCTGTGTCAGGACCGACTTCTACTAATGTTGTAGCAGGTAGAGCTTCTAATCTCTAAGGCAGCGAGGCATGGGATCCACGTTGTCTCTCGATTCCCAGCACACTTGCCCGCACATGCCTGTCCTCTGTCGGGATGGCTGGTACCCCCGTTTTGTCCGGGGCGAGAGCCATTTTGAATAGTGTGTCCTCCCTCTTGGGATTTCGTCCTTAGGACTTTCGCCATCTAGGGGTCTAGTGAACCTAAATCAGTCGGACTTGGTTCTGACTGCTCCCCTGAAGTTCCTAGGCTTAGGTTGCGGAGTACCTGGTGTATCTACACAATACAAGGCATTTCAAGGCGTCGTCAATCAACACTAATCTGTCGGCAATTCTTTCCGTACTCAGGAAGAGGTCGCCAAGTGTGCACTTGTCTATCCTCAGGGACCTTATTAAGACCTTCTGCTCTGTGGATGGAAGGAGTAAGTTACACCAACCGGAATGGTCCCTAGCTATGGTGCTGAACCAACTCTGCTCCGAGAACTAAGAACCTCTCTCTGACGTTTCCCTCCTCCCTCTCACCATCAAGGTTGTCTTTCTGGTAGCCATGGCCGCCGCGGCCAGGATCTCTAAGATCCACGTGCTGCAGGCAGACCTTCTTCGGTTTGAGGTTAGGGATGGGGGTTCAGCTCTGCTTGGTGTGGCTCCCGATTTTGTCTGTAAGAACCAAGCAGCTGCCGAGGCAGGATGTTCCTTCTCCATTCCGGCGCTGGAGTCTGAGCGTACTGAGATGGCAGACGTCGACTGTTCTTGCTTGACTCTCCGAGGAGCACCAAGGGGTTAGACAAAAGGGCACTGACTCAAATCTGCGGTCATCAATGCTTACAAGGCCGCTTGCCTGTCGCCTCCGTCTCGCTCTAACCCACATGAGATCAAAGCAGTCTCGGTCACGATGGCTTATCATTGCAACATCGTGGTCTCGGATGTCATGCGAGGTGTTTTTGACAATCTTCGGGAGTTACCTGAGAGATTTCTCTATGGCAGATCTCGAAGGGATACGACTGGGTCTGCAGGTCTTTGCTCAAGTGAAGGTCGTGCTCCCTCCAGACCCAGGATGGACCTTCTGACTGCGATGCTTTGTTTCGCATCGTTTGCCTTGTTGATTTTTGATGTTTCTGTTATGTCTCCCTCTCCCAGTAGGGGCCTGGCGTGTGTGTGTTAACTTGAAGTTGAGCAGCTTGGTTGTCTCTTCGACCTGCTTAGCCAGTAGAAATACTGTCACCCGGGATTTACCTTGTCCTCACCCATGAGGTGTCGGAGGACTCGTAGGTTAGCTTACTAAGTCTCCCCGTCTCGTCTCGTCTCTCCCCTGTATACACTGACCCGCCTCCGTTCAGTAGGATTCTAGCTATAGTAAGTCTAGTCAACAAATAGGTATTTAAATAATGGTACGTTTTTGATTAAACGTAATTATATATACTTACCCATTGACTAGACCTACGCTCTAGTCTTGCCGAATTTCCTCGCTTCTAGTCTACGCTTGGGCCTGTTCGGAGATTGAGGAATCATTGGAGTGACGTCACGAGACTGCGGGGTTACTGGCCCTGGGGAAGGATTTCAACTTTTCCAGACAGTCCTTCTTCGAAATTTCGTCTGTGTTGAAGTTGGATTAGCACTTATCTGTGGAGGTAAGGCTTAGTAGGTCTAGTCAACAAATAATTACATTTAATCAAAAACGTACCATTTTAGTTTAGTTTAGACGAGGAACGAGTTATCTATCCTGTTTATTACAAATTTGTTTTTCATATGATTTATTGTGTTTTAAAATATATTTGTGTTGTCCCTATAACGGAAGAGCAGAGTAATATGAACCATTTCACAGTATCTAGAAGTTCATAATTTTGCGACGTTAAATATTCACACTTTCAAAACCATTCTATAATTCGTGATATTTGATATGGTGAAACCATTGCTCTTAATATTCTGAAGGAAGCATACGCAATATAAAATCTCCCTGTGCGCAGACAGTAGATGAGAGTTATCCGTCCTTTGAATAATGTCATGTCAGAGAGTCCGCCATTCATATGTTTCTTGTAGTCGAACTGTGTATACAAGTTGAAACAACATGGAGTGTAACAATAGGTCGAACTATCGATTTATTGCAATAGTTATTTTGTCAATTGTACTTAATCGATAGTAACTTTAACAAACGAGCAATAGCATCGATAGCATAGCTAACTATCGATAGTTTCAATAGTGTATTCAATTAAGTTGTTCAGGTGAACCTAAACGTAAATTTGCAAACAAATGCGGCTATAAGAGATGAAAAATACTGGAAGACTCCAAACAGATCAAGGAGAGCTAAAATAAACAACAGGAAAATGTAAGAGTTACCTTTCTTGTTGCTTTTCCACTAAATACTGTCACTTTGGACAAAGTAAAGACAATAAAACACTGTTCATTCTAGATTTTGTTTTGCTTATTGATAAACTATTTAAATAATTATTCCAATAATAGGTCACAATAGACTATCGCTGTTGCAATAGTTAGGCACAATAGACTATCGCTATTGCAATAGTCCTTGTGGGTCAATAGTCACCCCTAGAAACAACCTCATCAAATGTTAGTTTGAGGTGAACAATGCCGTTGAAATGCCTTTCTTTCGGTTATTTGTGTCTTGTGAGCATTAAGTCACATTGTGTCCTTTCAAACACGAACACGGGAGACTGGGAATAGCGTTCCGTTGTGATTTCCCAACGGTAAGAGTGGGAGCAAAAACTCTTACTGCATTCTCAACCTTGTGCTTATTAGCTCTGCCCTAGTCCTGATATATTTCTTAATTATTCATTAAAATCAATCATTTTGGTGAGTACGATTTCATGAATTAACTAATAAGAATGAGGTAATATTAATTTTGCGTGTCGTAAATTACGCCTACTTGTCATTTTGATGAATTAATCCAGGCAGTGTCAACGTTCATCGTTAGCCAATCAAATTAATTGATTGTTATGTAACCCCTTTATGAAGTACCACTTGGGTAATACATTATTTACATACTGAAAAATATAAGATATTTAAGTTCACCTTCATCAAAAAATTGATTAAACATCATACAACAATACGAATTAGGTTTTAAAATTCTGATTTCAACATTTGATCCAAGGGTTAAAATGGCCTTAACCCATATCTCGTGACCTTAACCTTTGACTTCAAAGGTCACTAGATCAATGTCCACCATCATTGTGTACAACAATTATTATGATTCAAAGTGTTAATGATAAAAATAAGCCATATTTCCAAAAGCATGCTTAAATCATGACCTCGCTGTGACCTTGGACTTTGACGGAGTTTAGCCAAAACCTTTCCAAATCTTGGCAATTCTCTATAGTTGATATATACCTCATAGCACAAACACCTTTCAAGTTGTTGTTTTTACAAGGATTTGTTTTAGCGATTTCAGAACTCATGACCTTGACCTTTGACCTTCAATGTGAACATATCAAATAATTCTCCACGGGTATAAATATGAAGATATATATGTGAGTTCTTAAAACCTTACTAAAAAGTTATAGTCAAAACAAAATACGGCGGCGGTGGCGATGGAAACTACACAAAAACTGATAGCTGTTGAAAAGTTGAAATCTATAATCGACCAAACCATTTTACTGAAAGATAACCAAGGCAGTTTAATGATGTATCTAATATCCACCTTCACTGCTTTATACATGTGAGTTGTATAGGTGGTTGGAGAATTTTAGTTCTTTAAGTTAGATATCCATTCATAAACCTGGGTCTTCTTTTACCGACTAAACCTCTACCAGTAGTTGCAGAAAGAAAGAACTGATGCTCATGTGTTTTGAATGACTATTTTTAAGGACCTTACAATGTATATCTTTCTCCTTACGTATTATACTATTTTAAAATATCACAAATTTGAAAACTCACAATTTCTAGTGATCATGCCTTGTTTCGATCTCTAGACCCTTCGCTTGTCAAACAAACACGTTTACCAATTGAGTAACGACGCACCACATATCATATCTGAGTGTTTGTCAGTATGAATCCTGTGTTACACAAGGGAGAGTTAACACGTGCTCATGTCAAGCATTTAATGCAAAGTGAATTTAGAATGGCACTGTATGATAAAGAAATTATCATGCTTGTTTTTTTGGAATGGCAATATTCTGCATTAGGAATAAGCACTTTTTATATAGCTTTTTATAAAAAAAATATGAGAGACGTTTGAGAATTCAATTGTTTTGACTCTTTAGGTATTTGGATATGTACAGCAAAGTAAAAAGTTCTGTTGTTTTGCGGAGAAAAGATTTTGAAGCGACAGTCAGAAGTAAAAATGTTCAAAATGATCTCATCGGACTCAGCCATAACTTTATCTTAATCTAGTCTTCATATAAGGCAGTCTAATTATGAACAGAATTCTGAATGTTAACAATGGAGTAATTTTGTTTTTGAGCGATTGGTTTTCTTTGTAAGCAAATTCTGATACCACTTTGGTTAAATAACAATGAAACGTGACTTGGCCAAGATAAGAAAGAACACATCATGAAGTGAATATATAATCTTTGTTGACCTTAGCTGTGGTATATAAGGTCAAATTGTATGGAAGAGAGTTTCTTGTTGAGCACAAGATGTGATTTTACTCCTCTCAAACTTCCACTTCCTGCCCGTCGATGAACATTTATCTGTTGGAAAGTATGTCACTAGTTACTTTTCCTGTAAAAGTTTAATAAAATGTAATTTAATGTACCACATTTGTTATTTCCTTACATTCCATCTGCTGAGTGGTAGAATTAAGTAGTGAGTATTCATATCCCTAAACGTCGTGTATTTTCACATTAAAGGTTAGATGAAATGACATATGGTCACTTTCGGATTCGTTGAAAAGGGGTTTCAATTTGACAATTGCTAGATTTTAAATTTTTGAAATCGACCCATAAATAACTTATATACGGCTTTTTTAAAAAGTGCCCAATTAAGCCCCGGCGACCAGAATGAAAATGGGCGGGGTGGTCACTGAAGCGTATCGGGCTGTGACGTACGTGAAGGAGCCTCTACATGGCCGCTAATCATAATTTAACGCGTTTTCCCCACTTTTAAACTGCTTATATAAGACAGAAAACCTCATCAAAACAACCCCAATTTTCGATAAACGGATTACTTAACTATTCAACTAGCGATTTCATATGGTTACAACAACCGGGGCGTGCTTTATTAGAGTGCATCTGTGCTTTTGTATACAGTCAGCTCTCGTTAATCCGACCCTCATGGTTGCAGAGAAATATGTCGGATTAACGAGAATGTCGGATTAATGAATCTGATCGAAAATAATTGACTCAATGTTTACCGAATGGCATGATAATGCTGCATGCGTTTCAGAAATACATGGTTGACAGTGTACATTCTAGTATGTTTGTAGCAATTAATCGCGGAACTAGAAGGGAAGGTATGACAGTTCAAGTGACACTGAAACAAGGGAAGAAGATTATCGCGGGAATCGGGTGAACAGAGATTAAGTAGCATCAATTGATCAAAATATGTTGAATAATCGGCATGTTAATTTTGTTTTGTATGTATTAATAAATAAATATATATGGTAGGTATAACTTCATATACACTGAACGATTGACTGTTCAAACAAGCGAGACAACGTTGCAGATTTATAAATAACATTTTGTATTTAATATAAAAGATTACTGTATTTTAAGTTTGTCAATTAAAATATTCTATATATGATGTAATGGAATGCAAACCATTTTCACTTCACTTTCATGAATAAATAAATGAACTGTATTGGTCAACAAGCTCAATGAAATTTACATGAAGATTGCTCTATTGTGCACGCTAAACATATACACAGATTGATATAGACAACGAACATTATCGAATAAAAGAATTATGTTACCAGAAGCATTTTAATGAACATATCGTTAATGAAAACGAAATGGTTTAATTAATAGTCTGATAGCTTTTATGTGTCACTTCTGCACATCAACACACAATTCTCAGTTTAGTGGACCATATAGATGTTTCTTCCAGATCAAAGGGGAGAAGTGTTGTTACAGCACATTAGTTTACGCAATTAAGAAGCTGAGTATGTGAGAAGGAAGGAGTGTAATTATCTTTGTACAGATAACAAGTTTACTGGACCGACTCAATTATATAACACAAGTCGGTGACCAGCATGTCATGTTTATTGCCAACGTCCTGTCTTGGTGACACACAATACACTTAACGCGACATTCAGTCTAGAAATTGTCAGCCAATGAACATATCTCTATCAAGTTATCCAATAAAAACTCTTGTTTAAATCTAATGTACCAATGAAATTATTTTTAGTGTAAAATCATCATAACTATTTGGTTTTCTATCTTGCCATTTGCGAAAAGACTTTTGCTGAAAGAGGGTTATTATTTGACCTTCTTCTGTTTCCAAGTACTGTCATTGATGGAATTATAGGTTAACATTTTGTGTCTAATGTGCATTTGGATATTCATATTGTCCTTTTGGATACGTTTATAAGGTAAGTTTCTTACATTAATTGACACTCTTGATGAATTGTCAATTTAATACGATGTTTATTTGATTATATTTGATTAACCACACATTTTATTGAAAACATGATCTTATAAACTATGAAATTCTGAATGTTTTAATGTGTAATAAGTGATAAAATGTAACATTTCGATGCGATGTTTTCGTAGGTGGATTCGTAGACGTATTATTCTTTTGATGTTTTAAAATATGTGGTGAGTTATTTTGATTTTTGTAATGTACAGTTTGTAAATTAGGTTGTCGGTTGATTAACGATGTTTAAAAACAGGATGTTGTGAAGTGCTTTTATTGTCGATGGCTTACAATAGGGTCTACTTCGCCGGCGTGCTTATCTCACGTTTGTTTTTTTTATTTTAAACATAAACAATCTCTAACAAAAAATAACACCAACACCGACTATCTGATTTCGTTGTCTCAACTGTACTTCGTTCATATTATCATATCTTGGTTTCATTTTGTCATCTTATATATCATTAGCATTGATTTATCCTATGTCTACGAACGTCTATGAATCCACCGTCTCTCACTAGTTATACCAATTATATTTGATTTGATATATATAACGATATTTTGGTGCATTTGTAAAGTGAAACTTAATAACTAACATTACTCGAACAGATTACACAGCAGAACAGCGATGTGGCATCATTGCAAAGCGTAGATATAACAGATTAACTGGCCGATTCCCCAGTGTTTGCCATTGTAAATAGTAAGCAAATGTTTACACCCCGTCCCTTCACGTACGTCACTTCCGGTATCTTCCAACTCTCTAAGCCCCGCCCCATTTTTGGTTTGTTGGTCACGGGTGAAAAGCAGACGATGTTTTTGGGTGTTTTTAAGCCGCTCTAGTTTTATATAGGAACAACATATGAATTTTTTTTTGGGTCTAATTTTTCACAAAATAGTCTAATGAACCAATTGCAGTTAAGAATTCAATAGAAAATATTTTATTTCGGCCTTCCTTTAAGGAAGTTTCTATCCAGAAGATCGTCCTGTTTACCCAACTTTATTAACCTACTAGCCATGTAACGTGATACTTGAAACGACCTTTCTCAACCGTATCACCCGGTACGAGGGACTTACAACATTGTAAGTCCCTCCAGGAGGGTTTACACAGAATGTTTTGCAGAAAGTGCGTCTCGAACCCGTATCCACTATCACCTGGAGTAACTGAGCTAACGCCTGAGTCTACTGCGCCAAGGGGGCAGATGAGATTTCACGGTACAAAAGCAACTCATATAGCGCGACTGTTAACAGGCTGATAACAGGCTGATATCAGCCAGGGATCCTCAATATAACGCCATGGATCCTCAATATAACGCGATGACAATTAAAAAAATACACTAAAAAACGGTTGATAATATTAAGAAACCATTCTACCTCGGATATGGTAAGGTTGTAGACCCTGATAGTCAGGGGAAACCCTCGGATGCTTCGCATCCTTGGGTTTTTCCTTCCTACCATATCCTCGGTGTCATGGTTTCTCCTTATATTATTAAACAATACTAGAATTATATAAGGATGCCCTTGAATTCAATCAACTCTTTGAATGGGTTTCTCTTTTTAAACATAAATCCAAAACACGTATGATAAACTTATTGCCATTTGTAATTGTATTTGCAATTTGTTTTGTATTTGCTTCCTGTGTTGCTCAGTCAGAGTTGTGTTCCGTATATTATATGAGTTTGTATTTGCTTCCTGTGTTGCTCAGTCAGAGTTGTGTTCCGTATATTTTATGAGTTTGTATTTGCTTCCTGTGTTGCTCCGTCAGAGTTGTGTTCCGTATATTATATGAGTTTGACATTATACTAATCTCATACAATTTCCAAGTCACCAATGTACATTGACAATAAAATCAAGAATGTAATGTAACAAGTTAGTCTGACTTCAGATTTCCATTGTGACGAGATGCAATGAAATCTGAATATATCGGCAAAAACACTCATAACAGACCAGTTCACAGTAACAGAAGAAGTAATGAAATGTTATATGTAGTTTAAAGGGGCAGTAGCACGTTTTTTCGCTGAAATAAGTCGATGAAATGTATTTGAGAAATAATGTCACCAATAGTAAAACACCATTCTCTCTTTGGAAAATCAAGTTAAAAAATGAGTGTACATGATTCCGCAAAGCCATGGACATCGTTTTTGTCATTCGAAATAAAAAAATTGTGTTCACAATAAAATGGCCGCCATGTATTTTTTGTTTAACACGCAGCACAATTATTACAACTACGGATAATTGGTTTGTTTAATAAGATGTTTTACCCTCTGAAGTAAATATAAATAACATAAACTATCAATATAAATGGGAAATTTGAAAATATAAAATTTGAAAAAACCATGCTACTGCCCCTTTAAGCTATGTACTACGTACTCTACCACTTCAATAGTTGGAGTCCTAATCATCCTCAGCATCAAGATCATCATAGTTTTGACTGAGACTTTTGTATAAATTATCACACAGGTTAATGTATTTAAGTTAAACTATTAAACATGGAAATGTGATATGAAACAACAAGAAGTGATAACAGAAATACTCATGTTTATATGCTTTTGTTTAATTTTGAACAGCGCTGTTCTCTGTTTCTCGGTCGAAAATGTGCATCAGTTTACTCTGAAAATTAATCGAAAACAATTATTACATAATCCATTAGGCCTTTACACATATAACTTTAAAGTTACTATAATTTCAGCGAAATGACTGTTTGCAGGAAGCCTGTCAACGTCTGACAACCATGTCTTCGAAAGACCTTACTTTGACAAATATACAGAATAGGCAATAAGAATCTGTCGAATATGCAGGTAACTGGATCTTTCAGGGAAAATATTAATTATTGTGTTAAACGGTTACCAGTTTCTAATTCAACTGCTTCTGTCAATTTGCCAACCATTTTTATAACACATTTTTCTATTGTCAATGATCATCTTTAAACTCTTGGTGAACTAACCGTGTTCTTGATGGTTCTGATCAGTCATGCTGACATCGTCAACGCTTCGTGCAGGCGCGTCATACTCAGGTAATTCCCGTACCAGTCGTGCAAGATCGTCAAGGCTCATCTCGACCTCTTCGATTTGCTCGTCTTGGTCAGCAGGCAAGGCATCTGAAATAGAAAGAAAACGTCACAATAAAACACTGCATTTGATAATCTCGTAATTGAGCACGTACTAGATCGTTATTCGTTATGTACTTACTTTTCGAATCATACGAGCTATATATCGATCATAATTTTACTTTACACTAATGCAGACATATCGACAACAATTGTTTTCGACTGTGTCCCTATCGTAGTGTATGTGTATTGATTGTTTTCTGGATGTCTTTCTCTAGTCTTCGTCGATTACCATTGGTCTGTAGTCAACGTGAATGGCAGCAAAATCACATTATGTCAGATTTTAATAAACTTGTCTTGAATCAATTTCAAATAATCACAGGTCTTTGAAGGACATTTAGAAGTGCTATACATAAGAACAGGAAGATTTTCTGGATAACAACTTCTTTAATGTGAAAAAACACGACGTTTCGGAGTACACACTCACTCTTTCATCAGGTGAAATGTAAGAAAAAATAACAAAGAGTGATACATGTATATAGCAAACAAAACAATGGTGAGGAAACTTAATCAGGGAGATTAACATGCATGAGAATGGTATACAATGCGGATTTGCAATACAAACATGAGGGGAGTAAGTACTTGAGTGGTGGATAAACAATGGCATGTAATAACGTCAGTTATTTGACTTATTGTTGAAACGTTTGAATAATCATCCTCCTCAACGCAGCTTATTTAATTTATTAATGTGTTAATGATCCATCAAATTTAATACTTAATACCGTTTAATGTTGAAGCACATATGTGACTGATACATCAGTATTGAACAACTTATTTTATTTGAAATCCTTGGTTAATTAAGCATTTGTTGAACTTCCTCAAACATGATAAAATAAAGAAAGAAATAGATACCTCTCTTTCCAAAGGCTTTTCTTATAAGCGTTCCAATAATTCTTCTTCTTCTTCGCGGTGAGCGCCTTCGCAAGCCTCGGATATTTGTAACTTTAATCAACTCGTGTTGATATATTTGATATCAGAAGACACGAGGGTGAGATTCTCTATTTATATGAACTCCTTGGACTATGAAATATTTGGTGAAATTCATCAATTATGATGAAATGAATAGAGAAATAAATACCTCTCTTTCCCATGGGCCATCTTACTTTCTTCCTAAACCATCGTCCCCACGACATTGTTTGTACAACCAAGCATGTCATCACTAGCAGTAAAACGAGCTTCATCTTGGACTCTGGATACTTCTGGAATCATTAAAACATTATTAAAAAGAAATGGGGCCATATTCTAAGAATGTGACTACCCACATATCTGGAAACATCTGGTAGCAATCGCCTACAACTTTCTTTACTTATAGTCTAATCTGCTTCACATGATGTAACGAATACTTTAGATGATTGTGCCAGCCAAGTATATGTATGATGTCAATCAATCAGTTGAATCGTTCACAACTGCCCTACAGAAAGCTGCTGACGTCACGAGGAAGCGTTGTCGCACCAACGTTATGTCTAGCCAGGCATGATTTGATAACGAATGTCATTTTCTCAGACTAGAAACCCAAAGACTGTTAAAGTTTTTTTAGAAGGGTTAAATTTGACACATCCCGACAATCTTATGTTGAATGCAGGAACAAATACAACGACACGTTACGGAACAAGAAAAGACTCTATAACGCATCAATAAGAGACATATTATTACAGAATATCAAAAATGCAAAAATAGTCTGGAACACTCTAAATATACAGCTCCTAGAGCACAAATGAACAATATCAGTATTGATTTTAGTTCTCTTATTTTGAGAATCTATTTCAAGATAAAATTAATGTACCGGACCATGCTGGGCCCAATATAAATGCCTTCGATTTTGATTACGATGTTGATGATATAACATGTTCTATATTAGATTCATCCATTACTAGGGACGAAATCTCAATTTCTATTCTTAGACTTAAATCTGCACCTGGCGAAGATAATTTATTGCCTGACCTTTTTAAGCACTCAGTAGATATTTTGTTACCATACATGGAATTATTGTTTAATATAATGTTTGAGTCATCCACCTTTATATTACCTTTACTGAAGAAGGGTGATCGTAATGATCCAAATAATTACAGGGGGATATCCCTACTTAGTATTTTTAGTAAACTATATACATCTATTCTAAACGATAGACTAGCATTTTGAGCAAATACATACGATAAGGTTGTAGAATCTCAAGTTCTTCAGGGAAGGGTATAGTACAATCGATAATATTGTCATTTTACAATCCGTTATCCAACGATATCTATGTAAGAAAAATTGGAAGCTTTATGCTATATTTGATGATTTTAAAAAAGCTGTTGATTTCATTAATAAGGATAAATTATGGACCATCGTTAAATGTAAAGGTGTATCACCCAAGATGCTAAAGGCTCTAACTTCTATCTATAATTGTGTTAAGGGGCGGGTACGTGATACTTTTCTGTCTCAGGTATTTGATTGCCCACAGGGTTTACCACAAGGGTGCGTTTTAAGCCAATTATTGTTCTCATTTTTTTTTATCAAAAATTAGGTTTATGAGTTGAATCCAAATGTTTTCCTGGTATACAGCTCCACCCTGATGTACAAATGTTTTTATTACTTTTTGCTGATAATATTGTACTTTTTGCAGGCTCTGAGTTTTGATTACAAAACCGTATACTTATATTTTAGAAAACTTCTCGAAAAGTCACCAACTGACTGTCAATTGTATATGGTATTTTAAAATCACTTTACATGCTTAATCCATTATCTTACGATTTATTATACCTCCACCTAAAAAGGTATATAGTAATATCAACGATTCCGTCCGTCCGTTCATCTGTCCGTCCGTCCGAAGACATTTTTTGTCCGATAGATAACTGAAACTATTCATCTCATCCTTTTCAAATGTTGTACATGTCTTCTTCACCACTAGGTGAGGTGCAGTGCGAAATGTAAACCAAATTGGTGATTTTTTAAATTTTTGGCGAATTTTTGTATTTGTTTAACTTAGTCAAATTCTGAGCATTTTTTGTCCAATCGATTACAAAATTTGGCACATGTCTTCTTCACCACTAGGTGCAGTGCAAAATGTAACACGATTTGGTGAATTTTGTAAGTTTTGGCGATTTTTTTTTTATGAATGAAGCTAATTCTGTGTTGTGATTTGTTGACTATATCATTTTCTTTTTAATGTAACTTTCATCAAAAGCTACCTCTTTGTTCTTGTTAATTTTACTATTTTATATTTCCACTGGTTATATTTTGGAAAAAGTTAAATTTTCTTTCCTTTTAGCCATAAACTGCTGTATATCCTCACTGTGCTTACAGGGGTGTGCTTTCATTTACCTGTTGTTTCAAGTCACTCGAATGAATCATTATGATGAATTAATTTCCAAAATAAAGTTGAAATCAGTGTTAATGGCAGAAGTGTATTATGTTACCCCTACCTTTTCAAGTTACTATTATTCCTACTTTTACTTAAACCAAAATTTTATACATGAAGAGACTTGTTATACATGATCAAGTTTAATTTGCTTGATCAACATTTTTCAGTGTGGTTGATGAAACTGCCAAAAAACTCATATATAAACTTGATATAAAATTATCCATGTAGTACAGACAAGCTTAACAAGTAAGTACACATACAAACAACCCCCACCAAACTCATATCTAGCTTTGAGCATAGGAGTCTAGGTTATACAATACAGAATTATCACCTAAATTTATAAATAAAACTTGTTTCAGTGTGGTTGATGATATATAAACTTGATATAAAATTATCCATGTAGTACAGACAAGCTTTACAAGTAAGTACACATGTACATACAAACAGCCCCTACCAAACTCAACTCTAGCTTTGAGCATAGGAGTCTAGGTTATACAATACAGAATTATCACCTACAAATATAGACAAAACTCATCAAAACCAGAACAAGATGTATGGAAGTAACAAAGGACTTACTTACCTTGCTTGCCAAACCGACGCTGGTTAAAGCTGCACAGAGTGGTGATCTTATATAGCGTAAGTAAAGCTTGAGGGAAGACCACAGATGATGCATGTGTTGGGTGAGGTGAGAAAAGCTTTCATACCATACCCTGTAACCCTTACACTTGTAAGAGATTATCTAACTGAGTTTAGGTGTCACACATTTTAGTCGTTTACCGATTGATGCATATACTGATTCGTGATTACTTATTAGACAATAATAGAAAACCAAATGATATCAAAACTCGTCTAAGTTTCACTTTTGTTCACAATTTTATTGAAAACAAAAGATGCCAAAATCAAGTATAGAAAACATGGCGAATTTAGATTTTATGTCGACAATTTCAATCTGTATTTTTAAGCAGCATATTGTACATGCATTTACATTTTACATGCATATGCATATGCACATGCACATGCACAATCCCTGCACATAAGCTTTAACTGAAAAATTAACTTGAACAGATATTCTAATGTTCATAATGATACGATGGGCCGTATCAATTCTCTGTATTCATTAGGCTGCGAAGAGGTGATACCTGATTTCAGGTGAACACTGTCGGCCAAAAGAAACGCCTACCAGATATCTTATAAGATATCGTAAAAACTATAATGAACAGTTTCGCAATAGTATAGGATTATGAACTTATAACTGAAACTGAATATATATTTGAATTTCAGGAGTTGTCATGGCACAAAAGAATGGCGATTGTTAAAATGATACAACATAAATTTTTCAGATTTTGATCAATGCTTGATCAGAAAAACATTTTTAAAAAGTGGTGATAACACTACAGATGTACGTTGTTACTGTGCGCAAGTGAATCAACCGAAAATAGCAGTCTTCATTGGGCGTGGTTTTCATGAATGTTATTGACTCGAATCACAGTTTTCCGCCATTTCAGTGGACTTTTATATCAATTATTGTTTCAAAATAACGTGGAGACCAGCATTAATTAAATTTCAGAAATCTTTCATTTTTAAGAAAATCAAGTAGGCGTTTCTTTTGGCCGACAGTGTATAGTGATTCATTAGCATTCCTCCAGGTTGTTGATGTATAGCTAACTTAAACGATGATACCATAGCTGAAAATGTTAATAATAGAATAAAGGGTAAATGGCGCAATTATAATGCAAGGATTTCATTATTGTATTTCTATAGAGAATAAAACTAGTATTTGGATTTCGAATGTGCTGGCCTAAGACTTTTACCGATTGATACTGAAACAGATAACATCATTGTTATTCTCCCCACATATCATTGATCATTGATCATTGATATTTTCCTGACATTTAGGATCATTATTATTTTCTTTACATTTCAGATCATTGTTGTCCTGACGAGATAATTGATAGTCAATATTGTTCTCTGGATGGATAATATCATTGTTGTTCTCCAGGCAGACTTTTATATTATGCATATAGGTTCACCATAGTAAAAATGTTTCAAAAATCCAGGTTGTTGATGTATAGCTAACTTAAACGATAATACCATAGTTGAAAATGTTAATAATAGAATAAAGGGTAAATGGCGCAATTATAATGCAAGGATTTCATTATTGTATTCCTATAGAGAATAAAACTAGTATTTGAATTTCGAATGTGCTGGCCTAAGACTTTTACCGATACTGAGACAGATAACATCATTGTTATTCTCCCCACAGATAGGATCATTGTTATTTTCCTGACATATAAGATCATTATTATTCTCTTTACATTTCAGATCATTGTTGTTCTGACATATGAGATAATTGATAATCAATGTTGTTCTCCGGATGGATAATATCATTGTTGTTCTCCAGGCAGACTTTTATATTATGCATATAGGTTCACCATAGTAAAAATGTTCCAAAAATGTTTTGTTATATGGATCTTCATTTCAAGGTCAGAACCAGACTTTGCCGTTTTACTTTATATATTTAAAAACATAATAATAACAGTCCTCTTCCCAAGCGAAAAAATTAGTCAATAGGTGATTTTGGTTTTGAATAATGTCAAGGTCACGGCAATCTAGTCAGACCCTTTCTGTAACATATGAAGAGAATCCGCTGAACTGTTTTTGAAATATCCTGCTGACAAGGGTTGTATGACAAAGTCTTGTTGTGACCTAAAATGGATGTCAAGGTCACATAACTCTGTAGGAACATTACTCCCCCTATGATGAACCTACTTGCAAAATATGAAAAGAATCCAGTTAATAGTACTTTAGTTGTTGCATTTCGTACGTACGGACGCAGCCGAATACTATATCACCCGCTTTGCACTAAACTTGAAAAAGTAGTATAGAAAATACCTATGATGATCAGTAAATAAGTACACGATGTCATTTCAAATACATTAAATAGTATATAAAGAAATATTTTGCTACTTTACGGATGAAAGGTTGATAATAACTTTTCATTATATCCAGATTGTGTGATTGACAATTAAATATTTGGGTAGAAAAATAGTCATGGCCACATGAGTAAAAATACCATTTTGACAGATTTATTAACTGTATTATTTAAATACCTATCTGTCGACTCGACCTACTATGCCTTACCTCCCCAGGGAAGTGCTAATCCAACCTTAACACAGACGAAACTTAGAAGAAGAAGTGTCAGGAAAGGTAAAATCCTTCCCCAGGGACAGTAACCCCGCGGTCTCGTGACATCACTCCCATATGATTCCTCACTCTCCTCTAAGTTGTCAGGCCCAATGGTTGCGTTTTGTGTTGGTCTTTACTTCAGGGTTTTCTAGCGTGTTTAGCACTGCTTTTCCTTCTAATTAAAGTAGAGGTATTTGTAAGTATCTCTATTGTGTTGTTCTTGCAGTTTAACCTTGTCTGAGATCTTAGTTTGTGTCGAGTGACTGGGGTGACATGTGCTAGATTTGACCCACTTTCTCACGCCGTGTGCATGGTGCACGTGCTGCCCTGGTCGCTCACTCACCTCTCTCGTCTTTCTTGTTGTGTTTGTACGCCTTCGTACCTTCTGACAGTGGCAATTCCCTGGTGTTTGGCTCTGCCTTCTGATAGTTTGTCATTCACTATTGGATGGTATTCAACGAGCTCTCACTAGTGGTTCGGCCTTTCGGGCCTCTGATTGTTGACACCTCTGGCAGGCGTTCCTCTCTCACCTTGTATAGCCTCCACCATCATCTTGCTCTCGAAGATGTCGCGCTATACCATGTCTACACCCTACGTTAGTGGTTGTTGTTTACATCCGCTAACAGGTGTCCTGGGCTTTAGTGCGTTCCACCTGTCACTTGGCGAGTAGCTTTACACCCTCCGGTTGTGTACGCCTCTCGTCTCGTATTTCACCATGCATACACTTCGTCCACCGTAAGCTTGCTACCGGGCGGATCTCGTTACAGCGTGTCTACACCCTCCATTAGTGAATTGTTGTACGATATTCGCTATTGGATGGATCTCGCTATAGCAAGTGCTTGGGCCGCTTGAGTCACTCACTCACTCACTTCTCTCGTCTGGGTGTCAACTGGTGTGTTTACGTCTCACTCCTTACAACATACGCCCCTCTCCAGTGAGTTGCTCTTTGGTTTCCGTTAGCTTCCATTCTCAATATCTGATGACACTCATTTCAATGTTCTTCATCAGTCCATCGATGGTGAGTCGTCTTCACATCTCACTTGTGAGTCCTCTGTTGAGTCACTCACAAGTGAGTCACTCTCGCAGTGAGTGGTCTTCACCTCTCACTAGTGAGTCACCTCTCACTTATGACCACTAGTGAGTCAACTCTCACTTAGCATGTGTTGTCTGTCACTTACGGAGTGAGGGGTCTTCACCCCTCACTAGTGAGTCGACTGTCTCATAACATGTGTCTTCTGTCCCGCGCACAGTGAGTCGTCTTAACATCTCACTAGTGAGTCAACTCTCACTTAGCGTATGTTGTCTGTCCAGCATGCAGTGGGTGGTCTTCACCTCTCAGTAGTGGGTCGAATCTCACGTATGGTCTGTCGTCTGTCCTGCGCACAGTGATTGTTCTTCACTCCTCACTAGTGAGTCGACCGGATGGTATTCAACGAGCTTTCACTAGTGATTTGGCCTTTTGGACCCTCCAACTGTCAGAGCCTCCGGCAGGCATTCATCTCTCTCCTTGTGTAGCCTCCGCTAGCTTCCATTAGCTTCGACTCTCTCGACTTGCTCTCGAAGTGGCTTGCGTCCACCTCACACCCTTAGCCGATGAGTCTCAGGTGAAGAGTCATCTGCCTCAGTCGACAGGCTATCGGAAGTGGCTCTATTTGCAGAGGTTCGTCTCAACCAGGTCCGGATTTCGGGACCTCATCCGTCGGCAGCCAGGATAGCTTCCTTCTACGGCGATTCAGAACCCTCTTCCACTGGTCTCGCTCTAGCGACTGATATAGGTGGTAACTCCGCAACGCCCAGCTGTCTGCTTCTGCCCCTAGCGGTATCGGACAAGGGCCGTCTCCAGTTGCAACAATATTCCTGTGGCTTTCGACTGAGTCCGCTTAGGCCTAATAAGGCCAAGCCGGTTTAGAACCCTTCGATAATCGACTGGGTCAAGGGCTTCTGTGTCTCTACGTCACTCCAAGGGAGTGTCCCCTGTGTCAGGACCGACTTCTACTAACGTTGTAGCAGGTAGAGCTTCTAATCTCTAAGGCAGCGAGGCATGGGATCCACGTTGTCTCTCGATTCCCAGCACACTTGCCCGCACATGCCTGTCCTCTGTCGGGATGGCTGGTACCCCCGTTTTGTCCGGGGCGAGAGCCATTTTGAATTGTGTGTCCTCCCTCTTGGGATTTCGTCCTTAGGACTTTCGCCATCTAGGGGTCTAGTGAACCTAAATCAGTCGGACTTGGTTCTGACTGCTCCCCTGAAGTTCCTAGGCTTAGGTTGCGGAGTACCTGGTGTATCTACACAATACAAGGCATTTCAAGGCGTCGTCAATCAACACTTATCTGTCGGCTATTCTTTCCGTACTCAGGAAGAGGTCGCCAAGTGTGCACTTGTCTATCCTCAGGGACCTTATTAAGACCTTCTGCTCTGTGGATGGAAGGAGTAAGTTACAACAACCGGAATGGTCCCTAGCTATGGTGCTGAACAAACTCTGCTCCGAGAACTAAGAACCTCTCTCTGACGTTTCCCTCCTCCCTCTCGCCATCAAGGTTGTCTTTCTGGTAGCCATGGCCGCCGCGGCCAGGATCTCTAAGATCCACGTGCTGCAGGCAGACCTTCTTCGGTTTGAGGTTAGGGATGGGGGTTCAGCTCTGCTTGGTGTGGCTCCCGATTTTGTCTGTAAGAACCAAGCAGCTGCCGAGGCAGGATGTTCCTTCTCCATTCCGGCGCTGGAGTCTGAGCGTACTGAGATGGCAGACGTCGACTGTTCTTGCTTGACTCTCCGAGGAGCACCAAGGGGTTAGACAAACGGGCACTGACTCAAATCTGCGGTCATCAATGCTTACAAGGCCGCTTGCCTGTCGCCTCCGTCTCGCTCTAACCAACATGAGATCAAAGCAGTCTCGGTCACGATGGCTTATCATTGCAACATCGTGGTCTCGGATGTCATGCGAGGTGTTTTTGACAATCTTCGGGAGTTACCTGAGAGATGTCTCTATGGCAGATCTCGAAGGGATACGACTGGGTCTGCAGGTCTTTGCTCAAGTGAAGGTCGTGCTCCCTCCAGACCCAGGAGGGGTCAGTCCTCTTAGCAGGATGGACCTTCTGACTGCGATGCTTTGTTTCGCATCGTTTGCCTTGTTGATTTTTGATGTTTCTGTATGTCTCCCTCTCCCAGTAGGGGCCTGGCGTGTGTGTGTTAACTTGAAGTTGAGTAGCTTGGTTGTCTCTTCGACCTGCTTAGCCTCTAGAAATACTGTCACCCGGGATTTACCTTGTCCTCACCCATGAGGTGTCGGAGGACTCGTAGGTTAGCTTACTGAGTCTCCCCGTCTCGTCTCACCCCTGTATACACTGACCCGCCTCCGTTCAGTAGGATTCTAGCTATAGTAAGTCTAGTCAACAAATAGGTATTTAAATAATGGTACGTTTTTGATTAAACGTAATTATATATACTTACCCATTGACTAGACCTACGCTCTAGTCTTGCCGAATTTCCTCGCTTCTAGTCTACGCTTGGGCCTGTTCGGAGATTGAGGAATCATTGGAGTGACGTCACGAGACTGCAGGGTTACTGGCCCTGGGGAAGGATTTCAACTTTTCCAGACAGTCCTTCTTCGAAATTTCGTCTGTGTTGAAGTTGGATTAGCACTTCTCTGTGGAGGTAAGGCGTAGTAGGTCTAGTCAACAAATAATTACATTTAATCAAAAACGTACCATTTTAGTTTAGTTTAGACTTATTATTTGTTGACTAATTTTTATTTAGGATGCAAATTAATTATAGGATATCTAACATGCTTCTCCTTTAATATCAAGTTTACGTCTAAAGAAACTAAAAAAAAATTTCAAGAGGGACATCAACTTGATATGAAAGGGGAACGAGTTATCTATCCTGTTTATTACAAATTTGTTTTGATTATGATTTATTGTGTTTTAAAATATATTTGTGTTGTCCCTATAACGGAAGAGCAGAGTAATATGAACCATTTCACAGTATCTAGAAGTTCATAATTTTGCGACGTTAAATATTCACACTTTCAAAACCATTCTATAATTCTTGATATTTGATATGGTGAAACCATTGCACTTAATATTCTGAAGGAAGCATACGCAATATAAAATCTCCCTGTGCGCAGACAGTAGATGAGAGTAATCCGTCCTTTGAATAATGTCATGTCAGAGAGTCCGCCATTCATATGTTTCTTGTAGTCGAACTGTGTATACAAGTTGAAACAACATGGAGTGTAACAATAGGTCGAACTATCGATTTATTGCAATAGTTATTTTGTCAATTGTACTTAATCGATAGTAACTTTAACAAACGATCAATAGCATCGATAGCATGGCTAACTATCGATAGTTTTAATAGTGTATTCAATTAAGTTGTTCAGGTGAACCTAAACGTAAATTTGCAAACAGATGCGGCTTTAAGAGATGAAAAATACTGGAAGACTCCAAACAGATCAAGGAGAGCTAAAATAAACAACAGGAAAATGTAAGAGTTACCTTTCTTGTTGCTTTTCCACTAAATGCTGTCACTTTGGACAAAGTAAAGACAATAAAACACTGTTCATTCTAGATTTTGTTTTGCTTATTGATAAACTATCTAAATAATTATTCCAATAGTAGGTCACAATAGACTATCGCTGTTGCAATAGTTAGGCACAATAGACTATCGTTATCGCAATAGTCCTTGTGGGTCAATAGTCACCCCTAGAAACAACCTCATCAAATGTTAGTTTGAGTTGACCAATGCCGTTGAAATGCCTCTCATTTCGGTTATTTGTGTCTTGTGAGCATAAAGTCACATTGTGTCCTTTCAAACACGAACACGGGAGACTGAGAATAGCGTTCCGTTATGATTTCCCAACGGTAAGAGTGGGAGCAAAAACTCTTACTGCATTCTCAACCTTGTGCTTATTAGCTCTGCCCTAATCCTGATATATTTCTTAATTATTCCTTAAAATCAATCATTGTGGTGAGTATGATTTCATGAATTAACTAATAAGAATGAGGTTATATTAATTTTGAGTGTCGTAAATTAGGCCTGCTTGTCATTTTGATGAATTAATCAAGGCAGTGTCAACGTTCATCGTTAGCCAATCAAATTAATTGATTGTTATGTAACCCCTTTATGAAGTACCACTTGGGTAATGCATTATTTACAAACTGAGAAATATAAGATATTTAAGTTCATCTTCATCAAAAAAATTGCTTAAACATCATACAACACTACGAATTAGGTTTTAAATTCTGATTTCAACATTTGATCCAAGGGTTAAAATGGCCTTAAGCCATATCTCGTGACCTTAACCTTTGACTTCAAAGGTCACTAGATCAATGATCACCATCATTGTGTATAACAATTATTATGATTCAAAGTGTTAATGATAAAAATTAGCCATATTTCCAAAAGCATGCTTAAATCATGACCTCGGTGTGACCTTGGACTTTGACGGAGTTTAGCCAAAACCTTTCCAAATCTTGGCAATTCTCTATAGTTGATATCTACCTCATAGCACAAAAACCTTTCAAGTTGTTGTTTTTACAAGGATTTGTTTTAGCGATTACAGAACTCATGACCTTGACCTTTGACCTTCAATGTGAACATATTAAAATAATTCTCCACGGGCATAAATATGAAGATATGTATGTGAGTTCTTAAAACCTTACTACACAGTTATAGTCAAAACAAAACACGGCGGCGGTGGCGATGGAAACTACACAAAAACTGATAGCAGTTGATAAGTTGAAATCTATAATCGACCAAACCATTTTACTGAAAGATGACCAAGGCAGTTTGAGTGATGTATGTAATATCCACCTTCACTGCTTTATACATGTGAGTTGTAAAGGTGGTTGGAGAATTTTAGTTTAGATATCCATTCCAACCTGGTTCCCTGGCCTCCTTCCGTGTGCGCTACAGTGAGCGCACGCGGAACGAGGCCAGGGAACCAGGTAGATATCCATTGATAAACCTCTGGTGACGTCACTCTCTGTCTGACCTGGGTCTTCTCATACCGACAAAACCTCTATCAGTAGTTGCAGAAAGAAATGATGCTCATGTGTTTTGAATGACTATTTTTAAGACCGTACATTGTATATTTTTCTCCTTACGTATTATACTATTTTAAAATATCACATAGCATTTAATGCAAAGTGAATTTAGAATGGCATTGTATGATAAAGAAATTATCATGCTTGTTTTTTTGGAATGGCAAATATTCTGCATTAGGAATAAGCACTTTTTATATAGCTTTTTATAAAAATATAAGAGACGTTTGCCAACTTAATTGTTTTGACTCTTTAAGTATTTAGATATGTACAGCAAAGTACAAACTTCTGTTGGTTTGTGGAGAAAAGATTTTGAAGCGACAGTCAGAAGTAAAATGTTCAAATTGATTTCATTGGACTTTGAATACGATGTTTGTCTCAATCTAGTCTTTATATAAGGCAGTCTAATTATGAACATAATTCTGAACATTCTGAATATTAACAATGGAGTAATTTTGTTTTGAGCGACTGATTTTCTTTGAAAGCAAATTCTGACACCACTTTGGTTAAATAACAATGAAACGCGACTTGGCCAAGATAAGAAAGAACACTTCATGTAGTGAATATATAATCTTTGTTGATCTTAGCTGTGGCATATAAGGTCAAATTGTATGGAAGAGAGTTTCTTGTTGAGCACAAGATGTGATTTTACTCCTCTCAAACTTCCACTTCCTGCCCGTCGACATTTATCTGTTGGAAAGTATGTCACTATTTACTTTTCCTGTAAAAGTTTAATAAAATGTAATTTAATGTACCACATTTGTTATGTCCTTACATTCTATCTGATGAGTGGTATACTGAAGTAGTGAGTATTCATATCCCTAAACGTCGTGTATTTTCACATAAAGGAAGTTTCTATCCAGAAGATCGTCCTGTTTACCCAACTTTATTAACCTACTAGCCATGTAACGTGATACTTGAAACGACCTTTCTCAACCGTATCACCCGGTACGAGGGACTTACAACATTGTAAGTCCCTCCAGGAGGGTTTACACAGAATGTTTTGCAGAAAGTGCGTCTCGAACCCGTATCCACTATCACCTGGAGTAACTGAGCTAACGCCTGAGTCTACTGCGCCAAGGGGGCAGATGAGATTTCACGGTACAAAAGCAACTCATATAGCGCGACTGTTAACAGGCTGATATCAGCCAGGGATCCTCAATATAACGCCATGGATCCTCAATATAACGCGATGACAATTAAAAAATTACACTAAAAAACGGTTGATAATATTAAGAAACCATTCTACCTCGGATATGGTAAGGTTGTAGACCCTGATAGTCAGGGAAAACCCTCGGATGCTTCGCATCCTTGGGTTTTTCCTTCCTATCAGGGTCCTCAACCTTACCATATCCTCGGTGTCATGGTTTCTCCTTATATTATTAAACAATACTAGAATTATATAAGGATGCCCTTGAATTAAATCAACTCTTTGAATGGGTTTCTCTTTTTAAACATAAATCCAAAACACGTATGATAAACTTATTGCCATTTTTAATTGTATTGGCAATTTGTTTTGTATTTGCTTCCTGTGTTGCTCAGTCAGAGTTGTGTTCCGTATATTATAAAAGTTTGTATTTGCTTCCTGTGTTGCTCAGTCAGAGTTGTGTTCCGTATATTATATGAGTTTGTATTTGCTTCCTGTGTTGCTCAGTCAGAGTTGTATTCCGTATATTACATGAGTTTGACATTATACTAATCTCATACAATTTCCAAGTCACCAATGTACATTGACAATAACATCAAGAATGTATTGTAACAAGTTAATCTGACTTCAGATTTCCATTGTGACGAGATGCAATGAAATCTGAATATATCGGCAAAAAACACTCATAACAGACCAGTTCACAGTAACAGAAGAAGTAATGAAATGTTATATGTAGTTTAAAGGGGCAGTAGCACGTTTTTTCGCTGAAATAAGTCGATGAAATGTATTTGAGAAATAATGTCACCAATAGTAAAACACCATTCTCTCTTTGGAAAATCAAGTTAAAAAATGAGTGTACATGATTCCGCAAAGCCATGGACATCGTTTTTGTCATTCGAAATAAAAAATTGTGTTCACAATAAAATGGCCGCCATGTAATTTTTGTTTAACACGAAGCACAATTATTACAACTACGGATAATTGGTTTGATTAATAAGATGTTTTACCCTCTAAAGTAAATATAAATAACATAAACTATCAATATAAATGGGAAATTTGAAAATATAAAATTTGAAAAAAAACGTGCTACTGCCCCTTTAAGCTATGTACTACGTGCTCTACCGCTTCAATAGTTCGAGTCATAATCATCCTCAGCATCAAGATCATCATAGTTTTGACTAAGACTTTTGTATAAATTATCACACAGGTTAATGTATTTAAGTTAAACTATTAAAATGGAAATGTGATATGAAACAACAAGAAGTGATAACAGAAATACTCATGTTTATATGCTTTTGTTTAATTTTGAACAGCGCTGTTCTCTGTTTCTCGGTCGAAAATGTGCATCAGTTTACTCTGAAAATTAATGGAAAACAATTATTACATAATCCATTAGGCCTTTACACATATAACTTTAAAGATACTATAATTTCAGCGAAAGGACTGTTTGCAGTAAGCCTGTCAACGTCTGACAACTCATGTCTTCAAAAGACCTTACTTTGACAAATATACAGAATAGGCAATAATAATCTGTCGAATATGCAGGTAACTAGATCTTTCAGGGAAAACATTATTTATTGTGTTAAATGGTTACCAGTTTCTAATTCAACTGCTTCTGTCAATTTGCCAACCATTTTTATAACACATTTTTCTATTGTCAATGATCATCTTTAAACTCTTGGTGAACTAACCGTGTTCTTGATGGTTCTGATCAGTCATGCTGACATCGTCAACGCTTCGTGCAGGCGCGTCATACTCAGGTAATTCCCGTACCAGTCGTGCAAGATCGTCAAGGGTCATCTCGGCCTCTTCGATTTGCTCGTCTTGGTCAGCAGGCAAGGCATCTGAAATAGAAAGAAAACGTCACAATAAAACACTGCATTTGATAATCTCGTAATTGAGCACGTACTAGATCGTTATTTGTTATGTACTTACTTTTCGAATCATACGAGCTATATATCGATCATAATTTTACTTTACACTAATGCAGACATATCGACAACAATTGTTTTCGACTGTGTCCCTATCGTAGTGTATGTGTATTGATTGTTTTCTGGATGTCTTTCTCTAGTCTTCGTCGATTACCATTGGTCTGTAGTCAACGTGAATGGCAGAAAAAATCACATTATGTCAGATTTTAATAAACTTGTCTTTAATCAATTTCAAATAATCACAGGTCTTTGAAGGACATTTAGAAGTGCTATACATAAGAACAGGAAGATTTTCTGGATAACGACTTCTTTAATGTGAAAATACACGACGTTTCGGAGTACACACTCACTCTTTCATCAGGTGAAATGTAAGAAAAAATAACAAAGAGTGATACATGTATATAGCAAACAAAACAATGGTGAGGAAACTCAATCAGGGAGATTAACATGCATGAGAATGGTATACAATGGGGATTTGTAATACAAACATGAGGGTGGTAAAGCATGAGAATGGTATACAATGCGGATTTGCAATACAAACATGAGGGGAGTAAGTACTTGAGTGGTGGATAAACAATGGCATGTAATAACGTCAGTTATTTGACTTATTGTTGAAACGTTTGAATAATCATCCTCCTCAACGCAGCTTATTTAATTTATTAATGTGTTAATGATCCATCAAATTTAATACTTAATACCGTTTAATGTTGAAGCACATATGTGACTGATACATCAGTATTGAACAACTTATTTTATTTGAAATCCTTGGTTAATTAAGCATTTGTTGAACTTCCTCAAACATGATAAAATAAAGAAAGAAATAGATACCTCTCTTTCCAAAGGCTTTTCTTATAAGCGTTCCAATAATTCTTCTTCTTCTTCACGGTGAGCGCCTTCGCAAGCCTCGGATATTTGTAACTTTAATCAACTCGTGTTGATATATTTGATATCAGAAGACACGAGGGTGAGATTCTCTATTTATATGAACTCCTTGGACTATGAAATATTTGGTGAAATTCATCAATTATGATGAAATGAATAGAGAAATAAATACCTCTCTTTCCCATGGGCCATCTTACTTTCTTCCTAAACCATCGTCCCCACGACATTGTTTGTACAACCAAGCATGTCATCACTAGCAGTAAAACGAGCTTCATCTTGGACTCTTGGTACTACTGGAATTAATTAAAAACATTATTAAAAAGAAATCGGGCCATATTCTAAGAATGTGACTACCCACATATCTGGAAACATCTGGTAGCAATCGCCTACAACTTTCTTTACTTATAGTCTAATCTGCTTCACATGATGTAACGAATACTTTACATGATTGTGCCAGCCAAGTATATGTATGATGTCAATCAATCAGTTGAATCGTTCACAACTGCCCTACAGAAAGCTGCTGACGTCACGAGGAAGCGCTGTCGCACCAACGTTATGTCTATCCAGGCATGATTTGATAACGAATGTCATTTTTTTCAGACTAGAAACCCAAAGACTGTTAAAGTTTTTGTAGAAGGGTTAAATCTGACACATCCCGACAATCTTATGTTGAATGCAGGAACAAATACAACGACACGTTACGGAACAAGAAAAGACTCTATAACGCATCAATAAGAGACATAGTATTACAGAATATCAAAAATGCAAAAATAGTCTGGAACACTCTAAATATACAGCTCCTAGAGCACAAATGAACAATATCAGTATTGATTTTGGTTCTCTTATTTTGAGAATCTATTTCAAGATAAAATTAATGTACCGGACCAAGCTGGGCCCAATATAAATGCCTTTGATTTTGATTACGATGTTGATGATATAACATGTTCTATATTAGATTCATCCATTACTAGGGACGAAATCTCAAATTCTATTCTTAGACTTAAATCTGCACCTGGCGAAGATAATTTATTGCCTGACCTTTTTAAGCACTCAGTAGATATTTTGTTACCATACATGGAATTATTGTTTAATATAATCAGGGACCTTATATAGAGGGACTCGTCTCTTCTGCTCGTTTCATGATCATTTTACTGAGCGGTGCAATTAGACCTCTCCTCGTCGCGCTTCAACGCACAAGCGACTGGGTGCATGCATGTGCGCTTATTTTGTTATCGCAGTATATTGTTGTTACCAGTTTACGTCTCCGAGTCTTGCCAACTCGCTCGTGCGTCGATCGGCAATCTTCGTAAAGTCAAGAAACACTAGTGTAACCTCCCTTTGAGACTGTTTGTTGTAATGATATATGAAATATACCACTGTGAGAAAAATGTATTTATTACCCATATATGATTATTCTTGACGTCACCAAACCTTGCTAAGTGGCTCGTTCCCAGACTACTTTTACGTGAATCAAATGAAATAGAATGTTTAATAAAGAAATTATTATACTCGAAAGTGTGCTATATGACTTTTACAAAATTTGTGCAAATATGACACACTTCATCGGGTAATAATCTCTATATTTATATGATACTATATGTACTATATAAATAATGTTAGGTTTCCCAGTGCTTTGGAATACTTGATGGTATCCACATGTATTAGTCTATTATTTTTTAAGGTGGTAACTGTTTATTGTCTTGAGAAAAAACAAACAGTAATTATTTATTATGTATACTGTTGCTAAATTAATATTTTAGAAATTATTGTCAGGTAAAAGTAAAAGTTTAATTTAAATTCCCCTCGAACCATTACACATATCATATACGCTCATTACAGACAAGATGGCGGACTGACAAGCTATTTTAACTGCAAAGTACGAGCGTATTACATGCTGACTACTTTCCCCTAAAATATCAGCTTGACGCAGATGCATCATAAAACTATTCATCTTTCGCTAAATTAATATTTTAGAATTTATTGTCTTAGGTAAAAGTAAAAGTTTTGGACCCCCTCGAACCATTACACATATCATCTAAACTCCTTACAGACGAGATGGCGGACTGACAAGCTATTTTAACTGCAAAGTACGAGCATATTACATGCTGACTACTTTCCCCTAAAATATCAGCTTGACGCAGATGCATCATAAAACTATTCATCTTTCGCTAAATTAATATTTTAGAATTTATTGTCTTAGGTAAAAGTAAAAGTTTTGGACCCCCTCGAACCATTACACATATCATCTACACTCCTTACAGACGAGATGGCGGACTGACTCGCTATTTTAACTGCAAAGTACGAGCGTATTACATGCTGACTACTTTACCCTAAAATATCAGCTTGACGCAGATACATCAGAAAACTATCCATCTTTCGCTAAATTAATATTTTAGAATTTATTGTCTCAGGTAAAAGTAAAAGTTTTGGACCCCCCTCGAACCATTACACATATCATCTAAACTCCTTACAGACAAGGTGGCGGACTGACTCGCTATTTTAACCGCAAAGTACGAGCGTATTACATGCTGACTACCTTCCCCTAAAATATCAGCTTGACGCAGATGCATCAAAACTATTCATCTTTCGCTAAATTAATATTTTAGAATTTATTGTCTTAGGTAAAAGTAAAAGTTTTGGACCCCCTCGAACCATTACACATATCATCTACACTCCTTACAGACAAGATGGCGGACTGACTCGCTATTTTAACTGCAAAGTACGAGCGTATTACATGCTGACTACTTTACCCTAAAATATCAGCTTGACGCAGATACATCAGAAAACTATCCATCTTTCGCTAAATTAATATTTTAGAATGTATTGTCTCAGGTAAAAGTGAAAGTTTTGGACCCCCCTCGAACCATTACACATATCATCTAAACTCCTTACAGACAAGGTGGCGGACTGACTCGCTATTTTAACCGCAAAGTACGAGCGTATTACATGCTGACTACTTTCCCCTAAAATATCAGCTTGACGCAGATGCATCATAAAACTATTCATCTTTCGCTAAATTAATATTTTAGAATTTATTGTCTTAGGTAAAAGTAAAAGTTTTGGACCCCCTCGAACCATTACACATATCATCTACACTCCTTACAGATAAGATGGCGGACTGACTCGCTATTTTAACTGCAAAGTACGAGCGTATTACATGCTGACTACTTTACCCTAAAATATCAGCTTGACGCAGATACATCAGAAAACTATCCATCTTTCGCTAAATTAATATTTTAGAATGTATTGTCCAGGTAAAAGTGAAAGTTTTGACCCCCCTCGAACCATTATACATATCATCTAAACTCCTTACAGATAAGATGGCGGACTGACTCGCTATTTTAACCGCAAAGTACGAGCGTATTTCATGCTGACTACTTTCCCCTAAAATATCAGCTTGACGCAGATACATCAGAAAACTATCCATCTTTCGCTAAATTAATATTTTAGAATTTATTGTCTCAGGTAAAAGTAAAAGTTTTGGACCCCCCTCGAACCATTACACATATCATCTAAACTCCTTACAGACAAGGTGGCGGACTGACTCGCTATTTTAACCGCAAAGTACGAGCGTATTACATGCTGACTACTTTCCCCTAAAATATCAGCTTGACGCAGATGCATCAAAACTATTCATCTTTCGCTAAATTAATATTTTAGAATTTATTGTCTTAGGTAAAAGTAAAAGTTTTGGACCCCCTCGAACCATTACACATATCATCTACACTCCTTACAGACAAGATGGCGGACTGACTCGCTATTTTAACTGCAAAGTACGAGCGTATTACATGCTGACTACTTTACCCTAAAATATCAGCTTGACGCAGATACATCAGAAAACTATCCATCTTTCGCTAAATTAATATTTTAGAATGTATTGTCTCAGGTAAAAGTGAAAGTTTTGGACCCCCCTCGAACCATTACACATATCATCTAAACTCCTTACAGACAAGGTGGCGGACTGACTCGCTATTTTAACCGCAAAGTACGAGCGTATTACATGCTGACTACTTTCCCCTAAAATATCAGCTTGACGCAGATGCATCATAAAACTATTCATCTTTCGCTAAATTAATATTTTAGAATTTATTGTCTTAGGTAAAAGTAAAAGTTTTGGACCCCCTCGAACCATTACACATATCATCTACACTCCTTACAGATAAGATGGCGGACTGACTCGCTATTTTAACTGCAAAGTACGAGCGTATTACATGCTGACTACTTTACCCTAAAATATCAGCTTGACGCAGATACATCAGAAAACTATCCATCTTTCGCTAAATTAATATTTTAGAATGTATTGTCCAGGTAAAAGTGAAAGTTTTGACCCCCCTCGAACCATTATACATATCATCTAAACTCCTTACAGATAAGATGGCGGACTGACTCGCTATTTTAACCGCAAAGTACGAGCGTATTTCATGCTGACTACTTTCCCCTAAAATATCAGCTTGACGCAGATACATCAGAACTAAATTAATATTTTAGAATTTATTGTCTTAGGTAAAGGTAAAAGTTTTTGACCCCCCTCGAACCATTACACATATCATCCTTACAGACAACTCCTTACAGACAAGATGGCGGACTGATTAACTGGATATACTAGTGTGCTACGCAAGTAATTAGCGCAATACTGGCGCCGAGTCATGATGTGCGTTGGACCATGACGAGGGGAGCTCCGTGAGCTAATTGCTTAGTTGCTAATCCCTCTATATAAGGTCCCTGATATAATGTTTGAGTCATCCACCTTTATATTACCTTTACTGAAGAAGGGTGATCGTAATGATCCAAATGATTACAGGGGGATATCCCTACTTAGTATTTTTAGTAAACTATATACATCTATTCTAAACAATAGACTAGCATTTTGAGCAAATACATACGATAAGGTTGTAGAATCTCAAGTGGGCTTCAGGGAAGGGTATAGTACAATCGATAATATTTTCATTTTACAATCCGTTATCCAACGATATCTATGTAAGAAAAATTGGAAGCTTTATGCTATATTTCATGATTTCAAAAAAGCTGTTGATTTCATTAATAAGGATAAATTATGGACCATCGTTAAATGTAAAGGTGTATCACCCAAGATGCTAAAGGCTCTAACTTCTATCTATAATTGTGTTAAGGGGCGGGTACGTGATACTTTTCTGTCTCAGGTATTTGATTTCCCACAGGGTTTACGACAAGGGTGCGTTTTAAGCCAATTATTGTTCTCATTTTTTTTTTAATCAAAAATTAGGTTTATAAGTTGAATCCAAATGTTTTCCTGGTATACAGCTCCACCCTGATGTACAAATGTTTTTATTACTTTTTGCTGATAATATTGTACTTTTTGCAGGCTCTGAGTTTGGATTACAAAAACGTATACTTATATTTTAGAAAACTTCTCGAAAAGTCACCAACTGACTGTCAATTGTATATGGTATTTGAAAATCACTTTACATGCTTAATCCATTATCTTACGATTTATTATACCTCCACCTAAAAAGGTATATAGTAATATCAACGATTCCGTCCGTCCGTTCTTCTGTCTGTCCGTCCGTCCGAAGACATTTTTTGTCCGATAGATAACTGAAAAACTATTCATCTCATCCTTTTCAAATGTTGTACATGTCTTCTTCACCACTAGGTGAGGTGCAGTGCGAAATGTAAACCAAATTGGTGATTTTTTAAATTTTTGGCGAATTTTTGTATTTTTTTAAATTAGTCAAATTCTGAGCATTTTTTGTCCAATCGATTACAAAATTTGGCACATGTCTTCTTCACCACTAGGTGCAGTGCAAAATGTAACACGATTTGGTGAATTTTGTAAGTTTTGGCGATTTTATTTTTCTTATGAATGAAGCTAATTCTTTGTTGTGATTTGTTGACTTTATCATTTTCTTTTTAATGTAACTTTCATCAAAAGCTACTTCTTTGTTCTTGTTAATTTTACTATTTCATATTTCCACTGGTTATATTTTGGAAAAAGTTAAATTTTCTTTCCTTTTAGCCATAAACTGCTGTATATCCTCACTGTGCTTACAGGGGTGTGCTTTCATTTACCTGTTGTTTCAAGTCACTCGAATGAATCATTATGATGAATTTATTTCCAAAATAAAGTTGAAATCAGTGATAATGGCAGTAGTGTATTATGTTACCCCTACCTTTTCAAGTTACTATTATTCCTACTTTTACTTAAACCAAAATTTTATACATGAAGAGACTTGTCATACATGATCAAGTTTAATTTGCTTGATCAACATTTTTCAGTGTGGTTGATGAAACTGCCAAAAAACTCACATATAAACTTGATATAAAATTATCCATGTAGTACAGACAAGCTTAACAAGTAAGTACACATACAAACAACCCCCACCAAACTCAACTCTAGCTTTGAGCATGGGAGTCTAGGTTATACAATACAGAATTATCACCTACAAATATAGATAAAACTCATCAAAACCAGAACAATATCTATGGAAGTAACAAAGGACTTACTTACCTTGATTGCCAAACCGACGCTGGTTAAAGCTGCACAGAGTGGTGATCTTATATAGCGTAAGTAAAGCTTGAGGGAAGACCACAGATGATGCATGTGTTGGGTGAGGTGAGAAAAGCTTTCATACCATACCCTGTAACCCTTACACATGGAAGAGATTATCTAACTGAGTTTAGGTGTCACACATTTTAGTCGTTTACTGATTGATGCATATACTGATTCGTGATTACTTATTAGACAATAATAGAAAACCAAATGATATCAAAACTCGTCTAAGTTTCACTTTTGTTCACAATTTTATTGAAAACAAAAGATGCCAAAATCAAGTATAGAAAACATGGCGAATTTAGATTTTATGTCGACAATTTCAATCTGTAATTATTAAGCAGCATATTTTACATGCATTTACATTTTACATGCATATGCATATGCACATGCACATGCACATGCACAATCCCTGCACATAAGCTTCAACTGAAAACTTAACTTGAACAGATATTCTAATGTTCATAATGATACGATGGGCCGTATCAATTCTCTGTATTCATTAGGCTGCGAAGAGGTGATACCTGATTTCAGGTGAACACTGTCGACCAAAAGAAACGCCTACCAGATATCTTATAAGATATCGTAAAAACTATAATGAACAGTTTCGCAATAGTATAGGATTATGAACTTATAAACGAAACTGAATATATATTTGAATTTCAGGAGTTGTCATGGCACAAAAGAATGGCGATTGTTAAAATGATACAACATAAATTTTTCAAATTTTGATCAATGCTTGATCAGAAAAACATTTTAAAAAGTGGTGATAACACTACAGATGTACGTTGTTACTGTGCTCAAGTGAATCAACCGAAAATAGCAGTCTTCATTGGGCATGGTTTTCATGAATGTTATTGACTCGAATCACAGTTTTCCGCCATTTCAGTGGACTTTTATATCAATTATTGTTTCAAAATAACGTGGAGACCACCATTAATTAAATTTCAGAAATCTTTCATTTTTAAGAAAATCAAGTAGGCGTTTCTTTTGGCCGACAGTGTATAGTGATTCATTAGCATTCCTCCAGGTTAACTTAAACGATAAAACCATAGTTGCAAATGTTAATAATAGAATAAAGGGTAAATGCCGCAAATACAATGCAAGGATTTCATTATCGTATTCCTATAGATAATAAAACTAGTATTTGAATTTCGAATGTGCTGGCCTAAGACTTTTACCGATCGATACTGAGACAGATAACATCATTGTTATTCCCTCCACAGATAGAATCATTGTTATTCTCCCCACATATAGGATCATTGATATTTTCCTGACATATAAGATCATTATTATTCTCTTTACATTTCAGATCATTGTTGTTCTGACAGATGAGATAATTGATAATCAATGTTGTTCTCCGGATGGATAATATCATTGTTGTTCTCCAGGCAGACATTATATTATGCATATAGGTTCACCATAGTAGAAATGTTTCAAAAATGTTTTGTTATATTGATCTTCATTTCAAGATCAGAACCAGACTTTGCCGTTTTACTTTATATATTTTTAAAAATAATAATAACAGTCCTCTTCCCAAGTGAATAAATTAGTCAATAGGTGATTTTGGATATATCTTTGGGCTCTGTCATTTACACCTCGTGTTTCATTTACAAACAATGAGATTCTTATCAAGGACGTCCTATAATATAGGTGTCAAAAGCTCTTTACAATCTACATTTGGCGTTTCAATAGGAGCATCCCTTTAAGATATTATGTTATTTCTTTGATGTATGTGTTAAACTATCCCGTATAACACATTGGCAATTGGTCATAATGCAATGTACTGATCAATCTATTGATAGTACTTTGTTATTGAATAATGGTTGTGTGAAAATGTATATAGGCAGTCTCCGAACGTCCACATGGTGTTTATGTTATCGATAATAAGAAATAGTGTGATGTATTTTGTTTTGATAAGATCATTTCTATTGGATTGTCTGCTTATGATCATGTACATGTTCATTAGTTATTATTGCTATTGATCAGTGAGCTACATGTATTATTTAGCAGCTATCAGTTTTTGCGCAGTTTCCATCGCCGCCGCCCCCGCCGCCACATTTTGTATTGGCTATAACTTTTTTCCTAGAAGGTTTTGAGAACTCATATACATAACTTCTTACTTATAACCCTGGAGAATTTTTTGGACATGTTCACATTCAATGTCAAAGGTCAAGGTTACGAGTTCTGAAATCTTTGTAAACACGATAACTTGAAAAATATTTTTGCTATAAGGCTCTTCTTTGGTGTATATCAACTATGGAGAAAGGCCGAAAGAAACGCCTACTTGATTTTCCTTAAAATGAAAGATGAAATAATTTCTGAAATATATAATTAATGGTGGACTCCTCGTTATGCTAAAACAATAATTGATATGAAAGTCCATTGAAATCGCGGAATAATATTCATGAAAACTACGTCCAAGGAAGACTGCTTTTTCGGTTGATTCACTTGCGCACAGTAACAACGTACATATGTAGTGTTATCACCACTTTAATGCGAATGCTTGGTCGTGGTTGTATGAAAAGAATGTTTAAAATGATTTTTTCTGATCAAGCACTGATCGAAAACTGAACAATTTTTGTTGTCTCATTTCAACAATCGCCATTCTTTGGTGACATGACAACTTCTGAAATTCAAATATATAATGCAGAAATAATGCAAGTTTATAATGCAATACTATTGCTAAACTGTTCATTGTAGTTTTGACGATATCTGATAAGATAGCTGGTAGGCAATTCTTTTGGCCGACAGTGTACACCTGAAATCAGGCATCACCTCTTCGCAGCCTAAGAGAATTGATACGGCCCATCGTATCATTATGGACATTAGAATATCTGTGCAAGTTTATTTTCCAGTTGATGCTTAAGTGCAGGGATTGTGCATGTGCATGTGCATGTGCATATGAATGTGCATTTGCATGTGTATATCATCATATACTTTTCCTGTAAACGTTTAATACAAAACAATCATAATAGAAAAAAACAGGTGAAGCTCCCCATTTCATTTCTGTAATGCGTCCCATTTTTTCCTTATATTCCATCTGATGAGTGGTAGTATGTAGTAGTCAGTAAACATACAACGAAATGACATGTTAACATAAATGAAGTTGTTATATAGAACATCTTCCTGTTTTACCCGTCTTAATAAAACAATACTAGAATGAGATAAGGATACCCTTGAATCAAATGAACTCTTATAAATGGATTTTTTCATTTTAAATCCAAAACACGTATACAATCTTTTTTTCCAATTTCGATTTGTATTTTGTATTTGGTTCTTCAGTTGCTTAGTCGGAGGCGGCTGTGTTCAGCATTGGTTTGACATTGTAATAACCTGATAATTCTTTTGCTAACAATTTCTAAGTAACCAAACGTCGGGCTCCAATCATCTTCATCATCATTATTTTGACTATGTATATTGTATAAATTATCATACATGATTATGCTGTTCAAGTTATATTATTAAAGTCGCTTTAGGACGTCTTTTCATATCATTTATTCTCAAAATTGTTGTTTATTATTTTAGTAAAACATCTCATTACACGACCAAAACCATATCTATGAATTTTTGTTATCACTTTAAGAAGAAAATGTTGCAACGTATAAAGCGACACTTCTGTGGAACTCTTCAATATGAGGGCTAAACTTTTTTATATCTTACGATTTCGAAGTTCAGACAGCGAGATGGTTGACCATTCAAAACTCTCCTCTTGGGTGTTTATGTATCGCTATATCAGTCATATCACTTGAACTATGTTCTAGGGTCAATTTTAATGTGAACACCTTAAAATGGGAAATGGACTCTCATGGCTTAACGATGTACATTCGTTTAAGAACTCTTTTGCTGATTGAATAGTAGTATGTAAACAGTATTTACGTTTTCGTGAGAGCCCTTTATCTCAATATACCAGTATACTACAGCACCTTTAAGGAAGCTCAAAGGAACATTCAGTGTGTTGTTGAAGTCAAATATAATCAAAATAATTATCATCATCAACATCATCATCATCATCATCATCGTAATTATCATCAACATCAGTATGTGACTATGCCCTTTAAATTTGTATATATAACAACACCGGTATATTCTAGGTAGTCTATCACATATGGAAATGTGGTGGGAACGACAAAACAGATAACAGAGTCATGTTTATATGCTTTTGTTTATTTTTAGAACAGCGCTGTTCCACGTTTTTCAGTCGAGAAAGGGAAAATTAGCATCGGTTTACTCTGAAAAAAAAACCCAATAATAAAAATCAAGTAATCCAATATAGTGATAAAATAAACATGTAACTTTAAAGTTTCTATAATTTCAACGAAATGACTGTTTGCAGTGAGCCCATCAACGTCTTGAAAGACAATGCTATGACAAAAATACTGTATAGTCAATACAAATCTGTCAAATATGAAGGTAAACATCATCTCTATGTTCTATGCTTACTAGTTTTTTTTTTATTTAACTGCTTCTGCAATTTGCCATCCATTTTTATAACACATTTCTTTTTCATTTTCTATTGTCAGTGCTCATCTTTAAACTCCTGTTGAACTTACCGTGTTCAATCATGCTGACATCGTCAACACTTCGGGCAGTGTTCCGTACCAATCGTACAAGATCGTAAAAGTTTATTTCGGGATCTTCACTTTGCTCATCTGCAGCAACATTTTCAGTAGGCAAGGCATCTGGAAAAAAATGGCACAATAAAATATCATATTTGAGTAATTAAACCTTTTTTAGAATAAGTGTGGGAACGGATATGGTACTTATTGACGAATCACAGTAGCTATATATAATTGGCTAAAGTAATCTTTTGATTTAGTTCAATATGATTTGAAGACTTCCCTTCTTGAATAACTACGCTTTCCATATGTGACAACATCACAAATATATCTGTGTTAGCTTGTGGTCTTGTTTAAAAGCACCACTTTCACACTAAACGGACTTCTCTGATTCTGGACCAAATCCGTGTCAAATTAGCAACAATTGGGTCCGACTGTGTCCTTATCTAGTGTAATGGAATCAATGACAGTAAAATGGCATTATGTCAGATTTGAATAAGCTTGATTTTCTGTTAGCTATTTAAAGTTTTATGTTTTTAATGTGAACATATCTGATTAATCAATCTCGTCAACACAGTTTATTTCATTCATAAATATAGTTTTAGATTTTTTATTTTAATTATTCTTATTATCCTTATTTCATTTAATGTATCATCATTCAGGAAAGGTATTTCCATTACATTGTGTAAGTTTTGAAATGCTACCCTGAATACAGAAAGGTGTATAGTTACATTATCAGACTTTAAGCCCATAATTTTTCAAAACCCCCATCCATTTATGCATATATTTCTGCTTCTGGTTCTACAAAATTAAAACTCACATATATGATTTATAAATCAATATTGAATAATTTCATTTATATGAAATCATTGGATTATGAAGCTTTTGGTGAAATTCATCAATGATGATGAAATGAATAGAGAAATAAATACCTCTCTTTCCAACTCTTTCTCTTCTCCTCCACCATTTGCGACGACCTAGGTTTCCCCACGACATGGTTTGTACAACCAAGCATGTCATCACTAGCACTAAAACGAGCTTCATCTTGGACTCTGGATACTTCTGGAATCAATGAAAAACATTATTTAAAAGAAATGTCTACCCACATATCTGTAAACATTTGGTAGCAATCACCTATTACTTTCTTTAGTTATGTCTATCTTCTTCATATAAAAAAATCAGAACAAAATCTTGTCACTAAGGTGACAACCCCGCCCAAAATAGTTATAGTTAACAAATAGAAATTAGATGTCAACAGAAACATGATCAAGTATAATTTGCTTGATCAACATTTTTCAGTGTGGTTGATGACACTGCACAAAGCTCATATATAAACTTGATATATCCATGTAGTACAGACAAGCTTAACAAGTAAGTACACATACAAACAACCCCCATCTAACTCAACTCTAGCTTTGAGCATGGGAGTCTAGGTTATGCAATACAGAATTATCAACTACAAATATAGATAAAACTCATCATCACCACAAGATCTATGGAAGTAACAAAGGACTTACTTACCTTGATTGCCAAACCGACGCTGGTTAAAGCTGCACAGAGTGGTGATCTTATATAGCGTAAGTAAAGCTTGAGGGAGGATCACAGATGATGCATGTGTTGGGTGAGGTGAGAAAAGCTTTCATACCATACCCTGTAACCCTTACACTTGGAAGAGATTATCTAACTGAGTTTAGGTGTCACACATTTTAGTCGTTTACCGATTGATGCATATACTGATTCGTGATTACCTATTAGACAGTAATAGAAAACCAAATGATATCAAAACTCGTCTAAGTTTAATTTTTGTTCACAATTTTATTGAAAACAGAAGATGCCAAAATCAAGTATAGAAAACATGGCGAATTTAGATTTTATGTATTTTTAAGCAGCATACTTTACATGCATTTACATTTTACATGCTTATGCATATGCACATGCACATGCACATGCACATGCACATGCACAGTCCCTGCACATAAGCTTCAACTGAAAAATAAACTTGAACAGATATTCTAATGTTCATAATGATACGATGGGCCGTATCAATCCTCTGTATTCATAGGCTGCGAAGAATAGATACTTGATTTCAGGTGTACACTGTCGGCCAAAAGAAACCCCTACCAGATATCTTATAATATATCGTAACAACTATAATGAACAGTTTAGCAATAGTATAGGATTATGAACTTATAACTGAAACTGAGTATATATTTGAATTTCAGAAGTCGTCATGTCACAAAAGAATGGCGATTGTTGAAATGATACAACATTAATTGTTCAGTTTTTGATCAATGATGGATTAGAAAAACATTTTCTTAAAATTTCCATACAACCACGAGCAACAATACAGGCAAGCATTCGCATTAAAGTGGTGATAACACTACAGATGTACGTTGTTACTGTGCGCAAGTGAATCAACCGAAAATAGCAGTCTTCATTGGGCGTGGTTTTCATGAATGTTATTGACTCTAATCACAGTTTTCCGCCATTTCAGTGGACTTTTATATCAATTATTGTTTCAAAATAACGTGGAGACCACCATTAATTAAATTTCAGAAATCTTTCATTTTTAAGAAAATCAAGTAGGCGTTTCTTTTGGCCGACAGTGTATAGTGATTCATTAGCATTCCTCCAGGTTGTTGATGTAAAGCTAACTTAAACGATGATACCATAGCTGAAAATGTTAATAATAGAATAAAGGGTAAATGGCGCAAATACAATGCAAGGATTTCATTATCGTATTCCTATAGATAATAAAACTAGTATTTGAATTTCGAATGTGCTGGCCTAAGACTGTTACCGATCGATACTGAGACAGATAACATCATTGTTATTCTCCCACAGATAGGATCATTGTTATTCTCCCCACATATAGGATCATTGATATTTTCCTGACATATAAGATCATTATTATTCTCTTTACATTTCAGATCATTGTTGTTCTGACAGATGAGATAATTGATAATCAATGTTGTTCTCCGGATGGATAATATCATTGTTGTTCTCCAGGCAGACTTTTATATTATGCATATAGGTTCACCATAGTAGAAATGTTTCAAAAATGTTTTGTTATATTGATCTTCATTTCAAGATCAGAACCAGACTTTGCCGTTTTACTTTATATATTTAAAAAAAATAATAATAACAGTCCTCTTCCCAAGTGAATAAATTAGTCAATAGATGATTTTGGATATATCTATGGGCTCTGTCATTGACACCTCGTGTTTCATTTACAAACAATGAGATTCTTATCAAGGACGTCCTATAATATAGGTGTCAAAAGCTCTTTATAATCTCCGTTTAGCGGTTCGATGAGAGCATCCCTTTAGGACGTCTTTTCATATCATTTATTCTCAAAATTGTTGTTTATTATTTTAGTAAAACATCTCTTTACACGACCAAAACCATATCTATGAATTTTTGTTATCCCTTTAAGAAGAAAATGTTACAACGTATAAAGCGACACTTCTGTGGAACTCTTCAATATGAGAGCTAAACTTTTTTATATCTTACGATTTCGAAGTTCAGACAGCGAGATGGTTGACCATTCAAAACTCTCCTCTTGGGTGTTTATGTATCGCTATATCAGTCATATCACTTGAACTATGTTCTAGGGTCAATATTAATGTGAACACCTTAAATTGGTAAATGGACTCATATGGCTTAACGATGTACATTCGTTTTAGGACTCTTTCGCTGATTGAATAGTATTATATAAACAGTATTTACGTTTTTGTGGGAGCCCTTTATTTCAATAAGACTAGTATACTACAGCACCTTTAAGGAAGCTCAAAGGAACATTCAGTGTGTTGTTGAAGTCAAATATAATCAACATGATTATCATCATCATCATCATCATCATCATCATCGTAATTATCATCATCATCATCAACATCATTATTTGACTATGCCCTTTGTATATATAACAACACTGGTGTATTGTAACGCGAAAAAGAATTATAGAAAATACCTATGATTATCAGTAAATAAGTACACGACAGTGAGTTGTCTTCACTCCTCACTAGTGAGTCGACCCTCACTAACCGTGTGTCGTCTGTCCAGCGCACAGTGGGTGGTATCTCACTTCACTCACCGCTCTTGTCAGGCTTGTTGTATGGTACGCCTTCTTACCTTCCGATCGGATTGTATTCAACGAGCTTTCACTAGTGATTTGGCCTTTTGGACCCTCCAACTGTCGGAGCCTCCGGCAGGCATTCATCTCTCTCCTTATGTAGCCTCCGCCCTCCATTAGCTTCGACTCTCTCGACTTGCTCTCGAAGTGGCTTGCGTCCATCTCACACCCTTAGCCGATGAGTCTCGGGTGAAGAGTCATCTGCCTCAGTCGACAGGCTATCGGAGGTGGCTCTATTTGCAGAGGTTCGGCTCAACCAGGTCCGGGTATCGGGACCTCATCCGTTGGCAGCCAGGATAGCTTCCTCCTGCGGCGATTGAGAAAACTCTTCCGCTGGTCTCGCTCTGGCGACTGATATAGGTGGTAACTCTGCAACTCCCAGCTGTCTGCTTCTGCCCCTGGCGGTATCGGACAAGGGCCATCTCCAGTTGCAACGGTATTCCTGTTGGCTTTCGACTGAGTCCGCCTAGGCCTAACAAGGCCAAGCCGGTTAGAACCCTTCGATAATCGACTGGGTCAAGGGCTTCTGCGTCTTTACGTCTCTCCAAGGGAGTGTCCCCTGTGTCAGGACCGACTTCTACTAACCTTGTAGCAGGTAGAGCTTCTAATCTCTAAGGCAGCGAGGCATGGGATCCACGTTGTCCCTCGATTCCAAGCACGATTGCCCGCACATGCCTCTCCTCTGTCGGGATGGCTGGTACCCCCGTTTGGTCCGGGGCGAGAGGCATTTTGAATGGTGTGTCCTCCCTCTTGGGATTTCGTCCTCAGGACTTTCGCCATCTAGGGGTCTAGTGAACCTAAATCAGTCGGACTTGGTTCCGATTGCTCCCCTGAAGTTCCTAGGCTTAGGTCACCATCCCTCAGGTTGCGTGATACCTGGTGTATCTACACAATACAAGGCATTTCAAGGCGTCGTCAATCAACACTAATCTGTCGGCTATTCTTTCTGTGCTCGGGAAGAGGTCGCCAAGTGTGCACTTGTCTATCCTCAGGGACCTTATTAAAGGTGCATCCATTGTGTTTCATAAAATTTTATTTGGCTTTAATACGTTTCAACACACCATATGTGCTGTTTACAATACAAACAAATTCACTCAGCTTGCATATTCATCCCCAATCGCCAAACATATCATAATTACTAGTTTCCAATTAAAATCGAGTAACATCATTATGCATGTGCAGAAACCGAACTTGCACGTCCTATTTACATGTACAGTAGTTATATGACCTATTGAACATCAACCCAAATTTGTTATTTTGTCTGGTTTAAATAAGATTCCAAAATTACGTTTGACTCATTGGCGCGCGGCACACGCTGTGCATTGTCCGGTTTTTGATCAGAAATCAATACTTTTACCTTCATATCGTCAATATACTAAGTCGAGTATCATCAAAATTGTAGTTTTCGGTAACAGTTGGTACTTCTCGATAAAATAAGACCATTTATAACGTTTGGCATATTTGACCCCCATCAACACAATGGATGTACCTTTAAGTCCTTCTGCTCTGTGGATGGAAGGAGTAAGTTACACCAACCAGAATGGGACCTAGCTATGGTGCTGAACCACCTCCGGTCCGAGAACTACGAACCTCTCTCTGACGTTTCCCTCCTCCCTCTCACCATCAAGGTCATCTTTCTGGTAGCCATGGCCGCCTTCTTCGGTTTGAGGTTAGGGATGGGGGTTCAGCTCTGCTTGGTGTGGCTCCCGATTTTGTCTGTAAGAACCAAGCAGCTGCCAAGGCAGGATGTTCCTTCTCCATTCCGGCGCTGGAGTCTGAGCGTACTGAGATGGCAGACATCGGCTTATCTTGCTTGACTCTCCGAGGAGCACCAAGGAGTTAGACAAACGGACACTGACTCAGATCCTCGGTCATCAATGCTTACAAGGCCCGCTTGCCTGTCGCCTCCGTCTCGCTCTAACCCACATGAGATCAAAGCAGTCTCGGCCACGATGGCTTATCATTGCAACATCGTGGTCTCGGATGTCATGCGAGGTGTTTTTGACAATCTTCGGGAGTTTTCGCCAACCATTACCTGAGAGATGTCTCTATGGCAGATCTCGAAGGGATACGACTGGGTCTGCAGGTCTTTTAGGGGTCAGTCCTCTTAGCAGGATGGACCTTCTGACTGCGATGCTTTGTTTCGCATCGTTTGCCTTGTTGATTTTTGATGTTTCTGTTATGTCTCCCTCTCCCAGTAGGGGCCTGGCGTGTGTGTGTTAACTTGAAGTTGAGTAGTTTGGTTGTCTCTTCGACCTGCTTAGCCAGTAGAAATACTGTCACCCGGGCTTTACCTTGTCCTCACCCATGAGGTGTCGGAGGACTCGTAGGTTAGCTTACTAAGTCTCCCCGTCTCGTCTCTCCCCTGTATACACTGACCTGCCTCCGTTCAGTAGGATTCTAGCTATAGTAAGTCTAGTCAACAAATAGGTATTTAAATAATGGTACGTTTTTGATTAAACGTAATTATATATACTTACCCATTGACTAGACCTACGCTCTAGTCCCGCGGAATCTCCTCGCTTCTAGTCTACGCTTGGGTCTGTTCGGAGATTGAGGAATCATTGGAGTGACATCACGCGACTGCGGGGTTACTGGCCCTGGGGAAGGATTTTAACTTTCCCAGACAGTCCTTCTTCGACATTTCGTCTGTGTTAAAGTTGGATTAGCACTTCTCTGTGGAGGTAAGGCGTAGTAGGTGTAGTCAACAAATAATTACATTTAATCAAAAACGTACCATTTTAGTTTAGTTTAGACATATTATTTGTTGACTAAGTTTTATTTAGGATGCAAATTAATTATAGGATATCTAACATGCTTCTCCTTTAATATCAAGTTTATGTCTAAACAAACTAAAAACATTTTTCAAGAGGGACATCAACTTGATATGAAAGGGGAACGAGTTATCTATCCTGTTTATTACAAATTTGTTTTTCATATGATTTATTGTGTTTTAAAATATATTTGTGTTGTCCCTATAACGGAAGAGCAGAGTAATATGAACCATTTCACAGTATCTAGAAGTTCATAATTTTGAGACGTTAAATATTCACACTTTCAAAACCATTCTCTAATTCGTGATAATTGATATGGTGAAACCATTGCACTTAATATTCTGAAGGAAGCATACGCAATATAAAATCTCCCTGTGCGCAGACAGTAGATGAGAGTTATCCGTCCTTTGAATAATGTCATGTCAGTCAGTCCGCCATTCATATGTTTTTTGTAGTCGAACTATGTATACAAGTTGAAACAAAATGGATTGTAACAATAGGACGAACTATCGATTTATTGCAATAGTTATTTTGTCAATTGTACTTAATCGATAGTAACTTAACAAACGATCAATAGCATCGATATCATGGCTAACTATCAACAGTTTCAATAGTGTATTCAATTAAGTTGTTCAGGTGAACCTAAACGTAAATTTGCATACAAATGCGGCTTTAAGAGATGAAAAATACTGGAAGACTCCAAACAGATCAAGGAGAGCTAAAATAAACAACAGGAAAATGTAAGAGTTACCTTTCGTGTTGCTTTTCCACTAAATGATGTCACTTTGGACAAAGTAAAGACAATAAAACACTGTTCATTCTAGATTGTTTTTTGCTTATTGATAAACTATCTTAATAATTATTCCAATAGTAGGTCCCAATAGACTATCGCTGTTGCAATAGTCCTTGTGGGTCAATAGTCACCCCTAGAAACAACCTCATCAAATGTTAGTTTGAGGTGAACAATGCCGTTGAAATGCCTTTCATTTCGGTTGTTTGTGTCTTGCGAGCATAAAGTCACATTGTGTCCTTTCAAACACGAACACGGGAGACTGAGAATAGCGTTTCACGGTAAGAGTGGGAGCAAAAACTCTTACTGCATTCTCAACCTTGTGCTTATTAGCTCTGCCCTAATCCTGATATATTCTTAATTATTCATTAAAATCAATCATTGTGGTGATTACGATTTCATGAATTAACTAATAAGAATGAGGTTATATTAATTTTGAGTGTCGTAAATTAGGCCTGCTTGTCATTTTGATGAATTAATCCAGGCAGTGTCAACGTTCATCATAAGCCAATCAAATTAATTGATTGTTATGTAACCCCTTTATGAAGTACCACTTGGGTAATGCATTATTTACAAACTGAGAAATATAAGATATTTAAGTTCATCTTCATCAAAAAAATTGCTTAAACATCATACAACACTACGAATTAGGTTTTAAATTCTGATTTCAACATTTGATCCAAGGGTTAAAATGGCCTTAAGCCATATCTCATGACCTTAACCTTTGACTTCAAAGGTCACTAGATCAATGAACACCATCATTGTGTATAACAATTATTATGATTCAAAGTGTTAATGATAAAAATTAGCCATATTTCCAAAAGCATGCTTAAATCATTACCTCGGTGTGACCTTGGACTTTGACGGAGTTTAGCCAAAACCTTTCCAAATCTTGGCAATTCTCTATAGTTGATATATACCTCATAGCACAAAAACCTTTCAAGTTGTTGTTTTTACAAGGATTTGTTTTAGCGATTACAGAACTCATGACCTTGACCTTTGACCTTCAATGTGAACATATTAAAATAATTCTCCACGGGCATACATATGAAGATATGTATGTGAGTTCTTAAAACCTTACTACAAAGTTATAGTGAAAACAAAATACGGCGGCGGTGGCGATGGAAACTACACAAAAACTGATAGCAGTTGATAAGTTGAAATCTATAATCGACCAAACCATTTTACTGAAAGATGACCAAGGCAGTTTGAGTGATGTATGTAATATCCACCTTCACTGCTTTATACATGTGAGTTGTAAAGGTGGTTGGAGAATTTTAGTTTAGATATCCATTCCAACCTGGTTCCCTGGCCTCGTTCCGCATGCGCTACAGTGAGCGCACGCGGAACGAGGCCAGGGAACCAGGTTGATATCCATTCATAAAGCTCTGGTGACGTCACTCTCTGTCTGACCTGGGTCTTCTTTTACCGACAAAACCTCTACCAGTAGTTGCAGAAAGAAATGATGCTCATGTGTTTTGAATGACTATTTTTAAGACCTTATATTGTATATCTTTCTCCTTACGTATTATATTTTTTTAAAAATCACATATTTGAAAACTCACAATTTCTAGTGATCATGCCTGGTTTCGATCTCTAGACCCTTCGCTTGTCAAACAAACACTTTTCCCAATTGAGTAACGACGCACCACTTATCATATCTGAGTGTTTGTCAGTATGAAGCATGTGTTACACATGGGAGAGTTAACACGTGCTCATGTCAAGCATTTAATGCAAAGTGAATTTAAAATGGCATTGTATGATAAAGAAATTATCATGCTTGTTTTTTTGGAATGGCAAATATTCTGCATTAGGAATAAGCACTTTTTATATAGCTTTTTATAAAAAAAAATATGAGAGACGTTTGAGAATTCAATTGTTTTGACTCTTTAGGTATTTGGATATGTACAGCAAAGTAAAAAGTTCTGTTGTTTTGCGGAGAAACAGTTTTGAAGCGACAGTCAGAAGTAAAAATGTTCAAAATGATCTCATCGGACTCAGCCATAACTTTTATCTCAATCTAGTCTTCATATAAGACAGTCTAATTATGAACAGAATTCTGAATGTTAACAATGGAGTAATTTTGTTTTTGAGCGATTGGTTTTCTTTGTAAGCAAATTCTGACACCACTTTGGTTAAATAACAATGAAACGCGACTTGGCCAAGATAAGAAAGAACACTTCATGTAGTGAATATATAATCTTTGTTGATCTTAGCTGTGGTATATAAGGTCAAATTGTATGGAAGAGAGTTTCTTGTTGAGCACAAGATGTGATTTTACTCCTCTCAAACTTCCACTTCCTGCCCGTCGACATTTATCTGTTGGAAAGTATGTCACTATTTACTTTTCCTGTAAAAGTTTAATAAAATGTAATTTAATGTACCACATTTGTTATTTCCTTACATTCTATCTGATGAGTGGTATACTGAAGTAGTGAGTATTCATATCCCTAAACGTCGTGTATTTTCACATTAAGGAAGTTTCTATCCAGAAGATCGTCCTGTTTACCCAACTTTATTAACCTACTAGCCATGTAACGTGATACTTGAAACGACCTTTCTCAACCGTATCACCTGGTACGAGGGACTTTCAACATTGTAAGTCCCTCCAGGAGGGTTTACACAGAATGTTTTGCAGAAAGTGCGTCTCGAACCCGTATCCACTATCACCTGGAGTAACTGAGCTAACGCCTGAGTCTACTGCGCCAAGGGGGCAGATTAGATTTCACGGTACAAAAGCAACTCATATAGCGCGACTGTTAACAGGCTGATATCAGCCAGGGATCCTCAATATAACGCCATGGATCCTCAATATAACGCGATGACAATTAAAAAATTACACTAAAACACGGTTGATAATATTGAGAAACCATTCTACCTCGGATATGGTAAGGTTGTTGACCCTGATAGTCAGGAAAAACCCTCGGATGCTTCGCATCCTTGGGTTTTTCCTTCCTATCAGGGTCCTCAACCTTACCATATCCTCGGTGTCATGGTTTCTCCTTATATTATTAAACAATACTAGAATTATATAAGGATGCCCTTGAATTAAATCAACTCTTTGAATGGGTTTCTCTTTTTAAACATAAATCCAAAACACGTATAATAAACTTATTGCCATTTGTAATTGTATTTGCAATTTGTTTTGTATTTGCTTCCTGTGTTGCTCAGTCAGAGTTGTGTTCCGTATATTATATGAGTTTGTATTTGCTTCCTGTGTTGCTCAGTCAGAGTTGTGTTCCGTATATTATATGAGTTTGACATTATACTAATCTCATACAATTTCCAAGTCACCAATGTACATTGACAATAAAATCAAGAATGTAATGTAACAAGTTAGTCTAACTTCAGATTTCCATTGTGACGAGATGCAATGAAATCTGAATATATCGGCAAAAACACTCATAACAGACCAGTTCACAGTAACAGTAGAAGTAATGAAATGTTATATGTAGTTTAAAGGGGCAGTAGCACGTTTTTTCGCTGAAATAAGTCGATGAAATGTATTTGAGAAATAATGTCACCAATAGTAAAACACCATTCTCTCTTTGGAAAATCAAATTAAAAAATGAGTGTACATGATTCTGCAAAGCCATGGACATCGTTTTTGTAATTCGAAATAAAAAAATGTGTTCACAATAAAATGGCCGCCATGTAATTGTTTTTTAACACGCAGCACAGTTATTACAACTACGGATAATTGGTTTGTGTAATAAAATGTTTAATAAAATGTAAATATAAATAATATAAACTATCAATATAAATGGGAAATTTGAAAATATAAAATTTGAAAAAACGTGCTACTGCCCCTTTAAGCTATGTACTACGTACTCTACCACTTCAATAGTTGGAGTCCTAATCATCCTCAGCATCAAGATCATCATAGTTTTGACTAAGACTTTTGTATAAATTATCATAAAGGTTAATGTATTTAAGTTAAACTATTAAACATGGAAATGTGATATGAAACAACAAGAAGTGATAACAGAAATACTCATGTTTATATGCTTTTGTTTAATTTTGAACAGCGCTGTTCTCTGTTTCTCGGTCGAAAATGTGCATCAGTTACTCTGAAAATTAATCGAAAACAATTATTACATAATCCATTAGGCCTTTACACATATAACTTTAAAGTTACTATAATTTCAGCGAAATGACTGTTTGCAGGAAGCCTGTCAACGTCTGACAACCATGTCTTTGAAAGACCTTACTTTGACAAATATACAGAATAGGCAATAATAATCTGTCGAATATGCAGGTAACAAGATCTTTCAGGGAAAACATTAATTATTGTGTTAAATGGTTACCAGTTTCTAATTCAACTGCTTCTGTCAATTTGCCAACCATTTTTATAACACATTTTTCTATTGTCAATGATCATCTTTAAACTCTTTGTGAACTAACCGTGTTCTTGATGGCTCTGATCAGTCATGCTGACATCGTCAACGCTTCGTGCAGTCGCGTCATACTCAGGTAATTCCCGTACCAGTCGTGCAAGATCGTCAAGGCTCATCTCGGCCTCTTCGATTTGCTCGTCTTGGTCAGCAGGCAAGGCATCTGAAATAGAAAGAAAACGTCACAATAAAACACTACATTTGATAATCTTGTAATTGAGCACGCCATAGATCTGTTATGCGTTATGTACTTACTTTTCATCATGCGAGCTATATATCGATCATAATTTTACTTTACACTAATGCAGACATATGGACAACAATTGTTTACGACTGTGTCCTTATCGTAGTGTATGTGTAATAATTGTTTTCTGAATGTCTTTCTGATGGCATCATCTTCGTTGATTACCATTGGTAGGTAGTTAACGTGGATGGCAGCAAAATCACATTATGTCAAATTTGAATAAACTTGTCTTTAATCCATTTCAAATAATACCAAGTCTTTGTAGGGCATTTAGAAGTGGTATACATAAGAACAGGAAGCTTTTCTTGATAACGACTTCTTGAAGGTGAAAATACACGACGTTTCGGAGTACATACTCACTCCTTCATGAGGTGAAATGTAGGAAAAAATAACAAAATGTGATACATGTATATAGCAAACAAAACAATGGTGAGGAAACTTAATCAGGGAGGTTAACATGCATGAGAATGGTATACAATGGGGATTTGTAATACAAACATGAGGGTGGTAAAGCATGAGAATGGTATGCAATGAGGACTTGCAATACAAACATGAGGGGAGTAAGTACTTGAGTGGGGGATAAACAATGGCATGTAATAACGTCAGTTATTTGACTTATTGTTGAAACGTTTGAATAATCATCCTCCTCAACGCAGCTTATTTAATTTATTAATGTGTTAATGATCCATCAAATTTAATACTTAATACCGTTTAATGTTGAAGCACATATGTGACTGATACATCAGTATTGAACAACTTATTTCATTTGAAATCCTTGGTTAATTAAGCATTTGTTGAACTTCCTCAAACATGATAAAATAAAGAAAGAAATAGATACAGTCCAACCGCGATAGTCCTGCCACCAATAATACGAATCTTGCGGTGTCCGAACGGTAGCAAGCTGTAACCAAACTAATCTCTATATAACTCATTAAATGTTGATTCATTAATCCGTTGAATCCGTTTCCGAATCCGAACGCCAATTAGCCGTAACGGATTAGTTAATAACAACTATTTCTGCTTCATTAATCCGGTGACAAGCGATCATCACACTGATTGGATCGGTAAACTTCAATGACAGTGGATTGACACGGGAGTTGAGCGTGTCAGTAGTTTGTGATTTTAATAGATTGTAATGTTTTACATTGTGTGTCAGTACTTTGTGATTGTAATATATTGAATTTCTCATTTTGTGCGATAGTTATAAATATCCAGCGTGTCAAATTCATTTAATATTTTAAATATGTTCTCGTCTGTCTGTAGATTCAAAGGTTATCAACTCCATCTTGTTTAATTCATTTCAGTAGTCCGAACATTTCACTATCCGAACGTTTTTGATGAAAAACGGAAGCGTTCGGATTATCGAGGTCTGACTGTACCTCTCTTTCCAAAGGCTTTTCTTATAAGCGTTCCAATAATTCTTCTTCTTCTTCGCGGTGAGCGCCTTCGCAAGCCTCGGATATGTGTAACTTTAATCAACTCGTGTTGATATATTTGATATCAGAAGACACGAGGGTGAGATTCTCTATTTATATGAACTCCTTGGACTATGAAATATTTGGTGAAATTCATCAATTATGATGAAATGAATAGAGAAATAAATACCTCTCTTTCCCATGGGCCATCTTACTTTCTTCCTAAACCATCGTCCCCACGACATTGTTTGTACAACCATGCATGTCATCACTAGCAGTAACACGAGCTTCATCTTGGACTCTTGGTACTACTGGAATTAATGAAAACATTATTAAAAAGAAATGGGGCCATATTCTAAGAATGTGACTACCCACATATCTGGAAACATCTGGTAGCAATCGCCTACAACTTTCTTTACTTATAGTCTAATCTGCTTCACATGATGTAACGAATACTTTAGATGATTGTGCCAGCCAAGTATATGTATGATGTCAATCAATCAGTTGAATCGTTCACAACTGCCCTACAGAAAGCTGCTGACTTCACGAGGAAGCGTTGTCGCACCAACGTTATGTCTAGCCAGGCATGATTTGATAACGAATGTCATTTTCTCAGACTAGAAACCCAAAGACTGTTAAAGTTTTTTTAGAACGGTTAAATCTGACACATCCCGACAATCTTATGTTGAATGCAGGAACAAATACAACGACACGTTAGTAGTAAAGAAGGGGGGAGCCGATACTCCTTAACCGGATCCAAACCGGATCAGCGTTAATGTATGCAGCGTAGCTCATTAATAGGCTAATGTATGCATGACGTCACGGGTCAGAAAGGTCGAGGAATCATTAGTCTATCCAATGCAAGGATGCTTTTGAACCTATCCATGAACATTAACGAGAACAATGGTCTTTTATAACACTACCCATCAAGTAATGAAGACCAGTCGAACGAGTTTATAGTTTGGCGCAAAAAAAACTATTTGTAGGTATGACGTGTCATGAGCCATCGCACCGTAGCGCGCCTGTATTTACCATATCGCCGAACAAATACATTTAAGCCCGTTCTGACCTACTGGACATGAATGGATTGTTTATTCTGTCAACAGAGGCGAGCTAAAAACCGAGACATTATAAGCGTCTATCAAAACACCGTAGTCTTAATGTGTTGACGCGTCTATCTCGTATTAGATACATGTTTTAGCATTACATTCATTCGCTTACCCAGTTCATTCAGACATGACCAGCATTGCATTACATTCGTGTTTAAATTGTTACAGGTTTAACCTCGTTGATGCTACATATATTTTAGGTTTTAAATTCAGTTTAATATATAAAGCAGTTCTTAACTTACTAAGCTTTAAATATTTCATTTGAGTTATATTCACACTGATGATATGTTAAAGACATAAGACCTCGATTTTGAGTCCAGGTCGTATTTTCTCCAAAATAAAAAAGACGGTATTCTTAAAATATAGCTGTGTTCTGTCACGTATGGCTTCACAGGTGAAAAGGCATAGGGAGTATCTATTGATTGAATGTTTGCCCATATACAAAGGCCATGTCCTGACCTACTCCACAACAATGAAGTTTTAGTCTGTAAACATGTTTTCGGACGTAGATGTCGCCTTTAACATGGCGATACAATATAGGTCATTTCTTCTAACATAATATTCTCGTTCAGTAAATTCAATATAGAAAGAATCCCCCCCCCCCCCCCCCCCCATATGCTATGGTTTTATCACTGTAGATGTAGACTTGCTCAAGATAGTGAACGGAATTAAGTCAAGGGGATAATACAGGCTATATATTTTTATCAGTGAATATCCTTATCATAAGGTGTCATTGAGACATCATGAATTGTGTTGTGCTTTCATATATATCGTGTTTAACATTAGGAGTTTATGAAACGTTTGATTGGATGGAGCATAGATCATATACAAGTGTAGATAGTCTAGTAGTCTACTAACCGTCACGTAGCAATAAGAAATGTGATGCGGTTTAATAATAATAATAATATAGGTAGTTATTACTGATATAAGGTGGAATGAAGGCTGTCTCGTCAAAAACCTATTTTATCATCATAGAACTCAAGCATGTTCAGACCGAGACAGAAAGGTGTATGTTTTTGACGGCTTAATAACACGCTGTTTTCATAGTAAAACATCCATATATGGGCATTATACTATAGGGGTCAGAGTTCGGGTGTATTACTCATTGATGTAAACATCTAGGTTCGAGCTACATGTAACTGGCAAGGTCTAACAGGCAAGACCTACCTACGTTAAGCAAACAATGACCAGTGAAGCTTGACACTTGAGCTGTCAATCTACCCATTATGGTTCACATCCCCGTTATAACACTGTTATAAACACTGGCCCATTTCGCCCTCAATATATCGCTTTTCTTTCATGTAATAGGTGCATTCGACTTACACCTTGGTCTGTGCACTATAACGGGGCAGATTAGCCCTCTCCATACATATATGGAGGTGTTTTATTATCATTAGAAAAGGCCGGTCCTGTAATGTTACTGTGAGAATGTATAAGCCTTTTTTTTAACAAATAAAACTCAGCACGTGCACTCTGTCCCTCTAGATCACAATGGGTGGTATACATTTAAGAGGAAAGCCTGCAACACCCCTCTGGTTTTGCATTCTGATGAAACCTGATTTCATGGGATGGATCTAGCAAACTAATCAAGATAAATGCATGACTTTCGATGTATCATAAAATCATAAAATCAATATAATCGTGGTGTTATTCCAATACTTATGTACAATGTAATGTCTTATAATACTGTGATGTTTGGTATAAAAAGTGTGTCATTGCAAGGCATTATGCAATAACCAGGCTATTAATAGAAAGAGAAATCCCAAAGAGAATTGAATGGGCGCTTGATTCAAGTGAATAGTGATACAAGACTCATAAACAAGCATCGAAGCAGTTATCTCCCGTTTCTGTTTATTCTCAATGGGTTGGTTAAGAGATATCAACGTTTCTTAGTTTGGTTATATTATCCAAACGTTCCCTTCATGACTGTGTGTATTGCTATGTGGTGGCGTGAATGATTGGATTATGAAAGTAATGACCCTGCTATCCCGCCGAACAAGTATAGGAACCTTATTGAATACAGAATATGTCCCGCTTCATCGATAGCACAGGGTTTGTGATTGACTGGATACGGCTGACGTGTATTGCCATGGTGACATGTCTAGTACTATCGTAGCATTGTATGTTTGTCTAGTTGAACGATGTTGATCACGTGACGTGATGGTTATCATCACCACCACCACCACCACCACTATCGCCGCCGCCTGGAGCTTCCATAACATCACGGCCGCCGTCGCCACCACCGAGGACGAGGAGGATGGAGGAGGAGGAGGAGGAGGAGGAGAGAGGAGGAGAGAGGATGAGAGAGGAGGAGAGAGGAGGAGGAGGAGGAGAGAGGACGTCATCACCACCGCCGCCGCCGCCGCCGCCGCCGCCATTGCCACCCTCAGTACAGTCCACTACGCCGCTGCCGCCGCCGCCGCCGCCGCCGCCGCCGTTGTCACCCTCAGTGCAGTCCACTACGCCGCCGCCGGCGGCCGTGATGTTATGGAAGCTCCAGGCGGCGGCGGCGATAGTGGTGGTGGTGGTGGTGATGACGTCCTCTCTCCTCCTCCTCCTCCTCTCTCCTCCTCTCTCATCCTCTCTCCTCCTCTCTCCTCCTCCTCCTCCTCCTCCTCCATCCTCCTCGTCCTCGGTGGTGGCGACGGCGGCCGTGATGTTATGGAAGCTCCAGGCGGCGGCGATAGTGGTGGTGGTGGTGGTGGTGATGATAACCATCACGTCACGTGATCAACATCGTTCAACTAGACAAACATACAATGCTACGATAGTACTAGACATGTCACCATGGCAATACACGTCAGCCGTATCCAGTCAATCACAAACCCTGTGCTATCGATGAAGCGGGACATATTCTGTATTCAATAAGGTTCCTATACTTGTTCGGCGGGATAGCAGGGTCATTACTTTCATAATCCAATCATTCACGCCACCACATAGCAATACACACAGTCATGAAGGGAACGTTTGGATAATATAACCAAACTAAGAAACGTTGATATCTCTTAACCAACCCATTGAGAATAAACAGAAACGGGAGATAACTGCTTCGATGCTTGTTTATGAGTCTTGTATCACTATTCACTTGAATCAAGCGCCCATTCAATTCTCTTTGGGATTTCTCTTTCTATTAATAGCCTGGTTATTGCATAATGCCTTGCAATGACACATTTTTTATACCAAACATCACAGTATTATAAGACATTACATTGTACATAAGTATTGGAATAACACCACGATTATATTGATTTTATGATTTTATGATACATCGAAAGTCATGCATTTATCTTGATTAGTTTGCTAGATCCATCCCATGAAATCAGGTTTCATCAGAATGCAAAACCAGAGGGGTGTTGCAGGCTTTCCTCTTAAATGTATACCACCCATTGTGATCTAGAGGGACAGAGTGCACGTGCTGAGTTTTATTTGTTAAAAAAAAGGCTTATACATTCTCACAGTAACATTACAGGACCGGCCTTTTCTAATGATAATAAAACACCTCCATATATGTATGGAGAGGGCTAATCTGCCCCGTTATAGTGCACAGACCAAGGTGTAAGTCGAATGCACCTATTACATGAAAGAAAAGCGATATATTGAGGGCGAAATGGGCCAGTGTTTATAACAGTGTTATAACGGGGATGTGAACCATAATGGGTAGATTGACAGCTCAAGTGTCAAGCTTCACTGGTCATTGTTTGCTTAACGTAGGTAGGTCTTGCCTGTTAGACCTTGCCAGTTACATGTAGCTCGAACCTAGATGTTTACATCAATGAGTAATACACCCGAACTCTGACCCCTATAGTATAATGCCCATATATGGATGTTTTACTATGAAAACAGCGTGTTATTAAGCCGTCAAAAACATACACCTTTCTGTCTCGGTCTGAACATGCTTGAGTTCTATGATGATAAAATAGGTTTTTGACGAGACAGCCTTCATTCCACCTTATATCAGTAATAACTACCTATATTATTATTATTATTAAACCGCATCACATTTCTTATTGCTACGTGACGGTTAGTAGACTACTAGACTATCTACACTTGTATATGATCTATGCTCCATCCAATCAAACGTTTCATAAACTCCTAATGTTAAACACGATATATATGAAAGCACAACACAATTCATGATGTCTCAATGACACCTTATGATAAGGATATTCACTGATAAAAATATATAGCCTGTATTATCCCCTTGACTTAATTCCGTTCACTATCTTGAGCAAGTCTACATCTACAGTGATAAAACCATAGCATATGGGGGGGGGGGGGGGGGGGGGGGGGGGGGATTCTTTCTATATTGAATTTACTGAACGAGAATATTATGTTAGAAGAAATGACCTATATTGTATCGCCATGTTAAAGGCGACATCTACGTCCGAAAACATGTTTACAGACTAAAACTTCATTGTTGTGGAGTAGGTCAGGACATGGCCTTTGTATATGGGCAAACATTCAATCAATAGATACTCCCTATGCCTTTTCACCTGTGAAGCCATACGTGACAGAACACAGCTATATTTTAAGAATACCGTCTTTTTTATTTTGGAGAAAATACGACCTGGACTCAAAATCGAGGTCTTATGTCTTTAACATATCATCAGTGTGAATATAACTCAAATGAAATATTTAAAGCTTAGTAAGTTAAGAACTGCTTTATATATTAAACTGAATTTAAAACCTAAAATATATGTAGCATCAACGAGGTTAAACCTGTAACAATTTAAACACGAATGTAATGCAATGCTGGTCATGTCTGAATGAACTGGGTAAGCGAATGAATGTAATGCTAAAACATGTATCTAATACGAGATAGACGCGTCAACACATTAAGACTACGGTGTTTTGATAGACGCTTATAATGTCTCGGTTTTTAGCTCGCCTCTGTTGACAGAATAAACAATCCATTCATGTCCAGTAGGTCAGAACGGGCTTAAATGTATTTGTTCGGCGATATGGTAAATACAGGCGCGCTACGGTGCGATGGCTCATGACACGTCATACCTACAAATAGTTTTTTTTGCGCCAAACTATAAACTCGTTCGACTGGTCTTCATTACTTGATGGGTAGTGTTAGAAAAAGGCCATTGTTCTCGTTAATGATCATGGATAGGTTCATGAGCATTGGCGCATTGTGTAGCCTAATGATTGCTCGACCTTTCTCACCCGTGACGTCATGCATACATTAGTCTATTAATGAGCTACGCTGCATACATTAACCTCCCTCCGGTTCTCCCTCCGGTTAAGGAGTATCGGCTCCCCCCTTCTTTACTACTCACGTTACGGAACAAGAAAAGACTCTATAACGCATCAATAAGAGACATATTATTACAGAATATCAAAAATGCAAAAATAGTCTGGAACACTCTAAATATACAGCTCCTAGAGCACAAATGAACCATATCAGTATTGATTTTGGTTCTCTTATTTTGAGAATCTATTTCAAGATAAAATTAATGTACCGGACCATGCTTGGCCCAATATAAATGCCTTTGATTTTGATTACGATGTTGATGATATAACATGTTCTATATTAGATTCATCCATTACTAGGGACGAAATCACAAATTCTATTCTTAGACTTAAATCTGCACCTGGCGAAGATAATTTATTGCCTGACCTTTTTAAGCACTCAGTAGATATTTTGTTACCATACATGGAATTATTGTTTAATATAATGTTTGAGTCATCCACCTTTATATTACCTTTACTGAAGAAGGGTGATCGTAATGATCCAAATAATTACAGGGGGATATCCCTACTTAGTATTTTTAGTAAACTATATACATCTATTCTGAACAATAGACTAGCATTTTGAGCAAATACATACGCTAAGGTTGTAGAATCTCAAGTGGGCTTCAGGGAAGGGTATAGTACAATCGATAATATTGTCATTTTACAATCCGTTATCCAACGATATCTATGTAAAAAAAATTGGAAGCGTTATGCTATATTTGATGATTTTAAAAAAGCTGTTGATTTCATTAATAAGGATAAATTATGGACCATCGTTAAATGTAAAGGTGTATCACCCAAGATGCTAAAGGCTCTAACTTCTATCTATAATTGTGTTAAGGGGCGGGTACGTGATACTTTTCTGTCTCATGTATTTGATTGCCCACAGGGTTTACGACAAGGGTGCGTTTTAAGCCCAATATTGTTCTCATTTTTTTTTATCAAAAATTAGGTTTATAAGTTGAATCCAAATGTTTTCCTGGTATACAGCTCCACCCTGATGTACAAATGTTTTTATTACTTTTTGCTGATAATATTGTACTTTTTGCAGGCTCTGAGTTTGGATTACAAAAACGTATACATATTTTAGAAAACTTCTCGAAAAGTCACCAACTGACTGTCAATTGTATATGGTATTTTAAAATCACTTTACATGCTTAATCCATTATCTTACGATTTATTATACCTCCGCCTAAAAAGGTACGTATATAGTAATATCAACGATTCCGTTCTTCTGTCCGTCCGTCCGAAGACATTTTTTATCCGATCGATAACTGAAAAACTATTCATCTCATCCTTTTCAAATTTTGTACATGTCTTCTTCACCACTAGGTGAGGTGCAGTGCGAAATGTACCAAATTGGTGATTTTTTAATTTTTTGGCGAATTTTTGTATTTTTTTAACTTAGTCAAATTCTGAGCATTTTTTGTCCAATCGATTACAAAGTTTGGCACATGTCTTCTTCACCACTAGGTGCAGTGCAAAATGTAACACGATTTGGTGAATTTTGTAAGTTTTGGCGATTTTTTTTTTTATGAATGAAGCTAATTCTGTGTTGTGATTTGTTGACTTAATCATTTTCTTTTTAATGTAACTTTCATCAAAAGCTACCTCTTTGTTCTTGTTAATTTTACTATTTTATATTTCCACTGGTTATATTTTGGAAAAAGTTAAATTTTCTTTCCTTTTAGCCATAAACTGCTGTATATCCTCACTGTGCTTACAGGGGTGTGCTTTCATTTACCTGTTGTTTCAAGTCACTCGAATGAATCATTATGATGAATTAATTTCCAAAATAAAGTTGAAATCAGTGTTAATGGCAGTAGTGTATTATGTTACCCCTACCTTTTCAAGTTACTATTATTCCTACTTTTACTTAAACCAAAATTTTATACATGAAGAGACTTGTTATACATGATCAAGTTTAATTTGCTTGATCAACATTTTTCAGTGTGGTTGATGAAACTGCCAAAAAACTCATATATAAACTTGATATAAAATTATCCATGTAGTACAGACAAGCTTAACAAGTAAGTACACATACAAACAACCCCCACCAAACTCAACTCTAGCTTTGAGCATAGGAGTCTAGGTTATACAATACAGAATTATCACCTAAATTTATAAATAAAACTTGTTTCAGTGTGGTTGATGATATATAAACTTGATATAAAATTATCCATGTAGTACAGACAAGCTTTACAAGTAAGTACACATGTACATACAAACAGCCCCTACCAAACTCAACTCTAGCTTTGAGCATAGGAGTCTAGGTTATACAATACAGAATTATCACCTACAAATATAGACAAAACTCATCAAAACCAGAACAAGATCTATGGAAGTAACAAAGGACTCACTTACCTTGCTTGCCAAACCGACGCTGGTTAAAGCTGCACAGAGTGGTGATCTTATATAGCGTAAGTAAAGCTTGAGGGAAGACCACAGATGATGCATGTGTTGGGTGAGGTGAGAAAAGCTTTCATACCATACCCTGTAACCCTTACACTTGTAAGAGATTATCTAACTGAGTTTAGGTGTCACACATTTTAGTCGTTTACCGATTGATGCATATACTGATTCGTGATTACTTATTAGACAATAATAGAAAACCAAATGATATCAAAACTCGTGTAAGTTTCACTTTTGTTCACAATTTTATTGAAAACAAAAGATGCCAAAATCAAGTATAGAAAACATGGCGAATTTAGATTTTATGTCGACAATTTCAATCTGTATTTTTAAGCAGCATATTGTACATGCATTTACATTGTACATGCATATGCATATGCACATGCACATGCACAATCCCTGCACATAAGCTTCAACTGAAAAATTAACTTGAACAGATATTCTAATGTTCATAATGATACGATGGGCCGTATCAATTCTCTGTATTCATTAGGCTGCGAAGAGGTATACCTGATTTCAGGTGAACACTGTCGGCCAAAAGAAACGCCTACCAGATATCTTATTTGATATCGTAAAAACTATAATGAACAGTTTCGCAATAGTATAGGATTATGAACTTATAACTGAAACTGAATATATATTTGAATTTCAGGAGTTGTCATGGCACAAAAGAATGGCGATTGTTAAAATGATACAACATAAATTTTTCAGATTTTGATCAATGCTTGATCAGAAAAACATTTTAAAAAGTGGTGATAACACTACAGATGTACGTTGTTACTGTGCGCAAGTGAATCAACCGAAAATAGCAGTCTTCATTGGGCGTGGTTTTCATGAATGTTATTGACTCGAATCACAGTTTTCCGCCATTTCAGTGGACTTTTATATCAATTATTGTTTCAAAATAACGTGGAGACCACCATTAATTAAATTTCAGAAATCTTTCATTTTTAAGAAAATCAAGTAGGCGTTTCTTTTGGCCGACAGTGTATAGTGATTCATTAGCATTCCTCCAGGTTGTTGATGTATAGCTAACTTAAACGATGATACCATAGTTGAAAATGTTAATAATAGAATAAAGGGTAAATGGCGCAAATACAATGCAAGGATTTCATTATCGTATTCCTATAGAAAATAAAACTAGTATTTGAATTTCGAATGTGCTGGCCTAAGACTGTTACCGATACTGAGACAGATAACATCCCCCAAAGATAGGATCATTGTTATTCTCCCCACATATAGGATCATTGATATTTTCCTGACATATAGGATCATTATTATTCTCTTTGCATTTCAGATCATTGTTGTTCTGACAGATGAGATAATTGATAATCAATGTTGTTCTCCGGATGGATAATATCATTGTTGTTCTCCAGGCAGACATTATATTATGCATATAGGTTCAGCATAGTAGAAATGTTTCAAAAATGTTTTGTTATATTGATCTTCATTTCAAGATCAGAACCAAACTTTGCCGTTTTACTATATATATTTTTAAAAATAATAATAACAGTCCTCTTCCCAAGCGAATAAATTAGTCAATAGGTGATTTTGGATATATCTATGGACTCTGTCATTGACACATCGTGTTTCATTTACAAACAATGATATACTTATCAAAGACGTCCTATAATAAAGGTGTCAAAAGCTCTTTATAATCTACATTTGGCTTTTCAATAGGAGCATCCCTTTAAGATATTAGGTTATTTCTTTGATGTATGTGTTAAAATATCCCGTATAACACATTGACACTCAGCCATAATGCAATGTACTGATCAATCTATTGACAGTACTTTTTTATTGAATAATGGTTGTGTGAAAATGTGTATAGGCAGTCTCCGAACGTCCACATGGTGTTTATGTTATCGATAATAAGAAATAGTGTGATATATATTGTTTTGATAAGATCATTTCTATTGGATTGTCTGCTAATGATCATGTAAATGTTCATTAGTTATTATTGCTATTGATCAGTGAGCTATTGTTTTGCTTTAGGAGTCCATCTTGGTAATGAAAGCTAAACAGAAGAGAAATACATTTAATAGATAACAAGCAGTTGTCACTAATGTGACATGATCCCATGATCAGCAAAATAGAATGGGCCCTGGCCCTGGGTAAGATAACGATCGGAATCCGATGGTGAGTCGTCTTCACATCTCACCTGTGAGTCGTCTGTTGAGTCACTCACAAGTGAGTCACTCACTTGTGACCACTAGTGTCACTCTCTCAGTGAGTGGTCTTCACCTCTCACTAGTGAGTCACCTCTCACTTATGACCACTAGTGAGTCTCTGAGATCCACGTGCTGCAGGCAGACCTTCTTCGGTTTGAGGTTAGGGATGGGGATAGGATGTTCCTTCTCCATTCCGGCGCTGGAGCCTCCGCCCTCCATTAGCTTCGACTCTCTCGACTTGCTCTCGAAGTGGCTTGCGTCCACCTCACAACCTTAGCCGATGAGTCTCGGGTGAAGAGTCATCTGCCTCAGTCGACAGGCTATCGGAGGTGGCTCTATTTGCAGAGGTTCGGCTCAACCAGGTCCGGGTATCGGGACCTCATAATGGGCCGTATCAATTCTCTGTATTCATTAGGCTGCGAAGAGGTGATACCTGATTTCAGGTGAACACTGTCGGCCAAAAGAAACGCCTACCAGATATCTTATAAGATATCGTAAAAACTATAATGAACAGTTTCGCAATAGTATAGGATTATGAACTTATAACTGAAACTGAATATATATTTGAATTTCAGGAGTTGTCATGACACAAAAGAATGGCGATTGTTAAAATGATACAACATAAATTTTTCAGATTTTGATCAATGCTTGATCAGAAAAACATTTTTAAAAAGTGGTGATAACACTACAGATGTACGTTGTTACTGTGCGCAAGTGAATCAACCGAAAATAGCAGTCTTCATTGGGCGTGGTTTTCATGAATGTTATTGACTCGAATCACAGTTTTCCGCCATTTCAGTGGACTTTTATATCAATTATTGTTTCAAAATAACGTGGAGACCACCATTAATTAAATTTCAGAAATCTTTCATTTTTAAGAAAATCAAGTAGGCGTTTCTTTTGGCCGACAGTGTATAGTGATTCATTAGCATTCCTCCAGGTTGTTGATGTATAGCTAACTTAAACGATGATACCATAGCTGAAAATGTTAATAATAGAATAAAGGGTAAATGGCGCAAATACAATGCAAGGATTTCATTATCGTATTCCTATAGATAATAAAACTAGTATTTGAATTTCGAATGTGCTGGCCTAAGACTTTTACCGATACTGAAACAGATAACATCATTGATATTCCCCCCACAGATAGGATCATTGTTATTCTCCTCACATATAGGATCATTGATATTTTCCTGACATATAAGATCATTATTATTCTCTTTACATTTCAGATCATTGTTGTTCTGACAGATGAGATAATTGATAATCAATGTTGTTCTCCGGATGGATAATATCATTGTTGTTCTCCAGGCAGACATTATATTATGCATATAGGTTCAGCATAGTAGAAATGTTTCAAAAATGTTTTGTTATATTGATCTTCATTTCAAGATCAGAACCAAACTTTGCCGTTTTACTATATATATTTTTAAAAATAATAATAACAGTCCTCTTCCCAAGCGAATAAATTAGTCAATAGGTGATTTTGGATATATCTATGGACTCTGTCATTGACACATCGTGTTTCATTTACAAACAATGATATACTTATCAAAGACGTCCTATAATAAAGGTGTCAAAAGCTCTTTATAATATACATTTGGCTTTTCAATAGGAGCATCCCTTTAAGATATTAGGTTATTTCTTTGATGTATGTGTTAAAATATCCCGTATAACACATTGACACTCAGCTATAATGCAATGTACTGATCAATCTATTGACAGTACTTTTTTATTGAATAATGGTTGTGTGAAAATGTGTATAGGCAGTCTCCGAACGTCCACATGGTGTTTATGTTATCGATAATAAGAAATAGTGTGATATATATTGTTTTGATAAGATCATTTCTATTGGATTGTCTGCTAATGATCATGTAAATGTTCATTAGTTATTATTGCTATTGATCAGTGAGCTATTGTTTTGCTTTAGGAGTCCATCTTGGTAATGAAAGCTAAACAGAAGAGAAATACATTTAATAGATAACAAGCAGTTGTCACTAATGTGACATGATCCCATGATCAGCAAAATAGAATGGGCCCTGGCCCTGGGTAAGATAACGATCGGAATCCGATGGTGAGTCGTCTTCACATCTCACCTGTGAGTCGTCTGTTGAGTCACTCACAAGTGAGTCACCTCTCACTTGTGACCACTAGTGTCACTCTCTCAGTGAGTGGTCTTCACCTCTCACTAGTGAGTCACCTCTCACTTATGACCACTAGTGAGTCAACTCTCTGAGATCCACGTGCTGCAGGCAGACCTTCTTCGGTTTGAGGTTAGGGATGGGGATAGGATGTTCCTTCTCCATTCCGGCGCTGGAGCCTCCGCCCTCAATTAGCTTCGACTCTCTCGACTTGCTCTCGAAGTGGCTTGCGTCCACCTCACAACCTTAGCCGATGAGTCTCGGGTGAAGAGTCATCTGCCTCAGTCGACAGGCTATCGGAGGTGGCTCTATTTGCAGAGGTTCGGCTCAACCAGGTCCGGGTATCGGGACCTCATCCGTTTGCAGCCAGGATAGCTTCCTTCTGCGGCGATTCAGAACCCTCTTCCGCTGGTCTCGCTCTGGCGACTGATATAGGTGGTAACTCTGCAACTCCCAGCTGTCTGCTTCTGCCCCTGGCGGTATCGGACAAGGGCCGTCTCCAGTTGCAACGGTATTCCTGTGTTACACATGGGAGAGTTAACACGTGCTCACGTCAAGCATTTAATGCAAAATGAATTTAAAATGGCATTGCATGATAAAGAAATTATCATGCTTGTTTTTTTGGAATGGCAATATTCTGCATTAGGAATAAGCACTTTTTACATAGCTTTTTAATAAAAAAAAATATGAGAGACGTTTGAGAATTCAATTGTTTTGACTCTTTAGGTATTTGGATATGTACAGCAAAGTAAAAACTTCTGTTGTTTTGCGGAGAAAAAGTTTTGAAGCGACAGTCAGAAGTAAAAATGTTCAAAATGATCTCATCGGACTCAGCCATAACTTTATCTCAATCTAGTCTACATATAAGGCAGTCTAATTATGAACAGAATTCTGAATGTTAACAATGGAGTAATTTTGTTTTTGAGCGATTGGTTTTCTTTGTAAGCAAATTCTTATACCACTTTGGTTAAATAACAATGAAACGCGACTTGGCCAAGATAAGAAAGAACACATCATGAAGTGAATATATAATCTTTGTTGATCTTAGCTGTGGTATAAAAGGTCAAATTGTATGGAAGAGAGTTTCTTGTCGAGCACAAGATGTGATTTTACTCCTCTCAAACTTCCACTTCCTGCCCGTCGACATTTATCTGTTGGAAAGTATGTCACTATTTACTTTTCCTGTAAAAGTTTAATAAAATGTAATTTAATGTACCACATTTGTTATTTCCTTACATTCCATCTGCTGAGTGGTAGAATGAAGTAGTGAGTATTCATATCCCTAAACGTCGTGTATTTTCACTATCGGATTCGTTGAAAAGGGGTTTCAATTTGACAATTGCTAGATTTTAAATTTTTGAAATCGACCCATAAATAACTTATATACGGCTTTTTTTAAAAGTGCCCAATTAAGCCCCGGCGACCAGAATGAAAATGGGCGGGGTGGTCACTGAAGCGTATCGGGCTGTGACGTACGTGAAGGAGCCTCTACATGGCCGCTAATCATAATTTAACGCGTTTTCCCCACTTTTAAACTGCTTATATAAGACAGAAAACCTCATCAAAACAACCCCAATTTTCGATAAACGGATTACTTAACTATTCAACTAGCGATTTCATATGGTTACAACAACCGTAGCGTGCTTTATTAGAGTGCATTCTGCGCTTTTGTATAGTATATTTGTAGCAATTAATCGCGGAACTAGAAGGGAAGGTATGACAGTTCAAGTGACACTGAAACAAGGGAAGAAGATTATCGCGGGAATCGGGTGAACAGAGATTAAGTAGCATCAATTGATCAAAATATGTTGAATAATCGGCATGTTAATTTTGTTTTGTATGTATTAATAAATAAATATATATGGTAGGTATAACTTCATATACACTGAACGATTGACTGTTCAAACAAGCGAGACAACGTTGCAGATTTATAAATAACATTTTGTATTTAATATAAAAGATTACTGTATTTTAAGTTTGTCAATTAAAATATTCTATATATGATGTAATGGCATGCAAACCATTTTCACTTCACTTTCATGAATAAATAAATGAACTGTATTGGTCAACAAGCTCAATGAAATTTACATGAAGATTGCTCTATTGTGCACGCTAAACATATACACAGATTGATATAGACAACGAACATTATCGAATAAAAGAATTATGTTACCAAAAGCATTTTAATGAACATATCGTTAATGAAAACGAAATGGTTTAATTAATAGTCTGATAGCTTTTATGTGTCACTTCTGCACATCAACACACAATTCTCAGTTTAGTGGACCATATAGATGTTTCTTCCAGATCAAAGGGGAGAAGTGTTGTTACAGCACATTAGTTTACGCAATTAAGAAGCTGAGTATGTGAGAAGGAAGGAGTGTAATTATCTTTGTACAGATAACAAGTTTACTGGACCGACTCAATTATATAACACAAGTCGGTGACCAGCATGTCATGTTTATTGCCAACGTCCTGTCTTGGTGACACACAATACACTTAACGCGACATTCAGTCTAGAAATTGTCAGCCAATGAACATATCTCTATCAAGTTATCCAATAAAAACTCTTGTTTAAATCTAATGTACCAATGAAATTATTTTTAGTGTAAAATCATCATAACTATTTGGTTTTCTATCTTGCCATTTGCGAAAAGACTTTTGCTGAAAGAGGGTTATTATTTGACCATCTTCTGTTTCCAAGTACTGTCATTGATGGAATTATAGGTTAACATTTTGTGTCTAATGTGCATTTGGATATTCATATTGTCCTTTTGGATACGTTTATAAGGTAAGTTTCTTACATTAATTGACACTCTTGATGAATTGTCAATTTAATACGATGTTTATTTGATTATATTTGATTAACCACACATTTTATTGAAAACATTATCTTATAAACTATGAAATTCTGAATGTTTTAATGTGTAATAAGTGATAAAATGTAACATTGGGATGCGATGTTTTCGTAGGTGGATTCGTAGACGTATTATTCTTTTGATGTTTTAAAATATGTGGTGAGTTATTTTGATTTTTGTAATGTACAGTTTGTAAATTAGGTTGTCGGTTGATTAACGATGTTTAAAAACAGGATGTTGTGAAGTGCTTTTATTGTCGATGGCTTATAGGGTCTACTTCGCCGGCGTGCTTATCTCACGTTTGTTTTTTTATTTTAAACACAAACAATCTCTAACAAAAAATAACAACAACACCGACTATCTGATTTCGTTGTCTCAACTGTACTTCGTTCATATTATCATATCTTGGTTTCATTTTGTCATCTTATATATCATTAGCATTGATTTATCCTATGTCTACGAACGTCTATGAATCCACCGTCTCTCACTAGTTATACCAATTATATTTGATTTGATATATATAACGATATTTTGGTGCATTTGTAAAGTGAAACTTGATAACTAACATTACTCGAACAGATTACACAGCAGAACAGCGATGTGGCATCATTGCAAAGCGTAGATATAACAGATTAACTGGCCGATTCCCCAGTGTTTGCCATTGTAAATAGTAAGCAAATGTTTACACCCCGTCCCTTCACGTACGTCACTTCCGGTATCTTCCAACTCTCTAAGCCCCGCCCCATTTTTGGTTTGTTGGTCACGGGTGAAAAGCAGACGATGTTTTTGGGTGTTTTTAAGCCGCTCTAGTTTTATATAGGAACAACATATGAATTTTTGTTTTGGTCTAATTTTTCACAAAATAGTCTAATGAACCAATTGCAGTTAAGAATTCAATAGAAAATATTTTATTTCGGCCTTCCTTTAAGGAAGTTTCTATCCAGAAGATCGTCCTGTTTACCCAACTTTATTAACCTACTAGCCATGTAACGTGATACTTGAAACGACCTTTCTCAACCGTATCACCCGGTACGAGGGACTTACAACATTGTAAGTCCCTCCAGGAGGGTTTACACAGAATGTTTTGCAGAAAGTGCGTCTCGAACCCGTATCCACTATCACCTGGAGTAACTGAGCTAACGCCTGAGTCTACTGCGCCAAGGGGGCAGATGAGATTTCACGGTACAAAAGCAACTCATATAGCGCGACTGTTAACAGGCTGATAACAGGCTGATATCAGCCAGGGATCCTCAATATAACGCCATGGATCCTCAATATAACGCGATGACAATTAAAAAATTACACTAAAAAACGGTTGATAATATTAAGAAACCATTCTACCTCGGATATGGTAAGGTTGTAGACCCTGATAGTCAGGGAAAACCCTCGGATGCTTCGCATCCTTGGGTTTTTCCTTCCTATCAGGGTCCTCAACCTTACCATATCCTCGGTGTCATGGTTTCTCCTTATATTATTAAACAATACTAGAATTATATAAGGATGCCCTTGACTTAAATCAACTTTTTGAATGGGTTTCTCTTTTTAAACATAAATCCAAAACACGTATGATAAACTTATTGCCATTTGTAATTGTATTTGCAATTTGTTTTGTATTTGCTTCCTGTGTTGCTCAGTCAGAGTTGTGTTCCGTATATTATATGAGTTTGTATTTGCTTCCTGTGTTGCTCAGTCAGAGTTGTGTTCCGTATATTATATGAGTTTGACATTATACTAATCTCATACAATTTCCAAGTCACCAATGTACATTGACAATAAAATCAAGAATGCAATGTAACAAGTTAGTCTGACTTCAGATTTCCATTGTGACGAGATGCAATGAAATCTGAATATATCGGCAAAAAACACTCATAACAGACCAGTTCACAGTAACAGAAGAAGTAATGAAATGTTATATGTAGTTTAAAGGGGCAGTAGCACGTTTTTTCGCTGAAATAAGTCGATGAAATGTATTTGAGAAATAATGTCACCAATAGTAAAACACCATTCTCTCTTTGGAAAATCAAGTTAAAAAATGAGTGTACATGATTCCGCAAAGCCATGGACATCGTTTTTGTCATTCGAAATAAAAAATTGTGTTCACAATAAAATGGCCGCCATGTAATTTTTGTTTAACACGCAGCACAATTATTACAACTACGGATAATTGGTTTGTTTAATAAGATGTTTTACCCTCTGAAGTAAATATAAATAACATAAACTATCAATATAAATGGGAAATTTGAAAATATAAAATTTGAAAAAAACATGCTACTGCCCCTTTAAGCTATGTACTACGTACTCTACCACTTCAATAGTTGGAGTCCTAATCATCCTCAGCATCAAGATCATCATAGTTTTGACTAAGACTTTTGTATAAATTATCATAAAGGTTAATGTATTTAAGTTAAACTATTAAACATGGAAATGTGATATGAAACAACAAGAAGTGATAACAGAAATACTCATGTTTATATGCTTTTGTTTAATTTTGAACAGCGCTGTTCTCTGTTTCTCGGTCGAAAATGTGCATCAGTTACTCTGAAAATTAATCGAAAACAATTATTACATAATCCATTAGGCCTTTACACATATAACTTTAAAGTTACTATAATTTCAGCGAAATGACTGTTTGCAGGAAGCCTGTCAACGTCTGACAACCATGTCTTTGAAAGACCTTACTTTGACAAATATACAGAATAGGCAATAATAATCTGTCGAATATGCAGGTAACAAGATCTTTCAGGGAAAACATTAATTATTGTGTTAAATGGTTACCAGTTTCTAATTCAACTGCTTCTGTCAATTTGCCAACCATTTTTATAACACATTTTTCTATTGTCAATGATCATCTTTAAACTCTTTGTGAACTAACCGTGTTCTTGATGGTTCTGATCAGTCATGCTGACATCGTCAACACTTCGTGCAGTCGCGTCATACTCAGGTAATTCCCTTACCAGTCGTGCAAGATCGTCAAGGCTCATCTCGGCCTCTTCGATTTGCTCGTCTTGGTCAGCAGGCAAGGCATCTGAAATAGAAAGAAAACGTCACAATAAAACACTGCATTTGATAATCTCGTAATTGAGCACGTACTAGATCGTTATTCGTTATGTACTTACTTTTCGAATCATACGAGCTATATATCGATCATAATTTTACTTTACACTAATGCAGACATATCGACAACAATTGTTTTCGACTGTGTCCCTATCGTAGTATATGTGTATTGATTGTTTTCTGGATGTCTTTCTCTAGTCTTCGTCGATTACCATTGGTCTGTAGTCAACGTGAATGGCAGCAAAATCACATTATGTCAGATTTTAATAAACTTGTCTTTAATCAATTTCAAATAATCACAGGTCTTTGAAGGGCATTTAGAAGTGCTATACATAAGAACAGGAAGATTTTCTGGATAACAACTTCTTTAATGTGAAAATCGCGACGTTTCGGAGTACACACTCACTCTTTCATCAGGTGAAATGTAAGAAAAAATAACAAAGAGTGATACATGTATATAGCAAACAAAACAATGGTGAGGAAACTTAATCAGGGAGATTAACATGCATGAGAATGGTATACAATGGGGATTTGTAATACAAACATGAGGGTGGTAAAGCATGAAAATGGTATACAATGCGGATTTGCAATACAAACAAGAGGGGAGAAAGTACTTGAGTGGTGGATAAACAATGGCATGTAATAACGTCAGTTATTTGACTTATTGTTGAAACGTTTGAATAATCATCCTCCTCAACGCAGCTTATTTAATTTATTAATGTGTTAATGATCCATCAAATTTAATACTTAATATCGTTTAATGTTGAAGCACATATGTGACTGATACATCAGTATTGAACAACTTATTTTATTTGAAATCCTTGGTTAATTAAGCATTTGTTGAACTTCCCAAACATGATAAAATAAATAAAGAAATATATACCTCTCTTTCCAAGGACTTTTCTTATAAGCGTTCCAATAATTCTTCTTCTACTTCTTCTTCGCGGCCTTCGCCATGACATTGTTTGTACAACCAAGCATGTCATCACTAGCAGTAAAACGAGCTTCATCTTGGACTCAGGATACTTCTGGAATCATTAAAAACATTATTAAAAAGAAATGGGGCCATATTCTAAGAATGTGACTACCCACATATCTGGAAACATCTGGTAGCAATCGCCTACTATTTTCTTTACTTATAGTCTAATATGCTTTCACATGATGTAACGAATACTTTAGATGATTGTGCCAGCCAAGTTATGTATGACGCCAATCAATCAGTTGAATCGTTGACAACTGCCCTACAGAAAGCTCTGTCGCACAAAAGTTATGTCTAGCCAGCCATGGTTTGATAACGAATGTCATTTTCTCACACTAGAAACCCAAAGACTGTTTAAGTTTTTTAGAAGGGTTAAATCTGAAACATCCCGACAATCTTATGTTGAATGCAGGAACAAATACAACGACACGTTACGGAACAAGAAAAGACTCTATAACGCATCAATAAGAGACATATTATTACAGGATATCAAAAATGCAAAAATATTCTGGAACACTCTAAATATACAGCTCCTAGAGCACAAATGGACAATATCAGTAATGATGTTTGGTTCCCTTATTTTGAGAATCTATTTCAAGATAAAATTAATGTACCGGACCATGCTGGGCCCAATATAAATGCCTTTGATTTTGATTACGATGTTGATGATATAACATGTTCTATATTAGATTCATCCATTACTAGGGACGGAATCTCAAATGCTATTCTTAGACTTACATATAACTTACAGATAACTTATTGCCTGACCTTTTTAAGCACTCAGTAGATATTTTGTAACCATACATGGAATTATTGTTTAATATAATGTTTGAGTCATCCACCTTCCCATGGAGTTGGAGCTGTTGGAGTTGGAGTTGGTACCTTTACTGAAGAAGGGTGATCGTAATGATCCAAATGATTACAGGGGGATAACCCTACTTAGTATTTTTAGTAAACTATATACATCTATTCTAAACAATAGACTAGCATTTTGAGCAAATACATACGATAAGGTTGTAGAATCTCAAGCGGGCATCAGGGAAGGGTATAGTGCAACTGATAATATTTTCATTTTACAATCCGTTATCCAACGATATCTATGTAAGAGAAATTGGAAGCTTTATGCTATATTTGATGATTTTAAAAAAGCTGTTGATTTCATTAATAAGGATAAATTATGGACCATCCTTAAATTTAAAAGTGTATCACCTAAGATTCTAAAGGCTCTAACTTCTATCTATAATTGTGTTAAGGGGCGGGTAGGTGATACTTTTCTGTCTCAGGTATTTGATTGCCCACAGGCTTTACGACAAGGCTGCGTTTTCAGCCCAATATTGTTCTCATTTTTTTATCAATGAATTAGCTTAAGAAGTTGAATCCAAATGCTATCCTGGTATTCAGCTCCGCCCTGATGTACAAGTGTTTTTTTATTACTTTTCGCTGGTGATATTGTACTTTTTGCAGACTCTGAGTTTGGATTACAAAAACGCATACATATTTTAGAAAGCTTCTCGAAAAGTCACCAACTAACTGTCAATTTTGAAAAAAAAGATCCTTGTATTAAAAAATGGTTTTAAATTATCAAAACATGAAAAATGATATTTTCAAGGAAATCTTTTGGAAACTGTTTGCTCTTATAAATATCTGGGTATTTTATTTTCGCGCTTTTTATCCTGGTCTCCTCATGTGAATAACGCAGCCTTGCAGGCCAAGAAAATTGTATATGGTATTTTAAATCACTTTACATGCTTAATCCATTACCTTACGATTTCTTATACCCCGACCTAAAAAGGTATACATTTTATAGTAATACCAACGATTCCGTCCGTCCGTTCTTCTGTCCGTCCGTCCGTCCGTCCGAAAGACATTTTTTTGTCCAATCGATTACACAAAAACTATTCATCTCATCCTTTTCAAATATGGCACATTTCTTCTTCACCACTAGGAGAGGTGCAGTGCGAAATTTCAACCGAATTGGTGATTTTTTAAATTGTTGGCGAATTTTTTAACTCAGTCAAATTCTGCGCATTTTTTGTCCAATCGATTACAGAAAAACTATTCGTTTCATCCTTTTCAAATTTGGCACATGTCTTCTTCACCACTAGGTGCAGTGCAAAATGTAACACGATTTGGTGAATTTTGTAAGTTTTGGCGATTTTTTTTTTTATGAATGAAGCTAATTCTGTGTTGTGATTTGTTGTCTTTATCATTTTCTTTTTAATGAAACTTTCATCAAAAGCTACTTGTGTGTTCTTGTTAATTTTACTATTGTATATGTGCTTCCATGTACCTGTTGTTTCAAGTCACTCGAATGAATCATTATGATGAAGTTATTTCCAAAAAAAGTTGAAATCAGTGTTAATGGCAGTAGTGTATTATGTTACCCCTACCTTTTCAAGTTACTATTATTCCTACTATTCCAAACTTTTATATATGAAGAGACTTGTCATACATGATCAAGTTTAATTTGCTTGATCAACATGTTTCAGTGGGGTTGATGAAACTGCACAAAACTCATATATAAACTTCATATATCCATGTAGTACAGACAAGCTTAACAAGTAAGTAAACATACAAACAACCCCTACCAAACTCAACTCTAGCTTTGAGCATGGGAGTCTAGGTTATACAATACAGAATTATCACCTAAATTTATAAATAAAACCCAATAAATACCAGAACAAGATCTATGGAAGTAACAAAGGACTCACTTACCTTGCTTGCCAAACCGATTAAAGCTGCCAGGAGTGGAGATCTAATATAACATAGATAAAGCTTGAGGGAAGACCACAGATGATGCATGTGTTGGATGAGGTGAGAAAAGCTTTCATATCATACCCTGAAACCCTTACACTTGGAAGAGATTATCTAACTGAGTTTAGGTGTCACACATTTTAGTTGTTACCTATTGATGTATACTGATTCGTGATTACTTATTAGACAATAAAAGCAAACCAAATGATATCAAAACTCGTCTAAGTTTCTTTTTTGTTCACAATTTTATTGAAAACAAAAGATGCCAAAATCAAGAATAGAAAACATGGCGAATTTAGATTTTATGTCGACAGTTTCAATCTGTATTTTTAAGCAGCATATTTTACATGCATTTACATTTTACATGCATATGCACATGCACATGCACAAGCACATGCACATGCACAATCCCTGCACATAAGCATCAACTGAAAATTAAACTTGAACAGATATTCTAATGTTCATAATGATACGATGGGCCGTATCAATTCTCTGTATTCATTAGGCTGCGAAGAAGTTATACCTGATTTCAGGTGTACACTGTCGGCCAAAAGAAACGCATACCATATATCTTATCAGATTTAAAAACTATAATGAACAGTTAAGCAATAGTATAGGATAATGAACTTTTAACTGAAACTAAATATATATTTGAATTTCAGAAGTTGTCATGTCACAAAAGATGGCGATTTTTGAAATGAGACAACATAGATTGTTCAGTTTTTTATCAATGCTTGATCAGAAAAACATTTTCTTAAAATTTCCATACAACCACGAGCAACAATACAGGCAAGCATTCCCATTAAAATGGTGATCACACTACAGATGTACGTTGTTACCTTGCGCAAGTGAATCAACCGAAAATAGCAATCTTCATTGGGCGTGGTTTTCATGAATGTTATTGACTCGAATCACAGTTTTCCGCGATTTCAGTGGACTTTTATATCTATTATTGTTTCAACATAACGTGGAGACCACCATTAATTAAATTTCAGAAATTATCATCTTTCATTTTTTTTAAAATCAAGTAGGCTTTTCTTTTTGGCAGACAGTGTAGTGATTCATTAGCATTCCTACAGGTTGTTAATGTATAGCTAACTTAAACAATAAAACCATAGCTGAAAATGTTAATAATAGAATAAAGGGTAAATGGCGCAAATATAATACAAGGATTTCATTATCGTTTATTATATTATTCCTATAGATAATAAAACTAGTATTTGAATTTCGAATGTGCTGGCCTAAGACTGTTACCGATACTGAAACAGATAACATCATTGATATTCCCCCCACAGATAGGATCATTGTTATTCTCCTCACATATAGGATCATTGATATTTTCCTGACATATAAGATCATTATTATTCTCTTTACATTTCAGATCATTGCTGTTCTGACAGATGAGATAATTGATAATCAATGTTGTTCTCCGGATGGATAATATCATTGTTGTTCTCCAGGCAGACTTTTATATTATGCATATAGGTTCACCATAGTAGAAATATTCCAAAAATGTTTTGTTATATTGATTGTCATTTCAAGGTCAGAACCAGACTTTGCTGTTTTACGTTATATATCTTTTTAAATAATAATAACAGTCCTCTTCCCAAGCGAATAAATTAGTCAATAGGTGATTTTGGATATATCTATGGATCTGTCATTTACACCTCGTGTTTCATTTACAAACAATGATATTCTTATCAAGGACGTCCTATAATACAGGTGTCAAAAGCTCTTTATAATCTACATTTGGCTTTTCAATAGGAGCATCCCTTTAAGATATTAGGTTATTGCTTTGATGTATGTGTTGAAAGATCCCGGATAACACTATGACACTCAGCCATAATGCAATGTACTGATCAATCTATTGACAGTACTTTGTTATTGAATAATGGTTGTGTGAAAATGTGTATAGGCAGTCTCCGAACGTCCACATGGTGTTTATGTTATCGTTAATCCATGGTTATGACGTCACTCTATTGTGTTAACAGTGGATTAGTTTTAAGAATCTACTGGTCATCGACTAATCCAGTCAGGAGGGGTGTCAGGTTTTGACATTTTCGTAATGGCTCACAAAGTAATTTGTTCAAGAATGATGTATTTTGTCTTAGTATATCTGGTTGGAATCTTAAAATATCTGATTATTTTTGTAATGTCTGACCCGGGAATCGAACATGTAACCCTTCGTCTGTTACGCAGCGCCCTAACCTATTCGACTACCAGGCCTGCTGGTAATCATTTGATTGTTTGTCAGTAAGATCCCTGCATTCTAAACAAGACTGGTAAAGTGTGAAACGCGTGGGGATCGTGCTGAAACACATGAAATGCAGGAGTTCGGCTGTCAGTCAAATCGCTTTGCGTGGAAGATTTGCGCCATGCACGTGCGTGGAAGAATCCATTTCATAAGGATCGAAGCTACGTGTACCATATCCGATGAATGGGCACCGAAATTTGCAAAATAATATTTTTTTAGGTTACATAATTGAAATGTATTGTCTATAATGTTAGATCTCCATTACATAATAAGAAATAGTGTGATGTATATTGTTTTGATAAGATCATTTCTATTGGATTGTCTGCTTATGATCATGTAAATGTTCATTAGTTATTATTGCTATTGATTAGTGAGCTACATGTATTATTTACCAGCTATCAGTTTTTGCGCAGTTTCAATCGCCGCCGCCCCCGCCGCCCCCGCCGCCCCCGCCGCCCCCGCCGCCCCCGCCGCCACATTTTGTATTGGCTATAACTTTTTTCCTAGAAGGTTTTGAGAACTCATATACATAACTTCTTACTTATACCCCTGGGGAATTTTTTGGACATGTTCACATTCAATGTCAAAGGTCAAGGTTACGAGTTCTGAAATCTCTAAAAAAAATCTTTGTAAACACGATAACTTGAAAAATATGTGTGCTATAAGACTCTTCTTTGGTGTATATCAACTATGGAGAAAGGCCGAAAGAAACGCCTACATGATTTTCCTTAAAATGAAAGATGAAATAATTTCTGAAATATATAATTAATGGTGGACTCCTCGTTATGCTAAAACAATAATTGATATGAAAGTCAATTGAAATCGCGGAATAATATTCATGAAAACTACGTCCAAGGAAGACTGCTTTTTCGGTTGATTCACTTGCGCACAGTAACAACGTACATATGTAGTGTTATCACCACTTTAATGCGAATGTTTGCCTGTATTGTTGCTCGTGGTTGTATGAAAAGAATGTTTAAAATGATTTTTTCTGATCAAGCACTGATCGAAAACTGAACAATTTTTGTTGTCTCATTTCAACAATCGCCATTCTTTGGTGACATGACAACTTCTGAAATTCAAATATATAATGCAGAAATAATGCAAGTTTATAATGCAATACTATTGCTAAACTGTTCATTGTAGTTTTGACGATATCTGATAAGATAGCTGGTAGGCATTTCTTTTGGCCGACAGTGTACACCTGAAATCAGGCATCAACTCTTCGCAGCCTAAGAGAATTGATACGGCCCATCGTATCATTATGGACATTAGAATATCTGTTCAAGTTTATTTTCCAGTTGATGCTTAAGTGCAGGGATTGTGCATGTGCATGTGCATGTGCATATGAATGTGCATTTGCATGTGTATATCATCATATACTTTTCCTGTAAACGTTTAATACAAAACAATCATAATAGAAAAAAACAGGTGAAGCTCCCCATTTCATTTCTGTAATGCGTCCCATTTTTTCCTTATATTCCATCTGATGAGTGGTAGTATGTAGTAGTCAGTAAACATACAACGAAATGACATGTTAACATAAATGAAGTTGTTATATAGAACATTTTCCTGTTTTACCCGTCTTAATAAAACAATACTAGAATGAGATAAGGATACCCTTGAATCAAATGAACTCTTATAAATAGATTTTTTCATTTTAAATCCAAAACACGTATACAATCTTTTTTTCCAATTTCGATTTGTATTTTGTATTTGGTTCTTCAGTTGCTTAGTCGGAGGCGGCTGTGTTCAGCATTGGTTTGACATTGTAATAACCTGATAATTCTTTTGCTAACAATTTCTAAGTAACCAAACGTCGGGCTCCAATCATCTTCATCATCATTATTTTGACTATGTATATTGTATAAATTATCATACATGATTATGCTGTTCAAGTTATATTATTAAAGTCGCTTTAGGACGTCTTTTCATATCATTTATTCTCAAAATTGTTGTTTATTATTTTAGTAAAACATCTCATTACACGACCAAAACCATATCTATGAATTTTTGTTATCACTTTAAGAAGAAAATGTTGCAACGTATAAAGCGACACTTCTGTGGAACTCTTCAATATGAGGGCTAAACTTTTTTATATCTTAAGATTTCGAAGTTCAGACAGCGAGATGGTTGACCATTCAAAACTCTCCTCTTGGGTGTTTATGTATCGCTATATCAGTCATATCACTTGAACTATGTTCTAGGGTCAATTTTAATGTGAACACCTTAAAATGGGAAATGGACTCTCATGGCTTAACGATGTACATTCGTTTAAGAACTCTTTTGCTGATTGAATAGTAGTATGTAAACAGTATTTACGTTTTCGTGAGAGCCCTTTATCTTAATATACCAGTATACTACAGCACCTTTAAGGAAGCTCAAAGGAACATTCAGTGTGTTGTTGAAGTCAAATATAATCAAAATAATTATCATCATCAACATCATCATCATCATCATCGTAATTATCATCAACATCAGTATGTGACTATGCCCTTTAAATTTGTATATATAACAACACCGGTATATTCTAGGTAGTCTATCACATATGGAAATGTGGTGGGAACGACAAAACAGATAACAGAGTCATGTTTATATGCTTTTGTTTATTTTTAGAACAGCGCTGTTCCACGTTTTTCAGTCGAGAAAGGGAGAATGAGCATCGGTTTACTCTGAAAAAAAAAACCAATAATAAAAATCAAGTAATCCAAAATAGTGATAAAATAAACATGTAACTTTAAAGTTTCTATAATTTCAACGAAATGACTGTTTGCAGTGAGCCCATCAACGTCTTGAAAGACAATGCTATGACAAAAATACTGTATAGTCAATACAAATCTGTCAAATATGAAGGTAAACATCATCTCTATGTTCTATGCTTACTAGTTTTTTTTTATTTAACTGCTTCTGCAATTTGCCATCCATTTTTATAACACATTTCTTTTTCATTTTCTATTGTCAGTGCTCATCTTTAAACTCCTGTTGAACTTACCGTGTTCAATCATGCTGACATCATCAACACTTCGGGCAGTGTTCCGTACCAATCGTACAAGATCGTAAAAGTTTATTTCGGGATCTTCACTTTGCTCATCTGCAGCAACATTTTCAGTAGGCAAGGCATCTGGAAAAAAATGGCACAATAAAATATCATATTTGAGTAATTAAACCTTTTTTAGAATAAGTGTGGGAACGGATATGGTACTTATTGACGAATCACAGTAGCTATATATAATTGGCTAAAGTAATCTTTTGATTTAGTTCAATATGATTTGAAGACTTCCCTTCTTGAATAACTACGCTTTCCATATGTGACAACATCACAAATATATCTGTGTTAGCTTGTGGTCTTGTTTAAAAGCACCACTTTCACACTAAACGGACTTCTCTGATTCTGGACCAAATCCGTGTCAAATTAGCAAAAATTGGGTCCGACTGTGTCCTTATCTAGTGTAATGGAATCAATGACAGTAAAATGGCATTATGTCAGATTTGAATAAGCTTGATTTTCTGTTAGCTATTTAAAGTTTTATGTTTTTAATGTGAACATATCTGATTAATCAATCTCGTCAACACAGTTTATTTCATTCATAAATATAGTTTTAGATTTTTTATTTTAATTATTCTTATTATCCTTATTTCATTTAATGTATCATCATTCAGGAAAGGTATTTCCATTACATTGTGTTAGTTTTGAAATGCTACCCTGAATACAGAAAGGTGTATAGTTACATTATCAGACTTTAAGCCCATAATTTTTCAAAACCCCCATCCATTTATGCATATATTTCTGCTTCTAGTTCTACAAAATTATTAAAACTCACATATATGATTTATAAATCAATATTGAATAATTTCATTTATATGAAATCATTGGATTATGAAGCTTTTGGTGAAATTCATCAATTATGATGAAATGAATAGAGAAATAAATACCTCTCTTTCCAACTCTTTCTCTTCTCCTCCACCATTTGCGACGACCTAGGTTTCCCCACGACATGGTTTGTACAACCAAGCATGTCATCACTAGCACTAAAACGAGCTTCATCTTGGACTCTGGATACTTCTGGAATCAATGAAAAACATTATTTAAAAGAAATGACTACCCACATATCTGTAAACATTTGGTAGCAATCACCTATTACTTTCTTAAGTTATGTCTATCTTCTTCATATAAAAAAATCAGAACAAAATCTTGTCACTAAGGTGACAACCCCGCCCAAAATAGTTATAGTTAACAAATAGAAATTAGATGTCAACAGAAACATGATCAAGTTTAATTTGCTTGATCAACATTTTTCAGTGTGGTTGATGACACTGCACAAAGCTCATATATAAACTTGATATATCCATGTAGTACAGACAAGCTTAACAAGTAAGTACACATACAAACAACCCCCATCTAACTCAACTCTAGCTTTGAGCATGGGAGTCTAGGTTATGCAATACAGAATTATCAACTACAAATATAGATAAAAAACATCATCACCACAAGATCTATGGAAGTAACAAAGGACTTACTTACCTTGATTGCCAAACCGACGCTGGTTAAAGCTGCACAGAGTGGTGATCTTATATAGCGTAAGTAAAGCTTGAGGGAGGATCACAGATGATGCATGTGTTTGGTGAGGTGAGAAAAGCTTTCATACCATACCCTGAAACCCTTACACTTGGAAGAGATTATCTAACTGAGTTTAGGTGTCACACATTTTAGTCGTTTACCGATTGATGCATATACTGATTCGTGATTACCTATTAGACAGTAATAGAAAACAAAATGATATCAAAACTCGTCTAAGTTTAATTTTTGTTCACAATTTTATTGAAAACAGAAGATGCCAAAATCAAGTATAGAAAACATGGCGAATTTAGATTTTATGTCGACAATTTCAATCTGTATTTTTAAGCAGCATACTTTACATGCATTTACATTTTACATGCTTATGCATATGCACATGCACATGCACATGCACATGCACAGTCCCTGCACATAAGCTTCAACTGAAAAATAAACTTGAACAGATATTCTAATGTTCATAATGATACGATGGGCCGTATCAATCCTCTGTATTCATAGGCTGCGAAGAATAGATACTTGATTTCAGGTGTACACTGTCGGCCAAAAGAAACCCCAACCAGATATCTTATAATATATCGTAACAACTATAATGAACAGTTTAGCAATAGTATAGGATTATGAACTTATAACTGAAACTGAGTATATATTTGAATTTCAGAAGTCGTCATGTCACAAAAGAATGGCGATTGTTGAAATGATACAACATTAATTGTTCAGTTTTTTATCAATGATGGATCAGAAAAACATTTTCTTAAAATTTCCATACAACCACGAGCAACAATACAGGCAAGCATTCGCATTAAAGTGGTGATAACACTACAGATGTACGTTGTTACTGTGCTCAAGTGAATCAACCGAAAATAGCAGTCTTCATTGGGCGTGGTTTTCATGAATGTTATTGACTCGAATCACAGTTTTCCGCGATTTCAGTGGACTTTTATATCAATTATTGTTTCAACATAACGTGGAGACCACCATTAATTAAATTTCAGAAATCTTTCATTTTTAAGAAAATCAAGTAGGCGTTTCTTTTGGCCGACAGTGTATAGTGATTCATTAGCATTCCTCCAGGTTGTTTAAGTATAGCTAACTTAAACGATAAAACCATAGTTGAAAATGTTAATAATAGAATAAAGGGTAAATGGCGCAAATACAATGCAAGGATTTCATTATCGTATTCCTATAGATAATAAAACTAGTATTTGAATTTCGAATGTGCTGGCCTAAGACTTTTACCGATCGATACTGAGACAGATAACATCATTGTTATTCCCCCCACAGATAGGATCATTGTTATTCCCCCCACAGATAGGATCATTGTTATTTTCCTCACATATAGGATCATTGATATTTTCCTCACATATAGGATCATTGATATTTTCCTCACATATAGGATCATTGATATTTTCCTGACATATAAGAACATTATTATTTTCTTTACATTTCAGATCATTGTTGTTCTGACAGATGAGATAATTGATAATCAATGTTGTTCTCTGGATGGATAATATAATTGTTGTTCTCCAGGCAAACTTTTATATTATGCATATAGGTTTACCATAGTAGAAATGTTACAAAAATGTTTTGTTATATTGATCTTCATTTCAAGGTCAGAACCAGACTTTGCTGTTTTACTTTATATATTTTTTGAAAATAATAAGAACAGTCCTCTTCCCAAGCGAATAAATTAGTCAATAGGTGATTTTGGATATATCTATGGGATCTGTCATTTACACCTCGTGTTTCATTTACAAACAATGATATTCTTATCAAGGACGTCCTATAATATAGGTGTCACGTCCTATAATATAGGTGTCAAAAGCTCTTTACAATCTACATTTGGCGTTTCAATAGGAGCATCCCTTTAAGATATTAGGTTATTTCTTTGATGTATGTGTTAAAATATCCCGTATAACACATTGACAATCAGTCATAATGCAATGTACTGATCAATCTGTTGATAGTTCTTTGTTATTGAATAATGGTTGTGTGAAAATGTGTATAGGCAGTCTCCGAACGTCCACATGGTGTTTATGTTATCGATAATAAGAAATAGTGTGATGTATATTGTTTTGATAAGATCATTTCTATTGGATTGTCTGCTTATGATCATGTAAATGTTCATTAGTTATTATTGCTATTGATCAGTGAGCTATTGTTTTGCTTTAGGAGTCCATCTTGGTAATTAAAGCTAAACAGAAGAGAAATACATTTAATAGATAACAAGCAGTTGTCACTAATGTGACATGATCCCATGATCAGCAAAATAGAATGGGCCCTGGCCCTGGGTAAGATAACGATCGGAATCCGATGGTGAGTCGTCTTCACATCTCACCTGTGAGTCGTCTGTTGAGTCACTCACAAGTGAGTCACCTCTCACTTGTGACCACTAGTGTCACTCTCTCAGTGAGTGGTCTTCACCTCTCACTAGTGAGTCGCCTCTCACTTATGACCACTAGTGAGTCAACTCTCTGAGATCCACGTGCTGCAGGCAGACCTTCTTCGGTTTGAGGTTAGGGATGGGGATAGGATGTTCCTTCTCCATTCCGGCGCTGGAGCCTCCGCCCTCCATTAGCTTCGACTCTCTCGACTTGCTCTCGAAGTGGCTTGTGTCCACCTCACAACCTTAGCCGATGAGTCTCGGGTGAAGAGTCATCTGCCTCAGTCGACAGGCTATCGGAGGTGGCTCTATTTGCAGAGGTTCGGCTCAACCAGGTCCGGGTATCGGGACCTCATCCGTTTGCAGCCAGGATAGCTTCCTTCTGCGGCGATTCAGAACCCTCTTCCGCTGGTCTCGCTCTGGCGACTGATATAGGTGGTAACTCCGCAACTCCCAGCTGTCTGCTTCTGCCCCTGGCGGTATCAGACAAGGGCCGTCTCCAGTTGCAACGGTATTCCTGTTGGCTTTCGACTGAGTCTGCCTAGGCCTAAGAAGGCCAAGCCGGTTAGAACCCTTCGATAATCGACTGGGTCAAGGGCTTCTGCGTCTTTACGTCTCTCCAAGGGAGTGTCCCCTGTGTCAGGACCGACTTCTACTAACGTTGTAGCAGGTAGAGCTTCTAATCTCTAAGGCAGCGAGGCATGGGATCCATGTTGTCTCTCGATTCCCAGCACACTTGCCCGCACATGCCTGTCCTCTGTCGGGATGGCTGGTACCCCCGTTTCGTCCGGGGCGAGAGGCATTTTGAATGGTGTGTCCTCCCTCTTGGGATTTCGTCCTTAGGACTTTCGCCATCTAGGGGTCTAGTGAACCTAAATCAGTCGGATTTGGTTCCGATTGCTCCCCTGAAGTTCCTAGGCTTATGTCACCATCCCTCAGGTTGCGGAATACCTGGTGTATCTACACAATACAAGGCATGTCAATGCATCGTCAATCAACACTAATCTGTCGGCTATTCTTTCTGTGCTCAGGAAGAGGTCGCCAAGTGTGCACTTGTCTATCCTCAGGGACCTTATTAAAGGTGCATCCATTGTGTTTCATAACATTTTATTTGGCTTTAATACGTTTCAACACACCATATGTGCTGTTTACAATACAAAAAAAATTCACTCAGCCTGCATATTCATCCCCAATCGCCAAACATATCATAATTACTAGTTTCCAATTAAAATCGAGTAACATCATTATGCATGTGAAGAAACCGAACGTGCACGTCCTATTTACATGCACAGTAGTTATATGACCTATTGAACATTATCAACCCAAATTTGTTATTTTGTCTGGTTTAAATAAGATTCAAAATTACGTTTGACTCATTGGCGCGCGGCACACGCTGTGCATTGTCCGGTTTTCGATCAGAAATCAATACTTTTACCTTCATATTGTCAATATACTAAATCGAGTATCATCAAAATTGTAGTTTTCGGTAACAGTTGGTACTTCTCGATAAAATAAGACCATTTATAACGTTTGGCATATTTGACCCCCATCAACACAATGGATGTACCTTTAAGATCTTCTGCTCTGTGGATGGAAGGAGTAAGTTACACCAACCAGAATGGGACCTAGCTATGGTGTTGAACCACCTCCGGTCCGAGAACTACGAACCTCTCTCTGACGTTTCCCTCCTCCCTCTCACCATCAAGGTCATCTTTCTGGTAGCCATGGCCGCCTTCTTCGGTTTGAGGTTAGGGATGGGGGTTCAGCTCTGCTTGGTGTGGCTCCCGATTTTGTCTGTAAGAACCAAGCAGCTGCCAAGGCAGGATATTCCTTCTCCATTCCGGCGCTGGAGTCTGAGCGTACTGAGATGGCAGACGTCGGCTTATCTTGCTTGACTCTCCGAGGAGCACCAAGGGGTTAGACAAACGGGCACTGACTCAGATCTGCAGGTCTTTGCTCAAGTGAAGGTTGTGCTCCCTCCAGACCCAGGAGGGGTCAGTCCTCTTAGCAGGATGGACCTTCTGACTGCGATGCTTTGTTTCGCATCGTTTGCCTTGTTGATTTTTGATGTTTCTGTTATGTCTCCCTCTCCCAGTAGGGGCCTGGCGTGTGTGTGTTAACTTGAAGTTGAGTAGCTTGGTTGTCTCTTCGACCTGCTTAGCCAGTAGAAATACTGTCACCCGGGATTTACCTTGTCCTCACCCATGAGGTGTCGGAGGACTCGTAGGTTAGCTTACTAAGTCTCCCCGTCTCGTCTCGTCTCTCCCCTGTATACACTTACCCGCCTCCGTTCAGTAGGATTCTAGCTATAGTAAGTCTAGTCAACAAATAGGTATTTAAATAATGGTACGTTTTTGATTAAACGTAATTATATATACTTACCCATTGACTAGATCTACGCTCTAGTCTTGCCGAATTTCCTCGCTTCTAGTCTACGCTTGGGCCTGTTCGGAGATTGAGTAATCATTGGAGTGACGTCACGAGACTGCGGGGTTACTGGCCCTGGGGAAGGATTTAAACTTTTCCAGACAGTCCTTCTTCGAAATTTCGTCTGTGTTGAAGTTTGATTAGCACTTCTCTGTGGAGGTAAGGCGTAGTAGGTCTAGTCAACAAATAATTACATTTAATCAAAAACGTACCATTTTAGTTTAGTTTAGACGAGGAACGAGTTATCTATCCTGTTTATTACCAAAAAAAATTTCATATGATTTATTGTGTTTTAAAATATATTTGTGTTGTCCCTATAACGGAAGAGCAGAGTAATATGAACCATTTCACAGTATCTAGAAGTTCATAATTTTGCGACGTTAAATATTCACACTTTCAAAACCATTCTATAATTCGTGATATTTGATATGGTGAAACCATTGCACTTATTATTCTGAAGGAAGCATACGCAATATGAAATCTCCCTGTGCGCAGACAGTAGATGAGAGTTATCCGTCCTTTGAATAATGTCATGTCAGAGAGTCCGCCATTCATATGTTTCTTGTAGTCGAACTGTGTATACAAGTTGAAACAACATGGAGTGTAACAATAGGTCGAACTATCGATTTATTGCAATAGTTATTTTGTCAATTGTACTTAATCGATAGTAACTTTAACAAACGATCAATAGCATCGATAGCATGGCTAACTATCGATAGTTTCAATAGTGTATTCAATTAAGTTGTTCAGGTGAACCTAAACGTAAATTTGCAAACAAATGCGGCTTTAAGAGATGAAAAATACTGGAAGACTCCAAACAGAGCAAGGAGAGCTAAAATAAACAACAGGAAAATGTAAGAGTTACCTTTCTTGTTGCTTTTCCACTAAATGTTGTCACTTTGGACAAAGTAAAGACAATAAAACACTGTTCATTCTAGATTTTGTTTTGCTTATTGATAAACTATCTAAATAAATATTCCAATAGTAGGTCACAATAGACTATCGCTGTTGCAATAGTTAGGCACAATAGACTATCGCTATCGCAATAGTCCTTGTGGGTCAATAGTCACCCCTAGAAACAACCTCATCAAATGTTAGTTTGAGGTGAACAATGCCGTTGAAATGCCTTTCATTTCGGTTATTTGTGTCTTGTGAGAATAAAGTCACATTGTGTCCTTTCAAACACGAACACGGGAGACTGAGAATAGCGTTCCGTTGTGATTTCGCAACGGTAAGAGTGGGAGCAAAAACTCTTACTGCATTCTCAACCTTGTGCTTATTAGCTCTGCCCTAGTCCTGATATATTTCTTAATTATTCATTAAAATCAATCATTGTGGTGAGTACGATTTCATGAATTAAATTTAAGAATGAGGTAATATTAATTTTGCGTGTCGTAAATTAGGCCTACTTGTCATTTTGATGAATTAATCCAGGCAGTGTCAACGTTCATCGTTAGCCAATCAAATTAATTGATTGTTATGTAACCCCTCTATGAAGTACCACTTGGGTAATACATTATTTACATACTGAGAAATATAAGATATTTCAGTTCATCTTCATCAAAAAAATTGCTTAAACATCATACAACCATACGAATTAGGTTTTAAAATTCTGATTTCAACATTTGATCCAAGGGTTAAAATGGCTTTAACCCATATCTCGTGACCTAAACTTTGACTTCAAAGGTCACTAGATCAATGATCACCATCATTGTGTACAACAATTATTATGATTCAAAGTGTTAATGATAAAAATAAGCCATATTTGCAAAAGCATGCTTAAATCATGACCTCGCTGTGACCTTGGACATTGACGGAGTTTAGCCAAAACCTTTCCAAATCTTGGCAATTCTCTATAGTTGATATATACCTCATATAGCACAAAAACCGTTCAAGGATTTGTTTTAGCGATTTCAGAACTCATGACCTTGACCTTTGACCTTCAATGTGAACATATTAAAATAATTCTCCACGGGCATAAATATGAAGATATGTATGTGAGTTCTTAAAGCCTTACTACAAAGTTATAGTCAAAACAAAATACGGCGGCGGTGGCGATGGAAACTACACAAAAACTGATAGCAGTTGATAAGTTGAAATCTATAATCGACCAAACCATTTTACTGAAAGATGACCAAGGCAGTTTGAGTGATGTATGTAATATCCACCTTCACTGCTTTATACATGTGAGTTGTAAAGGTGGTTGGAGAATTTTAGTTTAGATATCCATTCATAAACCTCTGGTGACGTCACTCTCTGTCTGACCTGGGTCTTCTTTTACCGACAAAACCTCTACCAGTAGTTGCAGAAAGAAATGATGCTCATGTGCTCTGACTATTTTTAAGACCTTACATTGTATATCTTTCTCCTTACGTATTATACTATTTTAAAATATCACATATTTGAAAACTGACAATTTCTAGTGATCATGCCTGGTTTCGATCTCTAGACCCTTCGCCCTTCAAACAAACACTTTTACCAATTGAGGAACGACGCAACCACATATCATGACTGAGTGCTTGTCAGTATGAATCCTGTGTTACACATGGGAGAGTTAACACGTGCTCATGTCAAGCATTTAATGCAAAGTGAATTTAGAATGGCATTGTATGATAAAGAAATTATCATGCTTGTTTTTTTGGAATGGCAATATTCTGCATTAGGAATAAGCACTTTTTATATAGCTTTTTATATAAAAAATTATGAGAGACGTTTGAGAATTCAATTGTTTTTACTCTTTAGGTATTTGGATATGTACAGCAAAGTAAAAACTTCTGTTGTTTTGCGGAGAAAATATTTTGAAGCGACAGTCAGAAGTAAAAATGTTCAAAATGATCTCATCGGACTCAGCCATAATTGTTATCTCAATCTAGTCTTCATATAAGGCAGTCTAATTATGAACAGAATTCTGAAATTAACAATGGAGTAATTTTGTTTTTGAGCGATTGGTTTTCTGTGTAAGCAAATTCTGATACCACTTTGGTTGAATAACAATGAAACGCGACTTGGCCAAGGTAAGAAAGAACACATCATGAAGTGAATATATAATCTTTGTTGACCTTAGCTGTGGTATATAAGGTCAAATTATATGGAAGAGAGTTTCTTGTTGAGCACAAGATGTGATTTTACTCCTCTCAAACTTCCACTTCCTGCCCGTCGACATTTATCTGTTGGAAAGTATGTCACTATTTACTTTTCCTGTAAAAGTTTAATAAAATGTAATTTAATGTACCACATTTGTTATTTCCTTACATTCCATCTGATGAGTGGTATAATGAAGTAGTGAGTATTCATATCCCTAAACGTCGTGTATTTTCATATTAAGGAAGTTGCTATCAAGAAGATCGTTCTGTTTTACCCAATTTTATCAACCTACTACCCATATAATGTGATACTTGAAACGACCTTTCTCAACCGTATCATCCGGTACGAGGGACTTACAACATTGTAAGTCCCTCCAGGAGGGTTTACACAGAATGTTTTGCAGAAAGTGCGCCTCGAACCCGTATCCACTATCACCTGGAGTAACTGAGCTAACGCCTGAGTCTACTGCGCCAAGGGGGCAGATGAGATTTCACGGTACCAAAGCAACTCGTATAGCGCGACTGTTAACAGGCTGATATCAGCCAGGGATCCTCAATATAACACCATGGATCCTCAATATAACGCGATGACAATTAAAACATTACACTAAAAAACGGTTGATAATATTGAGAAACCATTCTACCTCGGATATGGTAAGGTTGTTGACCCTGATAGTCGGGAAAAACCCTCGGATGCTTCGCATCCTTGGGTTTTTCCTTCCTATCAGGGTCCTCAACCTTACCATATCCTCGGTGTCATGGTTTCTCCTTATATTATTCAACAATACTAGAATTATATAAGGATGCCCTTGAATTAAATCAACTCTTTGAATGGGTTTCTCTTTTTAAACATAAATCCAAAACACGTATAATAAACTTATTGCCATTTGTAATTGTATTTGCATTTTGTTTTGTATTTGCTTCCTGTGTTGCTCAGTCAGAGTTGTGTTCCGTATATTATATGAGTTTGTATTTGCTTCCTGTGTTGCTCAGTCAGAGCTGTGTTCCGTATATTATATGAGCTTGACATTATACTAATCTCATACAATTTCCAAGTCACCAATGTACATTGACAATAAAATCAAGAATGTAATGTAAATGTAGATGCAATGAAATCTGAATATATCGGCAAAAAAACACTCATAACAGACCAGTTCACAGTAACAGAAGAAGTAATGAAATGTTATATGTAGTTTAAAGGGGCAGTAGCACGTTTTTTCGCTGAAATAAGTCGATGGAATGTATTTGAGAAATAATGTCATCAATAGTAAAACACCATTCTCTCTTTGGAAAATCAAGTTAAAAAATGAGTGTACATGATTCCGCAAAGCCATGGACATCGTTTTTGTCATTCGAAATAAAAAAAATGTGTTCACAATAAAATGGCCACCATGTAATTTTTACTTAATACGCAGCACAGTTATTACAACTACGGATAATTGGTTTGTGTAATAAGATGTTTTACCCTCTAAAGTAAATATAAATAACATAAACTATCAATATAAATGGGAAATTTGAAAAAAACGTGCTACTGCCCCTTTTAGCTATGTACTACGTACTCTACCACTTCAATAGTTGGAGTCATAATCATCCTCAGCATCAAGATCATCATAGTTTTGACTAAGACTTTTGTATAAATCACACAGGTTAATGTATTTAAGTTAAACTATTAAAATGGAAATGTGATATGAAACAACAAGAAGTGATAACAGAAATACTCATGTTTATATGCTTTTGTTTAATTTTGAACAGCGCTGTTCTCTGTTTCTCGGTCGAAAATGTGCATCAGTTACTCTGAAAATTAATCGAAAACAATTATTACATAATCCATTAGGCCTTTACACATATAACTTTAAAGTTACTATAATTTCAGCGAAAGGACTGTTTGCAGGAAGCCTGTCAACGTCTGACAACTCATCTCTTTGAAAGACCTTACTTTGACAAATATACAGAATAGGCAATAAGAATCTTAAGAATATGCAGGTAACATGATCTTGCAGGGAAAATATTAATTATTGTGTTAAATGGTTACCAGTTTCTAATTCAACTGCTTCTGTCAATTTGCCAACCATTTTTATAACACATTTTTCTATTGTCAATGATCATCTTTAAACTCTTGGTGAACTAACCGTGTTCTTGATGGTTCTGCTCAGTCATGCTGACATCGTCAACGCTTCGTGCAGGCGCGTCATACTCAGGTAATTCCCGTACCAGTCGTGCAAGATCGTCAAGGCTCATCTCGGCCTCTTCGATTTGCTCGTCTTGGTCAGCAGGCAAGACATCTGAAATAGAAAGAAAACGTCACAATAAAACACTGCATTTGATAATCTCGTAATTGAGCACTTACTAGATCGTTATTCGTTATGTACTTACTTTTCGAATCATACGAGCTATATATCGATCATAATTTTACTTTACACTAATGCAGACATATCGACAACAATTGTTTTCGACTGTGTCCCTATCGTAGTGTATGTGTATTGATTGTTTTCTGGATGTCTTTCTCTAGTCTTCGTCGATTACCATTGGTCTGTAGTCAACGTGAATGGCAGCAAAATCACATTATGTCAGATTTTAATAAACTTGTCTTTAATCAATTTCAAATAATCACAGGTCTTTGAAGGACATTTAGAAGTGCTATACATAAGAACAGGAAGATTTTCTGGATAACAACTTCTTTAATGTGAAAATACACGACGTTTCGGAGTACACACTCACTCTTTCATCAGGTGAAATGTAAGAAAAAATAACAAAGAGTGATACATGTATATAGCAAACAAAACAATGGTGAGGAAACTTAATCAGGGAGATTGACATGCATGAGAATGGTATATAATGGGGATTTGTAATACAAACATGAGGGTGGTAAAGCATGAGAATGGTATACAATGCGGATTTGCAATACAAACATGAGGGGAGTAAGTACTTGAGTGGTGGATAAACAATGGCATGTAATAACGTCAGTTATTTGACTTATTGTTGAAACGTTTGAATAATCATCCTCCTCAACGCAGCTTATTTAATTTATTAATGTGTTAATGATCCATCAAATTTAATACTTAATACCGTTTAATGTTGAAGCACATATGTGACTGATACATCAGTATTGAACAACTTATTTTATTTGAAATCCTTGGTTAATTAAGCATTTGTTGAACTTCCTCAAACATGATAAAATAAAGAAAGAAATAGATACCTCTCTTTCCAAAGGCTTTTCTTATAAGCGTTCCAATAATTCTTCTTCGCGGTGAGCGCCTTCGCAAGCCTCGGATATTTGTAACTTTAATCAACTCGTGTTGATATATTTGATATCAGAAGACACGAGGGTGAGATTCTCTATTTATATGAACTCCTTGGACTATGAAATATTTGGTGAAATTCATCAATTATGATGAAATGAATAGAGAAATAAATACCTCTCTTTCCCATGGGCCATCTTACTTTCTTCCTAAACCATCGTCCCCACGACATTGTTTGTACAACCATGCATGTCATCACTAGCAGTAACACGAGCTTCATCTTGGACTCTTGGTACTACTGGAATTAATGAAAACATTATTAAAAAGAAATGGGGCCATATTCTAAGAATGTGACTACCCACATATCTGGAAACATCTGGTAGCAATCGCCTACAACTTTCTTTACTTATAGTCTAATCTGCTCCACATGATGTAACGAATACTTTAGATGATTGTGCCAGCCAAGTATATGTATGATGTCAATCAATCAGTTGAATCGTTCACAACTGCCCTACAGAAAGCTGCTGACTTCACGAGGAAGCGTTGTCGCACAAACGTTATGTCTAGCCAGGCATGATTTGATAACGAATGTCATTTTCTCAGACTAGAAACCCAAAGACTGTTAAAGTTTTTTTAGAAGGGTTAAATCTGACACATCCCGACAATCTTATGTTGAATGCAGGAACAAATACAACGACACGTTACGGAACAAGAAAAGACTCTATAACGCATCAATAAGAGACATATTATTACAGAATATCAAAAATGCAAAAATAGTCTGGAACACTCTAAATATACAGCTCCTAGAGCACAAATGAACAATATCAGTATTGATTTTGGTTCTCTTATTTTGAGAATCTATTTCAAGATAAAATTAATGTACCGGACCATGCTGGGCCCAATATAAATGCCTTTGGTTTTGATTTCCTTGTTGATGATATAACATGTTCTATATTAGATTCATCCATTACTAGGGACGAAATCACAAATTCTATTCTTAGACTTAAATCTGCACCTGGCGAAGATAATCTATTGCCTGACCTTTTTAAGCACTCAGTAGATATTTTGTTACCATACATGGAATTATTGTTTAATATAATGTTTGAGTCATCCACCTTTACATTACCTTTACTGAAGAAGGGTGATGGTAATGATCCAAATAATTACAGGGGAATATCCCTACTTAGTATTTTTAGTAAACTATATACATCTATTCTAAACAATAGACTAGCATTTTGAGCAAATACATACGCTAAGGTTGTAGAATCTCAAGTGGGCTTCAGGGAAGGGTATAGTACAATCGATAATATTTTCATTTTACAATCCGTTATCCAACGATATCTATGTAAGAAAAATTGGAAGCTTTATGCTATATTTGATGATTTTAAAAAAGCTGTTGATTTCATTAATAAGGATAAATTATGGACCATCGTTAAATGTAAAGGTGTATCACCCAAGATGCTAAAGGCTCTAACTTCTATCTATAATTGTGTTAAGGGGCGGGTACGTGACACTTTTCTGTCTCAGGTATTTGATTGCCCACAGGGTTTACGACAAGGGTGCGTTTTAAGCCAATTATTGTTCTCATTTTTTTTTATCAAAAATTAGGTTTATAAGTTGAATCCAAATGTTTTCCTGGTATACAGCTCCACCCTGATGTACAAATGTTTTTATTACTTTTTGCTGATAATATTGTACTTTTTGCAGGCTCTGAGTTTGGATTACAAAAACGTATACATATTTTAGAAAACTTCTCGAAAAGTCACCAACTGACTGTCAATTGTATATGGTATTTTAAAATCACTTTACATGCTTAATCCATTATCTTACGATTTATTATACCTCCACCTAAAAAGGTATATAGTAATATCAACGATTCCGTCCGTCCGTTCTTCTGTCCATCCGTTCGAAGACATTTTTTGTCCGATCGATAACTGAAATACTATTCATCTCATCCTTTTCAAATTTTGTACATGTCTTCTTCACCACTAGGTGAGGTGCAGTGCGAAATGTAAACCAAATTGGTGATTTTTAAAAATTTTGGCGAATTTTTTAATTTTTCTAACTTAGTCAAATTCTGAGCATTTTTTGTCCAATCGATTACAAAAAAAATATTCATCTCATCCTTTTCAAATTTGGCACATGTCACTAGGTGCAGTGCAAAATGTAACACGATTTGGTGAATTTTGTAAGTTTTGGCGATTTTTTTTTTTATGAATGAATCTAATTCTGTGTTGTGATTTGTTGACTTTATAATTTTCTTTTTAATGTAACTTTCATCAAAAGCTACTTCTTTGTTCTTGTTAATTTTACTATTTTATATTTCCACTGGTTATATTTTGGAAATATATTTTTTTCCTTTTAGCCATAAACTGCTGTACATTCTCACTGTGCTTACAGGGGTGTGCTTTCATGTACCTGTTGTTTCAAGTCACTCGAATGAATCATTATGATGAATTAATTTCCAAAATAAAGATGAAATCAGTGTTAATGGCAGTAGTGTATTATGTTACCCCTACCTTTTCAAGTTACTATTATTCCTACTTTTACTTAAACCAAAATTGTATACATGAAGAGACTTGTCATACATTATCAAGTTTAATTTGCTTGATCAACATTTTTCAGTGTGGTTGATGAAACTGCCAAAAAACTCATATATAAACTTGATATAAAACTATCCATGTAGTACAGACAAGCTTAACAAGTAAGTACACATACAAACAACCCCCACCAAACTCAACTCTAGCTTTGAGCATAGGAGTCTAGGTTATACAATACAGAATTATCACCTACAAATATAGATAAAACTCATCAAAACCAGAACAAGATATATGGAAGTAACAAAGGACTTACTTACCTTGCTTGCCAAACCGACGCTGGTTAAAGCTGCACAGAATGGTGATCTTATATAGCGTAAGTAAAGCTTGAGGGAAGACCACAGATGATGCATGTGTTGGGTGAGGTGAGAAAAGCTTTCATACCATACCCTGTAACCCTTACACTTGGAAGAGATTATCTAACTGAGTTTAGGTGTCACACATTTTAGTCGTTTACTGATTGATGCATATACTGATTCGTGATTACTTATTAGACAATAATAGAAAACCAAATGATATCAAAACTCGTCTAAGTTTCACTTTTGTTCACAATTTTATTGAAAACAAAAGATGCCAAAATCAAGTATAGAAAACATGGCGAATTTAGATTTTATGTCGACAATTTCAATCTGTATTTTTAAGCAGCACATTTTACATGCATTTACATTTTACATGCATATGCATATGCACATGCACATGCACAATCCCTGCACATAAGCTTCAACTGAAAAATAAACTTGAACAGATATTCTAATGTTCATAATGATACGATGGGCCGTATCAATTCTCTGTATTCATTAGGCTGCGAAGAGGTGATACCTGATTTCAGGTGAACACTGTCGGCCAAAAGAAACGCCTACCAGATATCTTATAAGATATCGTAAAAACTATAATGAACAGTTTCGCAATAGTATAGGATTATGAACTTATAACTGAAACTGAATATATCTTTGAATTTCAGGAACTGTCATGGCACAAAAGAATGGCGATTGTTAAAATGATACAACATAAATTTTTCAGATTTTGATCAATGCTTGATCAGAAAAACATTTTTAAAAAGTGGTGATAACACTACAGATGTACGTTGTTACTGTGCGCAAGTGAATCAACCGAAAATAGCAGTCTTCATTGGGCGTGGTTTTCATGAATGTTATTGACTCTAATCACAGTTTTCCGCCATTTCAGTGGACTTTTGTATCAATTATTGTTTCAAAATAACGTGGAGACCACCATTAATTAAATTTCAGAAATCTTTCATTTTTAAGAAAATCAAGTAGGCGTTTCTTTTGGCCGACAGTGTATAGTGATTCATTAGCATTCCTCCAGGTTGTTGATGTATAGCTAAGTTAAACGATGATACCATAGCTGAAAATGTTAATAATAGAATAAAGGGTAAATGGCGCAAATACAATGCAAGGATTTCATTATCGTATTCCTATAGATAATAAAACTAGTATTTGAATTTCGAATGTGCTGGCCTAAGACTTTAACCGATCGATACTGAGACAGATAACATCATTGTTATTCCCCCCACAGATAGGATCATTGATATTCTCCCCACAGATAGGATCATTGTTATTCCCCCCACAGATAGGATCATTGTTATTCCCCCCACATATAGGATCATTGATATTTTCCTCACATATAGGATCATTGATATTTTCCTCACATATAGGATCATTGATATTCTCCCCACAGATAGGATCATTGTTATTCCCCCCACAGATAGGATCATTGTTATTCCCCCCACAGATAGGATCATTGATATTCTCCCCACAGATAGGATCATTGTTATTCCCCCCACAGATAGGATCATTGTTATTCCCCCCACAGATAACATCATTGTTATTCCCCCCACAGATAGGATCATTGTTATTCCCCCCACAGATAGGATCATTGTTATTCCCCCCACATATAGGATCATTGATATTTTCCTCACATATAGGATCATTGATATTTTCCTGACATATAAGATCATTATTATTCTCTTTACATTTCAGATCATTGTTGTTCTGACAGATGAGATAATTGATAATCAATGTTGTTCTCCGGATGGATAATATCATTGTTGTTCTCCAGGCAGACTTTTATATTATGCATATAGGTTCACCATAGTAGAAATGTTTCAAAAATGTTTTGATATATTGATCTTCATTTCAAGGTCAGAACCAGACTTTTCTGTTTTACTTTGTATATTTTTAAAAATAATAAGAACAGTCCTCTTCCCAAGCGAATAAATTAGTCAATAGGTGATTTTGGATATATCTATGGGCTCTGTCATTGACACATCGTGTTTCATTTACAAACAATGATATACTTATCAAGGACGTCCTATAATAAAGGTGTCAAAAGCTCTTTATAATCTACCTTTAGCGGTTCGATAGGAGCATCCCTTTAAGATATTAGGTTATTTCTTTGATGTATGTGTTAAAATATCCCGTATAACAAATTGACAATCAGCCATAATGCAATGTACTGATCAATCTATTGATAGTACTTTGTTATTGAATAATGGTTGTGTGAAAATGTGTATAGGCAGTCTCCGAACGTCCACATGGTGTTTATGTTATCGATAATAAGAAATAGTGTGATATATATTGTTTTGATATGATCATTTCTATTGGATTGTCTGCTAATGATCATGTAAATGTTCATTAGTTATTATTGCTATTGATCAGTGAGGTATTATTTTGCTTTAGGAGTCCATCTTGATAATGAAAGCTAAACAGAAGAGAAATACATTTAATAGATAACAAGCAGTTGTCACTAATGTGACATGATCCCATGATCAGCAAAGTAGAATGGGCCCTGGCCCTGGGTAGGATAATGATGGGAATCCGATGGTGAGTCGTCTTCACATCTCACCTGTGAGTCGTCTGTTGAGTCACTCACAAGTGAGTCACCTCTCACTTTTGACCACTAGTGTCACTCTCGCAGTGAGTGGTTTTCACCTCTCACTAGTGAGTCACCTCTCACTTATGACCACTAGTGGGTCAACTCTCTGAGATCCACGTGCTGCAGGAAGACCTTCTTCGGTTTGAGGTTAGGGATGGGGATAGGATGTTCCTTCTCCATTCCGGCGCTGGAGTCTGAGTGTACTGAGATGGCAGACGTCGGCTTTTCTTGCTTGACTCTCCGAGGAGCACCAAGGGGTTAGACAAACGGGCACTGACTCAGATCTGTGGTCATCAATGCTTACAAGGCCGCTTGCCTGTCGCCTCCGTCTCGCTCTAACCCACATGAGATCAAAGCAGTCTCGGCCACGATGGCTTATCATTGCAACATCGTGGTCTCGGATGTCATGCGAGGTGTTTTTGACAATCTTCGGGAGTTTTCGCCAACCATTACCTGAGAGATGTCTCTATGGCAGATCTCGAAGGGATACGACTGGGTCTGCAGGTCTTTGCTCAAGTGAAGGTCGTTCTCCCTCCAGACTCAGGAGGGATCAGTCCTCTTAGCAGGATGGACCTTCTGACTGCGATGCTTTGTTTCGCATCGTTTGCCTTGTTGATTTTTAATGTTTCTGTTATGTCTCCCTCTCCCAGTAGGGGCCTGGCGTGTGTGTGTTAACTTGAAGTTGAGTAGCTGGTTTGTCTCTTCGTCCTGCTTAGCCAGTAGAAATACTGTCACCCAGGATTTATCTTGTGCTCACCCATGAGGTGTCGGAGGACTCGTAGGTTAGCTTACTAAGTCTCTCCCATGTATACACTTACCCGCCTCCGTTCAGTAGGATTCTAGCTATAGTAAGTCTAGTCAACAAATATGTATTTAAATAATGGTACGTTTTTGATTAAACGTAATTATATATACTTACCCATTGACTAGACCTACGCCGAATCTCCTCGCTTCTAGACTTCTCTTGGGCCTGTTCGGAGATTGAGGAATCATTGGAGTGACGTCACGAGACTGCGGGGTTACTGGCCCTGGGGAAGGATTTTAACTTTTCCAGACACCTCGAAATTTCGTCTGTGTTAAAGTTGGATTAGCACTTCTCTGGGGAGGTAAGGCGTAGTAGGTCTAGTCAACAGGTCAGAATAATTAATTCATTTAATCAAAAACGTACCATTTTAGTTTAGTTTAGACTTATTATTTGTTGACTAATTTTTATGTAGGATGCAAATTAATTATAGGATATGTAACATGCTTCTCCTTTCATATCAAGTTTAAGTCTAAACAAACTAGTCTACGCTTGGGCCTTGGAGATTGAGGAATCATTGGAGTGACGTCACAAGACTGTGGGGTTACTGTGTTAAAGTTGGATTAGCACTTCTCTGTGGAGTTAAGGCGTAGTAGGTCTAGTCAACAAATAATTACATTTAATCAAAAACGTACCATTTTAGTTTAGTTTAGACTTATTATTTGTTGACTAATTTTTATTTAGGATGCAAATTAATTATAGGATATCTAACATGCTTCTCCTTCAATATCAAGTTTAAGGCGTAGTAGGTCTAGTCAACAAATAATTACATTTAATCAAAAACGTACCATTTTAGTTTAGTTTAGACTTATTATTTGTTGACCAATTTTTATTTAGGATGCAAATTAATTATAGGATATCTAACATGCTTCTCCTTTGATATCAAGTTTAAGGCGTAGTAGGTCTAGTCAACAAATAATTACATTTAATCAAAAACGTACCATTTTAGTTGAGTTTAGACTTATTATTTGTTGACTATTTTTTATTTAGGATGCAAATTAATTATAGGATATCTAACATGCTTCTCCTTTAATATCAAGTTTATGTCTAAACAAACTCAAAACATTTTTCAAGAGGGACATCAACTTGATATGAAAGGGGAACGAGTTATCTATCCCGTTTGTTACAAATTTGTTTTTCATATGATTTATTGTGTTTTAAAATATATTTGTGTTGTCCCTATAACGGAAGAGCAGAGTAATATGAACCATTTCACAGTATCTAGAAGTTCATAATTTTGCGACGTTAAATATTCACACTTTCAAAACCATTCTATAATTCGTGATATATGATATGGTGAAACCATTGCACTTAATATTCTGAAGGAAGCATACGCAATATAAAATCTCCCTGTGCGCAGACAGTAGATGAGAGTTATCCGTCCTTTGAATAATGTCATGTCAGACAGTCCGCCATTCATATGTTTCTTGTAGCCGAACTGTGTATACAAGTTGAAACAACATGGAGTGTAACAATAGGTCGAACTATCGATTTATTGCAATAGTTATTTTGTCAATTGTACTTAATCGACAGTAACTTTAACAAACATGGCTAACTATCGATAGTTTCAATAGTGTATTCAATTAAGTTGTTCAGGTGAACCTAAACGTAAATTTGCATACAAAAGCGGCTTTAAGAGATGAAAAATACTGGAAGACTCCAAACAGATCAAGGAGAGCTAAAATAAACAACAGGAAAATGTAAGAGTTACCTTTCTTGTTGCTTTTCCACTAAATGCTGTCACTTTGGACAAAGTAAAGACAATAAAACACTGTTCATTCTAGATTTTGTTTTGCTTATTGATAAACTATCTAAATAAATATTCCAATAGTAGGTCACAATAGACTATCGCTGTTGCAATAGTTAGGCACAATAGACTATCGCTATCGCAATAGTCCTTGTGGGTCAATAGTCACCCCTAGAAACAACCTCATCAAATGTTAGTTTGAGGTGAACAATGTCGTTGAAATGCCTTTCATTTCGGTTATTTGTGTCTTGTGAGAATAAAGTCACATTGTGTCCTTTCAAACATGAACACGGGAGACTGAGAATAGCGTTCCGTTGTGATTTCCCAACGGTAAGAGAGGGAGCAAAAACTCTTACTGCATTCTCAACCTTGTGCTTATTAGCTCTGCCCTAGTCCTGATATATTTCTTAATTATTCATTAAAATCAATCATTGTGGTGAGTACGATTTCATGAATTAACTAATAAGAATGAGGTAATATTAATTTTGCGTGTCGTAAATTAGGCCTACTTGTCATTTTGATGAATTAATCCAGGCAGTGTCAACGTTCATCGTTAGCCAATCAAATTAATTGATTGCTATGTAACCCCTTTATGAAGTACCACTTGGGTAATACATTATTTACATACTGAGAAATATAAGATATTTAAGTTCACCTTCATCAAAAAATTGATTAAACATCATACAACAATACGAATTAGGTTTTAAAATTCTGATTTCAACATTTGATCCAAGGGTTAAAATGGCCTTAACCCATATATCGTGACCTTAACCTTTGACTTCAAAGGTCACTAGATCAATGACCACCATCATTGTGTACAACAATTATTATGATTCAAAGTGTTAATGATAAAAATAAGCCATATTTCCAAAAGCATGCTTAAATCATGACCTCGCTGTGACCTTGGACTTTGACGGAGTTTAGCCAAAACCTTTCCAAATCTTGGCAATTCTCTATAGTTGATATATACCTCATAGCACAAAAACCTTTCAAGGATTTGTTTTAGCGATTTCAGAACTCATGACCTTGACCTTTGACCTTCAATGTGAACATATTAAAATAATTCTCCACGGGTATTAATATGAAGATATGTATGTGAGTTCTTAAAACCTTACTAAAAAGTTATAGTCAAAACAAAATACGACGGCGGTTGCGATGGAAACTACACAAAAACTGATAGCTGTTGAAAAGTTGAAATCTATAATCGACCAAACCATTTTACTGAAAGATGACCAGGCAGTTTGAGTGATGTATCTAATATCCACCTTCACTGCTTTATACATGTGAGTTGTAAAGGTGGTTGGAGAATTTTAGTTTAGATATCCATTCCAACCTGGTTCCCTGGCCTCGTTCCGCGTGCGCTACAGTGAGCGCACGCGGAACGAGGCCAGGGAACCAGGTTGATATCCATTCTTAAAGCTCTGGTGACGTCACCCTCTGTCTGACCTGGGTCTTCTTTTACCGACTAAACCTCTACCAGTAGTTGCAGTAAGAAAGAACTGATGCTCATGTGTTTTGAATGACTATTTTTAAGACCTTACATTGTATATCTTTCTCCTTACGTATTATACTATTTTAAAATATCACATATTTGAAAACTCACAATTTCTAGTGATCATGCCTGGTTTCGATCTCTAGACCCTTCGCTTTTCAAACAAACACTTTTACCAATTGAGTAACGACGCACCACATATCATATCTGAGTGTTTGTCAGTATGAATCCTGTGTTACACATGGGAGAGTTAACACGTGCTCATGTCAAGCATTTAATGCAAAGTGAATTTAGAATGGCATTGTATGATAAAGAAATTATCATGCTTGTTTTTTTGGAATGGCAAATATTCTGCATTAGGATAAGCACTTTTTATATAGCTTTTTATAAAAATATAAGAGACGTTTGCGAACTTAATTGTTTTGACTCTTTAAGTAATTGGATATGTACAGCAAAGTACAAACTTCTGTTGGTTTGCGGAGAAAAGATTTTGAAGCGACAGTCAGAAGTAAAATGTTCAAATTGATCTCATTGGACTCAGCCATAATTGTACTTTGAATACGATGTTTGTCTCAATCTAGTCTTTATATAAGGCAGTCTTATTATGAACATAATTCTGAACATTCTGAATATTAACAATGGAGTAATTTTGTTTTGAGCGACTGATTTTCTTTGAAAGCAAATTCTGACACCACTTTGGTTAAATAACAATGAAACGCGACTTGGCCAAGATAAGAAAGAACACTTCATGTAGTGAATATATAATCTTTGTTGATCTTAGCTGTGGTATATAAGGTCAAATTGTATGGAAGAGAGTCTCTTGTTGAGCACAAGATGTGATTTTACTCCTCTCAAACTTCCACTTCCTGCCCGTCGACATTTATCTGTTGGAAAGTATGTCACTATTTACTTTTCCTGTAAAAGTTTAATAAAATGTAATTTAATGTACCAAATTTGTTATTTCCTTACATTCTATCTGATGAGTGGTATACTGAAGTAGTGAGTATTCATATCCCTAAACGTCGTGTATTTTCACATTAAGGAAGTTTCTATCCAGAAGATCGTCCTGTTTACCCAACTTTATTAACCTACTAGCCATGTAACGTGATACTTGAAACGACCTCTCTCAACCGTATCACCCGGTACGAGGGACTTACAACATTGTAAGTCCCTCCAGGAGGGTTTACACAGAATGTTTTGCAGAAAGTGTGTCTCGAACCCGTATCCACTATCACCTGGAGTAACTGAGCTAACGCCTGAGTCTACTGCGCCAAGGGGGCAGATGATGTTTCACGGTACAAAAGCAACTCATATAGCGCGACTGTTAACAGGCTGATATCAGCCAGGGATCCTCAATATAACGCCATGGATCCTCAATATAACGCGATGACAATTACAAAATTACACTAAAACACGGTTGATAAAATTGAGAAACCATTCTACCTCGGATATGGTAAGGTTGTAGACCCTGATAGTCAGGAAAAACCCTCGGATGCTTCTAGAATTATATAAGGATGCCCTTGAATTAAATCAACTCTTTGAATGGGTTTCTCTTTTTAAACATAAATCCAAAACACGTATAATAAACTTATTGCCATTTGTAATTGTATTTGCAATTTGTTTTGTATTTGCTTCCTGTGTTGCTCAGTCAGAGTTGTGTTCCGTACATTATATGAGTTTGTATTTGCTTCCTGTGTTGCTCAGTCAGAGTTGTGTTCCGTATATTATATGAGTTTGTATTTGCTTCCTGTGTTGCTCAGTCAGAGTTGTGTTCCGTATATTATATGAGTATACAGTATAATAATCTCATACAATTTCCAAGTCACCAATGTACATTGACAATAAAATCAAGAATGTAATGCAACAAGTTAGTCTGACTTCAGATTTCCATTGTGACGAGATGCAATGAAATCTGAATATATCGGCAAAAAACACTCATAACAGACCAGTTCACAGTAACAGAAGAAGTAATGAAATGTTATATGTAGTTTAAAGGGGCAGTAGCACGTTTTTTCGCTGAAATAAGTCGATGAAATGTATTTAAGAAATAATGTCACCAATAGTAAAACACCATTCTCTCTTTTGAAAATCAAGTTAAAAAATGAGTGTACATGATTCCGCAAAGCCATGGACATCGTTTTTGTCATTCGAAATGAAAAATTGTGTTCACAATAAAATGGCCGCCATGTAATTTTTGTTTAACACGCAGCACAGTTATTACAACTACGGATAATTGGTTTGTTTAATAAGATTTTTACCCTCTAAAGTAAATATAAATAACATAAACTATCAATATAAATGGGAAATATGAAAATATAAAATTTGAAAAAAACGTGCTACTGCCCCTTTAAGCTATGTACTACGTACTCTACCACTTCAATAGTTGGAGTCCTAATCATCCTCAGCATCAAGATCATCATAGTTTTGACTAAGACTTTTGTATAAATTATAACACAGGTTAATTATTTAAGTTAAACTATTAAACATGGAAATGTGATATGAAACAACAAGAAGTGATAACAGAAATACTCATGTTTATATGCTTTTGTTTAATTTTGAACAGCGCTGTTCTCTGTTTCTCGGTCGAAAATGTGCATCAGTTACTCTGAAAATTAATGGAAAACAATTATTACATAATCCATAAGGCCTTTACACATATAACTTTAAAGTTACTATACTTTCACCGAAATTACTGTTTGCAGGAAGCCTGTCAACGTCTGACAACCATGTCTTCGAAAGGCCTTACTTTGACAAATATACAGAAGAGGCAATAATAATCTGTCGAATATGCAGGTAACTAGATCTTTCAGGGAAAACATTAATTATTGTGTTAAATGGTTACCAGTTTCTAATTCAACTGCTTCTGTCAATTTGCCAACCATTTTTATAACACATTTTTCTATTGTCAATGATCATCTTTAAACTCTTTGTGAACTAACCGTGTTCTTGATGGTTCTGATCAGTCATGCTGACATCGTCAACGCTTCGTGCAGTCGCGTCATACTCAGGTAATTCCCGTACCAGTCGTGCAAGATCGTCAAGGCTCATCTCGGCCTCTTCGATTTGCTCGTCTTGGTCAGCAGGCAAGGCATCTGAAATAGAAAGAAAACGTCACAATAAAACACTACATTTGATAAGCTCGTAATTGAGCACGCCATAGATCTGTTATGCGTTATGTACTTACTTTTCATCATGCGAGCTATATATCGATCATAATTTTACTTTACGCTAATGCAGACATATCGACAACAATTGTTTACGACTGTGTCCTTATCGTAGTGTATGTGTATTAATTGTTTTCTGAATGTCTTTCTGATGGCATCATCTTCGTTGATTACCATTGGTAGGTAGTTAACGTGGATGGCAGCAAAATCACATTATGTCAGATTTTAATAAACTTGTCTTTAATCAATTTCAAATAATCACAGGTCTTTGAAGGGCATTTAGAAGTGCTATACATAAGAACAGGAATATTTTCTGGATAACAACTTCTTTAATGTGAAAATACACGACGTTTCGGAGTACACACTCACTCTTTCATCAGGTGAAATGTAAGAAAAAATAACAAAGAGTGATACATGTATATAGCAAACAAAACAATGGTGAGGAAACTCAATCAGGGAGATTAACATGCATGAGAATGGTATACAATGGGGATTTGTAATACAAACATGAGGGTGGTAAAGCATGAGAATGGTATACAATGCGGATTTGCAATACAAACATGAGGGGAGGAAGTACTTGAGTGGTGGATAAACAATGGCATGTAATAACGTCAGTTATTTGACTTATTGTTGAAACGTTTGAATAATCATCCTCCTCAACGCAGCTTATTTAATCTATTAATGTGTTAATGATCCATCAAATTTAATACTTAATACCGTTTAATGTTGAAGCACATATGTGGCTGATACATCAGTATTGAACAACTTATTTTATTTGAAATCCTTCGTTAATTAAGCATTTGTTGAACTTCCTCAAACATGATAAAATAAAGAAAGAAATAGATACCTCTCTTTCCAAAGGCTTTTCTTATAAGCGTTCCAATAATTATTCTTCTTCTTCGCGGTGAGCGCCTTCGCAAGCCTCGGATATTTGTAACTTTAATCAACTCGTGTTGATATATTTGATATCAGAAGACACGAGGGTGAGATTCTCTATTTATATGAACTCCTTGGACTATGAAATATTTGGTGAAATTCATCAATTATGATGAAATGAATAGAGAAATAAATACCTCTCTTTCCCATGGGCCATCTTACTTTCTTCCTAAACCATCGTCCCCACGACATTGTTTGTACAACCATGCATGTCATCACTAGCAGTAACACGAGCTTCATCTTGGACTCTTGGTACTACTGGAATTAATGAAAACATTATTAAAAAGAAATGGGGCCATATTCTAAGAATGTGACTACCCACATATCTGGAAACATCTGGTAGCAATCGCCTACAACTTTCTTTACTTATAGTCTAATCTGCTTCACATGATGTAACGAATACTTTAGATGATTGTGCCAGCCAAGTATATGTATGATGTCAATCAATCAGTTGAATCGTTCACAACTGCCCTACAGAAAGCTGCTGACTTCACGAGGAAGTGTTGTCGCACCAACGTTATGTCTAGCCAGGCATGATTTGATAACAAATGTCATTTTCTCACACTAGAAACCCAAAGACTGTTAAAGTTTTTTTAGAAGGGTTAAATCTGACACATCCCGACAATCTTATGTTGAATGCAGGAACAAATACAACGACACGTTACGGAACAAGAAAAGACTCTATAACGCATCAATAAGAGACATATTATTACAGAATATCAAAAATGCAAAAATAGTCTGGAACACTCTAAATATACAGCTCCTAGAGCACAAATGAACAATATCAGTATTGATTTTGGTTCTCTTATTTTGAGAATCTATTTCAAGATAAAATTAATGTACCGGACCATGCTGGGCCCAATATAAATGCCTTTGATTTTGATTACGATGTTGATGATATAACAAAAGTTTGTCAGTCCTCCAACTATCATCTGAGAAATATTGGAAAACTCAGACCATATCTAAACAAGGACTCAACAGTTAAACTCGCCGTTGCCACAATCTTATGAAGAATCGACTACTGCAATAGCCTCTTTATCAACATCAACAAAGACCAAATACAAAGACTTCAATCAATCCAAAATTCAGCAGCAAGAATAGTTTTCAGATGTTCGAAGTTTGATCACATTACCCCATTACTAAAAGAACTTCACTGGCTTCCAATTACTTCACGAATCGACTTCAAACTCATTCTTACAGCCTACAAATGCTATCACAATCAAGCTCCTATCTATCTCCAAGAACTGTTGCAGACATACTCTCCACCAAGAACCCTTAGATCTCAGCACAAGCATCTCTTTGAAACTCCAAAAACTAAGACAGTTACATATGGAAAAAGAACATTTGCCTCAGCTACTTCAGCCTTGTGGAACAATCTGCCTACACCTATAAAGCTCTCTGAATCAGTTACCTCTTTCAAAAAGTCTTTAAAAACCCACCTCTTCCAACAACACTTCAATTAATACTACAAGCAACTTGTCTCAGCCGCGCACAGAGCATACTTCTAAAGGGTGATTGAATGCGCGTTATAAGTGTATATATTATTATTATTATTATTATCACATGTTCTATATTAGATTCATCCATTACTAGGGACGAAATCTCAATTTTTATTCTTAGACTTAAATCTGCACCTGGCGAAGATAATTTATTCCCTGACCTTTTTAAGCACTCAGTAGATATTTTGTTACCATACATGGAATTATTGTTTAATATAATGTTTGAGTCATCCACCTTTATATTACCTTTCCTGAAGAAGGGTGATCGTAATGATCCAAATAATTACAGGGGGATATCCCTACTTAGTATTTTTAGTAAACTATATACATCTATTCTAAACAATAGACTAGCATTTTGAGCAAATACATACGATAAGGTTGTAGAATCTCAAGCGGGCTTCAGGGAAGGGTATAGTACAATCGATAATATTTTCATTTTACAATCCGTTATCCAACGATATCTATGTAAGAAAAATTTTAAGCTTTATGCTATATTTGATGATTTTTAAAAAGCTGTTGATTTCATTAATAAGGATAAATGATGGACCATCGTTAAATGTAAATGTGTATCACCCAAGATGCTAAAGGCTCTAACTTCTATCTATAATTGTGTTAAGGGGCGGGTACGTGATACTTTTCTGTCTCAGGTATTTGATTGCCCACAGGGTTTAAGACAAGGCGGCCCAATATTGTTCTCATCTTTTTTATCAATGAATTAGCTTTAGAAGTTGAATCCAAATGCTATCCTGGTATTCAGCTCCACCCTGATGTACAAATGTTTTTATTACTTTTCGCTGGTGATATTGTACTTTTTGCAGACTCTGAGTTTGGATTACAAAAACGTATACATATTTTAGAAAGCTTCTCGAAAAGTCACCAACTAACTGTCAATTTTGAAAAAAAAGATCCTTGTATTAAAAAATGGTTTTAAATTATCAAAACATGAAAAAATGATATTTTCAAGGAAATCTTTTGGAAACTGTTTGCTCTTATAAATATCTGGGTATTTTATTTTCGCGCTTTTTATCCTGGTCTCCTCATGTGAATAACGCAGCCTTGCAGGCCAAGAAAATTGTATATGGTATTTTAAATCACTTTACATGCTTAATCCATTACCTTACGATTTCTTATACCCCGACCTAAAAAGGTATACATTTTATAGTAATACCAACGATTCCGTCCGTCCGTTCTTCTGTCCGTCCGTCCGTCCGTCCGAAAGACATTTTTTTGTCCAATCGATTACACAAAAACTATTCATCTCATCCTTTTCAAATATGGCACATTTCTTCTTCACCACTAGGAGAGGTGCAGTGCGAAATTTCAACCGAATTGGTGATTTTTTAAATTGTTGGCGAATTTTTTAACTCAGTCAAATTCTGCGCATTTTTTGTCCAATCGATTACAGAAAAACTATTCGTTTCATCCTTTTCAAATTTGGCACATGTCTTCTTCACCACTAGGTGCAGTGCAAAATGTAACACGATTTGGTGAATTTTGTAAGTTTTGGTGATTTTTTTTTTTATGAATGAAGCTAATTCTGTGTTGTGATTTGTTGTCTTTATCATTTTCTTTTTAATGAAACTTTCATCAAAAGCTACTTGTGTGTTTATGTTAATTTTACTATTGTATATGTGCTTCCATGTACCTGTTGTTTCAAGTCACTCGAATGAATCATTATGATGAAGTTATTTCCAAAAAAAGTTGAAATCAGTGTTAATGGCAGTAGTGTATTATGTTACCCCTACCTTTTCAAGTTACTATTATTCCTACTATTCCAAACTTTTATATATGAAGAGACTTGTCATACATGATCAAGTTTAATTTGCTTGATCAACATGTTTCAGTGGGGTTGATGAAACTGCACAAAACTCATATATAAACTTCATATATCCATGTAGTACAGACAAGCTTAACAAGTAAGTAAACATACAAACAACCCCTACCAAACTCAACTCTAGCTTTGAGCATGGGAGTCTAGGTTATACAATACAGAATTATCACCTAAATTTATAAATAAAACCCAATAAATACCAGAACAAGATCTATGGAAGTAACAAAGGACTCACTTACCTTGCTTGCCAAACCGATTAAAGCTGCCAGGAGTGGAGATCTAATATAACATAGATAAAGCTTGAGGGAAGACCACAGATGATGCATGTGTTGGATGAGGTGAGAAAAGCTTTCATATCATACCCTGAAACCCTTACACTTGGAAGAGATTATCTAACTGAGTTTAGGTGTCACACATTTTAGTTGTTACCTATTGATGTATACTGATTCGTGATTACCTATTAGACAATAAAAGCAAACCAAATGATATCAAAACTCGTCTAAGTTTCTTTTTTGTTCTCAATTTTATTGAAAACGAAAGATGCCAAAATCAAGAATAGAAAACATGGCGAATTTAGATTTTATGTCGACAGTTTCAATCTGTATTTTTAAGCAGCATATTTTACATGCATTTACATTTTACATGCATATGCACATGCACATGCACATGCACATGCACATGCACAATCCCTGCACATAAGCATCAACTGAAAATTAAACTTGAACAGATATTCTAATGTTCATAATGATACGATGGGCCGTATCAATTCTCTGTATTCATTAGGCTGCGAAGAAGTTATACCTGATTTCAGGTGTACACTGTCGGCCAAAAGAAACGCATACCAGATATCTTATCAGATTTAAAAACTATAATGAACAGTTTAGCAATAGTATAGGATAATGAACTTATAACTGAAACTATATATATTTGAATTTCAGAAGTTGTCATGTCACAAAAGATGGCGATTTTTTAAATGAGACAACATAGATTGTTCAGTTTTTTATCAATGCTTGATCAGAAAAACATTTTCTTAAAATTTCCATACAACCACGAGCAACAATACAGGCAAGCATTCCCATTAAAATGGTGATCACACCACAGATGTACGTTGTTACCTTGCGCAAGTGAATCAACCGAAAATAGCAATCTTCATTGGGCGTGGTTTTCATGAATGTTATTGACTCGAATCACAGTTTTCCGCGATTTCAGTGGACTTTTATATCTATTATTGTTTCAACATAACGTGGAGACCACCATTAATTAAATTTCAGAAATTATCATCTTTCATTTTTTTTAAAATCAAGTAGGCTTTTCTTTTTGGCCGACAGTGTAGTGATTCATTAGCATTCCTACAGGTTGTTAATGTATAGCTAACTTAAACAATAAAACCATAGCTGAAAATGTTAATAATAGAATAAAGGGTAAATGGCGCAAATATAATACAAGGATTTCATTATCGTTTATTATATTATTCCTATAGAGAATAAAACTAGTATTTGAATTTCGAATGTGCTGGCCTAAGACTGTTACCGATACTGAGACAGATAACATCCCCCAAAGATAGGATCATTGTTATTCTCCTCACATATAGGATCATTGATATTTTCCTGACATATAAGATCATTATTATTCTCTTTACATTCCAGATCATTGCTGTTCTGACAGATGAGATAATTGATAATCAATGTCGTTCTCCGGATGGATAATATCATTGTTGTTCTCCAGGCAGACTTTTATATTATGCATATAGGTTCACCATAGTAGAAATATTCCAAAAATGTTTTGTTATATTGATTGTCATTTCAAGGTCAGAACCAGACTTTGCTGTTTTACGTTATATATCTTTTTAAATAATAATAACAGTCCTCTTCCCAAGCGAATAAATTAGTCAATAGGTGATTTTGGATATATCTATGGATCTGTCATTTACACCTCGTGTTTCATTTACAAACAATGATATTCTTATCAAGGACGTCCTATAATACAGGTGTCAAAAGCTCTTTATAATCTACATTTGGCTTTTCAATAGGAGCATCCCTTTAAGATATTAGGTTATTGCTTTGATGTATGTGTTGAAAGATCCCGGATAACACTATGACACTCAGCCATAATGCAATGTACTGATCAATCTATTGACAGTACTTTGTTATTGAATAATGGTTGTGTGAAAATGTGTATAGGCAGTCTCCGAACGTCCACATGGTGTTTATGTTATCGTTAATCCATGGTTATGACGTCACTCTATTGTGTTAACAGTGGATTAGTTTTAAGAATCTACTGGTCATCGACTAATCCAGTCAGGAGGGGTGTCAGGTTTTGACATTTTCGTAATGGCTCACAAAGTAATTTGTTCAAGAATGATGTATTTTGTCTTAGTATATCTGGTTGGAATCTTAAAATATCTGATTATTTTTGTAATGTCTGACCCGGGAATCGAACATGTAACCCTTCGTCTGTTACCCACCCTAACCTATTCGACTACCAGGCCTGCTGGTAATCATTTGATTGTTTGTCAGTAAGATCCCTGCATTCTAAACAAGACTGGTAAAGTGTGAAACGCGTGGGGATCGTGCTGAAACACATGAAATGCAGGAGTTCGGCTGTCAGTCAAATCGCTTTGCGTGGAAGATTTGCGCCATGCACGTGCGTGGAAGAATCCATTTCATAAGGATCGAAGCTACGTGTACCATATCCGATGAATGGGCACCGAAATTTGCAAAATAATATTTTTTTAGGTTACATAATTGAAATGTATTGTCTATAATGTTAGATCTCCATTACATAATAAGAAATAGTGTGATGTATATTGTTTTGATAAGATCATTTCTATTGGATTGTCTGCTTATGATCATGTAAATGTTCATTAGTTATTATTGCTATTGATTAGTGAGCTACATGTATTATTTACCAGCTATCAGTTTTTGCGCAGTTTCAATCGCCGCCGCCCCCGCCGCCCCCGCCGCCCCCGCCGCCCCCGCCGCCACATTTTGTATTGGCTATAACTTTTTTCCTAGAAGGTTTTGAGAACTCATATACATAACTTCTTACTTATACCCCTGGGGAATTTTTTGGACATGTTCACATTCAATGTCAAAGGTCAAGGTTACGAGTTCTGAAATCTCTAAAAAAAATCTTTGTAAACACGATAACTTGAAAAATATTTGTGCTATAAGACTCTTCTTTGGTGTATATCAACTATGGAGAAAGGCCGAAAGAAACGCCTACATGATTTTCCTTAAAATGAAAGATGAAATAATTTCTGAAATATATAATTAATGGTGGACTCCTCGTTATGCTAAAACAATAATTGATATGAAAGTCAATTGAAATCGCGGAATAATATTCATGAAAACTACGTCCAAGGAAGACTGCTTTTTCGGTTGATTCACTTGCGCACAGTAACAACGTACATATGTAGTGTTATCACCACTTTAATGCGAATGTTTGCCTGTATTGTTGCTCGTGGTTGTATGAAAAGAATGTTTAAAATGATTTTTTCTGATCAAGCACTGATCGAAAACTGAACAATTTTTGTTGTCTCATTTCAACAATCGCCATTCTTTGGTGACATGACAACTTCTTAAATTCAAATATATAATGCAGAAATAATGCAAGTTTATAATGCAATACTGTTGCTAAACTGTTCATTGTAGTTTTGACGATATCTGATAAGATAGCTGGTAGGCATTTTTTTTGGCCGACAGTGTACACCTGAAATCAGGCATCACCTCTTCGCAGCCTAAGAGAATTGATACGGCCCATCGTATCATTATGGACATTAGAATATCTGTGCAAGTTTATTTCCCAGTTGATGCTTAAGTGCAGGGATTGTGCACATGCATGTGCATGTGCATGTGCATGTGCATATGCATGTGCATGTGCATGTGTATATCATCATTTACTTTTCCTGTAAACGTTTAATACAAAACAATCATAATAGAAAAAAACAGGTGAAGCTCCCCATTTCATTTCTGTAATGCGTCCCATTTTGTTGTTTTCCTTATATTCCATCTGATGAGTGGTAGTATGAAGTAGTGAGTAAACATACAACGAAATGACATGTTCACATAAATGAAGTTGTTATATAGAACATCTTCCTGCTTTACCCGACTTAATAAAACAATACTAGAATGAGATAAGGATACCCTTGAATCAAATGAACTCTTATAAACGGATTTTTTTCATTTTAAATCCAAAACACGTACATACAAACTTTTTTTCCAATTTCGATTTGTATTTTGTATTTGGTTCTTCAGTTGCTTAGTCGGAGGCGACTGTGTTCAGCATTGGTTTGACATTGTAATAACCTGATAATTCTTTTGCTAACAATTCCTAAGTTACCAAACGTCGGGCTCCAATCATCTTCATCATCATTATTTTGACTATGTATATTGTTTAAATTATCATACATGATTATGCTGTTCAAGTTATATTATTTAAGTCGCTTTAGGACATCTTTTCATATCATTTATTCTCAAAATTGTTGTTTATTATTTTAGTAAAACATCTCATTACACGACTAAAACCATATCTATGAATTTTTGTTATCCCTTTAAGAAGAAAATGTTGCAACGTATAAAGCGACACTTCAATATGAGGGCTTAACTTTTTTATATCTTACGATTTCGAAGTTCAGACAGCGAGATAGTTGACCATTCAAAACTCTCCTCTTGGGTGTTTATGTATCGCTATATCAGTCATATCACTTGAACTATGTTCTAGGGTCAATTTTAATGTGAACACCTTAAAATGGGAAATGGACTCGGATGGCTTAACGATGTACATTCGTTTAAGAACTCTTTTGCTGAATGAATAGTATTATATAAACAGTATTTACGTTTTCGTGAGAGCCCTTTATTTCAATAAGACTACAGCAACTATAAGGAAGCTCAAATGAACATTCAGTGTGTTGTTGAAGTCAAATATACCGGTAATCAAAATAATTATCATCATCAACATCATCATCATCATCGTAATTATCATCATCATCATCATCATTGTAATTATCATCATCATCAACATCATTGTTTGACTATGCCCTTTGTATATATAACAACACCGGTATATTCTATGTAAGTAACACTATCAAATATGGAAATGTGGTGGGAACGACAAAACAGATAACAGAGTCATGTTTATATGCTTTTGTTTATTTTTTAACAGCGCTGTTCTTCGTTTTTCGGTCGAAAGGGAGAATGAGCATCAGTTTACTCTGAAATAAAATCTAAAATAATTATCAAGTGATCCAATATAGTGATAAAATAAACATGTAACTTTAAAGTTTCTATAATTTCAACGAAATGACTGTTTGCAGTGAGCATATCCACGTCTTGAAAGACATCGCTATGACAATACTGTATAGTCAATACGAATCTGTCAAATATGAAGGTAAACATCATTTATTGTGTTCTATGGTTACTAGTTTTTATTTTATTTAACTGCTTCTGCAATTTGCCATCCATTTTTATAACACATTTCTTTTTCATTTTCTATTGCCAGTGCTCATCTTCAAACTCCTGCTGAACTTACCGTGTTCAATCATGCTGACATCGTCAACACTTCGGGCAGTGTTCCTTACCAGTCGTACAAGATCGTAAAGGTTTATTTCGGCATCTTCACTTTGCTCGTCTGCAGCAACATTTTCAGTAGGCAAAGCATCTTGAATTGAAAGAAAATGGCACAATAAAATATCATATTTGAGTAATTAAACCTTTTTTAGAATAAGTGTGGGAACGGATCTGATACTTATTGACGAATCACGGTAGCTATATATAATTGGCTAAAGTAATCTTTTGATTTAGTTCAATATGATTTGAAGACTTCCCTTCTTGAATAACTACGCATTCCATATTTGACAACATCACAAATATATCTGTGTTAGCTTGTGGTCTTGTTGTTTAAAAGCACCACTTTCACACTAAACGGACTTCTCTGATTCTGGACCAAATCCGTGTAATGAAAATTAATACTCGGATGCCATGTATGTAGTTGCCATGTATGCTTCTCTGAATACAGAAAGGTGTATAGTAACATTATCAGACGTTAAAGATCCACAAACCCCGACCATATCACTCTTCAGTTTTTATTCAAGCATATTCCAAGATGACGAGGATTTCACTTGATATTTGTCAATTCAACCAATAAACACCTTTTATAACGCCTTTTTAGAACGCCGCTCAATTACGCCTCATAAAACTTTAGCCGAGAGCGAATTCCGCTTGCTTGGCCTTGTGACGTAATACACAGGAGTCGTTTGGCGTCTAATGACAGAATCCACTAGATTTAGCCTTACATAACTGCCTCAATAACATATTTACCTTTGTCCTTATACAACAAAATTACATATATACACGCCCCGTAAAACGTACTACAAGGCAGCAGATGTCAACACTGTTTAGTACTGGATGTGACCATTGCGGGACCCGTAATTCTGCAATGTGTTTTGGAACAATTCTTATCGTTGCCCAATATGGCGGCAGTCCGCATGACAGATGATGAAGATGTTCAAACGTCACAGAGATCTATTACACATTTCATACGGATTATAACGGTGTTAACACGCCTCATTCATGTTGAATAGAAAAAAGAATTCACATTCGTCCTTATTCAAAATAACAAAATATATTTCAGTATTTTTGTTTATCAATGTAGCGATATGTAATAAGTGATGTAGTTGCGTTATTGACACTCTAACTAAGATAAATATTAAATAAGAGGGGAAATCTACACGACTGAACTATAGCCGGGGTATTATTTTTTTTAAATTGAGAACCAAACAACACATGTACACACGGCCATGGTAGGTTGATCAAAGTTCTATAGTTCCAATACTTTAATTTGAAATTAGGAAACCTACATTTTTCATATTTTTATCCGAAGTGATTTAAATATTATTTTATTTCCACAAACATATGAATTGACCATCAACAACTACATGTAATATAAAATGCAAGGCCTTTTATATAACATGCTAGGAAATGGTAGTGTTATTACACTGAATCTAAGTAATTGTAAATGTACACGACTATAGATTTAAAGATAGCCCGAATATGTTCTTCTAAAAACTGTAAACCAGTAACATTGATGAAAATTATAGGATTTTCTTAGTTGTAATGAAACTATTCTATTAGCAAAATAAAGTGACCATGAGAAATATTGACGCAGTAGATTTCAAGCTATAGACACTCTTCAAACACAAAATCAAGCACATCAAAAATATTAACTAATATTGACGTTTAGGATATTTAAAAAATTGCATGATCTTTTTTATTTTTGAATTGTCAGTTATTCATTTCAAAACATATTGTAGCTTATAAGATAACATAACACTCCATTTGATTGGGAAAAGAACAAATCTAAAATCAGCGGTTGAATATCGAAAAATGCTCCTAAAACTCCGAAATTACTCCCTACGGACGCACAAATAACCATTCTATCGGAAACTTGTAATGTCAAAACGTTCTTATTATGTTTTAAACGAATTATCAACGAAAATCGACAAATCGCCTAAGGATTTCATTAAGCAACTCCTGTGTATGACGTCACATCGCTAACGAAGGTTATGCTACACTGAGGGGCCGCGGAAAACTTTTTCAAGAATGAGATAATGAGGAGGCAAAATTTACTCACTTTGAAGGGCTATATCTTGATAAGTAGGTGACGCTTCGAAATAATCGTTTGTGTTTTGCTTACTTGAAAGTATTGTCTATATGAATAAACGAATTAACCTCGAAAAAACAAAGAGATGATATTATCTTTAAGCCCATAATTTTTCAAAATCCCCATCATTTCTCCATTTATGCATATATTTCTTCTTCTAGTTCTATAAAAATAAAACAAGAGATAATTTTGTTACATATTCATCAAATTTACAACTTCAAACCTTTCAATGTTAAAACTCACAAATATGACTTATAAATCAATATTGAATAACTTCATTTCTATGAAATCCTTGGATTATGAAGCATTTGGTGAAATTCATCAATTATGAAGAAATGAATAGAGAAATAAATACCTCTCTTTCCAAATCTTATTCTTCTCCTCCAATATCGTTTTCTCCACGACATGGTTTGTACAACCAAGCATGTCATCACTAGCAGTAAAATGAGCTTCATCTTGGACTCTGGATACTTCTGGAATTAATGAAAAACATTATTAAAAAGAAATGACTACCCACATATCTGTAAACATTGGGTAGCTATCACCTATTACTATCTTTAGTTATAGTATATCTTCTTCATCAAAATCAAAACAAAATCGTGTCACTAAGGTGACAACCCCGCCCAAAATTAACACATCAAACTTAAAGAGGTCATAGTTAACAAATAGAAATTAGATGTCAACAGAAACATGAACCCGTTTAATTTGCTTGATCAACGTGTTTCAGTGTGGTTGATGAAACTGCACAAAACTCATATATAAACTTGATATATCCATGTAGTAAAGACAAGCTTCACAAGTAAGTATACATACAAACAACCCCTACCTAACTTAACTCTAGCTTTGAGCATGGGAGTCTGGGTTATACAATACAGAATTATCACCTACAAATATAGATAAAACTCATCGAAACCAAAACATGTTCTATGGAAGTGACAAAGGACTTACTTACCTTCTTTGCCAAACCGAAGCTGATTAAAGCTGCCAGGAGTTGTGATCTTATATAGCATAGATAAAGCTTGAGGGAAGACCACAGATGATGCATGTGTTGGGTGAGGTGAGAAAAGCTTTCATAACATACCCTGAAACCCTTACACTTGAGAGATTATCTAACTGAGTTTAGGTGACATATAAAATCATCATTTACCGATTTTTTTTATGTATACTGATAAGTGATTATTTATTAGTCAATAATAACAAAGCAAACGTATCAAAGTCTCATTTCTGTTCACAGTTCACACTTAAAAGAAAATATATCAAAATCAAATAAGAAAACATCATTTAAATTAAAATTTTCTTTCAACCGTTTCAATACTGTATTTTGAAGCAGAATGTTTAACATGCATTTACGTTAACATGTATATATATGCACATGCACATGAACATGCAAAATCCCTGCACATAAATGATGTGAGAAAAGCACAAATACCATTCTTTGTAACACTTAGGCTGCGAAGAGGTGATTCCTGGGCCGTGTTCAAGAGAGGTTTCGAAGTAATCGCTTAATTAGCGATTACTTTTAAACATCTCTTGAACGCGATTGCTAAATGTAGCGCTACGTAGCAAAGCGAGCGAACTTTGAGGTTTTGCACCGTGTCGTTCAGGAGAGATGAGCGCTACTTGAGCGCTACATTGAGCAATCAGTGAGCGATTTTAAGCGCTCGCTGTTTGGGAACGGGGCCCAGATTTCAGGTGTAGTGATTCATTAACATATAAATCATTCAGGTTGTTGATGCATACCAAACTGAAATGATACAACCATGGCTAACTCTTACAAAGTTCGTTGAAAATTTCTCAAAATAAAATTTCCTAGGTCTCAAATTCCTGATCACAGCTATGTTAAAAAGCAAAGAGACTAAAATACAGTCTAGAAAACACGCAGTTATAATGATGTGTTTATAAGCAGAACATTAACATTTGTCCAAATTCATTAGTTTTTTTAGTTACTTTTGTTGTCTTTCTCACACGATCCTTCATATTACTGCCATTAACAATTTATATTATTTTAATTACAATAATAATGCAAGGGTCTTTGATTAATCGCCTCTTGAGCCGAGATTAGCTACAATTTTTTGATGTTTTGCTATTAACATACATTTTAAAAACTGGGTACCACATCAACTTAATGTACCTAATATGTTGAACACTACATAGGCAATCTATAGATAACGTTATGACGGGAACGCTAAGCATATTGTGCTCAAAAGTTCAGGGGCTTACGAAAACAATGTACGTATTGAAAAGTTTAAAAATCGGAGATAGTTCTTGCATTAACCTAATTATCCCACTATTAGATCCCATTGTCAGAATTTTAATATAGCCTCATAATGATGTAGAAAAGGCAAATCCAAAATTGTATCCTCATAGTTTTGAGATATTAGTATGTTCCCATGTGGGAAAGTTGGGTTAAAACTCGTCAAAATACATCAAATTGAATAATATTTAAAATCTGAATTTTTATTTGGTCAAGAAACAAATGGAATACATTTATATAGTAATGAAAACAATTGAGAGCAAACTAAATTAGATAGATTAAAAATACATAAGAATGTATTGCAAATCCTCATGGTTTACCAAAGCTGAGGGGAGTAAATAAATGATAAATGAACAATGCTTTGTAGGCTTTATTGAAGTTGTGGATGGATGTAAGTAACACAAATTGGTAAAACGAGAAAGACCAATTGGCTTATTGAAATTGTAGATACAAGAGGTGTGCTTGATTTGGTGTGAAATACAGAAGCCATGGTGAATGCCGGTTAGATGGAGAGGTCAATATTTGAGGCCGGCGACTTTAAAGTGGTTGAATGGTGACTGGTGCTGATGGTGCTGATTGGTAGAGGCTCCTCGGATTAGCTGCGACATCAATAAATGGGTTGGATGGGTGGGTGGGTTAGTGGGTGGATGGTTGGATGGATGGTTGGATGGATGGGTGGGTGGGTGGGTTGGTGCTCCACAGAATTGTGGTTGGATGCTCCTGGTTATTTTTGGTTTGGTGCTCCTCGAATTTGTTTCCGACAAGGCATATATGTTCTAGGTGAGTAAGCCCCAAGCAGGTTGTTGCCAATTGCTTATATTTGGTGCAAGTTTTCTCGTAGTTCGTTGATAGTCTTCATGTTTATGGCGTGATCCTTGGTCTTCAGAGTATGCTCTGATAGGGCGGATTTGAGCTCCGTTCTAAAAGGCCTGAATTTCTCGCCTCCAACAAAATTCCATAGCGAGGGAAGGGGAACCTCATACCGTATCCCTCCTTCTTAACCGATGAAAACTCATCTTTCAGCGGTCGTGTCGACCGAGTGACCTCAAAGATATGGTCTTGCTAATTATCATATGTCCTTCGAATATTGCTGATGTAAATAACACAAATGAACTTTTTTTGGTATTTGTATCGGATTTGGTCTTCTTATTCTATTTAACAACATGTTTATGATCAATTGTTTTCACAAAATCAAAACACATATTTCGAGGAAAACACATTAAACGACAAAAGTTTATAATAGCTATATTTTACATTTATTTTATCATTATGACGTGTCATTGGCAAATGTCAGTTTCAAATGCAACCAAACAGGACACCCTCTTTTTGCCGGCGAATTCAGCCCATCTAGAACAGAGGTTAGGGTCGGAAATCTGAAGGGAGTAACCTCTGTTGGATGATAATGTCATAAACAGATCTGAGGTCAGTTATGTGTGGATTTCAGGGAACATCTTAAAGTTATTACAGTGTATTAAAGATTTCAAAGTAAGTGGTATTTCTATTTTGAGACGGTTCTTCCGTTCATAAACAAAATCCACCACAGAGTAAACCTGACCGCCTGCAGTAGAAACCCCAGAAATACTGAGTTGAAATATCTTACTGACGTTTTCTTTTCTCATCAAATACTGTTTTAAACTCTATAGAAATGGGATCAAAATATCTAAGAACGTGTATTACACCAAATATACGATCTGCACTAAAGACATTTTCAATGCATGGAGCACATTGCAAAGTAAAAACGTTGACAATGATATCCAAACCGAGTACCTCTGAGCAAATGACAATATTTTGTTAGGCAGAGAACAAGTTTTGCTGATACACTATTGGAGAGCAAGGAGAAAATCTATAAATGACTTTTTGAAAACGGGCGGTTCATTTCTTCTTTTAAACAATATATATAACCTGAAAACTAACTTCTTTTCAATTTCAAGGTTTGGCACACTGTACAAGGAAATAAATTATATCCAAACCAACTCACTGACTATTGATGAGAAACATGATATGTTTTTTTTATTCTTGACAACGTGAAAGTACTATTCAATGCTACCAAAGGATCTAGATGTTAATTAGTATATACACCGAACCGTCGCATATATTTGCAATAAAGCAGTTGTAAATCCACAAATTTGTTAATTCTTCATATTCCCATGTGGCCGCTATAACATGCAATCGTACTCTCCACAATGATCTTCCGTCGAGAAAGATATCATGGCTGTAGTGTAGTGTTGACAGTAAAATAATGGTCTGGTTTCCATGACGACGACTCTTCGACATCTGCATAAAAGGAGCAGGAAACAGAACAAAAAAGAAGCAGAAGAATAGCAAAATTTGGGGATATTTTTGTCGAATAATTAATGCTAATCAAGTCATAAAAACAGCAGGTCACCAGTGTTTTGTTAAAAACTGGGCACCCCTTGTGGCTTGAGTGTTGAAAGCATAACGTCAATAAATAAGCTCTATCTGAAGTAAAAAGTTTGCTATAACAATTCAGTCCGTTTTTTATGATTCCAGTATTGATATGGAATCAATCAGGAAAAAAAATTCAAGGCAATGTGTGATAGATCTCACATCCATTAACTTTTTGAAATTTCATAGTGTTTCATAAATTATAAAGAACTTTTATAAAATCAAGATATTTAAAAAATGACAAATGTCATAATAAAGAAGGACCAGAGGATAGCCAACATATCATTAATCAAACATATCATACTCATTAACGTTGATATAAAGAGGAGGTAACTATTAATTGACAAATTCATCACTTTTACCTTTTTCATTTCAAGGACATTACAGGTGTATGATAAAACATGCCAAAGTTAATGTTTTATCAAGCTTACAAACCGACCACACATTTTCGGCCATTCTAATTGATTGCGCGAAAAACCAAGAAAGTCGTCGGTAAATAATAGCTGTTGGTTTTATATTTAATGCCGTAGGTATAAGTGGATTAACGAACCATCTGTATTCAGCACAGTCGCCATTGTATAGCGTTATGGTCGCTGGGTTTGGTGAGCAGGGTATGATGTCGGGTTCAAGGCGGTCTTTCGGCAAACATTTACAGACTTTATTTGAGTTTGTAGTTATTTTTTAAATAGAGTTACTCATTACAAACACTTAGTTTCACCTTAACGTGGCATCAAGTCAAATGCTCTGGTGGCTTTAAGTTTACAAATAATTAAAATATTATACTATATATTCGATAGAGGGACAAAAGAAAATATACCTTGAGTCAAAAACATAAATATTTCTTTCGGATTAAGTCAAATTTCAATGTCTCTGATGAGGATATATGTCGTTCAGAGATATACATAATTCCATTTATTAGAGTATGATATTTAATATCTTATATCTATTCAAACACAAATGAGGTGCTGAAATTATTGTTTCAAAGAGGCGTTTGGACACTAAAATTGGTAGAAACGAAACATTATTTGATGGGGGAAATAACCTTTTTTTAAACGTTTTTCATTCCTACACTGCTTCGTGTCCATTCTTCTCGCTCAAATCCACCTACAGATTTTATAACGAACTTGAACAAAATATTGTTCGACTTTATATGCAATGACAATAGGAACGGAATAAAACGAACCAGTTTAATGCGAACGTATGAATATGAATTCTTCTAATATTTTCCATTTACGCTTATTCACACTTGTTATTGTATTAAATAAATACAATGCCATCTGTCATGTTGTATCTTATCAATGTATCTATGTACTCTATAACCGACTGACGATTGTATCTAAATGAAGTGAATAAACAAATTAATGAAAACCGAACCAATGGCTATGTTATCGAGGGTTGACTCCAGCTGTCACCGTGCTTCTTGCATAAATGTGTAATTCTCACTTTGAAAACCCGAATAGTGTCAAAATACCCTTCTACAAAGTGTAAATTATCTAATGGGTGATGTTGGTAAGTGTGTATCTGTTGCATTCATTGCACCTCCGATTGCATTTACAATTAACAACGTGATTGCCGGTGACGTCCTGTAATTTAGGCGTGAAAAGCTCTAACACTGCACTATTGACGAATAATTACCTAACTGAGAGCTACATGTTTACCGTATTCCTCTAATAAACCGTGTCTTCAAATAAGCAATGTGTTAAGAAATTAGCGTCCGGTCTAAGATAAGTGCCACTGACAGCTGTATTTATATATTTACGTTATAATTGTTGTATTTACGTTATAATAAACATTTATGTTCATGAATGAAACACATTTCTTTGTACGAGACTACAGCCCTGGTCATGCGCCATTGTTTGCATACATATGCAAAAATACATATATATGTACATTTACATAGGTATGTAAAAGTGGCGCATGAACATGTGTATATTTGTCTAGAGAGTCTAGAGGTTGTGCAAATGTTTTTTCACATGTGCAAATTTGCACCGTATGCAAACTTTGCGCCTGAATGCAACCACTGATTTACACACGTGAGCCAATTATTTGTCTGCAAAAGGTTGCATCAGCCATGATGGAAGTGGGCAAGCTAGGTTTCTGATCAAGATCAGGGTGCATCTGCATCTGCATGTTCAATATCTAGAATGTGTTTCCATCTCGGGGGGAAAGCGTCCAAGACATGCCCTTGTGAAAGATCTTAGAATTTGCAAAAATAGGAGAACCATGTGTCACCCTACCATAAAGTCTGTAAATACGTATCGAAAATTACAGACAGCTTGCAGCGCAATCTCTACGATTCTGTGAAGGCGCAATAATACGGATATGGGACCAATCTATGGACCCTGTACAATGTGGAAATCCCTAATTCTGCGCATAACCCATCAGAACCTGCCGCAGTTCATCCCCTTCTGGAAACTTAATGACTTCCGGCGCCATCTTCTTCATCAAAGCATTGCAGACGTCATGAACACAAGTCGCAGTCGTTGAAGTTTAACAGTCAATGGTGCGTTTGTATTGGCATGTTTTCCAGTGTTCCAAAAAGTTGTGAACAACTATAGTCAATCAATTCTTTCTAAAGTTTTATATCCATGGTTCATTCTCCATTAGTGTCTCCACGACCAAGGAATGCGCTCAAATGAAGGATACTGAAAATTTACTCTATCAAATACATACCACCAAATGGCGCATGAACGCTTAGCAAATTTAGCATTTACACACTTGGGTATATTTGAATAGTGTGTATTTTTGCATACGGTGCAAATATTTAACTTAACTTGTGACATACAAATTAACTTATCCCAGGTCTAAACGGCGTATAAATTAAACATTATCAGTAACGGTTAAATACAATTGCAACATTTACGCAACGTTAACGTTAACGTTGTACGGTGGCCGTATAGGTCATTTAAATTTGGTGGTGCAGTCATTGCTTGCGCTTGGTGCCTTACACTGAGGGTGTGGGTTCTACTATCACACGAAACTCGTCCTAAAAAGTACGAGTTTATTTGGACTATTTACCAGTTTTACCAATCTACATAAAGATTGTCCTACAGTTTCTCATACCTAATATACCTTTTGATCTAAATGTATTTAGATTGCAGTTTTCCCTATGTGCGAACTTCGTTCATCTCTGTTGCGCAACATATTTGCGGTAAACTTGTGATCAGATATATTAGAACGACACCTGGGCCGTGTTCAAGAGAGGTTTCAAAGTAATCGCTCAATTAGGGTTTACTTTTAAACCTCTCTTGAACGCGATTGCTCAATGTAGCGTTACGTAGCAAAGCGAGCGAACTTTTAGGTTTTCCACCGTGTCGTTCAGGAGAGAATGAGCGCTACTTGAGCGCTACTTGAGCGCTACTTGAGCGCTACATTGAGCAATCAATGAGCGATTATAAGCGCTCGCTGTTATGGAACGGGGCCCTGCCCATTAGCAAGACGCTAGTTTAATTAACAGTCAAATGCTAAGATCTTGGTCCATGTAAACGTTGTGATCAATGTAAAATGGATCATCGAATTCGCCTTAGTATCTGAAGCTAGTACACTCGGTGGGAAAAGAATGCATTTGACCAGAAAGGTTTAAAATATCATCTAAATACTTATACTATTGTTTAGGTCTTAAAGTTGTCAAAGTGATTACTTTGAAATGTTAAACAAACTTAATATTATTTGTTACTTAATTACGTGAACAATATATGATCAATTTTAAATACTATCATAAAAGGAGTTTTCCGGTCCTTCTCTTACTAAAAAATAGATCAGACCATTTATTTCAAATCGGCATATTGACAAACTGGAACCTGCTGCGATCATTGAGTCTATCATCCAATCATCTACATTAATTGTCTTAATTATGAAATCATAACAAGCTAACGTGTTCTGTTTTCGTTGCGTTTTAGCAGAAGGAATTCCGTGTGCGCCACAAACATTGCGAATTCCGCGGGGAGGTTGGTCGAACGAAAGTGGATATAGGGGTACTGTTAACTTCCATATGCCCGCCTCCAATCTCCATCACTGGTTAGTTTAAGTTTTGTCGCATTTCCATAATGTGCCTGTGTTAGCAAATCAGAGCCCCCTATATGCAGTGAACGTACAGCACTCTCATGTGTTAGCACGGGAATGTTAAGGAAATGTTGCAAGGCTTAAATAATCCAGTGATGGAGACAGGCGCAAGTTATGCCTTGCGTAGAGAAGTTGGGGTACTGTTCGCAATTCAATAGCCGGGTTTATGTAACATTAAAAGTTTTGGAAAATATTGCAAATATAAAATGACATATTGTATACTATGATGAAATATGTGCTTGGCATATATAAATATTTGCCTTGTCAACATGACACAAATTCTCAAAAGAAGGGTTAAGCAATTATTTTACAAGAGAGAAACAGATGTTCTTTTCTTAACCAATTAGAGAAAATGTCATCTTTGATAATAGAGATATATATTAGCTTTAATATAAGTCGTTAACTGTAGCTATTCTTTTCACCGTTATGTAACGTAAAATACATACAAATGCGACATATGTATTGCGACGTGTAATTACTAATTACCTTGATTCTATATTGTGGTATACATAGATTTACCGGTATACCCAGGCTTTAACCGTGCAGTACTTCTCTAATATTTCATTTTCTTGTATAGGCCTACTTTTATTTCAGAAACCAGTTGTCTACCTCAATCGTAGACCTTTCCTGAAACTATAACCTTTATTACGCTTAACAATATATATCACAAAATATCACAAATGATCACCAAAAAAAGATACAATGATTTAACATCAATAACGACATGACGGTACCATCTTGTGTAAAATACAGATTGCTTGTCAACAGAAGGCCGCTTGCAGTATTCACGATCACAATAAGTTGTCGGCGAGTACTTTTCTTATTTACCTCGTAAAACTGCTTCCGGGCACCTGCGAAATTGACGTTTGCTGATATTTTGATTACCGTAAGAGTGGAACATGGATTATACTGTGGACAGCGACTAGAAGTATGATGGAGCAGAAGGAGAGAGGCCCTCCGATCACCATCAATGAGCTTGTCCAGGTAAAACTGTCAGAAATATACATTTAAAGCTTATTGATTAAAAACCGAAGATGATATTTTGGGACTGATTTCGCTGTTTTCCTTCCTTTGTACATGTTGTAAACAGTGGATTTGTGCACCGTTAGATCGTGAAGCATTGTAACAATGCAATAACATTTCATGTTATCTGTTTAGCCCTTGGATTCGTTTCAGCCATCGAATATATGTAGGATAGCCTATCTTTTTTAGTCCCATGAATCTTGTCGATTTTATGGGAGTAAAATTTTGGTAGTGCAGTGCAGTTGATCATTGTTAGAGTTTCATCTCCCTGAACTGCTTAATTGGTCATGTCATAGCATGTAAGTTGTGTTCCAATATATCACTAAATAAAAAAATATTAAAAATATAATCATATGGCTCTCAGGCATAAACATGCACTTTAATAATTATCTATATATTATATCATCATATATATAATCATATTTGAGATCATTACATATTATATGTGTGTCATGACTTTTACGAAATGAGTGTCAACTTTTGTATTGCCCAAGCAAGATCGAGGGCTATACACAAATTTCCCCAAGTTTCGTAAAAGTCATATGGCACACTTTTTACTAGTATGGTGAGTAACCCTATTATCGAGGTGACCCTATTCTATATCGTGGCAAATCATTTCTGTTTTAAGGACTGATCTAGAGTACTTATTTTTGTAGAACACTTAACAAATTAATACATAGTATGTAAATTGTACATACCGGTAGTTAGATACTTATCAATCAGAAATGTGTAATGGATGAGGTAAAGGAGTTCGTTTCAAGAGTTGCGCAATGAATAATAATGCCACCCACCTGAAACACAAATATTTTTTAAAGTTTGACATTAGGTCTGTATTAAAATAACCAAATCTGGAAACATATTTCTTAAAACTCTACACAAATACATTCACAAACAGTATCATATCGGACACAAATCAAGTTGGCTAACACTCGCTTGTGGGAAATTCTGTTTGGTTCTCTGCCATTCGATTTGTGTGACATAGTTTTTTTCCTCATACTGACCAATGATTCCCCTTCATATTCTGACAACTCGTTTTGGTTAGGTAATCGGGTTGAGTTTTAAAACACATTAAGGTAATTGTAAAATGTCAAGAAAACAAATGAAGATTGCAAACAAATTCAAATGTTTTTTTGTCAAGGTTTAGATCAGTGATTACATTTACCGGTACACTGTACCGACAAGGTTATAAAGTACTGGTACACCCCCAAATTAATTGGTAAAAAAATGGCAGTTACCAGTTAACTGGAAACACTGTAAGATCATAGTTACTCCCCTGACAGATAGTTTCATAGTTATTCCCCTGACAGATAGTATCATAGTTATTCCCCTGATAGATGGTATCATTGTTATTCTCCTGACAGATAGTATATCATTGTTATTCCCCTGACAGATAGTATCATAGTTATTCCCCTGACAGATAGTATCATAGATATTCCACTGACAGATAGTATCATAGTTATTCCCCTGACAGATAGTATCATAGTTATTCCCCTGACAGAGAATATCATTGTTATTCCCCTGACAGATAGTATCATAGTTATTCCCCTGACAGATAGTATCATTGTTATTCCCCTGACAGATAGTATCATTGTTATTCCCCTGACAAATAAGATCTTTGTTATTCTCCTGACAAATAAGATCTTTGTTATTCTCCTGACAGATAAGATCATTGTTATTCCCCTGACAAATAAGATCATTGTTATTCCACTGACAGATAAGATCATTGTTATTCCCCTGACAGATAGTATCATTGTTATTCCCCTGACAAATAAGATCTTTGTTATTCTCCTGACAAATAAGATCTTTGTTATTCCCCTGACAAATAAGATCTTTGTTATTCTCCTGACAAATAAGATCATTGTTATTCCCCTGACAGATAGTATCATAGTTATTCCCCTGACAGATAGTATCATAGTTATTCCCCTGACAGATACAGGGATCACCCTGGAGCAGAGTGTCAAAGGGAGAATAATCTCCCCTTTGCCTTACACAATGGGATTTTCATATAAAGTAATAGGATATTTCTAAATAATAATAATCATTTTACATTTTTGCAATGGGATTTTCTCCCCTTGTCAGTATTTATAATGGGATATTTTGGTACATCAATGGGTAAATATCCCCAAATCCCTGCCTTAAGTGATCCCTGCAGATAGTATCATTGTTATTCCCCTGACAGATAGTATCATTGTTATTCCCCTGACAGATAAGATCTTTGTTATTCCCCTGACAAATAAGATCTTTGTTATTCCCCTGACAAATAAGATCTTTGTTATTCCCCTGACAAATAAGATCTTTGTTATTCCCCTGACAAATAAGATCTTTGTTATTCCCCTGACAAATAAGATCTTTGTTATTCTCCTGACAAATAAGATCATTGTTATTCCACTGACAGATAAGATCATTGTTATAATTCCCCTGGCCTGATAGTCAGACAGATAAGATCATTGTTGTTGTCCTGACAGATAATGTCATATCTTTCCTCCTGACAAATAATCTATTGTGTTACTAGTAAATAGTTTTGATTTTGCTATTCTGTTCTTGTAAGAAAAAAGCAGGCATCAGATTGAGAATATATTGCCTCTGTTGAGACCTGGACTTTCAAATCTGCACATTTGGCAGAAAATACCTGAGAAACAAAATCTGAAGTATCTCCATGTTAACCTAACAATGCCATGTGCTCCATGTTAACCTAACAATGCCATGTGTACGTGTCGTCTGGAATTATTCCATGTGTGTTAGATTACTTCAGTGTGTCTCAGACACTCTCTCCTGGAACAGGTCAAAATCGTGATTTACTAAAATAATTTTTTTTTTATAAAACAACTGTTTTAGTATTCTATTTTTGCTTGTGACTGACATTAACATGAACAGTTTTAAATTATTATGTTGGTGAAATATTAGATTAGGGGAAATTAGTTGACAGGATGAATATCGGAAATAATATATGCATTATGGCAATATAAAAGAAACATGTTTCAGTTTGTATTATTTGCCTTCAGTTGTACACAAATATCTCATTATACAAGTCATTATACTGCCACGGTTTGTTTTGTGGCAATGTGCTTTATAACACAGGTTGTCTACGCTGGTTACTATGGCAACCTAATAGTGCCAATCTTTGCCAGACCATATTCTGTCTACATCCTTGTGATGAAGTCACATGTACCAAGCCACTTTCACATCTAGACTGGATTCAAGGCCTCAACATTATGTATTTTGAATAATAGAGCAGTTGTCTGACAGGGGATAACAAATCTGCAAGTCCATGGTCACTGACGTGCATAAAAATTTAATGTATCAAAAACATTACTGAAAAGTCATTGATTGGCCATTTTTTAAAACTTTTATTTTGGCTTGACTTTCAAATAAAGCTCTTTGACTCAGTGCTAAAAAAAGAGATGATTTATGATTTCCATGTCCTTTAATCACCTTGAAAAGATTTGTAACCACTGAGTCCCAAATGTCCTACATTGTGAGTACCGTAATTCTTCCATTATTTCGACCCTCAAATTTTCCAAATATTTTAACAAAATGTTCACGGTCGAAATTATCACCACTCACCTTCGTTTGTGCGCCATCTTTGTCGAAATTTTAGATTTTCATATAAATGTTTAAAACCAATTTGAAAAAGAAGGTTACACACTTCGTAAATATTAGTTACCAAAAAACCGTTATGTTTGTATATGTTAATTATATTCATATAATGCACCGGGTTTTTTTTCAGAAGACAAGATACGATCGAGGAAGCCACGATTCTCAATTTATTGTTTCTGTGAAATTTGAATGGCATTTGGATTTTAAATTGTGTACCATGAATTAAAACAATAATAATCTGGAGTTGAATTGGTATGTTCTTACAATTGACAAAAGAAATCAGGAAATTTAAAATGATATGAATCGTAATTTAGCTTTAGCATGCATGTCTCTCATCGCTGGCTGTTCATTTGTTTTCAAAGGAAGTACAATCTGATTGGTTGCTATATTAGTATAAACCAATCACAGCAGACTATCGCCATTACGGAATTCCCTTCTAGCAAGAACTGAGAAAAAACAATACACCAATCCTAACTATTATTGCATTAGTTCAGAGTCCTATGTGTAAAATTCATCAATAAATTATAATATGAATCATTGTCTGTTACTATAAAAGTCAAGTTAGGAAGCATATTTTCTCTGTCAAGTTTTTTCTGAAACGGCATTGTGACAATCAAGTAGAATATATCAACAAGCTTGCTTTGCAAAAACTCACAAACATAAACAATGACAGCTCAATAATTCTATTACTTTTGAAAGGCTTTATTTATGCAAACTAATTATTATTGATATTTTGAAACATACCTGAACATATATGGTTCTGACTATCTACGACAGTGGACAGTCGTCTCTCTGGGTGTTTGGTTGAGTCTATTTGTATGTAGGGATTAACAAGTCACAAAACTTTGAATCAATTTAATATATATACTCCCATTTTTAAAACTGAAAAATATTTGTAAATATGAGCTAACATCTGTCATAATATTTCAACAGTAATTTATCATTTGATAAGTAAATTGACTTACCAAAATGGAAAGGCAAAACAATATCCCAGTCATCCCTACTCAAAAGTAGACCATAATATTCCAGTGATCCCACTGCAGACTTTAAGGAACTAGGTCAATTGACTGTTTCAAGTCTCCCCAGCAAACATCCAGATGTTATGAAACTTATTAGTCATGTGACTGTTTCAAGTCTCCCCAGCAAACATCAAGATGTTATAAGCCTTATTATCATTGGTTAACTTTGGGACTTCCCTTTTCTTAGCCAATCAGAAAATTCAATACAAAATCATGGTGTAGCATTACCGTGTTGACAGACAAAGTGATATCTATTTATAGCCCCACATGGAAGTGATTGCTGCCTTTTCATTTACGAAAAATCAAATCATTGATAAAGGATAATATGATAAGATGTAACATCATTCTTGATAAAGGTATGTCATAAGTACAGTAATTGAATAAATTGAGAAGTGTGAAAATAAATCGTTTATCGATTAGAATGTCTTGTGACAAGCGTGATCAAGTTAAAACATTTCCAAAAATTGTTGTAATAAAAAATATGCGCTTTTCTCATAAAACTCAATGAAAACAAATCACAAGATGATTGTATATAACTGTAAATATTTTTTTCTTCAAAATTTGGAATGTGGTCGAATTTTTAATTTGTCAATACTGAACTTCTTGTACACTGTCGTAATTTTGAAAGGTATTTTGAAAAAAGGCTGTCCGATGATCTTACGTGGGCGAACTTATAGAGGGGGCGAAATTAAAGAAGAATTACGGTAACCATAAATGAGTTACTTGTGAAACCTGACTGAAGTGACACAGGCCTCTAAGTAAATATTTGTTCAAAGGAGCGAACACGCTCCTAACACTGTTTTTTCAAGAGCAAAATAAAATTTCAAGAAGCACACAGAACAATAGAAGTTGAAATTTTGTATATTAATTAATAATATAAGCAGGAACTGTTTCAGCTACCTAATATATAATACCATATTTAAACAAATGTAATGGGAAATTGTTATAATATTGTGTAAAGATAAAATTTTGTTTAGTGAATACGGAATTTGTCTAGGAGCATGTGTGCTCCCAGCCCAAAATTACAGGGAGCAAAGTGAAAAAAATAGGGAGCAAATTCTCCCAAATTGGTCTATATTTTGAGGCCTGTGACATATATCCTATATTTCATTTTGATGTTTTAATGTAGGTGTATGTATATGTGAGAATCACAAACCCTATAGTAAGTTTTCAGTGTATGGAATGTGATTGTTTTACTGTAGGTGTAACATATATATCTGCGAGTTTCACTATAGTATATTATCAGTGACTGGGATGTGGTTGTTTTAAAGTAACCTACGTATGCATGATACATTTGTATCTGCAAGCTTCACAAGCCCTGCTGTAAATTATCAGTGTAAGGAATGTGGATGTTATAATGTTGGTGTATACACATACGTATATCTGCAAGTTTCACAAGCAGTATATAGCTGTGGAGAACTTTTCTACGTGCAGTAAGGTTTGGGTGCAATGCTACACTGAATTTCAGAGCAGTACCACCCATGATTAACTAGTTTCAGCCATTTGCTCGCAGGTTTCACCACAATACATAGCCACTATGATGTTGCAGGCTTTCTCCCTGCAATATTACTAGTAGCCGTGGTATAATAAGAGAAATTATTCAAATACTCTTGAAACAGCGTTAAATCCCAATTCACCGTACCTCACAAGCACTATAGTAAATTATAGTAGATGTTGGGGATGTGGATGTTTTGATGTCGATGTATGTATCTACAAGCTTCACAAGCCCTATTTCAACTTATCAGTGTTAGGGATGAGTATGTTTTCCTGTGCTAATGAACTTGTGGTCATCACAGCGTTACCTTGACTACCGGTGATATAGTGGATTTCTAATCTGATACTGGTAAAGTTGATAGTAACCATTATCATAGTAATCATGGTTTTCATTATCTTGAGTCGGCAGGGGTCAGTAAGTTCTGCTGAAAATTGCAAAATGACTTGGTTAATTCGATACCTCTGTATCCTAATACATTTTAAGAAAGCCTTTAGTTTATAAACCAAGGTCGAATTTCACCTATTGTTTTGTTGGTGACTTTTTTTCTTGGAATAACATTAAATGAGGTTTTTCTCCAAAGAACATTGTTGAATGAGGTTTATTTTTTTAAAGTAGGAGTGGGAAGGAGACTTAGAATGATTTTTCAGCCAACAAACCAATTTTTATCGCAGCAAATGTATATGAAGTTAAAATTTCACAATTGAGATGAGGAGATTCGAACTTGAAAGCTTTCGCTCTTTAAACTGAACACTCTATCACATGACTACTGAGGATTAAGCTATTTATGTTAAGGAGGTAACACTCCTCTGTCTTCTGCTCTAAGAAGAACTTCAAGGTCAGGATAACCCCACTGGCTAAAATCATCGATGAAGGCTAGAAATAGTATAATTCTCTTCACATTGACAACCAAACAAACAGACCTTTGGCTAGTGTATCGGCCTTCGGTATTGAATCCAGGTGCAGAGCTTTTTGCTGGGAGTTTGGTGCAATTGAATATAGGTGGAGCGAGGTGTTTGAATTTGTAATTTGATCGGGATAAACAGGGATGTAAACCTTTTCATATTGGACTGTTGTTCAAATACAATGTTTTCAGTGTCAAGTCATCTGACATTTTGGTGAAATTCCGGGTAACTAAATTTCGGTGAACCAAGGACATGAGACCTAAAAAAAATTAAACACTGGTATCCGAACCGCTGAGTAAGATTAATCATTGAATAAATCCAGCACACTCAGCAGTTTCTTTGTCACACAGTCTAACAACAGAGTACCATAAAATCAATGTTCCTGTTGCATTTTACTCTATGCAAGTCACGATTTTATTACATATTGCCTTTCACTTATTTTCTGAACGTTGTGTTTCTCAGGTGAATTGCAAAGAGAGACTTTTCAGTCTTAGGTCAAAGTGTCCTCTCTTAGTCGTTATGAAATTGAATAACGTGATCTTGTTTCTCCTGTGGTGAGAACTGATCTATGTGCAATGTGCATACCTAACAGCTTTTGAAATGTGCAGTTAACTTTACAGTGCTTTAATGTTGTTAGGTACAGAATCACCCATGTTTCTTCTCTCACTTGTTCCATAACCCACTCACTCACTTCCATGAGATGGGAGACCAGTGAGATACAGATGTATAGTATAAACACAGTGTCAGATCTAGGATGCGTGAATCACACTACAAATTAGCCCCTTATAAAAAATCATATGGCGGCTTGTCGCACGTTTGAATTTTATCCCTGCCTTTGAATAAAGTACTATTCCACTCCTACTTTTTCAAAATCCCCCCTCTTTTCTACATAAAGGGGTGATAAAACTCCCCTCAAAATTTTTACTCTAGATTGGACACTGTAAATATGTGCCATCATATTTGAGAAGAAACAAACTACCGGTATATTCTATGTTGTTAGTCTCATGTCAGTCAAAGATGCACAAAACAATACAGGCAGGGACATGGTACCGTACAGCAGGTCGTCCAATTGAAATATTGTATTATGTTTTGACATTAGTCATTGGACAAATAATACGGGCGTGTGTACATAGGCATTTTACCGTAGATTGTTATTTATAGCCTGAGTGAATGATATTTCACTACAATTAGTCTGCTATCAAAGATTATTCATTTATATTTTACAGAGATATGAAAATTCAAATCGCTGTGAACCTTTCAATAATAGCTAGTATAAAACATTGAAATGCCTTTCAAAACAGAAGTAAATAATTTCATAATTGCTCTGACAGTACATGGGAACATTTTGATACATTAGGTGTTGATCTTTTGTTCTTATTATACATGAATAGGATACTTAAAATTATGGAAAGGGAATAGTAACAATTTACTAACTTTAATTACTAAGCTTTAAAGTCAGTCAAAATGCCTAAAAATGATCCAAATGAAAATTTACCTATCTACAACTTCCCTACACAAGGCATTACTCTTACCATAACATATAATCGTAGATATTACTTTTGGGTGCTAAGATAGTGCATCCCTGCATATGAGATGTATAGTGGCCTCTTATTTCCTAGCATGGAAACATTAAGGAAATGCGGCAAAACTTAGATCAGCCAGCTATAGAGACTGGCAAGAGTTATGCCTTGTATAGGGAAGTCGAACTTTGTGAGGGGCGGGATAGCGCAGTGGTTAGCGCGTTCGGCTTTGGATCAAGAGGTCCGGAGTTCGAATCCCGCCAGGGGCACGGCAACTTTGTCTGCAGTAGAGAACTGTTCTACACGCAGTAAGGTTTGGGTGCAATGCTACACTGAATTTCAGAGTAGTACCACCAATGGTTCGCTAGTTCCAACCGTTGCTCGCAGGTTTCACCGCAATGCATAGCCACATGGCATTGCGGTCTTTCTCCCTGCCGTAATACTAGCAGCCGCGATATAAGTGAAATACTCTTGAAAGCGGCGTTAAACCCCAACTCACCTCACCTCACCTCGAACTTTGTGAAACATATCACAATCCCGTTTCTTGCCTGGTGAGCTACAGAGCAAAATACACATAATGGAAGACCATGGCTTTATTCTTAACACATACTAGAAGACAATGGCTCTATTCTGTTCAAAGACACGATTTCGTCTATTGCAGCTTGCCCACATTGGGATCCCACCTGACCAGGTCACGTGGACCCGGGTCACGATGACCTCTGACCGGTGGATCTCAGTCAGACACGGATGCCGGGAGGAACTCAACAAGCCGGCCATGGTGAGTTGATAGAAGCGGACTCGTTAATAATTGACGGGTGGCAATGATCGAAAATAAACATGGATGTCAATTTAGGGAGTTAATGAGAGTTGAGGAATCGTGTCATTGTCATTTATTCTTGACTGTACATTTTTGGAGTCGGCATTTGAGGATATTTTGCCCTTGGCCAAGAACCGTGAGGTATTTTTGGAAGTCTTTGTAAAATGACCAACTCAAATCAATTTCAGCTATATCAAGATATAGTTTTCAGGTATGAAGTAGCTTTTTAAGTAGCTGTACCGGTATTTACATTTTCTGTCTCAAAATCAATTTACCAACCGTGGATGACTGGTCTTGTGCCAGTGTTGAACCCAACAACTCACAACATTCATTATATTGAATCAGATTTTACTGGAGAACACAGTGTCCACAAACCTGTCAGCTAGCGTGGGACTCAGCGTAAAATAATCAGCACTCAATATTATATGTCGAGAAGTGTTTCATGTAAGCCATGTAAATTAAATCAGGGGCCATTCTGTAATCTAAGGTACTTCAAAACTTTCATACCACAATCGTGACAATCAATATTTAATAAAGAGATGCATATGTGGTTTACGTTGATGGTCAAATGGAGGACTGATATAGATATGTATTTGGGACAACTTCTTCTTCTAAAATCCGTTTTAAATTTGACTTTTCAATGGACAAAGTAAAATTTTGAGGCTTACTTATAGAAACTTGACGTAATACGGAAATAAAGGGCTTATAAATGTGTTTATTTCCAGGTGACAGTTTTGAACCCGAAGGATGGGAACATATCTTATGCAGGACAGACAAGCGCTGATTCTGTTCTAATGAACCCAAACCAGCCAATTATAGCACTGAAAGGTAAAAATTCTACTAAACAATAACGGACCCAAACCAGCCAATTATAGCACTGAAAGGTAAATATTCTACTAAACAATAACAGACCCAAACCAGCCAATCATAGCACTGAAAGGTAAATATTGTATAAGACATAATAACCAACCCAAACCAGCCAATCATAGCACTGAAAGGTATATATTCTACTAAACAATAACCAACCCAAACCAGCCAATCATAGCACTGAAAGGTAAATATTGTATTAGACATAATAACCAACCCGAACCAGCCAATCATAGCGCTGAAAGGTAAATATTGTATTAGACATAATAACCAACCCGAACCAGCCAATCATAGCACTGAAAGGTATATATTCTACTAAACAATAACCAACCCAAACCAGCCAATCATAGCACTGAAAGGTAAATATTGTATTAGACATAATAACCAACCCGAACCAGCCAATCATAGCGCTGAAAGGTAAATATTGTATTAGACATAATAACAAACCCGAACCAGCCAATCATAGCACTGAAAGGTAAATATTGTATTAGACACAATAACCAACCCGAACAAGCCAATCATAGCACTGAAAGGTAAATATTGTATTAGACATAATAACCAACCCGAACCAGCCAATCATAGCGCTGAAAGGTAAATATTGTATTAGACATAATAACCAACCCGAACCAGCCAATCATAGCGCTGAAAGGTAAATATTGTATTAGACATAATAACAAACCCGAACCAGCCAATCATAGCACTGAAAGGTAAATATTGTATTAGACCTAATAACCAATCCGAACCAGCCAATCATAGCACTGAAAGGTAAATATTGTATTAGACCTAATAACCAACCCGAACCAGCCAATCATAGCACTGAAAGGTAAATATTGTATTAGACATAATAACAAACCGAACCAGCCAATCATAGCACTGAAAGGTAAATATTGTATTAGACACAATAACCAACCCGAACAAGCCAATCATAGCACTGAAAGGTAAATATTGTATTAGACATAATAACCAACCCGAACCAGCCAATCATAGCACTGAAAGGTAAATATTGTATTAGACATAATAACAAACCCGAACCAGCCAATCATAGCACTGAAAGGTAAATATTGTATTAGACATAATAACCAACCCCAAATCAAACTAAACATATTCCAAAGGGATGATACCTCTTTTAAGGAGGTGCTTATTGTGAACCATATTACTTTGTTATAAGCGAAATCTGTCAGTTTGAGAAAACCTAGTGTGTAGATATCCACATCAATGACTGTACCTCATTAACAGACAAATCTGCTATTGTAATCTCCTAGTAGATGTAGAGAGAAGACATTTAATTGTGCCGTGCATGCTTCTGCATAGCAACGTTTTTTCTGATAGAAACAGACTCTTTGTGACATAGAATAAATTAAATCATTTAAACTGGACACACTCAACACACTCAACACACTCAACACACTCAACACACTGTTCACCCCAACTTTGAGGGTTGTAGACCAGGGGTCCGTTCCATTAACTGATAAAAGATGGGCTTATGATTGATCTTAGGCCTAAGATCGGTTAGTGGAACGGCCACCGGGATGATAATGCAGGGAGCGTCTTGAGTCTGCTGTCAGCATGGATATGTTGGCTATATTTCCCTTTGATGTTCACATTAAAATGGCCGCTGGAAGGAAGTTCAAGTCATCTGACTGATGTAGCGATACCTAAACACTTAAAGTACAGTTTTAATTATGGCACAATGATGAAATGGCCATCTAACGTGCTGTCTGAACTCTAAGCGTATCAATATATTGTATAAACTTTAATAATAAATTACCAATTTGAGAAAGCATTCATTTGCAAAAGACGTGTAACAGCGCCTATAATATCCTCAAACGTAAGTACACGAAAAGTTATACCATGTCATTTGTCTCCTGAAACCAAAGAAGAATGAAAGCTACTCGTACATCAATACTGTAACTGTTTTTCACCTACATCCATGAAACTATTTTGTCAAGTTTGCTGCAAAAGAAGTAGGAAGACATTGTTTGATGATTATCTCTAATGATTTCAGCGGGTCTGAGGTTCGAGGTGTTCAACCTGGATACCAAGGTGATGATTAGCAAGACACGACTCCATGAGCCAATCGTATACTGGACCTGGATTAACTCCGATATTATCGCCATGGTAACCGACACGGCTGTCTACCACTGGGACTTGTGGCAAGGTAGGGGTATCAACATGAAGTTGTTTTTTTCTTCTCACCTTTATGTCTGAGGAGATAGGCATCTTGGCATCCATATCTTTATCTCCATTTGTAACCGTCTTGTTGTCACAAACTGGTGTCAGATTACTGAAATTGTTTATTTTCTGAAACCTGCATTCTATTCATGATAGTAAAAGGGAATAACCAATACCAACTAAAGACGAAGGCATTTATGTAAAAAATAAAAGTTTAATTTGTTACCTTCCAGTAGCCTCCTGGTACCCTTCATCAGACTGAACTTTAATGTTTTCGTCTTTTGTTGGTAATGGTTCCCCCCTTGGTTTTATAATGGTCACACATCACAGTGTCCTTGAGTGGAGTCAGCAGACAGTGATTTAATGTTGAGGATAGAAACCAGCAGCAGCAGTTGAACTTTCACACCCTCTATTTAAAATAGGTGTTTTCTATTTTATTATATCGGAAATGTCATCATTGACAGATTTACTGAAAATTGGCCAGAATTTTTTATCCCCCGCCACAACGAAGTTGGCGGGTGATATAGAAATGAGCTCCGTCCGTCTGTCCGTCTGTCTGTCCGTCCGTCTGTGCGTCCAGGCTTTTCCATTCCGGCCTCAAACTTCAAAACTATTCAATATATTTTGCTGAAACTTTGTACAGGTATCAACCAAGTAGTCTAGTTGTGCCTTCTGCTATATAGAAATTTGAGAATAATTTTTTTTTTTTTACGAATGCAAACAGTCTGGACTTAGAACCAAGAACAGGGAAAACTATATTCCGGCCTCAAACTTCAAAACTGTTCAATATATTTTGCTGAAACTTTGTACAGGTATCAACCAAGTAGTCTAGATGTGCCTTTTGCTATATAGAAATTTGAGAATATTTGTTTGTTGTTTTACGAATGCAAACAGTCTGGACTGAGAACCAAGAAGAGGGAAAACTATATTCCGGCCTCAAACTTCAAAACTATTCAATATATTTTGCTGAAACTTTGTACAGCTATCAACCAAGTAGTCTAGATGTGCCTTTTGCTATATAGAAATTTGAGAATATTTTTTTACGAATGCAAACAGTCTGGACTTAGAACCAAGAAGAAGGAAAACTATATTCCGGCTTCAAACTTCAAAACTATTCAATATATTTTGCTGAAACTTTGTACAGGTATCGACCAAGTAGTCAAGATGTGCCTTTTGCTATATAGAATTTTGAGAATATTTGTTTGTTTTTTTACGAATGCAAACAATCTGGATTTAGAACCAAGAAGAGGGAAAACTATATTCTGGCCTCAAACATCAAAACTATTCAATATATTTTGCTGAAACTTTGTACAGCTATCAACCAAGTAGTCTAGATGTGCCTTTTGCTATATAGAAAATAAATGCATTATACGAGGGGCCTTCAATAAGTGTTGCAACTTCAATATAAAACCAACTCGCGTAGTCAATTTTTTACTTTTATTTTTCAATATAGTTACCCTTCACCTCAATACACTTATTCCATTTCTCTTTAAGACTTTTGATGCCGCTTTTGTAGAAGTCTTCCGTTTGCCCCCCTAACCACGCCTCTGTGGCAGCTTTGACGTCTTCGTCATCCCGGAAGTGCCTTCCACGTAGGGCGGATTTCAGGTTTCTGAACAGGAAGTAGTCACTGGGGGCTAGGTCTGGGCTGTAGGGTGGGTGGTTAAGCTGTTCAAATCCACAATCACGTATACATCCTGTGCAACTCTTGACTTGTGGACTGGAGCGTTGTCATGCAAAATCAGAATACCACGTGTCAACATTCCACGGCGTTTCTGTCGAATTGTCTTTCTCAATTCTTGCATTAGGTTGGCATAATATTGACCATTCATTGTAGTTTTGGTTGGCAAGTAATATGCCTTTTGCATCCCAAAAGATTGTCGCCATAACCTTGCCAGCTGATGGTTGAGTGCGAAACTTCAGGGGAGGCGGTGAACTCGGGTGCTTCCATTGCTTGGATTCCAGTTTAGTTTCTGGGTCCCAGTGGTGGATCCAGGTTTCGTCACCTGTCACCAGACGAGACAAAAACCTGGCTTCATCCGCATTAAACTGATCCAGGAGCTCCATGCAACGTTCGGTTCTTTTCTGGCGATCTTGTGCTGTGAGGTTTCTGGGTACCCATCTTGCAGATACCTTGGACATACCAAGATGGTCATGAATTATTTTTTCAACACTTCCAACTGATATCTGGAATTCCAAAGACAGTTCAGAAACTTTAACACGGCGGTCAGCTAAAATTCGTCTTTCGATAGCGGCAATAACTTCCGGTCGGGTGACTTCAGATGGCCTGTCTGACCGTGGGTCATCGTCTAAGGACTCCCTGCCCCGCTTGAACTGAAGAGACCAGCGACAAACTGTTGAAAAGTTAGGAGCATCCTTACCCATCACATTACACATACGATTATGTATTTCTGTAGCTTTGCATCCCTCTTTAGTAAGGAACTTGATCACAGCGCGTTGTTCATGTTTGAGAGAATCCATGATTATGGAGACCCCTAGGTCAGGGCAGCTATTATATCTAAATAATTGTTATGTCTAGAAATTGTTTTGACATGTGTCAATGTTATGTTTTGACTATAGTAACACCTGCTATAAGCTGACACTGTTGTAAACACCAATGCCCCGCTTGCAACACTTATTGAACACCCCTCGTATATTCAAAATGCATAAATATATTCAAAATTCCTACATGGCAGGGGATATGGCTGACTCTGTCTGCTTGTTGTCCCCCGCCGCAATGCGGAACGGGGGACTATGTATTCAGCGGCGTCCGTACGTACGTACGTCACATTTCTTGTTTACGGGATATCTTATGAAGCGTTGCATCCAAAGTCTTCAACTTTCATGTCTGCCTACATTGTGGGAAGACGCAGACACCAGTCACTTTTGGTGACCTTGGCCTTATTTTCAAGGTCACCACGACACTTTGACCACTTTTTGAACTCTTGCTTACGCGATATCTCATGAAGCGTTGCATCCAAAGTCTTCAAATTAGTTGTCAGCCTACATTCGGGAAAGACACAGACACCAGTTTATTTTGGTGACCTTGACCTTATTTTCAAGGTCACCGCAACACTTTGAGCACTTTTCTAACTCTTGTTAACGCGATATATATCTTTACCAGTTGGACTCAAAATCTTCAAATTTGGTGTCAGTCTACACTGGGGGATGACGCAGATACCAGGGGATTTTGGTGACCTTGACCTTATTTTCAAAGTCACTACAACACTTTGACCACTTTTCGAACTCTTGTTATCACCATTTATTATGATCGGTTGGACCAAATGTTTTCAAATTTGGTGTCAGTCTACATTGGAGGATGACGCGGGCGCCAGTCGATTTGGTGACCTTGACCTTATTTTCAAGGTCACCACAACACTTTGACCACTTTTAGAACTCTTATTAACACGATATATCATGAACCCAAGTAGCTCCAATGATGTGTCTTACTAGCTCAATGTCACCGGCGGGGGACATTGCCATGTTAGTGGCAAACACTTGTTATATTTCAGATAGTTTTTGTAACTGTATACCTAGAAATTGTACTTTCAATGTCACTTTCTCTGCCCAGCTGACAGTCCCCCAGAGAAGATGTTTCTGAGACACAACCGACTGATGTTCAGCGAGATCGTCGGCTACAAGGCGGACCCCAGTCTCAAATGGCTCGCACTCACCGGACTCACTCCTGAGGTAACACACTGGGACACCCACTAGGACGCAATATAAACCCTCACTACATCTAGTTCCCGAGTGGCTGATATTGTGCTATGTATATATTCTTCAGAAAAATTTGCAGGAAAAAGTTAAGTTCACCGTGGTAATATTTCCTTGAAGTGGAAAGTATGTATTTTATATTTAGGTATGCGTCTTTTAGTTGTGTATCTTTGAAGGTATGTGTCTTTTAGGTTGTGTATCTTTGAAGGTATGTGTTGTATCTTTGAAGGTTTGTGTCTTTTAGTTATCGCATCTCTGAAGATATGTGTCTTTTAGGTTGCTTATTTGTGGAGGTATGTGTATTTTAGGAAGGAATGTTTTTTTGAAGGCGTGCATCACAATAGCAAGATGGCAACCTTTATGTTAATTTTATATCATCCTTGGTAATCATGGTTTTTATGATTAACCCACTAATTTATCGAACTTATATGACATACCTCAAGCAGCAAATAGGTACCTGGTAACAATTGTGGAGGTGACCTTCCAACCACAAATATGTCAGCTTGGGTTAGACCAGGGTAATAATACTCCTTTAGCACTAAGCGGGGATATAGTAGTCGGCTGCATCCATCCGTCCGTTCGTCCGTACAATATGGAATAACTCAAATACTATTCACTTGATTTTTTATCATATTTTGCATATGGGTTCATCATAGGGAGAGTAATGTTGCTACAGAGGTTTATTACCTAGACCTTCATTTCAAGGTTACAACAAGACTTTGTCATTTTACCCTTGTCAGCGGGATATCACAAGAACCATTCGCTGGATTCTCTTCATATCTTACACATAGCTTCTCAAGGGGAAGATAAAGGGCCGATTAGATATTGGTGACCTTGATGTTATTCTCAAGGTCACAGTGGAACTTTGAGTTTGTCAACATGTTAAGCTTGTCAGGGGAATCGATATCACAATGGATTCATTGGATTCTCATCATTATCTTACATCAGTGGTTCCTTTAGGGGCCCAGTTGATTTTGCTGATCTTGACATTATTTTTCAATTTTGAAGTATTAATTTGCGGCGGGGGATCATGTCACCTTAGTGACAACTACTTGTTATTATACAGAAGTTGACTGTAGAAATAGTTACATAAAATGATAGAAGTTAAGTGGAGGAACTCTGCCTGCAGGATGACCGGATCACCGGACTGACCCAGCTGTACAACGTGGAGGAGGACATCACTCAGTGCATCAACTCACACACTGTCTGCTTCGCCAGCTACCGCTTCGACGAAAACCCCTACTCGTCTACCGTCCTCTGTGTTGGTTCACGTGACCTTCAGGACCACGGCAAGGTCTCTGCTTACCTCCCTTCTTTATTATGATATATGTGTATTTCATTGTAAGCATAGGATAGAGTTCATCATTTTCATTATTTTACTCCTATGTTGAAGAAGACAAATATTTATGGATGATCAACTTCTTTATTAACAATAACGACGTTTCTGTATAAATCTATACCGAAACATCGCTATTGTTAATAAAGAAGTTGATCATCCATAAATATTTGTCTTCTTCATCACACCAACTTCTAGAATGCCTCTCAAACAGTTTACTCCTATGTTATATCTAACATGCTTTTTGAGGTCTCAAGATCTATCTTCTTTATTTATAATTTCATGTTTATTCAAAATATATATTGTTCCTCTTTATTATTGATTATGATGTCACAATGTGTGAGTGTAACCATGCCCCCTTACTCTGTTACCTGTCAATCAAAGTTGAACACCATTGCACCTCTTTTGTCATAAAATCACTGGTCTCCGAATTAAATATAAGGCGCCACAATCTGTCGTATCATCAGTCTGAAGAGATTGAATCGGAACAAAACAAGTAATTCTACCATTAACTAACTAACAAAGGATATTTGTGGTGAAATTGCCTGCCCCTCTTGTTTCCTATATAATTAACTCACAATTAGTATGCAATACTCCATCAAACTGCTGACAAAGAGAAGGGCTATGAGGTGGAACACCCTAGCAATATTGCCTCAATCATTCAGAGAAATTACCAATGTAGGAAGTGTTGATGCAGTTTTAAATCAATGGATATATATAAAACGAGGATTATGTAGTACAATGCAAAAACCTTTATCACCTTTCTTCTTACCAACTTCCAAACACAAGGCATAACCCTTGCCAGTCTGCATTACTGGCTGATTTAAGCCTTGCAGTATTTCCTTCGCTTTGCCGTGCCAAGATAGTGATTCGCTGCACCCTAATGCAAAGTGGGCCTGGATTTACAAGCACAGATATCTGAAAGAAATAGTGCAAGGCCTAAATCAGCCAGTAATGGAGACTGGCAAGAGTTATGCCTTGCATTGGGAAGTGGGCTTCTAACAGGCATTTGCAAATTGTCTAATGGTCTGGTATAGTCACAATTTATATTTCTTGACTCCTATGAGAACTTGATTGATGCTTTACGGCAATCATTATCCCTTAGTCCTGGAGGGGACCAGAAACCCTACATTTCTGTTCCTGCTCTTGTACTTTTCATTTTGACAAAGTATAATGCTTTACTGCAGGTGTATGTGATTGAGCTCGGTCCGTACAAGACGGGCAACTTCGCGCCGAGGAACGTCTACCATCATGTGCAGTATCTGGATGATTACGACAGATATGACTTCCCTATCTCATTGCAGGTAAGAACATGCATACTGATGGAATAAATTTATTTTATTTAAATAATTGTGTTTAGATGTGCCATTTTGGATTTCATCTTCTTTGAAAATGTTTTTTGAGGTGTTTTCATGGAAACATAATTTACAATTTGATATCCATACCAGACCGTAGCAATCCTCTACTGGCTGATATTGTCTGTTGTTGCTACTCCCTTATGAAAATATCAGCATCTTCCTTTCACTTGACGTGATATCACGCAGGAAAATTACTAAATACTAAATGTAAAACTTTCTATAATGCCAGGTGTCCAGTCAGTACGGGCTGCTGTTTATGATCACCAAGTACGGCTACCTGTATCTGTGTGATATGGAGACGGCCAACTGTCTGTGTTGTACTCGTGTCTCCACCGACATTATCTTCGCATCTGCGCTCAACACCGAGACGCAAGGCATTCTGGGAGTGACTCGAGGAGGACAGGTATGGTTTTGTGTAGCAATCCGTCCGAATTTCTTTGATAAGATATGTTAATCATCAATATGAAAACACTGCCTATACAAAATATAAGATAACCTTAAAACTGTCATCTTTCTTCCATTATGCGTGTAAAAATATAGACTTCGAAATGCTATTAAACAAGAAATTATATTTGCTAATGGAAATTTGTTGCAGGAAATTAGCCTTCTCTCTAAATTCTTAAATTTTGGTTTTTCAGGTTGTTACTATTGATCTAAAGAAGGACGGATTCATCTCGTATTTACGAAACACGGCCAAGAAGTCATGTTCAGCTGATCGGTTGGAAAAGACGATTTCAACTCTCTAAGTCAAATCAATACTTGAAGAAACTTGCTGTCATGCATATAGACAGATGTTAGTTTCAATTCAAAACATAAAAAAAAAATCTAGTCAAGCAAAAGTAACATAACAATGTTTTTATTGATTTAACTCATAGGAATGTTTACCTTTTTAACTTAAACAGTTTATCAAACATAAATCTGAGAGTTGTAGTATTATTAGACACTACAGTAAAAATCAAATTGAGTTTTGGAGGAGCCGTGAGAATGAAAGATATGGATAACAAGTTATTTAATGTGAACCTACATGACAAAGGAGTAAGCACATTAAAGAAGTTGTTATGAAGAAAATCATGCTTCTCCTCAAATCAAATGAACCTTTTCGACCATTTAAAGGGAAAGTGAAACTGGAGTATTTTTGATGGAAATAAGTGTGAGGTGATATCCTTTTTTAAGTGTTTATGCTATAATTTTTTTATAGCATTGTCTATTTACAATATTGATTTGGATGTAGTTTTGCTTATCTTTTATACCAGAATTCCACAAACAAAATTTTCACATTGATTTTTCTTCCCATAAAAAATATCTCGGTCTAGTCATCTGTTGAATGAAACAACCAAAAACCTGAGATTTTAAAATTAAATTCTTTGTTTGATTTTGTCACATAAACTGACAAAACGTAGTGTATATAGGCTATTTTTCATCTAAGGCAATTGCATGTAATCACAGAAGAAATGGAGAAATGTGAGGTTTTGTTGGTCCAATGAATTTAAGATGATTGAAGTTGATGACAACCGAATTAGTCTCTGTTGTTGGTTATTTGGTGCTGAGTTGTTATCAAGTCAGAGAGGAGACGTACCGAAATCCTTTGAATATTAAAATTTGACATTGGCGTGAATATCAAAATCAGGTTTGGCAAAAGTGCAATGAATTTTTGCTTGGAGAAGAACTGCCTCATAGTGTAGATTTTTATTAAGAGAATATTAAATACTAATTATGTTTTTCATTTCCTACCCTATGCACATTATCTTTTGTGGTGTATTTATAAAACTGTTCTGTGCTTATGAAACTTATTAGTAATCAACACAGACTATGTTTAGCAATTTGGAATCATTTAATTCAAATGAAATCCTTATGTCATGTTATGAATATAGTAAAGAGTATTTTTCAAAATCTATAACCACAATGTTGTTTGTCATCAAACAGTCTAACGAATATATTTTACATGACGCACGGATGAAACCAAGCGATTTTTTCATGTAGTAGGAATATTGGGCATTCCAAATCAGCATTCATAGTTCACTATGGTAATTAACTGTTAATTGTCAGAAACCAAACTTTCTTCTTTTGATATTAGAGATTATGATAGTCAAGGTAATACATAAATGTTCAATATGTCGCTTGGTTAATCACTTGCTACTGTTGAAACCTACGATTTGTGCCAAATGTGAAGCAATCTGATGAAAGTACAAATCCTGATTCTTACAAGAAATATGTATAACAGAATAAAGAAACTGTTCTGTCCCTGTCTTTTATGTATTAATTGTTTACATGTTCAAATGAAATCAGTTTTGAAATACAATGCATTTCAAAATTTCAATTTTTTTAAAAGTAATTGTTAGCTTTTTTCGGTAAAAAAAATGTTTTCAATGTTAACAATAATACACAGTGGGGCTGTGATGTGTTGAGATTTCAGGATTTCTACTTTAAACAGATCAACTTTGATGTACAGCTTTGCGTGTTGTGTTTTCAGAACTACATTGTTTGCTTTGGAGAATGTTTTGACAAAAGTATTAAGAGAACCATTGTAGTCTAGAAATGTAAGAGTTTCAGTAAAAATTCAGATGCTTTTGGTCTGTTCTGAAGAAGTGTATATACTTGTATATATTTATAAGCTACTTCTCTTTGCTCTTGAACAATCAGTATTCTCTCGAGCATTTACTTTCTGAAGAGACTTTTCTTTTGACAAAGAGTTAGCTCCCTTGTTGTGTTACCTCCCTTTATTTGATTTCACCAACTGATTTATGAACGTGTTTGAATTGAGTACCATAAATACTAGGGGTGACTATTGACCCAAAGAGACTATTGCGATAGTGATAGTCAATTGCCACTTACTATTGCGATAGCGATAGACTATTGCAATAACCATTGCGATAGGGTTTTTTGTACAAATACGCAATAATCAGCTAGATTTCTTATATGTTTTGGTAGAAATGTTTAATATAAGAACTATGGAACCAAAATCAGTAAAGAAATCATAAATGAAAAGACTTTTTGTCATTTTGCTATTTCCTATCTCTAGCTCTTCCCTTTTGACATTCTAAAATGAAAAATCTTGAATTAATGCAGTGAGGCTTGTGTAAATCATTCATAATTAAAGGAAATTTGATAGTTTCGATAGTATCGATAGTTAACCTTACTATTTCGATAGCGATAGTGTTTTTGTATATACTTTCGATATAGTACTTTTGCCAAGCCAACTATTGCGATGCATCGATAGTTCGATGTATTGTTACACCCCTAATAAATACTACCATAGATATTTCGAACATAATAAGCCATCAGATAATTCAGAGAAGGTATGGAATACACCTGAAGCATTGATCATGGACGGTGAGGAGTGAATATTATAAAATTACACCACTAAATTGTTAACAAAAAAATGATTTCTGATTGCACCTAGAACACCTAGGATGTTGCAGTCCTCAATATATGTAACTGTTGAATATGAATAGAGAAGCATTGCATGATTTAGATTTTGCTACTTTATTCATGAATGTAAACATGGACTCAAGTTTTAGACTACTTCGGTTCTCTTGCTGAACGATCTTCCGTTAATTCTGTTTTTGCCAGTGAACCCATTGCTTTCAGTCATCATGAAATGTGATCAGAATACTCATTGGTATGGTTTCCTGCGTTGAAAAGAGAGTGTACTAACTTGTCTTGATGTTGTTTTCGTACTGTGAAATGTGTTTGTTGTGATATAACTTGCTTTTGAAAATCGACATAAAAGGGAATGAGATCTTAAAAGTTACTATGACAAAAAAGGATATCAAAAATTGAAATGTTAGCATTTTTTCAAAGTGATATTTGTTTTGTTTATTGAAATCTCTTGTAATGATATTTGAAATTTTTCTCAGAAGAGGGAGATATTTATTTATAATAAATTATCCTGACGAAAGTTCCATTCTATTACAACAAAACCACATACCAGGTTGAAAGTTGAACTTAATGAATCTCTCTCAAAATAACTTTTATGGCTTTTGTGTATCTGTATGTGTAATGACCTTGTAGAATTTTGTTTGAATTTGTTGTTATTATTGATATATTTGTTGCATATACACTATGATAAACTTTTGTAATTAGTCAATGTTGTTTATTATTTTTGTTGTGCAGTTCAATTTTAATGAAACGCATATGATATATATAAGCATGTGAATTGTTGATATATTTGTGAAAAATTAGTAAGTTAATATTGCAAACAAGAACATGTTTTTTTTCCAAACAAATTTCTTTAGATATAAAAGTAATAAAACAGATAAATATACATGTTAATTCAAAAGGTCCAGGAGAGTGGTGTAAAGAATTGTATGTATTTTTTAAATTTTCGAAAATAAAAACTGCATAGCTTAATTAAAAGTATTGATAAAAATAGGTTAGGTTTTTAAAATGAAGTTCTTTTATGAAGTTTTGGAGATATGAACACATATACCGATTGTCAATGTAAATATAAAACATTGTAGACCGTCCAATATCTGAGTGATTGATGAATCGAACAAAAACATTATTATCTCCACTGTGAAATGTTATTTAACAGCATGTTTTGTTGTTTATCTTACAGTTGTTTGGTTATCTCACTATGTTATTTTGACTTAGAACAGTCAGTTTGTTTTTGTTATTTGTCACTAAAAATTGATGATATTGCACTTTCTGTATAAGGGCACATGTTAGAAAGTAGCAGTATCTTCATTTAAAGTCCCAGTATACTCTCCTACTGTATACATTATGGTTATTAATTATTATTAATTATGATTTAATGTTTTAAAACTAAGAGAAGCAATATTTGGACATGAGTTGTCTCATTAAAAATGAGAATTATTTAACAAATATATTTTTTCAGGATATGTCTATTATAAGTATCTTAAAATATCATAATCTCTTGATGGAATAAGTGTACAAAAATGATCAAAAGAATTTGATTTTTATGGAAAATAAGTTAAGTGAATATCAACTGAATTTTGTCGAGGAATGGCTGTAAGTATCAACCCATTTTGCTATTTAAGTTATATTTCTAAAAGAAAAATTGAAAAATTGAAAAATTGGATTAGAATAGGATTTGGGTTATATATATCAATTTTGAATAAATATTTTGTGTATTTTAAAAACTGAATGTTGTGTACATTGTGTCTCCACAGCTTTGATATATGTCACTGATACACTGTGAATAGTATATACATATGTACCTAACTTATTTTTAGAGTTATTTTAGATGGTGCCACTTTGCCAACAGGACTTGGTGTCAGTGTGCACGTTCTCTCAAGTGTAGACCAATAAACGTTTACTGAAAATTGGACTTTGTTTTCAATTATTCAGTAGCAGATGCATGTACCGTATTTCCTCTAATAGGGGCCGGGCCTCAAATAGGAGCCAGGCCTCTAATAGCAGCGGGGGAGGGGGGTAAAGGTACCTGAAGGTGAATAAGAGCCGTGTCTCCAATAAGGGCCCCAATAAGGGCCCGTGTTTTTATCGCATCAATGGTCATCCCCCCTAATAGATATATACTTCTCATATATGTTCCCAGGCACTAAGAGAAACTACCATGCTAAATTAAGTTTACGTCCAATGGCGAGGAGTTTGTGTTATTCTATTCTAGAAATTTTAGTGAGTTATCGAGGATTATCAGGTGTATTGGTCAACGCTAATAATTAAGTAAGGGTCGGGGGTAGGAGCCCGTACATATTAATAAGGGCCCGGGTCCCTATTAGAGGAAATACGGTATATGTAAGGACCCCCAAGGTGAACCCCTTCCTCCCCACCACAACCCCCACCACAACCCCCACCACAACCCCCACCTCCGGGCCCTTCTTAAAAATGTCTGGATCCGTCACTGTTATTGGTAAGTTGGTAAGAGGTTCAAGATTCCTGGATCCGTCACTGTTATTGGTAAGTTGGTAGGAGGTTCAAGATTCCTGGATCCGTCACTGTTATTGGTAAGTTGGTAAGAGGTTCAAGATTCCTGGATCCGTCACTGTTATTGGTAAGTTGGTAAGAGGTTCATCAGTATAGTAGAGACACTGACTTGTGCAATATATTACTTTACATAAGGGAAGCAAACTGAGTAAGGCTTTGTGGATAATCAATTATGACTTCTTATATTCTACTTTAGTTGAACACTGTGAGGTTACTAGTAAACTGATTTGTCAAAAATATTGCCAAAAAAGTAGAGAAGTAGACACCTACTTGCTGGCCAGGAATGGATAGTGAGTGTTGCAAGCATTATCAATGCAAAACTGTTAGCCTTTGGATATAAACTAAATACTTTTTATCTCCAAATCACATCACAAATATCTTAAATATGTATATATAGTAATATGAAAAGTCTGAACATATTATTATTGAACATAATATTAATATTTCAAGAACCTTGACCATATATTACTATTGAACATAATATTACGGTAATATATGAACACTATATGAAGCGCAATTAAAATACTCATTTCGTCAATACAAAGTGCTGTTTGCAGCCTATAACATCTTTTTAGTAACTAGGTTGTAATCTTAGAATGTACAAATATTTAATATACCTATCACCTTGAGTAATGAGTTCCGATTGTTGTCATATAAATCGTTGTTTCAGCACGCATCAATTAGCTCTACACCTCGTTTCACAGACCTCATTATATACCCATCATATATTTATGAAAACTGATAATCGAAATCGCATCTCGGATGTTTATCAGAGACAAAGAGGTATCTGACTGTACACTCCCCTTGAATACTAGTTCAATATAGCTACTATATGAAGCCAATGACAGTGAATTTAAATAATAGTTATATATCTCAGTATTTCACAGTATTCGACATGTCCTCAAACGGCATACATCTCAGGGATGCGGTGTTTTCGTAGACCAGACGGGTTCGTAGACGTGAGGAATTCGTAGACGCGGTGGATTCGTAACCGGTGGATTCGTAGAAGTAGTATTTATATACAATATAAGATGATATATATAAGATGTTTTGCGACTATAGACACTGTATATTTTGTGAAATACAAAACTATGACATAGTACGTGAAATACGAACCTATGCTGTGCACATGGTTTATATTATACTATAAATATTAACATTTACATCTGTATCATCGTATTATTTTATATTTGTGTTGATTATAATATTTGTTGTTTAAAATTCATTATATTATTCGTTATAAAAAAAATTGTCATCTCATGTCGCCAACAAATTAAATTTCAGTTTCTCTATGGAATATATGGCTATTTCGTAATTATATATATTCATAAATCCTATTTTTACAGTGAATTAAACTATAATCACCGCAACGTAAACTTGTACTTTTAGTGTCAATCAACTTTAACCGAAAATAACCAATTTAAGGTCAATCAGTTCAGTATAACTAAAATACAACCATTCAAAGTCGTGGTCATGATCGAAAACCGAACAATGGAGTTTGGCCTTCTGCAGCCATTAAGTCAAACATAATTTTGAAACATTAATAAAGTAGGTATGTAGACAAAGTTGCTTCTTTAGCGTTTAATAGGTCTTATGACATACGTGAGATAGAGCCATAATTGTCGGCTACTACACACGCATGATACCGTTTCTTGGTTTTCATTGAAACATTTATATATTTTATATTTTAAGCATTTGGGGTGGATATGAAAGTCGAGTAAATATAACCTAAACCAGCACCTATTGTAATTTGGTACATTTTAGAACCAATTAAAATATCATGCACATGGTCTTGCTTCGTTCACAAAACTGGGACACAACACAGCATTGTATAAACATGTACAATAAATATATAATCTAACATGAAATTTAGTTGCAATACATACATGCTGATTATGAAGGGATTATATATAAATATTTATTAAATACCTTTATCTGAAAGATGACATTTTCTACCTGAAATGGGCCGAATATAGGAAAGAGATTAACGTGTTGTCAAAATCAATGACAGTCAACTTCATAAGACCAGAGTCATATACTCCACATTTCTGTCCTCCACGAAACCTATTATGCCCCTGTCCTTTTATGACAATGAGAGTAACTCCAATATGTACGCCTATATTTATAAAATTATATTCAGGAGAAGAAATGTACCCCATGGGGTCTGTCTGTATTCAAATCAATTCAATACCAACATTCATAATATTTATATGTATAGCACGAGTCCAAGCAGCGACATGCACGCCATAAGGATTTGTAAATATTGATGATATATTCATGAAAGACTGTTATGATTGGTGATAACCTGTGAAGCTAGCTAGGTGAGTACATTAGCATGACAAGTTGAAGTTGAAGGATATTGGTTGTGATAGGTGATGTAGGTAATGTTTATGTTTATAAACAAACGTGATAACATCAACGTTTATATGTTTACAAAGCATTCCAAATTATCTTAACGGGTTAGATAAATACTCAAGATGATTTTTTGGTTTGGTCGACATGACTTGGTAGCCTATTAACAAAATTAACTTTCCTTAAATACTATTTGTTTCAATAAATTCATTATCATATGTGAATAAATTTATTAATTTATTGATGAAATTATAACGAAATCATGATACCCAATACCCATTTTGAGTACATTTCTAAACAATCTATTGATGCTTGTTAAAAGTGCATGATTAGTGTTTGTGAATGATATTTTCATCCTCAACTGCCAAATATATTACACACAAACAGTTACGGATATATTTGATTTTTGAAATTAAAAATACAGAATCGTTTAAACATTGACATATTGATGAAATATAAGTCATAAACAAAATCAATATCCCCAACTTATTTTGTCCAGTATTTTGATGATCGATAGTTTTCTATGTAAAATGTATATATTATATATATTTAATATAGATACATGCAATTTATGCGTTCCATTTACATGCATTCTAGTTGCATAGCTGTTACATCCTCTTCCCACAGAGGTTACTCCCTTCAGATTTCCAAATCCAAATCTGTCTTTCTGTCTGCTCTAGTTAAACTTATGGTTGACGAATTGTCAAAGTCTCGGCGCTTTGTCCGATAAAACAAATCACGACTTTATACATATGTTTATATTGTCACTATACTGAACCGGTAAGCATTAAAGGCGCTGTAGCACGTTTTTTGCAAAATTTATTTTTTCAAATTTCCCATTTATAATGATAGTTTATGTCATATAAAGTAACTTTAGAGGGTAAAACATCTTATTACACAAACCAATTATCTGTAGTGGTAAAAACTATGTTGCGTATATAGCAAAAATTGCATGGCGGCCATTTTATTGTGAACACAATTTATTATTTTGTATTACAAAAACGATGCTCATGGCTTTACCGAAACATGTACACTCATTTCGAACTTTATTTTCCGAAGAGAGAAGGATGTTTTACTATTGGTGAAATTATTTTTCAAATACATTTCATCAACTTATTTGAGCGAAAAAACGTGCTACTGCCCCTTTAAAGGGGCAGTAGCACGTTTTTTGGAAATGTTATTTTTTCAAATTTCCCATTTAACATGATAGTTTATGTCATTTATATTTACTTTAGAGGGTAAAACATGTTATTACACAAATCAATTATCCATAGTGGTAATAATGGTGTTGCATATAAAGCCAAAATTGCATGCTCGCCCATTTTATTGTGAACACATTTTATTATTTCTAATGACAAACACGATTCCCATGGCTTTACAGAACTATGTAAACTCATGTTTTAACTTGATTTTCTGAAGAGAGAAGGGTATTTTACTATTGATGACATTATTTTTCAAATACATTTCATCGACTTATTTAAGCGAAAAAACGTGCTACTGCCCCTTTAAAATGAAACTTATCAGAACCTGTCTCGATAAAATAACACCATTGGTCACTATATAACTATCGGCATATGGTAATCCAACACTTTATGTGATACACTGTTAAACTATTTATAATTTCTAATGTTCATGTTTTCATCAAAATATGATAAATTCATTATTTATTCCGTATGCTGCTATATAGTATAAGAGCATAAAACAATGCTTTTCATTTATAGCGTATGTTGATAAAAAGATAAATGAATAATAAAAAATAAATTGCAATGACTAGTCAAATTCAATACAACATTTAACATTTGAAGTAATAACAGTGTGTTGCAAGAATATCCTTATTTACTTATACCGTAAGTATGTCAAAGACTTGAGCGTTGCCGTTACCATTAACAACGGATCGAATCAATGCCAAACATTCACGGCAGTGATTGACAATTGTGAATATATATATACATGTACGTGTTGGGCTACGGAGAACAGGTCACATACTTATACACGAGGTCGATTACACACTATAGGGCTGTGACTTAATTTTGTGGATCTTTTTAATTCAAATCAATCTATCAATCAGAATAAGGCTATGGTTTGGCACAGGATCCCGAGAAGCACGTGTGTTGGCGCGTGTTCATAGCCTATGTTTATTTGGGTTGCTGGGCCAGTAAAACACCCTGTTATCTACGGCTATCTGTAATTGGGAAACATATTTACGTCACGGAATTTCATTTGAATGCCCTCGTTGCTTTAAATCATACTGTTTCATTTTTTATTACCTCGTTGCTTTCTTCCATAAAGTTTCAATTGATTACCTCGTTGTTTTCTACCATAACGTTTCATTAGAAAACCTCGTTGTTTTCTACCATAAAGTTTCATTTGATTACCTCGTTGCTTTCTTCCATAACGTTTAATTTGATTACCTCATTGCTTTCTACCATAACTTTTCATTAGAAAACCTCGTTGTTTTCTACCATAAAGTTTCATTAGAAAACCTCGTTGCTTTCTACCATAAAGTTCCATTTGATTACCTCGTTGCTCTCTTCCATAACGTTTAATCTGATTACCTCATTGCTTTCTACCATAACTTTTCATTAGAAAACCTCGTTGTTTTCTACCATAAAGTTTCATTAGAAAACCTCGTTGCTTTCTACCATAAAGTTTCATTTGATTACCTCGTTGCTTTCTTCCATAACGTTTCATTAGAAAACCTCGTTGCTTTCTTCCATAAAGTTTCATTTGATTACCTCGTTGCTTTCTTCCATAAAGTTTCATTTGATTACCTCGTTGCTTTCTACCATAAAGTTTCATTAGAAAACCTCGTTGCTTTCTTCCATAACGTTTCATTAGAAAACCTCGTTGTTTTCTACCATAACGTTTCATTTGATTACCTCGTTGCGTTCTACCATAACGTTTCATTAGAAAACCTCGTTGCTTTCTTCCATAACGTTTCATTAGAAAACCTCGTTGCTTTCTACCATAACGTTTCATTAGAAAACCTCGTTGCTGTCGACCATAACGTTTCATTTGATTACCTCGTTGCTCTCTTCCATAACGTTTAATTTGATTACCTCATTGCTTTCTACCATAACTTTTCATTAGAAAACCTCGTTGTTTTCAACCATAAAGTTTCATTAGAAAACCTCGTTGCTTTCTACCATAAAGTTTCATTTGATTACCTCGTTGCGTTCTACCATAACGTTTCATTAGAAAACCTCGTTGCTTTCTTCCATAACGTTTCATTAGAAAACCTCGTTGCTTTCTACCATAACGTTTCATTAGAAAACCTCGTTGCTTTCTACCATAACGTTTCATTTGATTACCTCGTTGCTGTCTACCATAACGTTTCATTAGAAAACCTCGTTGCTTTCTACCATAACGTTTCATTTGATTACTTCGTTGCTTTCTACCATAAAGTTTCATTTGATTACCTCGTTGCTTTCTTCCATAAAGTTTCATTAGAAAACCTCGTTGCTTTCTTCCATAAAGTTTCATTTGATTACCTCGTTGCTTTCTTCCATAACGTTTAATTTGATTACCTCATTGCTTTCTACCATAACGTTTCATTTGATTACCTCGTTGCTTTCATCCATAACGTTTCATTTGATTACCTCGTTGCTTTCTACCATAACGTTTCATTTGATTACCTCGTTGCTTTCTACCATAACGTTTCATTTGATTACCTCGTTGCTGTCTACCATAAAGTTTCATTTGATTACCTCGTTGCTTTCTTCCATAAAGTTTAATTTGATTACCTCGTTGCTTTCTACCATAAAGTTTCATTAGAAAACCTCGTTGCTTTCTTCCATAAAGTTTCATTTGATTACCTCGTTGCTTTCTTCCATAACGTTTAATTTGATTACCTCATTGCTTTCTACCATAACGTTTCATTTGATTACCTCGTTGCTTTCATCCATAACGTTTCATTTGATTACCTCGTTGCTGTCTACCATAAAGTTTCATTTGATTACCTCGTTGCTTTCTTCCATAAAGTTTAATTTGATTACCTCGCTGCTTTCTACCATAAAGTTTCATTAGAAAACCTCGTTGCTTTCTACCATAACGTTTCATTGATTACCTCGTTGCTTTCTACCATAACGTTTCATTTGATTACCTCGTTGCTTTCTACCACAACGTTTCATTAGAAATCCTCGTTGCTTTCTTCCATAAAGTTTCATTTGATTACCTCGTTGCTTTCTTCCATAACGTTTAATTTGATTACCTCGTTGCTTTCTACCATAAAGTTTCATTAGAAAACCTCATTGCTTTCTTCCATAAAGTTTCATTTTATTACCTCGTTGCTTTCTACCATAAAGTTTCATTAGAAAACCTCGTTGCTTTCTTCCATTAAGTTTCAAGTGATTACCTCGTTGCTTTCTTCCATAAAGTTTCATTTGATTACCTCGTTGCTTTTTACCATAAAGTTTCATTAGAAAACCTCGTTGCTTTCTACCATAACGTTTCATTTGATTACCTCGTTGCTTTCTACCATAAAGTTTCATTTGATTACCTCGTTGCGTTCTACCATAACGTTTCATTAGAAAACCTCGTTGATTTCTTCCATAACGTTTCATTAGAAAACCTCGTTGCTTTCTACCATAACGTTTCATTAGAAAACCTCGTTGTTTTCTACCATAACGTTTCATTTGATTACCTCGTTGCGTTCTACCATAACGTTTCATTAGAAAACCTCGTTGCTTTCTTCCATAACGTTTCATTAGAAAACCTCGTTGCTTTCTACCATAACGTTTCATTAGAAAACCTCGTTGCTGTCGACCATAACGTTTCATTTGATTACCTCGTTGCTCTCTTCCATAACGTTTAATTTGATTACCTCATTGCTTTCTACCATAACTTTTCATTAGAAAACCTCGTTGTTTTCTACCATAAAGTTTCATTAGAAAACCTCGTTGCTTTCTACCATAAAGTTTCATTTGATTACCTCGTTGCGTTCTACCATAACGTTTCATTAGAAAACCTCGTTGCTTTCTTCCATAACGTTTCATTAGAAAACCTCGTTGCTTTCTACCATAACGTTTCATTAGAAAACCTCGTTGCTTTCTACCATAACGTTTCATTTGATTACCTCGTTGCTGTCTACCATAACGTTTCATTAGAAAACCTCGTTGCTTTCTACCATAACGTTTCATTTGATTACTTCGTTGCTTTCTACCATAAAGTTTCATTTGATTACCTCGTTGCTTTCTACCATAACGTTTCATTTGATTACCTCGTTGCTTTCTACCATAACGTTTCATTTGATTACCTCGTTGCTGTCTACCATAACGTTTCATTTGATTACCTCGTTGCTTTCTTCCATAAAGTTTAATTTGATTACCTCGTTGCTTTCTACCATAAAGTTTCATTAGAAAACCTCGTTGCTTTCTTCCATAAAGTTTCATTTGATTACCTCGTTGCTTTCTTCCATAACGTTTAATTTGATTACCTCATTGCTTTCTACCATAACGTTTCATTTGATTACCTCGTTGCTTTCATCCATAACGTTTCATTTGATTACCTCGTTGCTGTCTACCATAACGTTTCATTTGATTACCTCGTTGCTGTCTTCCATAAAGTTTCATTTGATTACCTCGCTGCTTTCTACCATAAAGTTTCATTAGAAAACCTCGTTGCTTTCTACCATAACGTTTCATTGATTACCTCGTTGCTTTCTACCATAACGTTTCATTTGATTACCTCGTTGCTTTCTACCACAACGTTTCATTAGAAATCCTCGTTGCTTTCTTCCATAAAGTTTCATTTGATTACCTCGTTGCTTTCTTCCATAACGTTTAATTTGATTACCTCGTTGCTTTCTACCATAAAGTTTCATTAGAAAACCTCATTTCTTTCTACCATAAAGTTTCATTTGATTACCTCGTTGCTTTCTTCCATAACGTTTAATTTGATTACCTCGTTGCTTTCTACCATAAAGTTTCATTAGAAAACCTCATTTCTTTCTACCATAAAGTTTCATTTTATTACCTCGTTGCTTTCTACCATAAAGTTTCATTAGAATACCTTCTTATACATGCTATTTCATTTGATTTGACCTGATACATACTGATAAAAGGCTCTTATAAAGTGCTAAATAAAAAACCTTTTGAAAGTATAATATTTTTTTGTTGTTGAAAGCAACATGAAATAACAACCTTTTTACATATGGTGTTTTCATAAGGGAAGTAAAACCATAGTTTTTTTAATACAGAATCCTTGAGCTAATCACGGTATGAGGACGTCAATAGCTCGTACACGTGGACCGGTGGATTCTGAAAATAAGACGACATTTACTGATTATAGTTATCATTACACTTATCTAGAGGAACAATATACAGCTCGATTAGGAGTCAGAATAAGTAACAGGTTTCGGTGTTTGTGTAGAGTGGTAAGGGAAATAAGCAATATCTCATTTACACCATAGCGGGTTATTATTTCATTATAATAAAGGGTAGTTGAGAACAAAAGCAATGTCCTCTTTATTGCAATGATTGTGAGGTAACAATAACCTTGACTTACCCAGATGTTCAGAGGAGGTCATCACGTGCGAAGAAGTGGGAAGCCTTCAGAGCCAGTTCCACAGTACACTCCACTGGAAGATATGACAAGTTATATGTATCATTGGTATATAATATTTTCTTTTATTTCAAATTTAGAAGGTTGTTGTCTCTATCAGCTGAACTATACCGCCATGGTCCCATATTTTCGAAGCTCTCTTAGTGCTAAGATAGTCGTAAGTCAATGTTAATGTATGGCACTTACGACTATCTTAGCGCTAAGAGAGCTTCGAAAATATGGGTCCAGGGTCTAGATTTTCGAAGCTCTCTTAGCGCTAAGATAGTCGTAAGTGCCATTCATTGACATTGGCTTACGACAATCTTATTGCTAAGAGAGCTTCGAAAATATAGGCCCTGGTGTATTGTTGTAATATATGACCTGCTAACATGTTTTAAGAGTAAAGTTGAGCAACTCACCTTGAGCTTTTGTCTCTGGATCGGCTTCCATTGCTTTCACCACCGACTCAACAATAGCCATTTCTTCATTACATTACCAGTGCCAGTATAAAAAATTTCGCTACACACGCGATGAATATATCAATTTAACATTTGTTAATATAATAAAGATTTTATATACACGAGTTAAGTAATAATTAAGAAAGAGGGAGGGGGGGGGGGGGGGGGGGGGGGGGGGATAGAGAAAGAGATGTTCTATGTCTTTTGATTTAGAGTTGAATTTGGCTCAATCTATAAGTTGATATGGTTGGTAAATGACAGAGATTGCCAGGTTGAACAGGGAGACAGAGAGAGACAGATAGACATAGACAGAGTGTCGGAGACAGAGACAGAGAAAGGAGTATAGAAAGATTTGAGTTGAAGGTATATTTCAGTTTTAAAATTTTCTCAAAGAATTGTCCTGCCGACAGCGTTCCAGCTCATTTCGCCTCTAGGATAAAGGGTTTATAGAGACTATGAATAAACGCCGGCTACAAGGTACAGCTCAAAACCGGTATGACCTCTTCTGCATTCTTGATAGGTAAAACAAGTGACCGTGACAGGTCAGGACAAGCTCACGATGCGTCTCCGTTTACCTGTGGTAATAGATATACCGGCATGTTGATCACACCGCTGTTGAAATACATAGGCTACCCGTCCTACAGTTAACTCGGTGACTAGCCCTGTCCCGAATGAGTCAATGTGATCTGGGTGGGTGGGTGACGGTCAGTTGCTATTTACACGCCTACATATACTCTACAACCTGATCAAGTGAGCTAGTGTACAGCCTAACAGCATTTCAAATCAATACTCTTTATAATAATCATCTACAATAATAATATCGTGAATTCAGTTTTCATTCTGACTGAACTGTTCGCTTCTACTTTAATGTTTGAATAGAATAAATAGAGAGTCTCACAAATGCCTTCTGATATCAAATATATCAACACGAGTTGATAAAAGATAAACATAATCCAGTTTTACTTTGATTTATTTGAATCAGAAGACACGATGGTGAGATGATCTATTCATCATCCAAACTCATTCTTAGCATATTTCAATGAAAATACTGTACATCTCAGAGTACGGATCTGCCATTACACTTTCAGCGAGATTATATAACAACACTGTGACGTCATCTTGTTTATCACGTCATTGTATAATATAAATATCATAATGGGTGTTTTCTGTACAATAAATATCTTGTATCTTGTATCTTGCCATCAGGTTTTTGACGCCATAGCATTGTAAGTCATTGTAAAAAAACATTATGATGTCATTTGGTTGATGCTGACAGGGCATTCTGCAAAATCTATTGACAAAACGACATCACGTAGGAGATCACACAAGCTATGTGAGTTTTGGATGATAATTTAGTTTTATAAAAGTGTTGATATATTTGATAAGAGGGTGGTATTAAATTTATCATCCAAAATAAGTCCATAATTACTTTCAACGAAAATGTTTTCATCATTGGATGATTCTGCCTTTCGTGCAGCAGTATAGCAGATGCCATTCTGACGTCATCAAGTTTTACATATATTTTAAAGAGTATCCCAAGGTGTCTTCTAAAAGGCGCCCCTAGTACGATGCCTTCCATGGCAAACCTCAAATCTTATATACCGAGTATTCAATGTGTCGAAACATCTACACCAAACACTGGATTCAAAGGGCTATATCTATAGAACCTAATTAGGCTCGTACCTTTACCTTTTACGATCATTCGAAGCGATCCAATGAATTTTAATAGTCACACGTTCGACCATGAACAACACTAATCAGAAATATGTTTCATTTTTTATTTTTTTACAAATTTGGCTTCTTAAAATGTTCATTTACAGTCCGTCAAATCTTTAGTCGTGAATTTACATAAGTCCGACAAAGGAAATCAATGTAAAAGCAACTAACTGTTTCGGTGGCTGAGCGGGTAAGCTGTTGGGGCAAGCAGTGTCGGCGATAGGTGTCTGACTCTGGGGGAATGGGTTCGAACCCAACAAGGGACTCGACCCGAAACAGTACAACGTTTGGTATGCATATAAGTATGGTCCCAGATATGACAACGTTACATTTCTTCGCTATCTGTATGGCATGTATTTCTTATACGCTGTATTGTGTCTATGACCGCCCTCTTACCATTTTAAAATCCACTGGCGGTATAACTGCTATACAATTAAGGCTAAGCACCTGTGACATGTGAACGTGAGGTAAATACGTTAGATATTGTGCATGTGGGTCCTAGCTTCGCAAACTGCTTTGAATACCTAAACATAAGTGAAGGTTGGTGAGACAAATGAGACACTGGCTCCCATGTCGCATACATGGCCACGAAACGACACTCTTATATCCCCCAGACGATAGCTACGATTGCATCGCGTCCACGTGAACATATACAAACCGGTGTTTAAATTCACTTACGTGACACAGCTGTGAAATGGGCCTACTAAGTTGGTCTCGTTGAATAACCGAAACGTTAAAGGCACTGTCGCACTCCGTTCTTACTGAAATAAATTGCTGTCACAAAACGGTAAATAAGTGTTATCAATGGCTAAAAAATACCACTCAATCAATGAAAGAGTTCTAAAACGAATATACATGGTTCATGGTTACAGCTATATGCTTGTCCATTTACAGGTGTTCACCTTAAAATGGCCGCTCGAAGATGGTTCAAGTGATCTGACTAATGTAGCGATGCTTTGATACTCAAGATTAGAGTTTTGAATATGGTAGACCTACAATGATGGAAAGGTGAATCATCTTTCTGTTTGAACTCTCAATATCGTACGAGCCCTTCAAATCTATCTCTAACACGGAAGAGTTCCACAAAATTATCGCTTAAATAGGCCTATGTCGCACCATTTTCTACCAATATAGATAACTGTTTCTATGGATAAGTTTTATTAGGGTCATGAAATTATATGTTTTACCCTCCAACGTAACAATCTATTAGATATATTAATAAATGGAAAATTTGAGAAAAAAATACAGCGTCTTTAAATGTAATTTTGCTACCCATGGTAACTGAAAGATCAGAAACTTATAATTGACTTCGGGTCCAAATTCTTTAACTTAACCCCTTCAAGTGATCATAAGATCAGAAATACGCTCCAAACATCGTGTATAATGATACAGTCTGATTACCGTGTTTCCTCAAATAGACGTCCCCAGTGTCTTTATTTTCAGACTCAGAAAACGGTTAATTTTAATCAGACAGTATAATTATCAAAGATCCATAGATATTAGTTTTGTCATAATGGACTTTTATTCAATTGTGATCGTATTACTACATGCGTAACAATTTCAAAAACAAGCACTCATGTACACTAGAGTGTTTCTGATTGTAAATATCGAGTAAAGCTCAGGATAATGATTACAGTGTTAGTCTCACATGGCAGGTCTTGTTTATGGGGCCAATATGTGTGGTAAAGCGTAGAGCTAAATCAAAAACGTAAGGTAAAAGAAGAGATATGTGTTTGATCCCAAATCGTGAAATGTAATAAATAGGACACGTGCACACTGGCGCCAATAGGGTTATCTGAAGATCAAAGTGGGACAGTTATCTACTTATTAGTCCTTGTGCGATATCTTTATATCTACTGTACAGGGAATCAGATACATAATGTTCAAGTGAATTGGAATTAAACTTTAAAGGTGTTAGAGTGAAAAATAAATATACCGAATTAGGATTAATTATATGATAACAGTTTTGGTTTGTAATGTAAACACAATATCGCTAAAGTTGGGGTCAAAGCAGAGGCACATGTTTAACTTTTATATTGCTGATTGAGGCTTTTCAGTATTTCCTTAAGATCTCTGTGTTTGGAAATCCGGGCCCTATCTTGGCACAACAAAGCGATGGAAATACTGCAAGACTTAAATCAGCCAGTAATGGAGACTGGCATTGCATTGCATTGCATTGCATTGGGTTAATATGTTGAAGGAAGAGTATCAAAGCTGTCTATAGAATATTTAATAATTTTAATTTGACACAAACGTACCAGGGTTAAGATAGAAAAGATCAAGGCAGAAACACTTACCCATGAAGCATGTATATTGCTACAATATTCAATGAGATTATAACATTAAACAATGTACCCAAACTGCTATTACTGTTTCTTGAGGGTTACATTTTTTTTTATAAAAACGAAGGCAAAACAGTCTCAGGAACGTGCAAGGTTTAAAGGAGGTACACTTATCACGACATTGGGGTTGTTAAAATGAAAGAATAAGTCATGACACGGTCTCTTTTGACCGTGTGACGTCATCGCTGGAATGAGCAAGAAAATACGATAGGAACATACACGCCCTTGGCTTGAAGGGGGTTAAGACGCACACAAGGGGTCAGGGGAAAGGCAGTTGTCAAACTTGTCTGGGGCGATTACTCCATATGTATGAGGGTCTCTAACGATGTCACGACACGCTTGACGTTTCTTATTTGAATGACCACGTTTTATGCTTCGGTAATTCTATTCAAGAACAAGCAGTTGGTTGCTTCACCCAGTTTACCAGGGTCTCCACACAGTCGATATACGTCCTTGATTTACTGACAAGGCAGTGCAGATTCTCAGGCTACCCTCTGTAAATTCGTATTCATCCAAGCGTTTTGGGGTCGTGGAGAGGTAACGTATACCCACGTGACCTCAATAATTTTACTTAATTCAGAAGATTCTTTGATGCTCAAAGAGAGTATAGAGGATGTTAGATTATAGAAGCACCATATTCACCTGGCTGATGATCGAGACACAACCAATCTTTTTTTAAAACAATTATTTAATGTATGTTACCGCCACGTTTACATACATACCCGGTATCACCCCAACATGACCACGTGGCTAGGGGTTGGCAGTGTTGAATCAATTTCTCTATACATTTGCGAAATTTTAACAAAGTAACATTGTAACAATTTAACGTATTTATTTTATTTTATTTATTTAGAACCAATCTAGATATAGTTAGATCGACTGTATTATGCAACACAACATATGTAATTGTCATCTAAGTATATTCTATTCTATTCGTTCTATCATATAATTTAAATGACCAATTCACAATTCAGGTTTGCTTTGCCCTACTCGCCTGACAAATATCACTGATAAATATGCCATAACTCTGTATTTCACTTATCATTTTTTTAATGCATGTAAATAATTTTCCTGGTCTCAATTAAGTAGTATACACAATATTTCCCTTGAAGATGTCAACAGATCTCACATTAGTGGCATGTATTTTCCTTGAATGTGATATTCCTTGTACTGGTAGATGACTCACATGGTGTTGTGACTTGATATCAAAAGATCACGTAAAACATGAGTGTTGTGACTTGATATCAAAAGATCACGTAAAACATGAGTGTTGTGACTTGATGATATCAAAAGATTTTCTTTTAGTGAGATCTTCGTAAAACACCGTTCTGAAAAATGAACCATGGATTGAAAACAGACAAAATAGTTATCAAATTGTTGGCTCTTTATTTTTCATATGAATATAACTTTGTAATGCAGGCGACTGCTCACATTGTGTGGAATAGCCTGCTGCACATTCTGCACATGGGTCTCATAGCACTTACAGAATTGTCAACTTGCAGAACCAATATCAAGACAAACTACCACATAATGACATTTTACTCATAGAAATATTTGTAATTTGCAAACCATATAAAATGTTTGATGTCACCTTATTGAGGATTAGTTTTAAAATTTATGTGTAAATCATAAAACCATTGAGCATATTCTTTATTATAAAATTCCATTTCCAGCAAAAATATTACAGGATATAAATCCATGCGCATAAACCTATTACAACAACTTATGATATACCCATACTGGACAAAATAAGTTAGGGATTTTAGATGACTTATCATTAATACTTCATTAGTATGTCAACAATAAATACATCATTATTTATAATTTCAAAATTTCGAAATATTCCTAACTTTTTTTGTCAAGTATATATTGAAGGAGGTGCAAATTTTCTTGATACATTTGATAACAATAGGACGCAAAAAATCAAAATATCTGAAAATAGGTTATGTTTCAGTTCTTTTTAATTCTATAACAGCAAAATCAGTGAAAACAGTAACAACAAAAACCTTTTTTTACAAAAACGTCATGACATGAATAAAAGAATACTATTGTCATGAAAACTTATTGAATACTGGTAATAATATAGGACATTAATCATCGACCGGCAGGAATAATAATTAATGCTGAAAGATTTGTGCATGGCCATACTTGATTGCTGATCTATGCAGCGACTGGTTGCGACTCTTCCTCAATGTAAGTTGTTTCTTGTTGTTAGTCTATATTTAAGTATATTTATTTCCGTAGCAGCGGTATTATTGAAACTGGGAGTATGTACCACCATGACTGCTGCTCTGAAACCTGAAAGCGTTGGCTGGACCATTTGAAACTTGGTATAGATTTATATTTCATTACAGCATCACTTCATGTTGACACGCTTTTCTACAGTTTTGTTAGGGCAATGACAGCCTTTGAACCCTGTACTGTCAACACCAGATAAATGTGCTTGATTGAAGAATTTGTAGTTGGTAGTTAATTCCATATGACCCATGACAAGCTCAAGAGGACAGATAATATGGTGCGTTAAGAAGTGATTAATCTTATTGGCACATCAGTTACAATTCTGTGAGCGACCATGCAAATCAAGTACTTATAAAAGGTCTTAAGGTGGGAGAGGAAGATTGTAGGTAAGAAAAATAGTCACAAAACTGAATACAAAGACAATAATTGAACTTTTTTTAGGTTTGTCAGTGAATTTGGTAACATTTTTAGGATTTTGAATGGCATTTTGTTTCTTATCCAATTGTCAAATTTTATATACATAAATATATATTTTTCAAATTATAACTTGTTTGCATTAACTCTTTGCATTGGTGTAAAACATAATTTAATCTCTGATATGAAAGTGAACAGATACGAGCAAGTCAAGAGTGGAATGTCAAAGCTAAAACAGATCTGATATGTAATGAAATTTAAGACAATCTATATAAAATCATCAATCCACAAACTTGCTTTAAAATCAGTCCTAGAAGTGTTGTCTAATATAGGTTATTTGATACTTTTCATTACCCTCTGCTTGGCCTTGTTTAAAATATAATAAAAATACAAAGCTCAAATGCTGGGGAAAATGCACAACAGCTTCTTCATGGCAGTCCATAAGACAGCCTCCAATTTGTCAAGGAAATAAGCATATTGTCCGATAATGGAATAATGCAAATATTAGAGACATCATAGCACTTTAGAAAGGGCAACAAATGGATCGCTGGAATATGAAGCTAGCACTTAGTAGTTCTTATATAGATAAGACAGACAAGTCTTTGAAGTGCAATGAGAAGTGGAAAATATAAGAAAAGCAATATTTCTTGACAACAACTGCTTCATTTTGAAGAAAGACAGTTTTGGACTATGTACCTGATAAAGGAATAAACATATACTCCAAAATTTAGCATCTCTTCACGGTATAATTGTTATGAAGAAATCTCACTTAAAACAAATAATTCTTAAGAAATTCAACATTGAACAGTGACGGATCCAGGAATGTTGAAAGGGGGAGAGAGAGAGGGGTCCAAAATTTTCTCCCCCCATAGAAATTTTTTTAAAAGGGAGGGCTCCGGACCCCCTCGACCCCCTTCGACATCCCCCACTGCAAAACATTGAAATTGTACCTGAGAAAACTATAAGTTGAGGGATACCCTTGAATGTGATGAAATCAAGAGAATATATCACCATGATGGTCTTAACTCATTGATGTTTTCAGATCCTGGAACCTTCCTAAATTATCAGAGCTCACAAGCATGTTTGCAAGGTTGTACATTGACAGTGGTGTAGTACTAAACTAGCTTTGAAAATCTGTGGTCAGTTTTTATTGAGAATCAAGATAAGATCCAATGAGAAATTTTGATATTTAATTTTTAAAACTTTCTTTAGATTTTATTTTATTTTATACTACATAACATAACAAGACTGACAGAGCACATTAGCATATTTTCAGTTGGTAAAAATGTTCAACATATTTTCAGGTTTTAACATTTTTTGCCTGGAAACCAGACAGGAATGCGTTTTACCACATTCAACACATGACCACGTCCGAGTGTCGTCATCACGCTGCACAACAAAAAAGCAGGCATCAGATACTCATGGTGGGGGAGCAAAATAAAATACAAAAAATAACAAAAAATAAATTTGCTTGAAAACGTTCAGCAAACCAATTCTGTAAGGTTATACTGTAATTGGTACTAAACATAAACAATGAAATGACTTAGAACAATATCCATAAACATGTAGATGTTTCTCATGTCAATTCACTGATAACAAACAAATCTTCAGGGTACAATATGAGAGGAGATTTCAATATCAAATTATTTATTTAGTGATCATTTCTTAAATGAAACCATAGTTTTAAAAGGAAATATCACTTTTTTTCTTGTACGTATAAAGGAATTTAAGGCGAGTTGAAACAAAGTTGGGTTGCATTGTAAACAACATTTCAATGATATCCAAAATTCCTGAAAATGGAAATAATGAAATGAAATTCTCCTCTCATAATTGATATGTTTGACACAAACTCAAACCAACAAAGAGCACTTTGAAACCATTTCAACTAACAATTATAAAAAAAATATTCAACAAGAGTTTTAAATTCAAAGCAAAAGATAAAATTACAGCCTAAATGTTACACAAAATCTTTACAAAGTACAAAATTACAAAAGCTTTTTAAATGTCTTCTTTTTGTTGGTCTACCATTTGTATTCTTAACAACGGGATGGGAATGAAGTTTCACAGAAATCACTTGAGCTGAAAGGGGTTGTAGCACATATTTTTTTCAAATTTCCCATTTATAATGATAGTTTGTCATTTATTTTTACTTTAAGAGGGTAAAACATCTTATTACACAAACCAATTACCTAAAGTGGTAATAACAGTGTTGCATATAAAGTAAAAATTGCATTGCACTCATTTTTAAACTTGATTTTCTGATGATAGAAGGATGTTTTACTATTAGTGACATTTCATCAACTTATTTGAGCGGAAAAAAACATGCTACTGCCCCTTTAAAACTGGTCCTGGTTGATCCATCCCATCCCAACATTCTGTGTTACCCTGGCAAGTTTCACACAAGCACCTCACACAACTTCAGATTTGATCTCTTCTGCTAGTCCTCCCCATCGGAGCCGATACACTTTATCTCGCCACATGATGTTTCGAGTTCTGTGGCTCTGTACAAAGACATACACTACCATAACTTCTCTCAGTAGCCATGCCACAAGGAACTCAAACTTGGAAAACTTGAGCGGGCCATTCTGAAAGAACATACATAGAATATTAAGATTTGAATCATTGAGAGATATATACATATGAACTTGAAATAAAATTAATTAACAAACTTGCTACTTGGTATGTGGAGTTACGGTAGCTATAAGGGTGTTTCGATGAGGTTTTCACACTCGGCAGATATCATTCACTAAAAGGTATTACAGATATGACAAATCTTACTACTTGGTACCTATAAACTGGTCCCATTCTCTTGACGCTAATTTCATACAAATTAAAGGTTTGATACAAACAGAAATTCTGCAAACATCAAATCTATTTGATCACAACTCACAAGAATGTGCAGCTATAGTTAATCATAAGGGCGTTTCATGAGATCAGTTTTCACTCGACATTGAGCAGATATCATTCACTTGATGTACTGGAGACAAGGTCAGTCGGTAGACAGGGTATGATTCCTTCATTCATTAAATGGTGGAGTTCATGTAGTAACATAGGGGCATTACAAATATTTAAGTGTCCAGGGGTTATTGCATAAAGCAAACTTAACACTAACAGTTGGAGTTGTGACATACTCCAACATTTCACTAAGGTTACCTAAGAGCCACGTGCAACATGAATCAGAGCAGAAGTTCAAGCATTTGCTATTCTATACGCCTACACTACAATGACATGCAGAAGTTCAAGCATTTGCTATTCTATACGCCTACACTACAGTGACATGCGTACCTCGACGGTAGTGATGAGAGCGTAGTCGAGGAGGAACCAGACGAGGAGGTGGAGGAGGAAGAAGACGAGGGCGCTGACGTCAAACAGGTACTCGGCGGAGAAGGAGGCACACAGACCCATGATCATACACTCCGACATCGGCTCCAGGAATATCAGGTGAGGTAACAACGACAGGCGCAAGTGACACCATCTGTACGTAAATATCATGATGTAGGCTTTTGAGGGTAGATTTCTATGCAGCAATGCTACGGGAACCAGTAGTTAAGGGAACGTATCACTGTTACTTATACATTACAATCAATATAACATGGTTACATTTGGGATAACAATCAATATTCTTGAAATCCCAGATGAAGTGAGTGAGTGAGTTACTGTTTTACGCTGCTTCGAAAGTATTGCAGCCATTAGCGGCAAGTCCGAGATGAAAACGTAAAAACAGTTTTAGCTCCACTGACCTGATAAGCCTTTTATGGAATGCGCCTATAGAGTAGGATCCACAGTTCTGGAGGGCAGGTTCTGAGCTGATCACACACTTGTAACCTCTGAAACAACAACAATGATGTGGTTACTTCATGTAGGGGGCGGTCAAATACGCCTCACTTTACACAGTACCAAACAGTTCATATACTTGTAACTTTCGACTACCTACAATTCAAATGCACACAACAGTGACACAAACAAGGGTTTAGATGCATCTGTGTTTGAATACGCGCTAATTCATACAAAAACTTACAAGAGAGTGTTTATTGGTTTGGACACTCAGTAATTCGAGCGTAGAACAACATAAGTCTCTGACATTACACAATTGCAGCACACAAAACCAAATTTTTCAAAATTTACTCTGCACTTATCGAATGATGAATTATCCTTCTCAACCTGAGGAAACATATAGTTCCATGTTTGCCTACCTTTTCCTCACAAAATCACAGAAAAAGTAGTCCTCTGCAAGATATTTGCCGAACATAGCCATGCCGCCGATCTGGTCAAGAATATCCTTCCTCATGAGCAGCGACATCCCCGTGGTACAGTTTATACCAACCGCCGTCGCACTCAGGCAGTTCCGGGCTTGCATCGTGCCAAAATATACCTGTATGGAACAAGAAAGAGAAATGAGGTGATTTGGGGTTTAACACCACTTTCAAGAGTATTTCACTTATATCGCAGCTGCTAGTATTATGGCAGGGAGAAAGCCCGCAATGCTATGTGGCTATGCATTGGCTGGAACTAGCGAACCATGGGTGGTACTATGCTGAAATTCAGCACCCAAACCTTACTGCGTGTAGAACAGTTCTCTACTGCAAACAAGTTGCCTTGCCCCTGGCGGGATTTGAACCCAGAACCTCTTAATCTTGAGACCTGGGCATATTTCCGAAGCTCTCTTAGTACTAGGACAGGCATAGGTATCATACACTAACATTGGCTTATGACTACCAATATAATAGCCCTAAGGAGAGAGCTTAGAAAATCCTGGGCCTAGATTTGTTTAGCGCTCTTAGTACTAAGATAGTCATCATACAAACATTAGCTTGCAACTATCTAAGTAGTAAGAGAGCTTGGAAAGTCCTGATTCCCTATCAATATCCCTGCAGATATTGTTACCCACCTTCTCATAGACAGCAGCAAAGCCATCGCGATCACACATATACGGCATCTGCATGACGATTCCTACATCTTTCTTCAGAGAACTCATCATACTCGTCAGGGCATTCTCTTGCACTGTGAGGACAATATATACAATGTAAGGTACATCAGCCATTGGAGAAATATTTCAACCATTCAGGTACAACTGAGAGTGATCGATTAATAAGTTACCTCCTCTTTGGCTTTATTTCAACAATTTGTTTAGGATTCCAACTGAAACTGATTATGTTGATATTCTTGAAATTTGATGACATATTTGTCGAAATTTCATGTGTGATATGAATAGCCTGAATTCTGGCATGTTAAATTGAGGTTTGAAAATCTGATATTATTGTGAATTTGCAACTTGTTTCTCAAATATATAACGGAGATGATGAATCCTTAGCATATCATAATTTTCAAATATTAAATAATCCATAATAAAACTTTCAATATGAAACAATGACCTGAATTATTCAGTATCTTTTGGGGATTTTCATTCGTCCATGATATAACCAACGTCCAATTTCAGCCTAGCGATTGCATGATTCACGCTGAACATAAAATTATCAAATAGACCCTTATAGAAAATCATAGAGGGTACTATGACACAGTTTAATTTCATCACTTAAAGCAATACTAATTCTCTCCTAATATTTCAAAATCCATCCACTTTTCTCTATGACCGTCATATGAAGGGGAGATAAATGCCCCTCAAATTTTGGTTCTCGATTGGACACTGTATGAAGCTAATAAATTCAGGCCAAAGCACGATAATAGAGAATAGTGTACATACTTTTTAAGCCGCTGTCCGATATGAGAACAATGTCGTACTTGGCAGCCTCATAAGGTTTAACCATGTTGTTAACTTTTCCATTGACTCCCACTGGTTTGATGCCTGCAATAATAGAAGAGTTCATTCAGAAAACTAGTTACAGATAAATAAAGCAACTTCCCATGCAAGTCATAACACGCCCCAGTCGCCATCGATCTCAAATTTAAACCTTGCTGCATGTCATTAATGTTTCTGGGCTAGTGTAACAGTGCTTCATCTAAACATCAGAAAAGTACAGACAGAAGAGTGAACAGGAGAGCAATGACCAACTTCCAAGCGCAAGGCATAACTCTTGCCAGTCTGCATTACTGGCTGATTTAACCCTTGCGGTATTTCCCTCGCTCTCTTGTGTCGAGGCAGTGAATCGCTGCACTGGAAATGCATAGCGGGCCTGGATTTCTAAACACAGATTTCTTAAGGAAATACTGCAAGGCCTAAATCAGCCAGTAATGGAGACTGGCAAGAGTTATGCCTTGCATTGGGAAGTTGAGCAATGACCTGCAAGGGAATTTGAACATTAAGTTGATGAGGCCCTGCCAGGATTTGCAATTGCAACATTAACATCCAAACAATGTCAATCTTTATCAACTTATCAATTGCAACATTAACATAAAAACAATTTCAATCTTTATCAACTTATCGAATTCATATTTGTATTCAGATTGCCCTCTGTAGATAAAACACACTCCATCTCTGTACTATATATATGCTGATAGAGAGATAGAGATAGAGATAGAGGATACTTGACATTTCTCGTCGAATACCATGTATATCTCATCGAGTGAAGAAGAAATGTATATTTCGAGTGTAAATATATTTGTTCTACTTCACGAGATGATATATGATGAGAAATGTCAAATGTTCTATTTATTATTAGATTTAAGAAATTGTGCATAGTTTGTACATGATGTTCAGTTTGTGAATGGATCATCCATGGCTGCCTTGCTTTATCAGTCTTCATATGATGTCATATGATTGAAAGGGTTATTTCACGGAGTAGAATAACATGTTATTTCACTGAGTGAAAATATAGATTTTATTCACACCGAAAAATACCATTTCACCACTGAAAATATAATAAAAGATGATATTCTTAGAGCAATATTGAGTCCATCTAGTATTTATGTTCCACTAAAGCATCAATGAGCACTATGTATTTTGGACACACAACACTATTTCTATCATTTGCATCAAGTTCCCTGGAATAACAGTAAATGCACAACTACAATTCAAACTTTTAAATCATAAACCTACGTTGTGGCCTTAAATCATAAAATGATGTTGTGGCCTTTAAATTGTAAACCCACGTTGTGGCCTTTAAATCATAAACCTACGTTGTGGCCTTTAAATCATAAACCTACGTTGTGGCCTTTAAATCATAAACCAATGCTGTGGTTTTATTTAAGTAGGCGGTAGAAAAAGGATTATAACAAATAGTTAAATTAATATCATAAAAAAAAAGAAGACATATTTTCATGTTCATACAAACAGCTTAACCAAAGTATAATGGCACATTGGCATCCCTATTAAATGAACAGGTGAACACTAGAACTAACCACGTCAGTGTCGGGCCCAGGCTTAATATTCATGTGACATACCACAAATACACAAGGGTTGATGTGTGCATGTTTTGAATTCATACAAGTGTGTAAATAATTGTGTATGTAAAGGCTGATAAGTTGCTAAAATAATTGAATTTGAAGTATATACCTGTGCATTATATGCGGAACTCCTATCAAACTGAAAGTGTTTGGAAATTCGTGTTTATAGAATGAAAAGGTGATTGAATACAAATTATTTATGGGAAAATGTGGAACAAATGTAGGGGAATTTATATCAAATAATTGGTATAAAATTTATACCAAAATCATATACTAAGTATTTTCACCATTAAGCGCCAGCCTGGAATAAATTAATCGCCTGGAATAAAGAAACTTCCAAACGCAAGGCATAACTCTTGCCAGTCTGCATTACTGGCTGATTTAAGCCTTGCGGTATTTCTCTCGCTTTGTTGCACCCAGATAGTGAATCGCTGCACCAGAAATTCATAGTGGGCCTGGATTTCTAAGCACAGATTTCTTAAGGATATACTGCAAGGCCTAAATCAGCCAGTAATGGAGACTGGCAAGAGTTATGGCTTGCATTTGGAAGTTGGGAATATAGTAACCATTACAGATCTATGCAACAGGTTCCCATTAAAGTTCAGGCTTTTAATAAGTGACAGCTGTGACATTTGACTCCAGTAAAGTTTTCAAATAAATAAAACCTATCGAGAATAGATATGAAATCGGAACATCACTTATTGTATATTGTTAGCCAAGGCCATGGGTATAAAAGTTGAAATGATAGGCATATATTTCATAGAACTTGATGTCTAAAATTTGATGTCTCTAATTTAAAATAAGCACAGCTTACAACGAGGTTAATAAACATATGTTACCAATGAATATAAATATTCAACATTAATCATTCTTAGTAACAAGGAAACAATGTTATAAAATATAAAAAATTTTGGCAATGGCAAGAATGACAGCCATTTTAATTTAATTTGTAAAATGTAATTGATAGGAATTAGCCATCGTTACCATGGAAAAGGAATTCTAATAATGTCTACACAGAAATGAACGATAAAATCAATCAATAATTTGTTGTCGATGTAAAGACAAAGCACATACTTAACCCCTATTCAAGAATTCTTATGAAATTTAACTCTTTTCCTGGGGAATTTAAACTGAGGCAACATGCTTAAATGCTGCCTCACAAGCATGCTAAATATAGCCGTTAGTCACATGGGAACTACAACAGGGTTAGAATAACCTTTTCAATTCTAGATTGGGTCATACTTTATACCATTGCAACTCACATACCCCTCTATTGTCGGCACTACATGCTTAAAGGATATTCAAACCAATCAGGTAAGCAGGCCACCACAAAGCATCGCCTAGTAACCATACAATTCATTCTGCACAACAATGCTCTATATTCAGATCAACTATTCAACTCTCAGCTGAATGCCAGTTCTTGCTCACATGTACGATTCACACCTTGCTTCCATGGCAACCAGGTGGAATCGACGAAGCATGTCGAGAGGAGGCAGTGTGCTGGTTGTGTGGCAACTGCATCAGTCAGTCATACATAGAATAGATCATTGATGTTTGTGATAGTGTTCTAGTGGAACTGTGTGTGTGTCATCGATCAGCGGTGCAGACCTGTCCTCTAGCTGTAGGCACTAACACAGCTACCTGTCCGATTGGAGGTGCTAACGAGTACATGATTGAACTACCTGTACTTTTATAGAAAAAGTCACTAACCGGCCGTCTTTATTATGGTAATATGCATTGAAGACATTAGCATGTCTATCCATATCTATCCAAAATGAGAGTGGGTTTTTGTTTTGCTCGTGATTTTGTAGCCGTTGGCGGCAATTTACAAATTGATCCCGAAAGTAGTCACTGATTGGTTAAATGACAACCCCTCTTATTATTTATTATATAATAGCAGTCACATGGATTCTTGTGTCTCTCACTACACCACATTCTAGATGCTCAACTGCATCATTGCTCCTAGCAACGTAGCTACAGACTCCTACAAAACCATTCTGTCAGACCACTTTACATAATCAAAATCAAATGGATTAATAAAGGAAATAACTGCGGACTGGCCACTAGCATGCTGTCCAAGAATGATCCGGGATCTGAAGACGAAGAGCTGAGCGCTGGGGACATTGTCGGGACTCACAGGTCTCCAATATGATTTGAAACCAAATAAAGGAAATTGTATGTAGATGTAGTACACTTATACAACAGGTGTGTTTATTCCCGTCTATAACTGGGTCTCCTGTAAATCAATCTACAGATGTGACAAACCTCATAGTACAAGTGGATCTTTAGCATAAAGAGTACTTATTTTTGTAGTGAACTCGTCAGCATGACTCAGCAATGCCATTGTAAATGACTGTGCATTGCAATGTATGTCTTCATCACAAAGACCGACAACACTAAGCTAAAGATATGTAAATAAAACCACAGGATGATTTGATAGCCGTGGTGCAGAATTCAAAGATAGGTCAATGTTGAGAAAAAGTTACAAAACTATTGGTATTTCCAAGACAAGTGTTACAGCAGCCATTAATGTCAGACAACTAAAATACTCATATCAACCAACCAATGGCAGCTTTTGAACTAGCATCTAGTTAATTGTTAAAATTCACGTCAAAGTATGAGACATTCTTCTGCAATATAGCAGGCCTCAAAGCTTACATTTTGATATTCTTAGCTACAGATCAGTGTAAAATTATATGTTTACCAATAAAAACAAAATTTCCATCACCATTGAATTTTTTGCTCAAAAGATCTGTCCATATTTACTATTTCACAAAATGTTTCAATTTATATGGTTTTACCGGTAAGTCTCAAATTCCACCCTCACAACCACTCTGAGCCCTGTACAAGGAAATAATCTCAGCTTTCTCATGGGAAGGAAGGAATACACAAAATACGGTTAACTGAATGCAATATAATTTCCTCCTTACATGGGTTGGGAAAGGTAGGAGCCATGGGCACACTGAATGAAAATATGACTCATTAAAATTTGAAATTTACTATTTCTACAAAGGGGAATGGCCCATTTAAAAATCTGAAAATGACTAAAAGCCGAAAAAATGGCTCATTGTCAAAGGTGTCTTTCCCTATACCTGCCATAAGATTAAACCACTATAACATTCATTTGTCTCTATGGTGAATAATGACCTCAGTGTTATACCTCTGTACTGCAAACCGGGTTACCCCACTCAACCGTCCTCCCACTAGAGTCACGGAGTTTATGGACCCGGCCCAACCCTGCTCATCAGACAATGCAATGTCAGCAAGATAGCGCTTGCTCATACATCACTTCATTTATGACTACACCGACACACTCACACTTCACATATCGTAAGTTGGTTTATTTATTGATGTATATCCAGTTCAACTCGGAACACGGTGACATCAAATAATCATTAAATAGCATGTTTGTGAATTGGTCCGGTCCTCTAATGGGATCCAGCGAGATGTACTACAGTTCTAGGAGATCAATACTACAGTCTGCAATACATGTACTGCCGGCACAGATAATCCAGGGATTTAGCTTCCTTCAGGACAGTTCTTTACGACAGACAGTTCTAGCTATCTAGTTAGGAATCGAACCCTGAAACTCTAGATAGGAAAACAAACCGACAGTCTGTGTGCTATCTCTCTCTCTCTGCCTTATTCTCCAGGGCACAGGAGATAGAAATGAATGTTTAACACTTAACACTAGTGACGTCATAAGGTATGAACGTACATGTTATCTACATTTATCGCGAATAGATTGCATGTTTTTAAGACCTCTCGACCAATCAGAATCACGAAAAATATGTAACAAAACCATTTTGTAATCATTTCTAAAAATTGCAACAACATACAGGTAAAGGATAGAAATATATATATATATATATATATATAAAACATTGAAATATGATTACATTTTAAGATTTTAAAGTCTTTGAGTACAAGTGATATCCAATTATGATCAACTCATCGACATCTAGTATTGTACTACTACTCCGTGCACAGACAGAGACATAAAATAATCATTACAATGTATGTTTGTGAATTGGTCCACTCTGACTACACCCAATCTCCTGGATCAATACCACCTAGAACACCACCACTCTCGATAATCCATGAGCTGCTGTTCCTCTGTACGGAAACGCTTTGCTGGAATAGTGACCGCAATATGTGCACATCATGATATCAATATAAAATCTTTGAATTTGTTGGATGGAAATGCTATGCTTTTCATTTCAAACATTTGATTTCTCTGACAGAGAAAGATAACCAAATCGCTACCCTGAGTAGTTAAGGTAATATGTGCATTGTCATGGTACCAATGCTTTGCAGATGGATGAGAGATTCTATCCCTCCATCTTTTTACTTTAAATATTGGATTTCTCTGACAGAGAAAGATAACCAAATCGCTACCCTGAGTAGTTAAAGTAATATGTGCATTGTCACGGTACCAATGCTTCTGCACAGATGGAGATTCTATCCCTCCATCTTTTTGTTCTTATATAATTTGATTATGAGAAAGATGGAATATTGAGGGCCCAAAAGTTAGTGTGGAAATATCAATGTTGGCCACAATGATGTAAAACAACGATCATAAATTAACAAAGGCACCTAAACAGGGTCTATACTATTTTGCTATTAGAATAGTGACATACAATTCATGACACAGCCTGAAATGCATCAATATATATCTGATACAAATTGCGGACGATTCTGTCCAGTGTTTGCTCGGGGAAATTAGTTTGCCCAGAATATTGACGGCTTCTACTCAATAAACAAACTCACGGATAATGAGTTATTGTTCAGTATTGAAGTACTTATTCATCATTGATGAAGTGTAAATGCACATTGTGTGAAATCATAAAATGTTTTAGAACACTTTGTTATTAAAATAAAGATGATTTATAAATACATTACCAGAATTAGGAGGTAATGCATAAATACCATAATTGATTTAATAATGCCCCTTTCCGCCTCACAATATTCCTAAAAGAAAGCACACAGTCAAGACCATCTATCTTCTCCTCAAACTCATCTGTACTTTTTTTATATTACCAAACATTTTCCTATTCCCTGATCTATGATTCCAACCCCCTACATGAATACTTGCTAGCGTCCCTGTTGCACATATTCCTAGAACATGCTGCTTTTTACATTAATTACAGAAATCTAATTCATTACTCAATAAGGTGAAATGCAAAAACAAATTTGTATTCCTTATTTTACTTTATCACATTATTTGCAACCTTCTGACCTTTTGAAAAATATTGAATTATTTTCCAATAGTTAGAAAATGAATATTTGACTATTGATAAGTTCACATATGTTAAACAATTCCTGTAAGACAATATGGGGTATAACAATCTGAAGCAGTACAATAACAGTTATAATTGTGTAATATTATTCAGCTCCTTCATCAAGGATGACTGCTCCCTGCTGCTCAGAAACTAAGTCTCTGGACCAAATCTCTTGAACTTTGATCTTAAAAGGGGTGAAGTTCTGAACAGAATTGCATGGGTAGTTGAATAAATTATTCGACAAGGTGATTTGGTTTACGCTACTTCCGAACAAAGAGACAATTAGTAGTGCAACTTGAGATGTAAGTGTGCAGAGCCATTGCATGTAGACATTTACTGGTGAAACTTACAAACATCGACTAAAGGTGGTAATAAAAAACCTGAACTTAAGGATTTGAACCCTGGATATTCAGATTCAAGTGATCTCATGAATTCATTTCCTTCGGAGTGTAAGCTAGACATTAAAAGTTATTTAAGACAATGAGTGGAGATTGTCAATCACAGTCTCATCAGATCCTGACAATGTCTCTACTCTCTAGTGCTGTCGGGTCAAACAATTCTACTATCATATTTCTTATTTAGGTGAGGTGAGGTGATTTGGGGTTTAACGCCGCTTTCAAGAGTATTTCACTTATATCACGGCTGCTAGTATTATGGCAGGGAGAAAGCCCGGAACAACATGTGGCTATGCATTGCGGTGAAACCTGCGAGCAACGGCTGGAACTAGCGAACCATGGGTGGTACTGCACTGAAATTCAGTGTAGCATTGCACCCAAACCTTACTGCGTGTAGAACAGTTCTCTACTGCAGACAAAGTTGCCTTGCCCCTGGCGGGATTCGAACCAGGGACCTCTTGATCCGAAGCCGAACACGCTAACCACTGCGCTATCCCGCCCCCTCTGCATGTAGGAGGGAATCCACCCTTTAAATTCAGAGTTACGGTTGTCTTCACCCACCCAGTGATAATTCTGATTCATTGCTGAACTACCGGTAATTCTTGAGAGTGATTGAGTATGCTCTGCAAAGTGTGTCGTTAAATGTCACAGTAAACTTACAGTGCAGGATTCACTGAACCATGAACTTTACAGACACAGTAAGGGCATCGATCTCTTGTATCCAGACCAACCAGAACCGTAACCTGCTTACTGCCAGGAGATGCATTTCTCATCAACAAGCAGACAGTGGAAGGGTTGAAGGACAGCAGCTAGTTCTTCATTAATATTTAATGAACGCTCACCGGTCTGATTAAATGTACATCCATTGTGTTTCATAAAATTTTATATGGCTTGAATACGTTCCGACTCACCATATGTGCTGTTTACAGTGCAAATAAATTCACTCAGCTTGCATATTCATCCCCAATCGCCAAATATATCATAATTACTAGTTTCAAATCAAAATCGAGTAACATCATTATGCATGTGCAGAAACTGGAACTGCACATCACAATTACATGTACAGTAGTTAAGTAACCTATTCAACACGTATGTGCGCGTACTATTTGTAGACTTCTGTTGGGCTTTTAATACGATCCAGCCACACCTCATGGTTCAGAAGTTACGTGACATGGGTGTCATCGCGACATCATTTTGTGGGTTAAGGATTTTCTTGTGAATAGAGGACTGTTTGTCAAAATGAACACAGCTGTATCTTCACACAAGGCCATAAGCACTGGAGCACCACAACTTACTATTAACAACATTATCAACCCAAATCTGTAATTTTTTCTATTGTAAATAAGATTTCAAAATGATGTTAGACTCATTGACGCGCGCCAATCGTGATGCATTGTCCAGTTTTCAATCAGAAATCACTACTTTCACCTCCATATTGTCAATATACTAAATCAACTATCATCAAAATGGTAGTTTTCGGTAACTGTCGGTACTTCTCGATAAATTAACACCATTTATAACATTTGGAGTATGTGACCCCCAACAACACAATGGATGTACCTTCAGGGTTCAAAATTAGCACTAGTCCAGTAGCCCATGGCTAGTGAAAAAGAAGCTGGGCTAGTAGAGTGCAAAAACTTGTAGTCCGAAGCACTAGTTAAAATTTGAGGTGAAATGATCATGGAGATGCATTTGGCTAGCTGGAATAAGTCTGGACTAGTACTTTCAGAAATGCACTAGTCCGAGTGGCTACTGCATTGAAATGGTTAATTTCGACCCCTCAATCCTTTAAAATCCACTGTATTCCTGAGAATAAAAGCTGCAAAATAGTGCATCTACCAGGGTATGAACTCATATCACGTGATATCCTCTCCACACGATCAGACAACTGCCAATAGTATACTTGCATGTTATGATACAAGTTCAGTTAGCAAATCACAAGACCTCCAACAAAAGCTTTCAGTGTGAGAAGCTAAGGGCAAGTAACTCCAGACTTTGAGGTGATTAGCCAGATGACTGGGTTTTGTCTGCACTAATCCGGTACAGATCTTGCATCAATAAGGGATGTTATCAGACCTTGTAGCAAGGTATCTACAGAACCAGTTCATATCCGGTAGATGCACTATATTATTCCTCGGAACAAAGTCAATTTTGATAAGACTGAAAGTTCACTTTTATCAGCAGATTTCCCAACATTCAGAAAAATCATGTCATTTCAACTCCTCAGGGACTTACCGTACATTCAACACAGAAACAGGAATATTCTCTCCAATTAGGTTTCCACAAAATATACTCTCCCTTTAACTGAGACACTTGAGGATAATGATAAGAGGAAAATGAAAGGTCTGAGAGGAATATTAAACTAAATGCTGCCTCAAGTGAGTCGATACCAAGTGGCTTTCAGATTAGACGGGTTGCAAAGTAAACAAACTGCCTCGATTAAGTCGCATTGACTGATTGTCGAAATAGGTTATAACCTAACAGTCAGGTCGCACGGTTATCTTTATATCAGTAACACTTTGATTTGAATATGATATCATTATATGATTGTTGTGTACATAAATATTTGACTCACATATTATGTTAGAATTGGTATTTGTTATATGTCCACCCATTTCCATAATTGCAATGTGAAAGATTAAACCGAACCTGTTCTAATTCATTTTAAAAAAGTATTTCCATTTCCAACTACAAGGATGGGACATAGTTTGGAGGATCTGAGTTACCATTCAATGTCATTGACCCTACTCATTTAGAACGAGAGAGAGAGAGAGAGAGAGAGAGAGAGAGAGAGAGAGAGAGAGAGAGAGAGAGAGAGAGAGAGAGAGAGAGAGAGAGAGAGGGAGGGAGGGAGGGAGGGAGGGAGGGAGGGGAGAGAGAGGGAGGGAGGGAGGGAGGGAGGGAGGGAGAGAGAGAGAGAGAGAGAGAGAGAGAGAGAGAGAGAGAGAGAGAGAGAGAGAGAGAGAGAGAGAGAGAGAGGGAGGGAGGGAGGGAGGGAGGGAGGGAGGGAGGGAGGGAGGGAGTACCAAGATAAAAAAGAGATTTAATAAAGCATTATGTTTTTGTGAATTTTGTAACATATTTTGCCAGATTATTGATGACAAATGTGTTCTTTGAGGAAACAATTGAGTTAGTTTTACTTCAGAAGGATATGTGTGATAATATTTTGGAAGATTATAATTACTTAATTTTCTTGTTTGAAGTCAAATGATAAAACCTGATTTGGCTTTTTAGCTGGTATCACAAGATTAGTTTGGTACATCTTCCTACCGTTCGGAAACTGCGAGATTCGGATTATCGGTGGCCTGATTATCGTGGCTTGACTGTATATAGGGAGTATTCATTGCATGTGAACCCAGGTGTATGTAGATGATAGTAGTGAGTATACTAAATTAAAGCAAGCTTAATGATGTACCAGTAATGATACTCACCGATAAACAATTTGGCATCAATTTTTGGGTAAGTTTCCATGAGGCTTTTAACAAGCAAAACTGCTGGGTCGTTTTCATCTTTTACAGAAAATAGAATTTCATACTGAAAAATAAAAATTTGAAATTAGTGAAAAAAATAAAATAATTAATAAACCTAATTCATTCCTATCTCCATCAACTAAATATACAGTTCTGAAAATCTACTGAAGTTTGTCCTACACTTTAAGTCTTTTGTCCTTATCTGCTGAATTGATCAATGCCAACCATTCTCAATGGTCAATCTACGGAGTTATACTACAGTATACTTTGAAGGGGGATTATATTTTCAGACTTTAGTTTTAACTGTTTACACCAAGATTTGCTAGATAAGATGAAAATAGCAGTATTTAATCCTCCCCATCATTTCCACTACACTAACTAATGATAAGCACAATGATTGATATTGTAAATATGAAATTAAATTCAAAACTTCTCTTCCATTATTAAAAGATAGAATATCTGAATAATAGGCCAGATGTTACTGCACCTATTTTATTTGGATTCTGGAATAATGTAATTCAAAGTTGTTACATTAATCATACACATACATAGATATACATAAATATATATGCACAGAAAGTCAAATGTCAAAGTTCAATATTTAAAATCTAATCAGCCCGTTACCCCAATTCCACAGCTTCATTAACCTTTAGCCTGCTGGATTGTTTTCAGGTTTTTGCAGAGAGCGTCAGATTTGTAAAATTGTAACAATTACGTCACATGGGTACCCAGCAGCAAGCATCTTAATTACTAAGTAATAATTATTGGTGTGGGGATGAAGTTTACATAATTTCGAGAAGATTAGTGAAGAAGCTTTCAGTTATGATCTTAACATTAACTCAATCCCATAAGACAAAGTCGGAATTGTTGCCATGAAGAGTAAGAGTTAATCGCATAAAAATAAAGAGATTGCCAACTTCTCCCGGATTGGCAAGCTGAAGTGTCACAAGTGACATCATGACCTATTGTGTTATGAGTTCATCTGGAATACTGACCATTCATCATCAGTTACAGTGACATCCAGTGTGCATTTAAAACTTTATTTGGCGTAACAGGTGCCATAAACCATACATGCTTATTTCAGTTCAAATAATCAGAGATAATTTTACTCAACTTGCATATTCATCCCCAATTGCCAAATATATAATTTCTTGTTTCCAATGAAAATCAAGAAAAAATTAAAATGGTAATTTTCAGCAAGAGCCATTACTTCTTCATCAAATCACTAACCTATTTAGAAGGTTTGGCTTATGTGACCTTTTAAACAACAAACTGGATGTCCCTCTAGAGCATTAAGAAGTGCTACTATGGAGAAATTATACTTACTGCAGGATATTTGATATGAAAGAAAGTGTCAAGGTTGTGTTTGAGATTAGGGTCGACGCCTACAAGAGGTTTGATAATGGACACCCCTTGTAGGTCCTCCGGATCTACAGCATCTGGAGCCCGGTGAAGGCGCCATTTGCTGAAATAATAGAATTTCCTTTTATATAAATTTGTAATGTATCAATCATAGAAGGTCATATCTCAGAAATCAGCCGTTCTCTTCATTCACACTGCTTTCGTTTACTCTTGATCACTTTAGACCAAACTCATTGAAAGCTTTATAAATCTCAACCCACAGGCATGGAGGAGTATAGATCTGGACACTGGAGGCGAGTCGAGATGAGACCGTGTGAGTTTGGGTTCAACGCTACTTTCCAAAGTATTTCACTTAATACATTCTACAGCATTGTGCCAAAAGTGTTGCAAGAATCGCCTCATATTAAAGGTCCCATGTTATTTTAGTGAGGTGAGGTGAGGTGAGTTGGTGTTTAACGCTGCTTTCAAGAGTATTTATTTTAGTGAAGCATTATACATGATTGTATAAATCTAACACCTTGAGATTATGTTCATAATTTTGAAATTCATTAATTTCACTTCCCAATTGCCACCATTATATAAGCAGACCTTACGGGCTGAAAAAATGGACATACCTCGGTAATCATTTAACGGTTTTGTAAAATAACGCTGTATCGAAATCAGAAATTAAGTACACGGTGCAGAGTAGATTTACTGTTTCAGTTCTATGCTACACTGAAATAACATGGGACCTATTTAGGAAAAAGGTGATTCTTGCGACACTTTTGGCACAGTGCTGTACCACGGCTGCTTGTATTATTGCAGGGAGAAAGACTCAATGCCATGGTGCCTATTTATTGCAGTGAAACCTGTGAGCAGCAGTTGGAACTTGAACAGATAATCTAAATGTCGGTTTATGTGTGATGACTGCGCGACCGACATAGGAAGACTTCTAGCATGCTGGACCACAGTTAAAACCAGTGAACCATGGGTGGTACTACACTGAAGCTAAGAGTTTGTAACATATATAGTTTTATAATGGTTCCTTCCTATAGATCTAATAATCCTAATACCAAGTTACTCAACAGTGATCATCATGATTCATGTGACTGAAAGTGAGATATGATTGTGAACATGTTCTTTATCATGTTGGACACTAATTCACACAATGTCAAAAGTTCGAAGTGACAAGGAATCAATCACAGTTAACCGTTAAAATGGAATTATGGTATCAGTTTTGTGTCAGCCTGACTCTAGAGGCGTGATCTACACACAGGGACAGTGCAGTTGTCTTTCCTCTTACGACCTGTTGAACGATTATTTAGCGCCGGGAAATTTCCGCATCGGTGAGTAGTGAGATAAAAGTCTGATATCACTTACCCGTAAATCAAGGCAATACTATGGATGAACCAAACAAAAAGCCATCCGAGTAAAACCGCTGTCGAAATACATATTGCCAGTATACGAGCTATAGGCATGTCGACATGACGGATTTTCTGAAAGCGGACGATGCTTCGGCCCCCGATATGTACGCATGCGTAAAGGCGTCAGTGTAAATGGATTTTACTTTCTATACAACATATTATATTTTAATTATTATATACGGTACTCTGTTGGACTTTTTTAGAAACTCCCCGAGATGTCGATTATCGATTAATGTGATTTTATCAATGGTGGTATGGAATTTTGCAATTTCATCAATTAATAGTAGAAAATCCTTGGTTATCTTCAAATAATGGTTGTTTATAATTTCATGCACTTATTGACTTCACCATAAGTGTAACTATTAGAAATGTATCTATAACATGCATTTGAGTTGTACTGTACAACTATCATTGTTGGCGTGAATCATTGTATTGGATTTATATTTGCTAATCATAATTCATTACAGAAAATGTGATACGTAATTTTGATTATCTCTTGTCTGTTTGATTCAATTTTTGGTAATAAAGTGATATCTTATCTTCATTTAATAATTGCAACTGTAAACGTACGTATATATAATACCACATATCACGAACACATCATGTGTACCGTGTTACACGTCAATCTATACAATGACCATTTATTACCATTAGGAATGTATTAGTAAATTGTATCTCAGATTTATTACCAAGTATAAATTAAGTTCAAGTCTTAATTTCCAAATACACAAAAGCCAACAAAATAATTTTTAGAGAAATACCTTTTTCTATTTGCTACTATGTATTGTAATTCATTTATATATTGATCATCAATGATCATTTTCCATCACATGCATGTATACAATTCCTTTAAACTTACAGAGAAGATGTGTCATATTATTTTAAACGATGCAGTAAGGTTGTCATGTAATTGTTTAACTACGAATATCTATTGAATAGTTATCCTATTAACTATCATAGTGTAGTAACATGTGTGTACACATACTTAAACCCGTCCTAAAACAGATACTAAAATCTTTACTTTGACTATTATGAATGGTTGTGTGGGAAATACAATCGACCTTTTCAATAGCATGTTTACCTGTAGGGATCCATGATTGCAGTTAAGTGATCATATTACATATTGAAATATATAATCACTAATACGGTCGTTTTTCGAGAGATATTAAATTGAACATCACTAGAAATTAACAATCTTTTAATTGACTCTTTAATGGTTTTAATCATCACAGTTTGTTTATATGGAGCAATATATGAAATGAATGCTCCCGATATGTTTGCGATCACATGCACAGGTATAGAGCCTGTAACCCTTCACAACTGGAGGCGGCTTTATACTCATTGAGTCGATTCTTTTGACAAAAACGGCGAACAAACATTACTAGCTTACTCCTTCTCAAAGTAAATATCGCTGCGATTTCAAAGTTCAAACTATATGTGATTATCGACACTTCTTTTCTCTAGGCTTTTCACCCTGGTTCCCTGGTTCAAGCATATATATATATATGGTTATCCCGCCCCCTTGAATTGACTGAAAATGTGTAGTCAATAACTTTGCCACTATGATTACGGTGTTAAGTTACAAAGTAGCCTATTACTTGAAGTTTTGAGGAAACCGCCCAATGAACAGTGATTATTTCTTTCTAATTATGAACTCAAATAGAATATATTTTAAAACAATTATAAACTGTAGGTATACTAAAAATTGTGCCGTGTGATTTTTTTATTTTTTATCCCACCGGTATGTAATGCCGTAGGATATCATGGATATAGGCGTCGCCCTACCCGTCTGTCCATAATAATTTCGTTTCCAGCACAGAACTACACAACCCTCCATCATATCTCCCTGAAACTCTGCATGTAATACACCCGAACTGAAGTCGTGCTTTTTGATATTTTCGGATTTCTGAGGCAAAAATTATTTCCGTTTCCATTGAAACTTAAATTGTGGATGTGGACTTTGTTTTGGGATAGGTTCGTTTCCGGAGCAGAACTCTAAAACCCTTCATCATATATCTTTCTGAACTCTGCATGTGTAGGCTATTACCCTTAAACTGAAGCGGTGCCTTTAGATATTTTCAGATTTTTGGAACGAAGATTATTTCCGTTTCCATAGAAACGTTTGGATAAAGATATACAACCATCTTTCAAAGATGTGTTTTACAAATTATGTGGGACTGGTGGGATATGTCATCTTTTGTTTATGAAAGTCGTGCAAATGTGTGTATAACTCCCTTCTCTGTTTAATGAAAAAGGATCACGTGTTAAATTTAAATCTCTTTCTATTTCATATAATAAAATAGCAATTTCATGAAGTAATCGACAAAAAAGGTTTGTGAGATAGACCTACATGTATGTATCTGTCATAGCAAAATAATAAAACAATTCATGTCGTCTTTACACGTATTACTTATATACATGTATTCAGCTTTCGATTCTTTTGTCTGCTCTTTTCATGATTACTTATCACTTTATATATGTTTTATCTTTCATAACGTAGCTGCCAAATCAAATAATAAACAATGGGAAATATAGCAACTCTAGTTATTGATACTTCATTTTCGGTGTATTTTGTGTCCAATCTCAATCAATCTATCGGCATGGTAAAGCATGAGTAATGTCAAGGACGTCTAACATGTACGTCGATGGTAAAGTTAAACTCTCTGTCCGAGCAATATAATTTTAATATGTTTAATATTTAATATTAATTCATAAGTTGTGATATGCGACTATATGAACTGTTATACGTGTGATATGACTGGTCAGATGACGTTGATCACATGGTGACGTTTACATGACATATCCATTTAGACAATAGCAGATAGCGTGGGTGGTTTCACCACATTTGAATATTGCGACTGTTTTGTTTTGTTTAATTCATAAATGTCTTGCTTTAAAATTTTGTGGAACAAATTTATGTGTAATTAGTTTTATATGATGTGTTATGACATGTTACAATCTCATTAAAATCAAATCTTTGATTCGTTCCCAAGGTTAAACTTTAACAATTTAGGTTGTCACCCAAATAGGTCTAGCCTTAGGAACGAATCAAAGATACGATTTTAATGAGATTGGACATGGTATGATTTATAGTGAGTTGAATATTTATTTGAATCAATTTGAAATGTTTTGCAATGAAGTTTCAAATTATAAATGAAAAGTTCATATAACATGTGTGTGTGTGTTTATATATATATATATATATATATATATATATATATATATATATGTATATATATGTATGTATATATATATATATATATATATATATATATATATATATATATATATATATATATATATATATATATATATATATATATATATTAGACATGGTGCTATGCTACAACATAAACTTCCTCATTGATAACACAAACTTTAATGTAATCTTATCCAGAGAAGGCGATCACAATTACACCAGTACACCAAATCGTGTCGCGCACTGACCCAATCGCTTATTGTTAGTTCTGACAGTAATACACGGCACGATCTCTTCCCGTTAGTTCATAGAACACAGTACATGTTACGGTAGTCAAGTCTACATACCAACGAACGACAGGGATCGGTCTACTCACAAACCGCATGAGCGATTGAGATGTTGAAGACAGAAATCTTTTTACGGTACTTAAAACGTCAAGGCGGTTGCGAAATTTCGGTATTTTAGTCAGTGAATCTGGGACTTATCCATAACCTAAATGTATATACATGCTTGGAAACATGTCAGAATAATTTCGTCTCGTGATTGATGATGATAAATGGTCGGACATGACATTTGTTGTATTGACGTGAGCTGAATCTTTAGATTGTCTTTGTCATGTTTTAGTTTCTATTTTTACATTTATTATGCGTTTTCAATAAATATGTTCTGTACATGCGTCTTATTTTAATTTTGTTTAACCATTCAGATAATGAAATACAAATATATTTATTATAAAAAAAATATTTATAAAGGATTTTTTATTTTCTTGATTAAAGGATTTTAAATGTTTTTCATAGAATCTTTTAAGACCAAATGTATTTATCTATATAAGTAGAGTATCTCCTTACTCAATGGTTTAAGATTTCTTACCGAAATACCATGGCAAACATCACAACGATCAATTCCAATTCTTGCCACATTTATATATACCACTGTAAATATAAGTGCGTTATTTAGAAAGATTGTATAACTTAATTAAGCACCATTTGTGATTACACATACAATATTTATATAATGAGTTGCATTTTATGAAAAACTCCTATAGACGTCTATTCACACTGAATTTGTGTAAACTATTTTGGTCATGGAATCTTAACCTTATCAAACTTCTCAGTTATCGTACGTCGGACACTTATACTTAAACCACGTAGACATTCGTAGTAAATTTTCTGTGATATCGATAACGAGCTTGGACTTGGTGTACAACCCTGTCTCACCCCAAGTTGAAATGGTTGATAACATCTGGAGTTATCAATTACACGTTACAACAATCGTAGGTGTAAGTCAGGTCATGTTTAGATCTCGGACTAGCACTGATAACGAGTCCCATTTCTAGACTAAAAATTCGTCAATGACATGTTTTTATTAATCCTTAATCCATTTACTCTTTTTGTATATCTTTGTATTTCGTCGTAATTGCAGAGATGTAGTTAGCTGACATGCGTAAAGAATAAAAACAAATACAATACAAATTCCAGTTCTAGACTGGTTTTATATATTGATGGTGTTCAATATTCATCTGTATTTTTGCTCAGAATATGTGGATGTAACAAAATGAGTTGACAAACCATGCACCTCGTCTCTGATTTGAGATTTGTTCTGACAGTGTATTTCGTTGGTAATATTATTGGTAATAAATTCATTGTATTTTTACTGCTGTCATTAGGCTAGGTAAAGGGTTTTCTAACTGTTTGTTTGTCATCGTTTGTCATGTAAGTTAACAGTGTACCTTACATAAATGGCCCTTGGTATCTCCTTTCTCCGCCACGGGGACATCCATCACTAGTTAGTTATAAGTATAAGCGTACTAACAAATTGATAAACTAGTAAATCGTGTAAGGGTGGTTTGAAGCAGAATGTATTAGATTTATGTAGTCTATATAGTTTCAAAAACGACATATCGCTTGGGAAGAGGAATAAGACAAGACGGGTGATGTCCCTTTGTTATTCTTGTTGAGCACAGGAAAGTCCAAATGATACTGCCCCTGCAGGTGCTCGGGTACGTTTTAAGGGATTTGTTAAACAGTCCATTTGGCAATTCCAATTTTAAAATTTCACTCATTATAGAAACAGACAAACGTGCATGACTAAGATTTTAGAATAGAGCAACTTTTGTCTGAAATTGTATTTCGAGGTTTATAGACATATTAACAGAGCTAGTTAAGAAGATGGTTGTAGTTTCATGTACTGATTAAATACAGCTTTTAAGTTAAATTCGTTAATGTCCACGACATGCTATATTTCTATACATGTTAATTAAGGCACTAAAGCGAGTTCAGTTGGTAAAGAAGGTTTGCCCGAATAGCGCTAATAATTTATCACTATTGAAGCGATAAAAAATCTATTTCCATGTAAATCGTCTATACAATTTAAACAAGAGATCACGGAAGAAGGTATCTGTATATGAAGCATTCATAAAATGAGTTTCTCTTTACTTTTGTCAGTTAACCAAGGAATTAGATGGATATGTGATATACGTCCTTGAGCTAACGAATAGGCGCGCTTTCTCACTTCTCAATTATACAGTAGATCGATTTACATATTGACTACGGATCGTTGTATACAAAATGAATTCCTATTCTTGTAATAAAAAAGATTCAGCCCTTGTTACGTCTTCTCTCTTAATAATTAACCAAACCGCTGAGACAGCAAATACAAACTGGAAATACTGAAACTTCCGAAAACGGCTATACTATCGTTTACTGCAGTTGTTGGCAAACCGATCGGTTGTAAGAATTGGATCGACAGTTTAAACTCTGGCGTAAATTTACATGCGTTTTTAAAGGAACATAACTTATAATTTGTTAGCCAAATGATTTTGTTCACACAAATAGTTATATTATAATAAATGCATATTCACATTGCGCTAAATCCATGCTTAGCATGCTCTAAGCGCTATACACATATCAGTCGCTAGAAAAATTCTTTCATCTCTAACGTAGTGATATAATGTTCATGTCATCCCAAGCTGAGATCATTTGATTTTGATTTATACGTACTCATAAGAGAATAGAATGACAAGGATTTTCGAAGATGCGATATTGTCAGTTGCGCAGTGACTGACACCGCACATGCACACGTATTCTCGACTGTATTCGTGTTGCAGATTACTCCTGTCAGTGATTGCTGTTTAGTTATATTAATGTTCCTTAATGTCTTTTAAATGTGAATATTTATGGCATTTTACCTGTAAAATGTTATTTTTACTTTATACTATCTACCTATAACATTTATATGCATATACTCACGTTGATTATACGATCCAAATAAAATACCAAATATAAAAAACGGGGTTTTCAACATCTGTAGGAAGTATACTTGAATCAAGTGATAAATTGATTCCGTTCTATTGTTGCATCTTTACAGTGTGCGAATAGACAACAATGCTTTTGCGTGGAAAACTAATAGATTCGATCTATATACTTAGACTGGGCAAAGACGCATATCCTTGGACTGGGAAACACCTTTAAAAAAATTTTGGGTCGAAACATCTGGGGATCTAATCATTCTTATTCAAATCCGATCGTAATTACTACGTTACACATACACGTGTATGTTTTATAATGACGATCTGATTTTAATGAGATTGCGAACAACTAAGTTTTATCAACAGACGTTATGTCCATTAAAGGGGCAGTAGCACGTTTCTTCGCTCAAATAAGTCGATGAAATGTATTTGAGAAATAATGTCACTAATGATAAAACATCCTTATTACTTTGGAAAATTAGGTTTATAAATGAGTGTACTTGGTTCCGTAAAGCCATGGGAATCGTTTTTGTCATTCAAAATAATAAAATGTGTTCACAATAAAATGGCCCCCATGCAATTTTTGCTTTATACGCAACATGGTTATAACCTCTACGGATAAATGGTTTGTGTGATAGGATGTTTTACCCTCTAAAGTAAATATAAATGACATAAACTACCATTATAAATGGAAAATTTGAAAAAATAAAATATGCAAAAAACGTGCTACTGCCCCTTTAACTTCTAGCCTATATTTGATTCTATGAAAGAAACATACACATGTGTGAAACATTACTGTTATATAACATACGTGAACGTCTTTAGATGAAACTGTTTACATATTTGGTTCTCTCTCACGAGTGTATTCAATTGAAGTCCTGTTTTCAATTCTAATTAATTTAAAAAAGAACAGTACGCAAGGAGTATTTTTGGCAACCTAATTCGAATTCACACACGTCATACTAGGAACAGTAAGATTTAGAATGTTTCGGTAGATTATACTAGATACCTTGCACCTAGGGGATCAAACTTTGTCTCTCTATATTTGGTTTTACGTACATACATGTATGAGATGGGAAAAGAAATTGAATTTGCGTTTGTATATCGATATTCCGATCGTATATGTTCTGGCAACTGACGGTCGTTGATGTTTAAAACATGAAGCGTTCGTAAAATATTCTTTTCTGCAAAACATTGTGGTATCGTTGTAGGAAACGGAAGATCAGTCAATCATGTTTAGCTTTCCGTTTATTCTTAAGCCTAAAAATAAAAATAAATGTCTTTGGTCATTACAGGCTGACAGTAAGGCACCAGTGACGAACCCCACCTAAACCCTCGTTTGCATGTAATTTGGAAACGTTTCCTGCAATTCACAAGTCGCACCAGTCTTTATCACTGGCTATGAAATTCAGGTGCAACGCGCCGCTACGCAAGCAGACAAAAGCAAAGGAAATGTAGCAAGGCTTATAATAGCCAGTAATGCAGTACGGTAAGACTTGCGAGGGAAAGTTGGTACTTTAGATAAAACACTTTGGGTGAACCATCATAGCTTTAACGTACGTTGACACCCCCTCTTCTCTTTGAACATTCCTGGATCCTCCATTCTCTTCCAGTAGAGGCTTAGGATCTGAAATCTGAAGGGAGTAAGCTCTGTGGGAAGAGAATGGCTCCCTGTGTACGTCTTCTTCATGTAGACAAACTTCGAAAAACTCGCTGGTTGTTGTGTCATGTGGGGTTCTGGACTAATGGGCTGATTCACGGAATAAATAAACTACCGAGCGGTGGAGTTATTTCATAGTTAGAGCACCCTGTCAGCGTGTCCCTTTAATTATTTTTATTCTCTACATCGGAAGCTTTATTAGAATAAAGCAGTTAGTTCTCGTTTTGACAATTTTTGTGGGGTCTAACCAAAATCTACTGTGCCAAATCAAAGTTAATCTAAGTACATTTAGATCACCTGTTAGTTACTGTGTCATACGTGTTTCATTTATATTGATTGATATAAGGTGATGTTGATGGGTTGTTAAAGGTGCATCCATTGTGTTTCATAAAATTTTATTTGGCTTTAATACGTTCCAACACACCAAATGTGATGTTTACAATACAAACAAATTCACTTATCTTGCATATTCATCCCCAATCGCCAAGCATATCATATTTACTATTTTCCAATTAAAATCGAGTAACATCATTATGCATGTGTAGAAACCGAAAGTGAACGTCCTATTTACATGCACAGTAGTTATATGACCTATTGAACATTATTAACCCAATTTTGTTATTTTGTCTGGTGTAAATAAGATTCAAAAATTACGTTTGACTCTGTGGCGCGCGCCACACGCGGTGCATTGTCCGGTTTTCGATCAGAAATCACTACTTTTACCTTCATATCGTCAATATACTAAGTCCAGTATCATTAAAATGGTTGTTTTCCGTAACAGATGGTACTTCTCGATAGAATAAGACCATTTACAACATTTGTCATATTTGACCCCCAACAACACAATGGATGTACCTTTAAAAAAATGCTGACATCTGTAGTGTAAAGTATTCAAATGTTAAAACCTTTGCAAATAATAAGACTTTCCAAACTACTGTCAACGAGACTGTCTTCTTTGATAGTCAACTGACAAACTCGAAAAGCCCAAAACAACAGATTAATTGGCATACCATTCCCCATTGTATTTTCGAAGATCAAATATAGAAAATAAGACAAAAACTAACGTTTCAATCACAGTCGTTTATTGCATACCAATTTAAACAAAACATTCACACGATAAAATATACTAAAATATTTTCTTCTTATTAACCCCAGTCACGCGGCGCTTGACATAAACCTGGCGGCTTGTAGAAATAAAGAAATAAAATTAAGTGTATATTTGAAATATATGTATATCACAGTCAAACTTGTAAATATCAATCTTACCGACAATAATAGATATGAACGGTAGGTCGTTGGTACGATAAATTTCTTTAACCGATGGTCCCTGGCAAACATCGTGACGTGACTTCCGGGCATAACACAACTCTGTTTCCACTAGGCGCATGAGATACATTATACAGTGAGGTAACCATTTTGAACTGAACTACATTGTTTCAACTCCCTCGGAGTCATGCAGTCTATAGGTGTATCGAGTGTGTGGTGTGGTTGTGCCCCCGACTTTGGGTAACGAATGTAAACTAACTCGTGGTTATACTCGTCCTGCTGCCACAAAGCATCCATAAACATTGCAACTTTGAAAAAAGCTTTAAAGGCAGGAATTTGATAAATCCTACCACGATTTGGTTACCAACTGAAGACATTACAATAAAACATTATTTGACGAAAATGTAATTTTTTTTAGATGACAGTCTTTATGACAATATGAAAAGTAGTCAACATAATAAACGAGTTGACAATGTAATGAACTTTATTTTATGACAATGTGAAATTGAATATAGGATGAAAGTATCAAAGTACAATACACAAGTATCAAATGATATATGATGCAAGATGTCGCCTTTGTATTGCATGAGTACGTACCTAAAACATTAAATCATACAATAGTTATCCTGAGCACACTGCATATAGGTATGTTCATCTGACTTTGAACTAAGTTTATGTTTCATCCTATTATAGGCCCGTTACCACTCGATCGTCTCCATAGTACACTACTACACTTACTATAATTATAATGATAAAATGGTTTCATTCAGTACCCAACGGAAGGTTAAAGGTTACCGACAACGTTTCAACTACGAAACATTTACAAGATGTACGATTTTGTTATGGATGATAAACTCTTCGCTTGAAAACGGTAATGGATCTTTACCTTAACAATCGTCGTTATCACGAAATAGAAGTTGATTATCAATAAACATCCTTGTCTTCTTTACACAGAACACTTCTAACATTATCATACGATATTGTGATCTTCGAACAGAATCAGAATCTTATATATTCCACCATGATGCATGCACGTGTTTCACGTGTAACTAATGCTGAAGGTGACCCGTACAGCATGGTCTCCTAACTTTGATCAACGAAGCTTTCAGGTAATCTGCACATTTGTTGATAGTAAGTATATATGTCTACTGAAACACCGCCAGTTTTAATAATGAAGTTGTTATAAATACTGAGCATATACTTTTTAATCTTCAGATCACATCTGTCAAACTTTAACACACATTCCAGGCACAGACACAGGGTAGCGGAATGGGTTACAAACCCATATTTATATATGAATGACCAGTCGGAAAGGTAAAACTGGTACGGTATCTTAGTTGTGTTATTAACCATTTATAGGCTTCACTAGTCAAGCAACTATCAGCTCACATTATTTAAAAGTGTTGGTAACTTCTAAATGTGTTCTTTAAGTCTAATACACTCAATGTTCCCTTCAATTTCGGTCAGTTTAGGTATTGCTGAGGCCTTATCAGAAAATAACAACACTTTATAAGTGCCAACAAAAACGTCACGTCACTGTCGTATTCTTTGGAGGTTGCATAAAATTTGATAATAGCATTACAATTAATTGTAACCTGTGACAAAAGGATGTAATACAGTTGATTGTAACTCTACAGTTGGTTTGTGGAACGGGACCCAGGAGTTTCCAGACGACCGGGTAAGAACAATAAGCCCTACCGGAGAGTTCTTCCAGAATTGAAACTTGAAAGTCAATCGTAGTTCACTACAAGATATATTCACATACTTCACAATGTCTTCAAGACGCCACATTTCGTTCACGCGGAACATTCCTCTTCAATGATTTTGAGGTTAGAGACAGCGCCATACGGACCTGAGTCAGCCACGTTTTGTCTTTGAATGTGTTGGCAATGGAGAGTGATTCCATGGCGCGGTCACGTGATGTGCCTCCTTTTATTTCAGAAACGAGGTTTATAACAGGATAGATGCAGTCCTCCTCCCTCTGTCCATTGTGATAGAAGAATGGTCGCTTCTCTATCTCCATGCTCACCAATGGGAGGGGGATAGTACCTTCGTTTGATTTAGCCTTGGACAGGAGCACAGACGAAGACATCCGGTTTCGTTTCTTCTTCCGTTTGTCGTCTGAAAGGTCATCTACCTTCATGACGTCATCCGTTACGCTTGACGCTGACGTCATTGATGGTGCAATAGTCATCTTGCTCTTAGTTTCATTACGTTCCGAATGCATGACGCTTACGTTAGGCATTGATTGAGACATCTTATTGCCTTTCGTTTGGATGAAGTACCCACCCTTGCCTTTGAGAATCTGCGAGATTCCGCCTTTCTCTTTATCCTTGACAGATTCTTTGTCCGACACCACGGACTTCTGATCATCTTTACCAGCCGTTGTTAAGGTTGAGTGGGAAAGGCTGTGGATCCTGAAACTCCGTAGGCGTTCCTGAATTGCCGGAAGACGTGGTGCATCTTCCGCGGTTATACTTCCGGTTGGTGTTTCATGCTTCGCGGGGTCTGGGGAAGTGGTCGCAGGGGACCGGGACGAGAGAGATTTGTCTTCAATGTCACTATTTGCAGGTATGTCCTTGAGAATTCCCTTACTTGACCTTGCAACCAGCTCCTTGACCTTGACCCGGTCATAACGTTTTCCCCACTTCGTTTTCTTCTCCCCGATGGATTTTAGCGCAGCAATGTGACCAAGGTGTTTGAAATACTGCTCTGGGTCAACGGTGTCATAATTAATTTCCATCTGATCGTCGACTAATCTGTTACGTTTCTTCTCCTTCATTAACAACGATTTTGGTTTACCTGTCATTGGACTAGGCGAGAATCCATCGACCAACACCCCATGACTTACCAAAGGCCCAGTGGTGAAAATACGCCGTTTCATTGAGGATTTTGCGTGGCCATACAGTTTAAATACCCTCTCCTTTGCTCGCTCACACCATCTTTTAATCTTGGTGTATATGGCCAGATTGAATGTAATGTTGTTTTTGAACGTCAATTTGCTCCACTGCTTCGTCAAGATGAACGAGGCGCAGTTCTTAACTTTCTTCCTCAGAGCAATATTCAAGGGAGCTAACCCATGTCCGTCAAGGGTCATAAGACATGTGACGTCATGGTTCAGAAAGAGCCTCAAAACTCCCAACTGCCCGTTTTCAGTGGCTTCGTGAACTGGAGCTTTCTTGCTCTCGATATGAGACAAAGTGCTGCACCATTGCCTCTGAGGATGTTCTCCGATGGGCTCCACACATCTCACTCCGTATCGCATCATGTACCTCGCCAGATCCACGTTCCCACAATGCGCAGCGACAAACAGCGCTACCTTCATCTGGAACCGACCTATGGCGTCATCCTGAGTGATCTGAGCGATGACCTGAGGCGTGAACCCGAGGATACAGAGGTTGAGGAACTCGTTCCATCCGTCCCAGTTCTCCAGCTTGACCGTGTGACCAGTGTCCACCCCGTAATCCTCCAGCAAATGGCCGTCGTACATCTCGCGTCCCTCCTTGGTGGTCAGTCGGAATATTGTCACTGGCAGGCCTGACCGCTTGGCAGCAAGGGATCTGGAAGTATACACGAAGGCATGGCATGAAATAACTATTTATTGTTATTCTACTTATATATGACCAGTCTGAAAGGGAAAACTGGTACGGTATCTTTTATATATATATTATATATATATATATATATATATATATATATATATATATATATATATATCTCGGCAGCGTTAACAGGGTTGTCAGTCCGGGAAGGCTAGGATACTATATTCAGGACAAGGGACTATGCAAAACACATTGGGTATGGTGTCCCGCTATCGTTTACAAACCTTTGGAACTGTTGGTACACTATATGTAAAATGAATAGTTTATCCATAAGTATAAACCAGGGAGTCTTGTTACATATCATATAAAGAATAACATTTTACGGTTCACACACGATGAATCATGGACTGTACTGTAGTATTCAATCTTAGAATAAATCAATCTTAGAAATAGAATTGGTTGTATTAACTTGCTTTGCCTAAAACCACGCGAATCCTACAGCGCAAGGCTGTTTCGTGCCTTGCTGTATATTACCAGTTTCCCCCAGCTCTTATAACTACTAAAAGATACCCGACTCTACCTTATTCAGATCATAAGAATGAACATCGACTATACTATAGTTCTGTGACAGCTTGGCCGACAACCAATAGTTCATAACTGGTATTCCTAGCTGCATTTCCTGGCTAAATAGCATTTCTGTAAACCCTTCGATATTCATATGGCTACTTTGATGCTTAATGTTATTTCGTCAAAATGGTTCTATATTGATTCATGAGTAATGATGTTCATCTCTTGGACACGGAAAAAGCTATGAGATGAAGCAAGAGAGGAGCCAGGCAAAGGTTATCTAGACTTGACTTGGAAAATAGTGCTTTGTTAAAGCCCTGTGGACATGATGTAGACTAAACAAGGTTTAAAAAAAACTGTTTGAGAGGCATTCTAGAAGTTGGTGTGATGAAGAAGACAAATATTAAGAACGAATATAAAGAAGTTGATCATCCATAAAATATTTGTCTTCTTCAAGGTTTAAAAAAGCTGTAGCTCATCAGGTTTTAAATGATAAAATATTAATAATTACTTATAATATGAACTATGATATGACAAAATAAATAGTACATATATTGTTAGACCCTCAATTCTTAGTTTTCAAGACTTAAGTTCTCTTTCTCGAGAACCGTTTCTCCAAAAGCATGTTAGAACTCACCTATATGGGATTACCTCCCTTAGTCTATACTGACTGAAGTGAAGAGCACATAAAATCTCAAAAGTACTGTTTTTTTTTAGGTTGTGACCTTGTGATACATTTTTAGGGTCACACGGTCTCCAAATCTACTTAAATGAAGATTAAGAATCCCAAATGGCCAATGAGTCTGTACACGACATTTCAGCTTTCTAGACCTTTTGGTACTGGAGAGGAAGATGAAGATGAAGGTCGTGACCCCTGTGACCCTATTTGGGGTCACCAAATTTACTATTTAGAATCCCCATTGACCAAGGAGTCTGTACACAAATATTCGGCTCCCTAGAGCAAGCGGTTCTGGAGAAGAAGACGAAAAAGCGAAAAGTTTACAGACAGACGGACGGACGCCGGACGCCATGCCATGCCATGTCATAAGCAAGGGGTCTGGATGACAGACTAAAGCAACGACTCCCTGTACTTTAACAGTGACAGGCGCAATTCCTACTTCAATCGCTTTTAAAGGTACATCCATTGTGTTGTTGGGGGTCAAATATGCCAAACGTTATACATGGTCTTATTTTGTCGAGAAGTACCAACTGTTACCGAAAATTACCATTTTGATGATACTCGACTTAGTATATTGACGATATGAAGGTAAAAGTATCGATTTCTGATCGAAAACCGGACAATGCACCGCGTGTGGCGCGCGCCAATGAGTCAAACGTAATTTTGGAATCTTATTTAAACCAGACAAAATAACAAATTTGGGTTGATAATGTTCAATGCGTCATATAACTACTGTGCATGTAAATAGAACGTGTACTTTCGGTTTCTGCACATTGATAATGATGTTACTCGGTTTTAGTTGGAAACTAGTAATTATGATATATTTGGCGATTGGGGATGAATATGCAAGCTGGGTGAATTTGGTTGTATTGTAAACAGCACATATGGTGTGTTGGAATGTACTAAAGCCAACTAATTTTTTTATGAAACACAATGGATGCACCTTTAAGCTTGAGCTGACATCCTACAACAGTTCTTACTATTACAAGAGCAGTTATAAGGCTTACCAAGCATATTCTGTCCCAAACTAAATGCATTACTTGAAGTAATAAGGTACATTCACAGAAGCCAAATAATTATTATTATGTTGGAATCGTTAACACGTCAAAACACTTTATTTAGTTGTAAGGTCAGAAGGTGAAATAAGTCCTTAACAAAGCACGATTCCCGTATCAATAAAGGAAACCTTCGGGAAGAAAAATCAACATGGACTTGTTAAGCTTTTGAGCGTAACTCAACAAACATCGAATAATGATGTGTACATGAGCAGGTCGATTAAGCTCTTAGATAACCATTATAGGATCATATAAACTGAGCGGTTTTAAATAGGGAACAATGAATCCTGCAGGATTTGGGTACAGGATTTGGGTACAGGATTTGGGAGAGAGAATCTAGATAACTATATTCTTTAGATAGCATTTGACATTAGCCTCTTCTTTTCATAATATAGACTGAATTGTTGTCGTTAAAATTTAAATTTGTATAAAACAAATATTTCTCATGTTTCCAAATTTAACAGTAAGTTGGTTTCCACGTCTTTAGTTTTTATTAGGTTGAAATAATAACCGTTTTTATGCAATATAATTTCACATTACCTCAGTTCCTCCACAGGCATCTGATTGATGGTGAGTGTGTCGACAACATGGATGACCTCGTTGTTATGGGAACAGACGATGAAGAGTACCGGTTTGACCTCTTCCTTCATTTGAATCCTGATGGTTGTCCCGGGGACGATCCCGAGGTCGGAGAACATCCACTCGTCTCCCAGGTCGGCTCCGGCATAGGTGAGGACCAGAATCTTCTTGTCGTGCTTGTAGACGTCCATGGGGATGTTCAACTTGTGCTGGATCATTGCTTTGAGTTCGCGCACTGTACAGGCGCTTGGGACGTCAATCGTCACCCTCTCACCTTCGAACAGGCCGAAAATCAACATGGTTGAAGGTGAACGATTGCAATGCGGCTAAATTGTGACTGAAGCAAACGAATATGTTTGAACAAGCGATATCTGGTGTACCAAATGATATCTGTTGTGGCAGCGAATATCTCCTGTAGAAGACACTATCTAATGATTTGGTATCAAGGACGCAGAGTCTATTGCAACACACGAAATTTCAGGCAGTGTTCAATCAATGGTATTTTCAACAGGAACCACTATTTCATGAAGGAATACATATGACGTTATTTGAGGCGCTAGTATTGCAGCAGACGAACACAATAACAGGATACAGTGTAACGTGTTTATCAGGGCAGTGTAACGTCTTTATCAGGACGTCTGTCTCAGTAGACGTATCAGATGTATTCTTTGATCTATTCGTCGATCAGGATACATCTACCACAGGTGACTAAAACTTGCTCCGAGAACATCTCATCCAGCAGACGTTTTGGGTGTCAAAGAGTCTTCATAGATGCCACAGCGCAGACGACAACAACAACACAGGACTAGTTCACTGCACCTCCGTAGTTTAATCAGGGAATGGATTTCAGCAGACGATTTCCGTTGTAGCAGACGACTCTTCTTTCCGTATACAGAGCATGTCCCAGCAGCCGAAACCTTCACTGAAGTATTTATTCCAATATATAATGTCAGTTAACAAAACAATACAGTGAATCAATTATCGCCAGTGGTTTAACGTTCAGATCAGTGCAATATGTCGACTAAACGATATCCTTTGGGGCAGTTCGATTCACGTTATCTGGAATCACATTTGGCAGACGACAACGTTTCCATTATGGTGGATATCATCGAGATGAATCTGCCCAAGCCGACGACGCGCACAAGAGGTACCCTATGAAGTCACTCGAAGCCTGAGGATATTATTTCACTATATCAACATGCAGCCGTCACATATCAAAACTCGCTCTTGTTCAACAGATCGAAATTTGATCAGGCTAGAAATCATAAATTCCATTTCGGGACGACTGTTTGTGAGACATTGTTTCAATGTGAAGTGGAGTTTGATCGTCGGTTGGATGTTTACTGTTAGCGTGAAGGGGATATCACAACGTCGTAGTTTTATTGGACTCGTAAATTATCTGTGTCTTTTCATGGGTACAGTTTGATTGCCAATCCCGTCAAGTCAAGGGTCGCCATTCATGGCTCTCTTTCAGCAACGAAAGCTGTCGATCTGAAATTAAAAAAAACGATAATAAATACATGTATTCTATTGCTGATAAGGCACGACACGTAATTTCTGTAATTTCTCTACATGTACGTCGAAATGCATTTTCAGAATGACACGAAAATGGCAAACGTTACTGCGGTATTCAAAATGAATATCTATACTTACAATAATATAATAATTAAGTTCAATCAAACATGTTGGACATTTTAGACTGTTTTACATTATTACATACAGTTTGTAGTCAGGAATTACGTTCAGTTGAAGCAGAGAACAAATACATACATTATTCACCATTATCTGACCGCACACTGCACATTCTCTATCAGAGAGTAGGATATAAGCGCTACTTCACCATGATTAGTGCATATTATGCCATAAAGAAAGGATTTACCATAGCTTAACACAAGAACATTTGTGTAGCAAAAATTAAATAATCACTCCTTTAAAGCCTTATTTCTGACAGAGAACGATTTTGCAATTGGGCAATATAACAATATAAGTTATAACATTCAGTGGAGGGTTACACTGGCTAGCCTCGTTGGATAAACACTAACGCGGGTCTGATAAATTACGATGTCACCCGAACAAACTGAATGTTATAACGTATTTATCATACCGTATGTCTCAAAATATAAATAAAAAACTATGACCTTTAACTTGTGTCACGTGACATGGAATGATTGACGTGAATGCATCCTTTATTCATGTTGCGTGATATAAAACATTTATCACACCCGGGAAAATTTATCAACCCGTATGACGGTGTTTATTGATATTTGTTAATGCTCACGTGGACCAATCAGGGATCGACATTCTTACATGAGGTAGGATAAACTATGTTGAATGTATAATGGTAAACCAATAGTCCTACTTTGATCCCCGTTATATGCATATGGCTCATTGAACACAAAACAAAAAGCTGGATGTAGGCGACATCATGGCGATTATTACAAGTTATACCATTAACAAAAGAAGGTCTTTAGGTTACAACCTTGCCAGATATACAATTAAGTCACCATTGTACATTAACATTGAAAAGTAAGTTTCAAACGAGCATATGGTACACAACTGTACGTCAACGCATAAAATACTTTGACAACCACCATGAGAATAAACCATACGCGCGAATTGTTAAAACAAAACGCCAACCTGATCTAAAACACAACTTCCTCCATTTAACCGTAAACCAAGCATATGACTACCAGACACCTAACAACCCTGAATGTAAAACATTCTTACAGACGATTATAATATACTGTTACATTAACAAAACAGAGGCTAAAGCTTTCGTCAATTCGAATTACATTACACCATTTTAAAATGCTCAAGAAGAAAATAAATAAAAACTGTTACAAAATATGGAATATTTGTTCTCACAAAATCTTACCGCTGAGATAAACAGTTTTGCAAACAGTTAAAACAAAAAAGACAAAATAACCAACCTTGTCCAACACACAACTTCAGAACGAATATTCTTTCTTTGAACCCTTTAACTTGCATATGACCCATTGAGTGTTGTACAAAAAGCTGGATAAACGGAGACTTCATGACGATTAGTACACATAATGCCATTAACAATAGAGGGTCTTTAGGTCAGAACCGTGTTGCAAATACAGCTTTAGTTGATTGTCCCGTGGCAAATACTGTGGTCATCGGCGTTGCAAGGGTTAAGCCCCATACAATGTTTCCGTTTCAAAGTAGGTTTCTACAAGTTGTATAGCGTAAGGTAATATTATAATATATTTGCTTTGTACAATATAACGGATAAATATAATGATATCAATTACATGGTTCGCTACTGACCACGTGGCATGCTTGATGTATTATCGGATGTTTTGTCATCTTGATTCATTAGTATTATGGAAATTAAATTGTAACTTTTTAAATTGTTATTATACCCCGCTACGAAGTAAGCGGGGGTATATAGCGATCATTCCGTCCGTCCGTCCGTCCGTCCTTCCGACCGTCCGTACGTCCGGTCAATTTTCTCAAAAACCGTCAACGGTACATCAACCAAACTTTGTACAGTTGTTAACCATGTTCTTCCGATCGCGCACAGACAATTTTCAATTTTCTGAGATTTAATATTTTTCATGGAAAAGTCACTTTTTGGACTTGGACAAGTTTTCTCGGATACTGTTCAACCTAGGTGAATGAAATTTTGGTTGTGAGTATTATGACCATATACTCTTCATCGAGTTCGAAAACCAGTTCCGAAATATTATTTTTTACGTAGATATGCCCCTTGAATCCGAAATTGAACTTTGTACCAAAAGAACTGTGATGCTCCAATTGGGACAAGTTTTCTCGGCAACTATTACATCTAGGTGAATGAAATTTTGCATGTAGATAGTCCAGATGATACTCTTCATCGAGTTCACAGTCCAGTTCCGAAATATTATTTTTTACGGAGATATGAAGCCCTTGAATCTGTAATTGAAGTTGGTACAAATTACTGGTGTGATGCCCTACTGAGAAAATTCAGTAACCTGAAAAATATTACATCTGGGTGAATGAAATTTTTTAATAACAAAGCCAGTTCCTAAAATTATTTTGGACAATATTATGATGCTTGAAGCTGTATTTTAAACATAGTAACCTTCACATCTATAATTCTCAATGGACGGATAGGGGATGGCGGGGGTATGTGAGCCATGCTCACTTTCTTCTTGTTATACCAATGTTGTCAAATGAATATTTTCTAATGGCCCGATACAGGCCAAAGATACCTAAGAAAGGGTTTGCCTTATTGAGACAAGATGTGTCAATTTGGTCCCAGGTATGTCCTTTTAATAAAGTTATGCAATAATGTTAAAATATATGCCACGCAATGTTCTATATATAAAAACGCCATATTGACTCCAAGTATATGATATCAAAGATATACATTAATGCTCAAGATATGCTTTGATGAACGGATTTCGTTCCTGACAACCATCATAGGTAAAGGTAATTTAAAAAATATAATATATTATTATGTAAATTATTATGTAAATTATTATTATTATTATTATTATTATTATAAGTAGTAGTAGTAGTAGTAGTAGTAGTAGTAGTAGTAGTAGTAGTATATACAAAGACACACCCCTCCCACAACCCCTGAAGTATTCGTGAATTCTATATGGTGACAGAGGACTTTGAAAAGATACCATTAACTTACCATTTCTCTCAATTACGTAATTACGAGTACATGTGTATTCATAAATACAATATTGATGGTTCGCGTCTTTGAAAGGAATGTTGATGAATGCTTTAGATGAAATTCACTACGAGATTTACTTTTTCACAGATGGTATCTTTTGGAATTTAATTCTTTGGCAATTGCCTTATGACTTGTTATTATGTACAGTTATGTCAATCAGAGTTACCAGTAACATGTACCCGTACAGTTGATTTCTATAACACATTGAGTTCGCGTGGGGTGTCAGACTTCCAATTGTGAGGGGTGTTATTGATGGCATTGGAAACTATCTTTGCCAGAAGGTATTTATTAATGATCTCGAAGGGAGTGGGTCGACATTAATCACAAATTGCCACAAGCATATATTTATCTGGTGCAGTCTGTCATCATAGAATCGATATACATGCTGTCGTTTGTGATATTTTCTCTAAGATTAGCAGGGTCATAGTGACATTGTGAAATACTTACACCCCACTGTTAGATTTTGCTATTGGACAATTATTGTTTAACACTCAGAATTATATTTCTTATTTCAGTGATTTACCTAAAGAGATGTTTAAACATGAAATATGGAAATGGAGTCACAATTTATTCTTAATTTACAATATGCGCCTACAACTGCACTATCCAACTGCAAGTACCACAGCTACGACTATTACTGCTACTATTACTACTACTATTACTACTACTACAACAACTACAACAACTACAGTAACTACTACAACAACTACTACTAAAACTACATCAACACCTACTACTACTACAACAACTACTACTACAGATACAACTACAACTACTATTATTACTACAACAGCAACCACTACTACATCTACTACTACTACTGCACTACTACAACTTCTACTACTACTACTACAACTTCTACTACTACTACTATTACTGTGACAGCTTCTACTACGATTACGACTCGTTCCGCTGCTTCTATTACTCGTGAGACCATTGCATTGTAGTTGTTGTTAGTCTGTAATGACGGTGGTGCTCTGTTATGATATATGTCAGTAATTGATAAAAACATATACAATCATATAAATTACCCATTACTACACAGTAATGGGAGGCGCCACCGGTTAGCCAATATATATATATATATATATATATATATATATATATATATATATATATATATATTATATTGAAGGATATACGCCTAAACTTAACTGTACTTAATATGAAATTATGTTGACCTCGCATTTACTGTATATTGTTATTGTGATATGCATATGCATATAGCTTACTTAGTTTCGAATTACACTTTGAATCGAATGTAAAGTACATATTTCCATGCTCGAAGCAAAGCACCCTCTTTAACTGACCACAGGCTTCTGTTGATCCCAACAATCCTTGAAATCAACATTATATGTGAAGGCATTCCCAATTTGTTGCTTGTAAACAAACCAAAATGGGAGACCGATCACACGATGGTTATCGCCTTGGACGAGCAAATTATTTTCAAAGCTATCTAGACATTATAGCTGGGGTTTTGTAGAAGGACACTTACAACTAAGGAAGCAAACACACACTTTGAATCAATTTGAAGTGATATTTGCATCGTTTTAATCTTTGAAATGGTTTACTTTGGTTAGGACGCTGGTGCTGGTCATTTCAAGTAAATTAAATACAAATGTATTCTGTTCATTTTAGCAGTTTTATCCCTAATGGGATTTTTCCTTGCTACATGCTGTATACCAAAATCTTCAATCTTTAAACAATGCACTGTTTCTGTGGATCCAGTCTGACTGTTAACTGCCTGTCATATCGTAAAATACATTGATGATGATCATCATATGTTTTATGATCGTTAAGAATGAGCAATTGACATATATTAAACGTATTTTCCTAATTCTTTTCATGTAAAGCCTTTCCATCCATGTACCGGAATATATATCTATCAGACAAGATAACAAATTTGGGTTAATAATGTTGAATAGGTCATATAACTACTGTGCATGTAAATAGTACGTTCACTTTCGGTTTCTACACTTGCAGAATGATGTTACTCGATTTTAATTGGAAAATGGTAATTATGATATGTTTGGCGATTGGGGATGAATATGCAAGCTTAGTGAATTTATGTGTATTGTAAACAGCACATATGGTGTGTTGGAACGTATTAAAGCCAAATAAAATTTTATGAAACACAATGGATGCACATTTAACAGAACTGAACAGAATAGGTATGTAGTGTCAAACGTGGAGAAGTATATACGTTAATTTAAATAATTCACTGAAGACGTATATTAACTTTCATAATCAAGACTTTATATTCCAATATGCATATTTCTGCTTCTTGTTTCGAAGCTTCATCGGGGAATAATTGTTAGCAAAGCGGTAGTCTTATAGTCTATGTACAAATAGTCTGCCTTGGCAACACAGGTTGCTAATAACGTCAAAGCAATCAACAAACGTCTTTGAGAGTCTTTGTGTCTCATAAGAGTATAACGTATTGATTATGTAAATTGATATATAGAGGATATTATATGAGTGTCTATGTCATACTAGGTTTAAGACACGAGTGCCTGAATATTAGTAGATATACCGATATTCAGACACGAGTGTCGTAAATATAGTATGACATAGACACGAATATAATATTCTGTTTATTACCGAAGTCGTGAAATTAATGAAAATGCGCTAAAATCCACTTTCAACCATAAGCTGGCGACCCACCGTCGCCGCATTTAGAACCCAACGTCATAGACGAAACGTGACGTCATAGCATTGTGTATGACGTCACGTCACCATGACAAAGTGACATGTTGCCCTAGGGCATCGTATGAAAAATATGAACCCCGATATGATTGCCCTCGTAGGTAATAAACGTCTTTAGTGACGTGTTGTTAAAGATCCACAAACCTCGACCATATCACTTTTCGGTTTTTATTAAAGCATATTCAAAGATGACGAGGATTCCACTTGATATATGACAATTCAACCGATAAACACCTTTTATAACGCCTTTTTAGAACGCCGCTCAATTACGCCTCGTAAAACTTTAGCCGAGAGTGAATGCCGCGTGCTAGACCTTGTGACGTAATACACAGGAGTCGCTTGGCGTCTAATGACAGAATCCACTAGAATTAGCCTTACATAACTGCCTAAATAACATATTTACCTTGGTCCTTATACACAAATTTTTACATATATACACGCCCCGTAAAACGTACTACAAATGGCAGCAGATGTCAACACTGGATGTGACCATTGCTGGACCTGTAATTCTGCAATGTGTTTTGGAACAATTCTTATCATTGCCCAATATGGCCGCGGCACTCATTTCAGATGATGTAGATGTTCAAACGTCACATAGATCTATTAGACATTTCATACGGATTATAACGGTGTTAACACGCCTCATTCATTGACTCATGGGTATGTTGAATAATGTTTGTTTTCGAATTCGCCCATTTGCGAAATAACAAAATGTATTTTACATATTTGTTTAAATCAATGTAACGATATGTAATAAGTGATGTAGTTGCGTTATTGACACTCTAACTTATAAACTCTAACCTAGGGGAAATCTACACGACTGAACTATAGCCGGAGTAATATAAGATCAAAATTCTATAGTTCCAATTCTTTCTTTGGAAAATGGGATCCGATGTGATTTAAACAATATTTTATTTCCAAAAACACATGATTTGACCACCAAACAATACATGAATATAAAATGCAAGGCCCATTTTCTATATCATGTTAGGAATTAAATGAATAAGTCTGATGTTTTTTTAGTAAAGTTCATGCAATGCTATAATCTAATGAATGTTTATGCTAGGTCAGTTGTATTACACATAATCTAAGTAATTGTAAATGTACACGACTATAGATTTAAAGATAGCCCGAATATTTGTTTTTAAAAAGTGTAAACCAGTAACAATGATGAAAATTATATGGTTTTCTTAGTTATAATGTTATAACTATTCTATTAGCAATATAAAGTCACCATGAAAAATAATGATGCAGCAGATTTGAAACGATACGCCTCTTCAAAAACAAAGTCAAGCACAACAAAAAAAACAACAACTAATAATGACGTTTATAATTAAACAATTTGTATGGTCTTGTTTTTATTTTTGAATTGTAAGTTATTAATTTCAAAACACATTGTAGCCTATAAGATAACCTAACACTCCACCCGATTGGGAAAATAACAAATCTAAAATCACCGATTGAATATCGAAAAATGCTCCAAAAACTCCGAAATTACTCCCTACGGACGCACAGATACCCATTCAATCGGTAACATGTAATGTCGAAACGTTCTTATTATGTTTTAAACGAATTATCGACGAAAATCGACAAATCGCCTAAGTATTTCATTAAGCAACTCCTGTGTTTGACGTCACATCGCTAACGAAAGCTAACGGCGGCCCTGCAGACTGTTTGTGGATTGGTATAATTAGCATGCCAATTTTACTCACTTTGAATGGCCATATCTTGGTAAGTAGTTGACGCTTCGAAATAATCTTTTGTGTTTTGTTTACTTGAAAGTATTGTCTATATGAATAAACGAATTAACATTGAAAAATCCAGAGAGATTCTATTATCTTTAACTACATATACCTGATAGGAACTTTCATTTCAGTAAATTATATCCTTTGCAAAGTCTTCTAGGGTCACCACCATAAGCATTAACCAATGATCAACATATTTCGCTTATCAATCGATAGATAAGAAAATTAATTTGAGTAATACATTTACCCTTTGTTATCAAGAACCTTATATTACAAATATTATATATTTATCTCCTCACTTTATCCTTAGTATACGATATATTAGTAATCGTGCTGGGACATCAACCCGTTAAGTCAATCAATCAATCAATCTTTATTCCTCAAAAAACACTAACGGTGGTACAAGAGAATATAAACATACATATATATTACATAAACAGACAAGAATGGTGATAACATAGTTCTTTTAACTTTTCAGAAACAATACTTTGACAGTGCCTTCAATTCTGACAATTTTGTTTTAATTTATAATTTTTTTTATATTTGAAAGGATTTGGCCACTTGAAATAGGATTCTTTAATATAAATGCGACGTTCTGTTTCAAATGCTTTACATTTAAATAGATAGTGAATCTCAAGTGCCAACGTATATTAATATGAACATCAACAGTCGGTTCATCACATTTTGAGGAAGTGATTGTACGTGTACATTTATGATTCATAATTGCAATAAACTACCGGGCAAAAGAAAGTACTCACCTCGGTTAGTTTATTCAATATTTAAAAAGAAATCAGATGCATTTGACTATTGCACGATACATTAATACTTGACTGTGGTTAACTTGTATTAAAAGATCTTCGTTTAATTAAGACAGTGGTAAGAAATGAAATTGACACCAACATTTATCCCTACCATGTTGTAAATGTGTGCAGAATCAGGCACAATTATTAATTCTTGCATAGGATATGTCTTATAAGTCGATGAAAAGTTATGCATCATCAAAAATTAAACTAAACACCTGTACTTTTCAGTTTTAGTTTATGACATCGTAAACTTGCAATTGAAAATCATACATGTGATAAAATTAACAGAAGGGAGTACTCTTTTTGCCTGCCAGTTTAAGATAAACAATGAAAATGACTACATAAATGCATTGTGTCGTCATAGTTACATTAACCCTCCTGGTGCCACATAAACTAGTGTGAAACATGATATGACGAAAATTTAGGGTGTAATGACGATATATGGTGGCAATATGCTAAAACAAATGGCTACATATACATAAATAATGATCCCAGTATTACCCGATATGAAGTATGGTTTTATATTCAACTACACATTTTCACCTTTGGTGCCAAGTATATTAATCTGCACATGAGTTTATAGAATGAGAGTGAAATCATATCAGGTGTACTTTCTGGATTCATTGTTTCAATGTCAAGAGAAATGTTCCAATGAAACAGCCTCTGTGTTTTATGTGGGGTTATAGTTCAATCCCCGACGTCTAATGATCGTCATTGGTGAAATATTACCCAATCAGTGACGTCCAGAGCTGATCCGGATCGTAACTCTTCAATAGGATACAATAAATCGGGTACTAGTATTAAGAGATTACCTGTGCTTTCAATAAACCAAATACCTGGTGTTTTACTAACTAGTAACTATAGGTATACGTCGTTTTACCATGCATACTGGTTGTACACTAAAACTGAGAGTGTACGTGTTTAAGTCTTGGCATAGTTTTATTCTAAACGACTTATATTGCATCTGAAAGGATATTTTCAGAGTAGGGGCAATGTTTTTGTTTTTATATCATTATAGAAATATTTGGCATAAATGTTTGAAGGAGAAAGTTAAAGAGATATTCAAGGGTTTTTTTTTAATTCGTCCCATTCTTTGTTACGACGAGGAAAATTCTGTCTGCATAATGTGCCATTTCAGCCTCTTTAAAGGCATTGGTACAGTAAGACGTTGAGAAACCATTTTGCTCTTTTATCCCGCCTGTTAACGACGAGTTTTTAAAGGCGCGTTTAACAGAACTATGTAAAGATTTAAACAACATTGTAAAGATTTAAACAACATCAAAATAAAATGTAGGACACATAATGTTACATTCAAGTTTCAGTCGTATTTATCACTCATAGATTAAACTGTCTTGTATTTCTGTAGGCATAGTTTGTTTTGCCGTGTAGTATATATCAAGAGGCATTGCGATATTTACGTAGAAGTAGCACGACGTTGCTAAGTACATATTGCGTATTCCAGCCATCGAGTTATTCGTCTACTTGAGGTAAGGGTTTCTACTTCAAGTGTAAAGCACACAGATAATGCTCTAAACGTGAAGACGGAGAGGTTGAAATGTTAAAAAATACTGCAAACAACTGAATCAAGATTGAAGGGGCAAGTAAATATCGACGTTAAATGTTATGGCGGAATCAAAGAAAATACAAACTAACATTTTTTAGGTGAATTCGGCATTCGTTCATTGCTGTCATATGCAGTTGCCCATTAGAAAACAGGAGGTAACTTTTAAAGTAGGATTTACGCATCAGAATATACACTTTACAACTTCATATTATACAGGAGGGCTGAGAGGTCTGTCAACACTAGGCGTGAATACGTATTTAAGCAGAAGTAACGCATATCATGGGGTCATTTTTGAATTAGTATAAGCATATTCAACATTCAAATGGTGAATCTAAAATTTATCAATCGACACTATAAGTGTTACAAAATATTTGATTAAACTTAATTCAATCACATCTTCTTAATTTGCCAATAAGTGGTCATCGCTATCTTTCTGAGCTGTAAAAAACCCTTGTCTTCGTGATTACTAATGGTCACATTAATTTAAATATTTCGATTATCTTAGACAGTTATCACAAAGGATGAAAATACAAGCTAAGATAATCCTACTCTGCAATGCTAAATTAACAGGTTAACTGTTTCTAAAGAAAATATGTTAGTGAAAAGAAACAGGGTTAGTAGATGCAATAATTTAGGTTCTCTGACATGATTATTTGTAATACTTACCAAAAAGGTTAAATGTTTCTGTATGAGTGTGACTCTGTCGTGATGTCAGTAACTGGAAAATGGGTTATTCCATTATGCTATATATGGGTAAAAAAATCATTTCCCAAACTGCCTACACTATTTTTTTGTAGGCAGATTGGGATGTAGGCAGATTGGGACTGTAGGCAGTATGAGACCTAACCCTGGCAGGTTGTATCTGTGATTATTACCCTTTAGATAAATTTGTTGAATTCTGATTGGTCAATAACCAATGCATACGAAACCGTGTAGGCGGATTTGCCAGGGTGTACCCTCCGTATGACCCGTGAGACAGGTCATGTGACTAACTACACAGGTCTTACGGATGACCTTGACCTTAGATGGAATGCGGAAGTAAAACGGTTGCTCGACTCGGAATTTCAGGATCAAAACTTACCTTAACAAACATAAGTACGGTGATTTCAACCTATATACATTATTTATTTTGTTTGCGTCAATAAACTAATTCAATAAAAACATGTGTCTTTCTATTATTCATCAGGTAATAATAATTTAAAAATAGATTATTTTTTAGCCGCAGAGTTATCTCCCTTGATATGGAGCGGTACACTCTTTACAGTGTTTTTGCTGTTTCACACTGTTTGGAGTTTTTATCACAAAAGGAAATAACTATGTAGCCTATATATTTTATCGAAAAATGAGTGAAATAAGTACAAATAATAGATCTAAAGAGTAATAAATTCGTTACACGGTGTTTTGACAGGGTGTACGGGACTGTAAGACCCTTGTATATTCCGCATTTCCTTCGGCTGCGCCTCAGGAAAATACGGAATATACAAGGGTCTTACAGTCCCGTACACCCTGTAAAAACACCGTGTAACTAATAATGGGACTGTAGGCAGTATGGGACCTACCCCTGGCAGGTTGTATCTGTCACTGGGACTTGATAAAGGGGACGAGTCGGGCTACGCTATTCAGAGTTAAATTATACAAACAAACCAATTTTTTTATTGGTTTCATTTATTACCTAAACCAAACAAACAAGATCATACTGAGTAATAATAAGTCTTGGTAAGCTATCACAAACAATCGGAACCTAATCATTCAATAGCAATATTTAATTAACTGAACAACTTCTTATAGTTGACTGCATGCTTTCAAAGAAACTCAAAAGCATACAGTATACTCCGTTCCCCTTGAATGGCATTCTACAAATTCAAACATTTAAAAAAATAGCTGCAATATTGAATAACATTGAAATATAAATCCTCATCCTTTCTTCTAAAGACGGCAATTAACTAAATTCCATTGGGCAAGTAAAAATAAGCTCATACCGAATATTCTTCTTCAAAGACCATTTTCCATTTTCATGAGCAATCTTCAATCGCACCATTCAAACTTCTACACGCCAATTTACTATATTTCATTGCATGACGTCGATACAAGATCATATCATAAGTCGATGAAGGATAAACGCATGGTACATGCCGTACACGACACACCGGCGCTTGTAGATAACGACATGTCCATATGATATGCCCCCTTGAAGGTATAGCCTACAGAGGGACAATAGACCGGGCTTAGAGAACTATCGTGTAATAGACAGCATAGCATTTGTAAGGAGCAACACTTCAGCTCGTAGTTCTTTTATGATAAAAAGGTCGGCCTAAGTAGTCAACCTTGTTGTACACCTCTTGAATATTTTATCATTGGACAATGGGCTTTGATTAAATGGTGAGGAATTATGTGAAACTTAAGGGCATGTTAGTTGAAGTAATATTTTTGGGAAAATAATTTGTAGGAGTTTATATCAATGTTTATATATAAAATCTGACAAACTATTTTTCCGTATTCATTATATATACCTTTTAATTTTAATGTGTACCCGATGTTAACTTCATCACCATCACGGTATCTTACTATAAACTCTGAAACTTAGATTATCGCAATGCAAACACAGAATGTGACTTTAAATTAGAAGCTCAGACGACACCACAACAAAGCATATCGCTATTGCCATAAGGTCCATTCAGATAAAAGAGTAATAAAAAAACACTTCATAAAAAGTAAACAATGATAAGACGGAATGCAATTTCTTCTACAAAACACAATACCACGTGTACAAAGGTATATCAGTGTTTCAGTGGTAGTAAGGAGATACGTATATACACATCAGAGTTACCTATATTGAAAACACACTCCCTCCAATTTCAATATCCAGTCATTCTTTATTACTGTACAGAGGAGGTCACCGGCCTATACATTTCACATATACATTTTACGTATCCTCATATTCAGAGTACTCATCAAACGTTCACAAGGATATGAGAAATCTTTATCAGTATGTACATTATTGAAAACGAAACATACATTCAACTTGAATTCATTGCAATGTCAACTTACTTAAAACCGTCAAGATAACATCAATAACCTATATCAAGTTGAAATATATTTGAATTAGAACGTTCTTCAATGATTCAATTTGATGCTAATCAAAACCAACACGGTGTCATAGGTAGAACACTTTATCAGCATATGTCATGTTGAGGTGAGGTGAGATGGGGTTTCAAGAGTATTTCACTTATCACGGCTGCTAGTATTATGGCAGGGAGAAAACCCACAACACCATGGTGGCTATGCATTGCGGTGAAACCTGCGAGCATTGGCTGGAACTAACGAACCATGGGTGGTACTGCACTGAAATTCAATGTAGCATTGCTACCAAACCTTACTGCATGTAGGTCAGTTCTCTACAGCAGACAAAGTTGCCAAATGAGTTTCCAAAATAACGTTTGACTAATTGACGCGCGCCACACGTGGTGCATTGTCCGGTTTTCGGTCAGAAATCAATATTTTTTATCTTTATATCGTCCGTATACTGAGTCGCCTAAGATCAAAATGACAATTTTCGGCAACAGTCAGTACTTCTCGATAACATAACACAATTTATAGCGTTTAGCATATGTGACCCCAAACAATACAATGAATGTACCTTTAAGTATGTTGTATGTGGCGCGCCGAATGGACAAACGTGGTTTTGAAACTTACCTACAACACTCAAAAAGACAGATATGGCTTGGTAATGTTTAATATGTCATTTAACTGCTACGGGACGTGTAATGTCGGTTTCTGCACATGTAATATAATTCACTTCCCACAAAGGTAACTACCTTCAGATTTCCGATCCTAACTTCTGTTTTTACGTGGCTTGAATCCGAGGGTAGAAATGGAGTGTCCTGATTGGTTGCAATTGAATCTAGTTGTGCAATCAGCGACGCCGTTGTAAAAGTGACATTTGTCAATGACACGTTATAATGTTAAGATAAACGTTTTCTCGTTTAATGGGTGTTCCTCGAAACATGATTTGATTTTGTGGAAACATTTGACCATAAACTTGCTGATAAATAAAGATGCCCAAATCAGAGACAAATACCAAAAACGGTTCGTTGTGCTTATTACCAAGACCCGAAAGAGTCAAATGCTTAGATCTTTGAAGTCAACGGAGAAAAGGATAACAAATCAGGGAGTAACCTCTGTAGGAAGAGAATGACGTCATATGCCCTTGGTTGATTTTCATTGGAAACACGTCATTATCATATATTTGGCATATGCAAGACAAATTTAATTATTTGAAAATAAATCAGTAAATGTGGTCTTTCGGCTCGTATAAAAGCAAAATAAAACACAATGAAAAATACTTATTGTCTCTTTAAGGTATTCATGTCCGTCCATAAAGTTATATATAAATAAACCTAACTAACCTATCAAAGAATGATAATCAAATTCAAGACCATTACGTTTATCGTAATAAAAGTGTCAAAATAAGTATTGGTATACACATTCATATCTTTTATATCTATGAGCAAACGCAAACACTGTATAGAAAAAACGGAACATATACCATCAGCATTGATAAAAAACCATTGTAAAGAATCGTGAAACATAGAGCCATTGCCTCTGTAGCTCAACAGGCCTTTAACAATATCATCAAGAATTGTTGCAATTAAAAACAAATCCAAAAGTAGTTGTTTTAAAAGGCTTTCAAATCTACAATTTATAATCCACATTGACCAAGGTGTCTGTACACATATAACCTTTTCAAGGGTTTAGTTCTTGAAAAGACTACTTGAGCGCTATGTTGAGCAATCAATGAGCGATAATAAGCGCTCGCTGTTATGGAACGGGGCCCTGGTGTACAATTAACTGTCCTAAATGTTCAAAGAATGTGTACACATGGTTTTAATTTCTCCTATTTTAGTTCTGAAGGTGAAGCCGAAAATATGTTTCACGAAAATAGGACGCGACCCCTGAGATAACAAGTCTATAGTTTATATTTATAACAGAGCCAGTCTGATTAAAATAGACAGTTTTCCGAGGAATGAAAGTTGCAAAATAAAACATTTATCGGGGGTTTCCTCGCAAAATCTAGTGGCGAGGATTCTATACAGTTCGTTTCCCGATATGAACTATTTTGCAGATTTAATTCCTCGGAACAGGATCGATTTCAGTCAGACTGCAATAGAGGGAGGCAGATTGGCCTTTTGACGTAGACAAAACCGGTTTTTGGGTCGTAACCCCTGTTGCCCTTATTCACGCCACATGGACACGAAATTTACCAATAATAATCACAATTGGTTAAGGAGTCGTACACAAGATTTCAGCTTTTTATGTATTTTCATCCCGAAGAAGAAGGTGAAAATCGGTTTTTAGGTCGTGCCTCCTGTTGTCCTTAGCTTATTTCTCCCGACAGGGTCACCACATTTACAAATTCATAATCCCCATTGTCCAAGGAGTCAGAACATAGGATTTCAACTTTCTGGCTATACCTAGGTCTTTTCGTTTAGAGCAGAAGACGACCACTGTTGACTTTATAATGGCCAACATCACCAATCTACACCCGATTCCAGATCGCAAGAGCCAGTGGTTCTTTAGAAGAAGTCGAAAAAGCGAAAAGTTTACGGATGGACGGACGGACGAGTGAGCCACATGCCTTTCAATGTCAATATTACCACTTTTCATGAATCTTACCATTCTTCCATATGCATGAGGTGAGGTGAGGTGAGTTGGGGTTTAACGCCGCTTTCAAGATTATTTCACTTATATCGCGGCTGCTAGTATTGCGGCATGGAGAAAGCCCACAACGCCATGTGACTATGCATTGCGGTGAAACCGGCGAGCATCGGCTGGAACTAGCGAACCATGGGTGGTACTACGCTGAAATTCAGTGTAGCATTGCACCCAAACCTTACTGCGTGTAGAACAGTTCTCTACTGCAGACAAAGTTGCCGTGCCAATAGCTGGCGGGTCCATATGCATGAAAGCAATCGCCGCCACGGTAATATATAGAGCACATCAATAATTTAATTCTAAGTCATTGCAATCAATCACGAAATATTCATTTCTTATCTAAGGAATATTGCCAGAAGGCATACCACGATATTGGATTCGAAGTCGTCAATTTTATCTTAATGAAAATCACAAGCTTTCATATGTATATTTGGCTGTCTATCTCTGTACAACATGCCAGGGGCCTTTGTTCGATATGCTTGATTTGCACTGAAATACACTCCGGGAATCAAATAAGCAAACTTATTTTAGAGAGGAACCCAACACAAACTATCGCCAGACTGAGATACTCATTGCAACATATCGATCTTTTCGTACCGAATGTTGTTTAAGAAGATGTAACTTATTCATAAGGACATTTGTAAAATAGGAGAAAATTTAATATATATATATACTTATTGATTTGTGTTGTACCTTACTTTGTTTCAGACTGTGTATCTTTGTGAAAAGGACCTTTGTAGGATAGAAGAAACTTGTATCTTATTGGTTTCTCATTTCGTCGCCCCTAACGTACTCCCACTTTATACGAAATATACTAACAAAAATCAAGTTGATCGCTTCTAACGAAGTTCGAACAGGGTCCAAAACCGTCTTATATCATTTAGAGGATAACTTTCATATTTAACATTTGCTGAACCCAAGGATGAAGGAGCACAATAAAAAATATCATTAAAAATAGAGCCATGGGCTCTGTAGCTCATCAGGGTTTATATTGTTTGATGAGTAAGACAGAAAAATATTGTCTCAATATAATGCATAATCCCTAGCCCTGACAAATCTTCGTCTTGAAAGTGAGAGAGAGCACTCAGCAAGGTCAACACACCGGAGATTATGCAATATGCTGACCCCTTGGCTCTGGTTACAAGCCAGTTGTGCTTTTACAGCCAAATTATGTAATAGCCTCTGCCTTGCACAAAACACTGGCATCACTGATCTAACTGTATAAGGCTTAGAGAGAACAGGCAACGTGATGAATCTCATGGTACATAGTACAATTTAGAATCACCTTGGCTAAATAATGTTTGCACAATTTTATCGGTTCTTAGCCTTTTCATCCAAACATCTAAACATTCTGAACGCAATATTCCTTCTAGTTTGTTCTGGAGAAGAAGATGAAAATAGATTTTTATGTTTTGACCTGTGAGGGCGTTTTTTTTTATAATATCCACAATATTCAGTTCATAAGCTATTCAATAGTTCTCATTTCACATTGATTACATCAATTTGACAAACATATCCATAATGCATGGAGACTTGATCTTCAACAAATATTTCACATTCCTACTGAATAAGATTAACTGCAAAGTTACTTTTTTTTCTCAATTTCTGCATTTCTCAAACCCAAGTTAGGACTAACATATCTAAAAGATGAGATGACTCTCCCTCAGGTATTTTATTAGGGAAATTGATTGAAGTGCCATAAAATATCAGTTCAAAATTCAATTTCAAAGGTTTTTTTATAGGCTGTGGCCCATATTTGGGGTCACAGGATCACCAAATTTACAAGTTAGAATCCCCATTGGCTAAGGAGTTTGCACACAATATTACAGCCTTCTAGGTCTTTTTGTTTCAAAGAAACAGATGAAAACAGGATTTTAGGTAATGGCCTGTGAGGCCCTTATTTGGGGCCACAGGGTCACCAAATCTACAATTTAGAATCTCCATTGGCTAAAGACTCTTTGCACAACATGACAGCCTTCTAGGTCTTTTCGTTCTGGAGAAGAAGATGAAAATAGAATTTTAGGTCATGGCCTGTGAGGCCCTTATTTGGGGCCACAGGGTCACCAAATCTACAATGTAGAATCTCCATTGGCTAAAGAGTTTGTACACAATATTTCAGTCTTCTAGGTCTTTTCGTTCTGGAGAAGAAGATGAAAATAGGTTTTTAGGTTATGGCCTGTGAGGCCCTTATTTGGGGTCACTGGATCACTAAATCTACAATTTAGAATCCCCATTGCCCAAGGAGTCTGTATACAAAATAGAAGTATAGAAGTCGAAAAAGCGAAAAGTTTACGGACGGACGGATGGACGGACGCCATCCCATGCCATAAGCCCATCGGGCCGTTCAGGCCTGATGAATTAAAAAGAAACAGAATCTGTCCCTTAACGTGACGCAGAAAGAAAGAGAAATGATGTTGTTGTAAGGCTTACATTCAGTATATGTATGGTGAATAATTGTTATATTTGTTTATTGATACGTTTTCATCACGAAAAACTTATTAGGAAATAAATGATATTTCAAATATACAATATTACGACTCCGTCGTTAGTTCAAGAAAAAACAGGGCTTGCAAAGGGAAGTCGATATGTATTATAACTATATTACGGTGCATAATATCTTACAAAATAATTCACTACCAAAAGCGTTTAACACAATGCAAAGTTATATGAATCAATGATAACTTTGCTGATTTAACTACGGTTGTCATCGTGGACACTTCCTTTCAGAGTAATGACCTACTGCATGTTTATAAAGATAAAAACACCACAGTTTGCCCAACATGATAATAGCAACATGCAACATGCACTTCTCAAGGTATGGATTGCTGAGCACAACTTCAGCTGCAATATTAGAAGACTCAAAACGGGAATTAACTGAAGCATATAAACTGCATATCGATACAATATTTGATACTACCAGTTGCAACTACAAATCGTATTGTGAGAACGAACTCACAGTTCTCTAGTAATTCACTACACAGACTCAAAGAAAAGGGGGACTGCGTCGAGGATAAAAATGAGTCTCATCTTTATCTAATTAAGCTGATTAGAGTGTCTGCTAACGAGATACGCTTCGTATCACTGTTTACATGCAGAAGTTTGTATTACCAATTACGTCAATTGTCTGAAATTGGATGTCTGTGACTTGTTAGAAGACATGTTAATTACCATAGGTAGACACACATAATCTAATTTTTATCCTCGACGCGGTGTCCCTTTAAACATATTGCTCATTTATGAACAAGATAAACTAGCCGTTACGAGGAAAGAAATGGCTTGAGTAAGCTCTGTGGGGAAAGAATGACTATAAGACAAGGTAAGAGGAAGATGCACAAAGTAACCAACCGTTAGATACAATAACTATTGTCGTAATAACGATATCTTTACAAAAAGAAGAGACAAAACAAGATTTTACAAATCATCGAAGCCGTTGAATATTTAAGACAAAAATAAACTACGTAGAAAGAACAGGGGTAACTGCATAAGATCGTCCAGTTGTATAGTGTCGCAATAAATAATTGATTATAAAATATCTTCCCAAGTACACAGCACATAGCGCATTTTAGATAAGAATAAACCCTGTCGGTAAAAAACGTACAAAGCAGCATAGGTATAAATCGCATATTGAATAGTTGTTGACTAACAACTCATCCCTAAGACGCTGCAAATTTATGATAAGAATAACTTCCTGTTGACGTAAGAAAGAAAAAAACCTTCTTGATTTTGTACCGTCATAATGAACAATTCTTCTCAAACCGGAAGCTAGGGCTTCGTGGTATAATTGTGACTGCTGGCTGTACAAAGAAATAATTACACAATAAAACTCATTCCTGTACCGTCATACAATTCCCCCAAGCAAATAATAACTGTCATCGATAAACTATTGATTGATTTTGGTTTAATCACAGATCGATAACATTTCAAAAGACAAACTTCCTCCCTGGCAGCTAGAGAATTTTCTGACTATTATGCCTTTGAAGTGTTACAGGTTAACTAAGCAGTTTGATACTGACATTTATAATCACATCAGAAATGGAGCTGTGATAGGCTTAGATCTACTCAACGTCATGTTCATTTTATAATAGAAAACCCATTCTGAATACGTTTCAGGAGCGGATCATGGATATTCGATTTGGGGGTATAGGGGGCATTGGCAGATCCTGAGATTTTGAAAGGGTTGTCACCAATTGAAAAGGGAGGGTTAGGGCGGAGAGGGGGGGGGGGGGGGGGGGTTACCTTCCCCCCTCTGGGTCTGCCACTACTGCATTTTATAGTGATAAAATACAAAAGGGCACATGTCACTGATCACCAAACAAATATATTAGATCCAATACAATAAGTGCGATGATTTACCCGGTGATGACAGATGTTTATAAATAAAGAAACCCTAACAGAGCAACGTCAGTGATGATTATGGGAGAAAACAACGTGAGATAAACTAATCACAGTCGATGAAAATTGATTAATAGGTTCAGGGAATTCACCTGGATTTTCGTAGCAGAACTATGAAAAACAGAAAATGATTGTGATCATGTTGATCACAATAGGCTAGTCCATTGTGAAGTGAACACATTTTTACATACATACATACATACATACATACATACATACATACATACAAAGGCGTTTAAGCTCTAAGATGGTAATGACATGACGTATTGTTCACAAGTGAAGAGACAAATGTGATTCATAACAATAATGGATGAAATCATTGTGAAATAGACACAATTCATAACAATAATGGATGAAATCATGGTGAAATAGACACAATTCATAACAATAATGGATGAAACCATTGTAAAATAGACATAATCCACAAAATAAGGTACCTGAATCCTGCCAGCTCCTGCTATATCCACACAGCGCTATACACAATGAACACGTCGTTAGGCAGTGTGTGGCCGCTGTTCTCGTCCCTTACTGTAAAGGTGTGCTGATATCTTACCGCTCTGATACCCCCGTCCCCCTTCAAGGGGGGAGAGGGGGTGGGCGGCGTTAACGAACTGTATGAATAAGGAGAATTAGTGGGAGTTGTGTAAAGTATACTGCACGCTTAACTTGATCTTGTAATGAGTGTTGAATGTTCTGATTGGGATATTCGTTTATATGCCATAGAATGGAAGGGGTGAGGGGAAGGCGTTTGCAGTTGAGGTGGCTGAGGGGGCTGGAGTTAACGGACTTTGAAAAGGTTCATTGAACGTGTAATTAACATGTATATTGCGTACTGAAGTTTGTAATGTGAATAGTACGTTCTATTTAGGTAAACTGTATTGTTTGCTATAAAAATAACGAACTTTGAAAAGGTTAACTGAAGTTGTAACAGGTACAGCATGCTTAACTTGTTGAGTCTGCAATGCGTGGTGCATGTTCTAATTGGGATATCGTTAATATAGGGAGAGAGAGGGGGGGGGGGGGGTAGGGGGGGAAGTTATGGGGGGTACTGCCGCAAATGCACTCTGACAAAAGTGTTAGATGAGGTTGAATATAAGGATATAATGTATGCTTAACGTAAGTTTGCATAGTTCAAAACACCACATCATATATGCTTGTATTAAAATGGGTTCTTATACTAGGTGTTCGGAGAAAATTACTCGAAAAAAAGTCCAAACATTATTCAAGTACAATGTATATGTTATTGCATGTAACACAGAAGTGGAGAGAGGGGGTTCTAATCATTAGCAGAATAGGGTACAATTTATATCCGTATATGTAACTGAGGGCGCTAGAGTGATTACATGATAAAGCAGGTAAGGAGTTTGATAGTATATGATCAAATATCGACATTACTTACTGAGAAGGAGATTATGGGATGAAAGCCTGCTACTAACTTCACCTGCGATTTACATACACAAATGTACTTAGCTTTCCCGGTTACCTGTATTGCATCGTTGATTGGATTACCTGTATAGCACTTTCTACTTAACGCTAAGTATTACCTGTAATAAACTTCAATGGGAGTTGTGCCTTATACGTCTTTCGTGAGGCTTTTATTTCACAAGAGGGTCTTAGCTAATTGCTAGTATATAACAGTAGTAAGAACTATTTTATGTCTGCAATACAATGTAAATTGGAAATCGGGAACATGTGCACCCTCAGTTGGTGTTCTTTCTGATAGAGCAGAGTCCTAAGCAACAATGCAAGCAACACAATCCATTTTTAAACGTATTTGGTATACGCTGCCGGACTCGAACACATCCTTGTATGACAATCTGACAGGCGTGCTACGATAAGTCTTTGAGGTGTATTTAGACGTGAAATAATAAGAAAACATGATTTTCTGGATAAAAACTTCTTATCTGTGAAAATAATCTCAAGTTTGTATGTCAAACCCTCACTGGAAGTATGGCCCGTCCTTTTTAATCCTCATTGTACAGCGTATTCATGTAATTTAAATCTCCTTGGCTTTCTCACAATTATTACCGTTCTGTATAACTGTAAATGTACCCTGACTTCTTGTATCTCCACCAATGAAAGAGTGAGCATATACGTTGTGGATCTTCACAACACAGACGTTGTTATCAACAAACTGTAGTTCTGTTTATTACCAAGAGCTATTGGTTTAAATAGGACACGGTTGTGCATTTATGGCATAGTAAATCTACCAATAAATACAAGAATTTCAAACTTCTCCAAAGGCTTTGACGAACGCATGGCAGTTTAAAACACTCACTATTGCATCGCCTAAAGGGTTCCGAAAATATGACGCAAAATTTCATTCTTTATTAATTTTGAGACAGTTCATGAGTACTTGGTATTGGGGGTGGGGTAGGGGTTAAAGCTTGAGGGTTCGCATTACATAGAATGACATTGTTCCGTGTAACTGATCATGTAATACCGCCCAACTGTGACAGCATGCCATACTGATACCTACCGTACATTAGATCACGTGTCAGATCTCACAATGTCATCTACATAAACATCATGATCATTCATGCAATTCTCAGTTAATCAACAATGACAGTGTTTCGAAGTAGCCGTTATCAGTACTTAGTTACAGTTACCAGGAGTGTCTGTTTATCTTAGCAACAGTATCTTATATATGCGCGCTTCTTGTATTCTTGTCAGTTCAGATTAAAATCAGTCGTAGGTGCCATTAAAATAATCATAAAAGGGGTCGGTCAAATGATTAGCTTGTCCTCAATAGTTGATTGATTTTTCCCTCAACAAGTTGATGTGATACTTTGCATACTGTTGAGTATGTATTGAGCAGACAGAGACAGGGATCCAGAGGCAGATACATATATAAATATACACAGAGAGAAAGAGAAATACAGGGACAGGGACAGAAACAAGGCATAGACAAAAACAAACCCAGAGACAGAGAGACATTGACAGAGACAAGGCATAGAAAAATACAGAACCAGAGACATGGGCAGAGACAAGGCACAGAAAAAGACAGAGAGACGGTGCAGAGACAAGGCATAGACAAAGACAGAGAGACGGGGGCAGAGACAAGGCATAGACAAAGACAGAAAGAGAGACGGGGCAGAGACAAGGCATAGACAAAGACAGAACCAGATACTTTGACAGAGACAAGGCATAGACATAGACAAAACCAGAGACATTGACAGAAACAAGGCATAGACATAGACAAAACCAGAGACATTGACAGAAACAAGGCATAGACAAAGACAAAATCAGAGACAGAGAGACATGGACGGAGACAAGGCATAGAAAAAGACAGAAAGAGAGACGGGGCAGAGACAAGGCATAGAAAAAGACAGAGAGACGGGGGCAGAGACAAGGCATAGACAAAGACAGAAAGAGAGACGGGGCAGAGACAAGGCATAGACAAAGACAGAAAAAGACATAGACAAGATCAAATACATAGTTACACAAATACAAAGACAAAGACAAGCATAGAAACAGAGACAGAGACAGAAACAAAGACAGAGACAGAGATTGAGACAGAGAACCACAGACAAAGGCAGAACCAAAGACAGTGACTGAGACGCAGACAGAGACACTCACAATGAGAGAGGATATTTAACATATAGAATTTTTTTTTACAACGACGGTGGATTGAATAGTAACACATCAGGCAATAACATCTTTACTTTCAAACCGTTTTTTTTCACAAACATAGGGCTGCTGAAATACATGGAATGAATGATACAAAGTAGTACAAGTGCGCACATACCGTGTCATTGCAGGTCTGTCAACGTAAGACTCAACTCACACCCTTTTTTTTAACTTTCAACTTTTACCCTTTTTCTCTGAACTGGTTTAATGCCGTGATTCAGAAATGGAAGTGATGTCTTTCCAACATGAATATGAACCACGTCCACATTACATTATACATATGCAGAATGTTCGCTCAACTTCAAAGACATGTATGGTGTTTCAACACAGTCAGAGATGTATAAAGTAACTCACAAGGTGACAATTATGAAAACATAGACGCCATTGCAAGCCTAGCTCTCACGATACGTCTAGCTACACAGCGATGTGAATAGTAAAACAAACAGTAGCAACAACGCTTGGTGTCTGGTCCAAGCTTAAAGTGTCAGTCGTTATCTCCCCAAACAGATACCCAAACCTCTGAGAGTCGCAGGTGGAACTGGGTTTAAAGCCGCTGTCATTGGTGTCAAGGTGGCTGTTCGGGGCCAAGTTCAAGAGAGGTTTCAAAGTAATCGCTCAATGAGCGATTACTTTAAACCTCTCTCGAACGCGATTGCTCAATGTAGCGCTAGGTAGCAAGGCGAGCAAACCTCGAGGAATCGCACCGTGTCGTTCAGGAGAGAATGCGCTACATTGAGCGCTACATTGAGCGATCAATGAGCGATTATAAGCGCTCGCTGTTATGGAACGGAGCCCAGATTTCACATTGCTCTCAAACCCTACCTAGGATGGTTCTCTACACCAAAACAAGGTACCTAGTCCTTGTAGGATTCGAACCCCTGACCTCTCATCACACAATTATATGATACCATTTCCCGGGCGATTTCGATACCGATTCCTATATCGTTTGAAAAATTTCCAAGAATATGAGTCGGTATGAACAAAGAAGGTGTTATCGACAGATAATTGTCCTTATTTGACTTTCACCTTCTGAAAATGACACTCAAACATATTCAATATTATTATAAATAAGAATCGACTCAATTCGTCTTTATTCAAATTCATCGTCTTGATTCCATTCATGTTTGTTCACAGCTTGAAGTAGCTCTATAGTCTCTGAATGAACTAATGGATTTTTCTCAAACTTGGTTTTGGTCTCAACCAAACGTATTGCATGCTGTTTTAATAGCACATAATTACGTTATTTCTTTTCATGAATACAAACGTTTACCTTTTATTATGGTGTTATGTATATGATTCATTTATCGATGTAACCATTATGTAATTGTTAGATTTATATAGGAAAACATTTCTTTGTTACCGATTGATTGGAGTTATACCAATGATCGAGATGATCAATTAATGTTCTTTTAATGTTGAGTTAATTACCAGATCGACAGTTACATTGCTTTGCCATCCTGTTTATTGCATCAATATCTAACTTATATCAGTAAGACCCATTTAAACTTCTATAATTGATAAATCGATATCCAATATTCGATTAGCCATTAGTTGTACAACCATCAGTCACATCAACAACAATCGGTGGCCACGTCAAAGCTTGCTTTCCAAACACATTACAAGTTTGTTTACTCCCGTTCAAACGGACAATGACATCAATTTTTGCTTGGGTAGTGTTTGTCTTCCGATACAGGTTAAACAAGGTTTAAAACTAAAATGATACACTATATTTCTTTTTACATGTCCTTGTGCTTTTAGTATAATGTTTACATTTGTTTCTGCAAGTTTATATGAAATATTCCATGTATATTTATTATTTTTGTCATTTGATGTGTCAATTATCCAAGTCCTATCTCAATGTTCATCATGCAAACCTATGTATTATTATTTTTATCTCACAACACTGCACTGTATATTGCACTGCACGTGCATATCTAAATGAACATTACAATACATTTATTTCATATATATTTATATTATATATTGTTACATTTCTGCACTGTAAATTACCTTCACTTACTCTTAATGATATATATGTATTAAAATATTGTTAAATATGAAGAAGACAAATATTTATGGATGATCAACTTCTTTATCATCCATAAATATTTGTCTTCTTCATCACACCAACTTCTAGCATGCCTCTCAAACAGTTATTGTTAAATATGTACATCTTCACTATTATAATTAATTGTTTATGGGAAAAGGCCTTGTAAGTGGCTCCACTTGTGCCTGATCCATTTGACTTTTCTGACAATAAAATATGTTGAAACCAAAATTAGTAAGTAACTTTTCGAGAACATTCTCCCATGTAGATTAGCATAATTATATACAGACAGTAGGCTATATCTGTTGCCATCGTATATGCTTGAGATATATGCTAAGAATGGAGTCAAGTTAAAGTTTAAAAAACATCCAACATTGAACAGAATAGTTTAGTAAATGTCCGATATATTCATTTGGTCCTTGCATACGATTATAGAGTATAGACATGTACAAAGTTGAAGGGTTGTGTTACATCAAGTATTAATAAATATTGAAAGAACGGGCATGGTCGGAATATTGAAAGAACAGGAATGGTCGGAATAATTAGACCTCAAACAACAACGATTGGATCATATAGGATTGACGTGATAATTACACTTACATAAACGAGAATTATATTAGAAAAGACCGTTGTTGTAATTTAGAAGAAGAGCTTTGACAAAATGTGAGAATAATGCATTTCATGTGATTTGTCTATCTTGGGCGTGACGTTCTTAGTTGTCTTGAAATAATGCACGAAAGTAAGACACTAGCATCGAAACTTCTGCAATATTTCACTCGGAATATATATATATTCTCTATAATGGTATAGTTTCGGTTTTTCTATGATGTTATAAATTTGACATGTTAATAAGCACATATAACAATATAGAAACGTACAAACGCGATTTTCCTTGACGAATACAAACAAACACATTTTCGAAATTGGGTTGGACCTGTATACACGTGTTTAAACGTACAGCACGAGGCAAGCGCTGTTAAGAGTTCGACAAACAATATATAGTTTAGTTTGATTGTTATCAAAACTCTTATGGTATACAAACATTGTAAACTAAGCGCTCAGTGGGTCGCGAGTCGGAATGTACGATATTTCAGATTACACTCGGGCACGGGAAGATAATACAGGGACAGGTGATAGGGAATTCTATTGGAAGAAATTGTTCCTTCTGAAAAATACGATAACCTTTATCTAATCAGTTTCAATGATGATATCGAAACTTTAAAGTCATGTTATATTCTAATAATAGTTAGATGCCTTTGTAACTGTTAGAAGTTTGCTCTTCTCATACATAGAAGAAATCAAGTTTGAATAATTATGTGACTAAGATATCAAGACACCTGGATTAAGCAATTTTGGGGAAACTAATGGACATGCATGTGTTGTTGAAATCGGTTGCAATTAATGTCCGCCATACATCCAGTAGCCGACAGTTATTCAACTTCCAAACGCAAGGCATAACTCTTGCCAGTCTGCATTACTGGCTGATTTAACCCTTGCGGTATTTCCCTCGCTTTCTTGTGTCGAGGCAGTGAATCGCTGCACTGGAAATGCATAGCGGGCCTGGATTTCTAAACACAGATTTCTTAAGGAAATACTGCAAGGCCTAAATCAGCCAGTAATGGAGACTGGCAAGAGTTATGCCTTGCATTGGGAAGTTGACAGTTATTGTGTAAGCTGATGAATTGAGTTCTGGGCTTTGTAAGTGGCTCCCTTCCAGCCGACTCAAGATTTAGTGATTTTTTCATGATTGTTTTATTGTATTGTAAACAAAAGAGTTTCATTTCATTTTTTAAAAATAATCTACGGTTTTAAGTTTTAATAAATCAGTAGCAAAATGTCCCTCAAATATAGTCACTATTGTTCAAGGGTTTTTGGAAAATATTTAGTTGATTGTCGTCAACTCCAATAATATAAAGAAGGAATGTTATTATATCAATACAAGCAAACTTCAATTTCGTCTAAAAGTTTATTTCATCAAGTTTAAAGGTACATCCATTGTGTTGTTTGGGGTCACATATACTAAACGTTATAAATTGTCTTACTTTATCGAGAAGTACCGACTGTTGCCCAAAATTGCCACTTTGATCTTAGTCGACTCAGTATACCGACGATATAAAGGTAAAAGCACCGATTTCTGATCGAAAACCGGACAATGCACTGCGTGTGGCGCGCGTCAATTAGTCCAACGTAATTTTGGGAAGTTACTTACAACAGACTAAAAGAAAACTTTAAGTTGAAATGTTTAATAGGTCTTAATACTACTGTGCATGTAAATGGAACGTTTAGTTTCGGTTTCTGCACAAGTATAATGATATGTTGCTCGTAATTAGTAACTAGTAATTATCATATATTTAGCGATTGGGGATGAATATGCAAGTTGAGTGAAATTAGTTGAACTGATATCAGCACATATTGTATGTTGGCATGTATTAGAGGCAAATACAATTTTATGAAACACAATGGATGCACCTTTAAGAGGACTACAAACTGTTCCTCTGTATGCTTATATGATTTTTCTTGCGGAAATTTATCGGACTTTTTAAAAACTAACGAAAGCGTACAACTATTCCCGAATTGGGTCTGTGAAATATCTCACACAGTATATTAAAGCCCAAATAAGGTGTAATATTGCGGGCGGGGATTACCTGATAAAATTACACAAACGCATAACTTAGGACTTCTTTTTATCCACACGACCATATATAGGAATATGTCATAAAAGTGTCTTATTTAAAACAAACAATATATTTTATATCGATAACTAGTAATTATTAAAATATAGATATTAATAGAAAGTGAAATGTCACTTTTTGTAACGGACAAATCATTTGCACTGAACAAATCCAGTACATTTTGGAACATTTACTAGCATTTGGAAACAGATGAGAAGCGAAAACATGTATAAATCATAATTCTGCATTTATTCATACTGCCGGATTATGATAAGTGTAAGTTTGTCGCTGTTTGATTTAACATAGAATAAAAAAAAACCCCGATACATGAACTTACCCGTTGTGTATTCAGTCTTGTTTTCAATCTTGTTCTGTTTCCCAATTTTCGCCTGTTATAAACAGGTGAGAATATATAGCTTGCAGGCCGAGATTAACGGTAAATAATCCTTACACCAGACTTGCGGACGCTTGGACATTGTCTTGTGACAAACTGACGCCAAACCAACCTTGTCGTTTTGTGTTTAAAATCAGCATTAACTCTCTTTCTCTCTCTCTCTCGTCGCCGCGTGTCAATGTTAACCCTTTAACACTTTACAGAATATTCGTTATGGAACCGATGCCAAAAACACCCCTCTCCAATATTTGGGATCACCCGGGAGATCTGTCAGCTTATAGTCGTATATTATATATTTAAGTCTTATATTGTTGGGTGGTTGGGAAACGTAATGGGTGGTTCAAAATTTTACTATAACTTTTAAGAATTGTAATTTTTAGCAATAGACCCTATGACAGCATTTTAATGATATAAGATATGATATATATGAGATATATAAGTTACTAGTCTTTTAGAGCCACGTGACCTATATTTTTGTTTTAAATCAAATGAAACTTCGCACAGAAACATGGGATATCTGATATATAGAGAATAGTTTGTGTTTTCAATGTGATATCACTTATCTCTCATCGAGTGACGGTTTAAAGCCGATATTTTCACTGATAATCTCCCGGGTGATTCTACGTCAAAGTGATATCAAACTGTAGTTTTGAGAACATAGTTTCTCGAACCAACTGAGAGAAATGTTTTCCTACTGTTCAGCAACATATATTCCTTAGCAACCACTCGAATAACTTGCACGATAGAATGTCATTGGCACCGTAAGAGTTAATAATCAAATAAGTTGCGTGTCAAACAGTAAACCCACAAATGGCAGATGAATCCAATTTCGATTTGTAAACGGATAATTGTTCCATTTGTAACTCCTATCAGATACTGACAGTGTAAAATGAATTAAGCGTTCATCGCTAAGCTCAATTTGTTTCTTGTACTGTAAGGGTGTCAGTGAAGCATGGCAAATGAAGGCTCGCAATGTACACGACAGCTTGTAATTAACGCCCGATAATGGATCTGACCTCTACTGGTTCTTATTAAGAATACTGCATTAGATAGAAGTATTTCACGAATATGGCTTTGAAGATGGTCTGATTTACAGGCATGTGCATTCAGTGAACCTGAAACAATCGCTCTCATAAACACGGAGTAACTAGTTCACTGTATGAATACAAAATAATTGTTGCTTCCCCAGAACACTTTAAAACTAGGACTAACGTCAAATTTACATTTATCTTGTCCAAGTTTCAGCTGATTTAACGATGATTTGGTTGAGTTCAATTTTTTTAGAGCTGCATAAAGTATGTTGGAGTCACATATGCCAAACGTTATGTTAAAGGTACATCCATTTTGATCTTAGTCAACTTAGTATATTGACGATATGAAGGTAAAAGTATTGATTTCTGATCGAAAAACGGACAATGTACCGCGTGTGGCGCGCGCCAACGAGTCAAACGTAATTTTGGAATCTTATTTATAACAGACAAACTGATATATTTGGGTTGATCATGTTTAATGGGTCATATAACTACTGTGCACGTAAATGGGATGTGTAGTTTCGGTTTCTGCACATGCATAATGATGTTACTCGATTTTAATTGGAAACTAGTAATTATGATATTTTGGCGATTGGGGATGAATATACAAGCTGAGATAATTTATTTGCACTGTAAACAGCACATATATTGAGTTGGAACGTATTAAAGACAAATACAATTTTATTAAAATCAATGGATGCACCATTAAGTGTTAAGTGAAAAGTACTCACTGCTGCCGACTTGGTATAGTAATGATATAAAGACTTAGGTGAAAGTGGTGATTTCATTTTGGAAACAGTCAATTGTTAGTCAAACTTAGAAACCTATCAGGGATTTTCTCTATTGTTTCGTAGGTATCTTGTATCTTGTTTTCTCTTAGAAACCTATCGGGGATTTTGTCTATTGTTTCGTAGGTAACTTGTTTTCCCGTAATAACCCCTCAATCTGATTTCAGTCGGTTTTTCTTCCGATAATAACCACGTATGAGGTTTTTATTGTCAAAGTAAGTTTTTACTTTTGATAGTAAGACCTTAAATGAGACTAACTCAATTCATAACAATTATTATCGAAAAGTATACAAAGATAACTTTTCGAACTCGATACCCGTTGCTCTTTAAAATGGACGCTCTACCTCCACGCTACGCTACCGAGGAAGCCGAAAGAACGGTGTGGATTTCCTCTATTAACAGTCACACTGTCTCTGCCTCTATATAACGCGTCCGGGAGACATACTCTTTATAACGCAGCATTTGGGAATATAAAAAAAAATATAATTTTTTTTACATTTGACAGTTATAAAATTAAAAAACCACTACCCCTCATTCTTTTGCTGTAAGAAATCCTCAGTATACGATAAGCATTCACATTTATGTTTTACAGTATCTAAGTTAGATAAAACCCTACCTCGGTTATGCTTGGGATTGAAAACCCTCCTTAAGAAAGCTTCTGGGAAGTAAGACCTCAAGCTTTGCTTTCCGTCTTACTTCCCGCTCAGCTTTCTTACCTCGGGTTTTACAATCCCAAGCATAACCTCTGTATCGTGTTTTATCCTACACGTAATAACCCCTCATTATTATCTCAGTTGGTTTTTCTTCCGATAATAACCCCGCATGAACTTTTTATTTTGAAATTGATACCTCAAATAAGACTAAGAATTATTTGTCAGACCAACAAACCAATTCACAAGAATTATTATGGAAAAGTATACAAAGATAAATTTTAGTGTAGATGGCGAGAATCAAACTCGATACCCTTTCATCCTTAAACCGGACAATCTACCTCCACGCTACCATCCAAAAGAACAGTGTGGATTGCCTCTATTTACAGTCAAACTGTCTCTGCCTCTATATATCACTAGTCCGGGACACATACACTTTATAACGCAAAATTTGGGAATAAAAAATTATAAATCTTACATTTTGACATTAGATGATTATAAATTTTAAAAGCGCTACCCCTCATTCTTCTGCTGTAAGAAAAACCTCAATATGCAATAAGCGATCAGATTTATGTTTTAAGGTATCAAAGTTAGATAAAACACTCTACCTCGGTTATGCTTGGGATTGAAAGCCCTCCTTAAAAAAGCTTCGGGGAACAAGTAGAAAAGAAAGCCCAATTTACAAGCTTGTACTTTTGTGAATGTACAGCACACTTGTAACTAGTACTGGCTTTCACAACAATCAGTTTCAGATCATATCTCTGATTGGCTGAACATTGAAACCCTACTTGTCGTTTGGTGGACTTCATGTGTGCCATTTCTTTATTAACTTTCACATTATGATTTTTGAGAAAGTTATGGTAAAAACAAAGACAATATTAAACAAATAATTTTATTTCCATTATTTTACATTTAGTGTTCTTCAATGTAAAACATCATAATTTGACTCGAACAACAAATAACATTCATTTAACAGACTTAATGTACATTTTGTCAAATCTATAGAAAACTTTTTCAACTTTTCCATATCAGTGGGGTGATGCATTTCTTCAAAAGATCTAATGAAATCATGCAACATATAAATGGATAGTTTTCTAAACCCTTATGAAATGAGGCCACTGAACTGAAGTCATGACTCCCTCACACATCTTGTCCAGAATGAAATGCCCCCCAGTACAAGGGTACCAGAAGGCAAAGTGAAGACCTTTAAAACTTACCTTAACTATTCCTCGCAATAGGTGAACCTTAACTATTCCTCGCAATAGGTGAACCTTCACTTGCCCTATAAGCGAGACATTATTCCTTCCAGTAATATTTCTTGACACCGTCACTTGGTAACTCAGGACAGGAATTGCAGAATTGCAGTGTAACATACAGAATTTAGGATAAAGAAGAATATCCCCCCCCCCCCTCCCACCTGTTACACCTGGCACTGTGCAAATGGTAATATAATGTGCATACTACAGTGTTGATATGGTCACAACAATACCATTCACTTTCTAGATACAGGTCATTGAAATTATGTGACAAGTCATCCATTAATGCAATTTTTTGTGGACAATGTGTATCAAAAGAGGAAATCCTACATTGTGCTACATGCAAACTGTATTGTAACGTCTCACCACAAATAAATAAACAACAAAACAGAGTTATGTTACATTTTAAATAATAACTTTAACAAAACAAAAACATTTCCAACCAAATGATCTGTGGAAAATGAAATAAAATGGAAAAGTAGTAATAGCTAGCACTTATGAAAGATATTGAGACCATTTTGGATATAAACTGGTTTATAAAACCAAAATATGCTCCAGCTAAAGCTTTCTATCTAAGAATACTAGTTGCAATATATCTATTTATCTACATTTTCCCTGTCTCAAAAACATGCAATTTCAGTTAAGTCTTTATGGATATTGAAATACTGTTAAAATAAAGAAGTTGAACATCAATAAAACTCTTTTCAACTGTCCTAATGACTATAACATAAGACAGTTTCTGCGTTGCCTCATATTAATGCCCCTACTTTGAAAGGTTTGTTATCCGAAATGCAACACAATAAAGACAACTAAATGTTCAATGTGATATGGAAAATAAAAACACTCCAAAAAAACACTCAAGAGGACATGGTAAACATGTTAAGCAGAAAATAATATGTTTACACTTTCAAAATTAATATGTAGATTTTAAAAACAAAATAATTACATCTTAGTTCACCAAATATCTATCATTTAAACAACATAATAATTCAAAGCAAAATTCAGTCAGGCGAGAGACAATTTATCCACTAGGAGAGTGTTTGCAATATGTAAAATTAGTTCATGATAATGAGGTATCACATTTTATCTTTATTTTACAACCTGTAATATAGGAATCTGGATATGGCTATCTGCTATAACTTGACAATTTCTTCACAACAATCATTCGTCCTTCAACATTATTTACAAAAAAAACACACAAGACATATAATTATGTACATCGTATCCACGATCTTAATTCTATATCATTTCATATTCAGATCCCGACAAATATCAATGGTTTACAAAATGATCAGTTTGAGATTTAAGATTTTGGAAGATGAGAATTTTTAAAGAAAAGATTTCTTAAAATCTTTGACTCATAACAAAGTCTGAAGTAAAATCATAGAAAAATTGTAGTAAAGGTGGAACAATTCAAAATTACATTAGTTAAACCGTTGTTTTTTTTATTATTTCAGTACGGTACACTATGCATCATAGTGCATTCCAGTATACAAACCGCACACATGTAAAAGAAAACTTTTACAACCAAATATTTTAAAATTATGTGCCAAATTATGTATTTGTCTATGATTTAAGATTTAAGGAGAAAAAGTTCAAAACTTGGGATTGATGATTTTCTTGTAAGTACTGATATCTTTTAACATTTCTTTATCAATAATTATATATACAAGAATATATACTTGGAGAATTAGCATATTTAATGAAGGATGATGTTAAATAGAAAACATACTTTTTAAACCAAAAATATGACACACATATTCATGTGGTTTCTAGTTTTTTTTAAATCATGTGTCAAAACTATGGCTGAAACATGAAACAACATTAAGAAACCCAGTAATGGTATTATTTAAATTTTGTATATTTGAATAAACTTTTCATAAACCAATATCAACATTCGTTGTTATAATCTCACATTAAGGTTCAACTGTCCAAAGTGTCACATGTATTTATCGTATGTGTATTAGAAAAGTAACAATTTAAGCAGACTTGTAAGTACAATACTATGATTATTTGATTTCCTCCCAAACTTCACTCTTATATACAGCCCCTCCGCTTGCTAATACCCAACATTGTTGTAACTCAAGTTTCTCACCCTGCTACATCATACTGGCTTGAGGATCTTCAGGAAGAGCGCCAGTGTTCCACGTCCATCAACTCAACCGTCCAATGATAATCACATTTACAACATCGTTTATCCTACTCATGATACATACTGTTGGTGAAATCGTCCGAACTGCATGGTTAACACTTTTAAACTCTCCATCTTTCAACCTGCTTCATGATACAATAACTTTGTATGGTCATAACTGAATAATCAGCACTTTTCGACTCCACAACACGATGTTGTTGCAACATCCCAACAACTCCTCACATTGTTGCAACATCCCAACAACTCCTCACATTGTTGCAACATCCCAACAACTCCTCACATTGTTGCAACATCCCAACAACTCCTCACATTGTTGCAACATCCCAACAACTCCTCACATTGTTGCAACATCCCAACAACTCCTCACATTGTTGCAACATCCCAACAACTCCTCACATTGTTGCAACATCCCAACAACTCCTCACATTGTTGCAACATCCCAACAACTCCTCACATTGTTGCAACATCCCAACAACTCCTCACATTGTTGCAACATCCCAACAACTCCTCACATTGTTGCAACATCCCAACAACTCCTCACATTGTTGCAACATCCCAACAACTCCTCACATTGTTACAACTACAGCCTTGACTTCTAGGAGATTGATTCCCAACACAACATCCTGTGCTGTCTTACCTCCACAAACACCCAAACACACATTTTGTATTTAAATTTGACAAACCCCCTGAGTGAAATTTAATTGCTGGATCTGCCAATGTCTGTTTTTGATCAAGGATGGCAATCTGATTAGCTTATGGATGTGAGAACAACATACAATTATTTTAAAAATTGTTTGTTTTGATGATCCTATCAACGAATAATGTCATATAACAAAAGGGAGGTAATCAAATATCTCTCTGAACACCAGCTATCTTCTCAGATTCTTTGATTTGTAGCTTTCCCCTTGAGATAATCGAGGAGGGTGGTAGCAGGTTGTTAAAAGTTCAGAATCTACCTCTCCACACAGTCACAAAATATCAAACTTTCATCACAAATATTACAAAAACATTGTGTGTTAGTCAGCCACTATATCCTCTGCCAACCAGCGACACTGTCTGAACAACTGTCAATGTCTATGTAGACAGTCTAGTTCTCATCACAGATAGATTAGTTCCCTAAGAACGCATGTGGACTCGTGTTGTCCTCTGATTTACTCTCCAGAGAAAAAGGTGGAATCTTGCAGTCGAAAGTTGTTCCATCCCTCCTTTCCATTTTATATGTGCCCCTGGAAGATAGTAGAGAACGGTTAGTTCTTGATGATTTACATGATCTTACAACTTTTAAGGTAGAGCAACTGAATTGTTCATCTATCCATATTTCAAAAGGATGTAAAATGATGTAGTTATAATCAACATATGATATTTATTATATACCCATGTAAACTTAAGATAGTAATACAGGGGTGCAATACGGTTCCCGTGGTCGATTTCCGTATTGCACGGTGAATTCCGTATTGCACGGCTGACGGTTCTACTTTCTTTAAACTTCGGCACTTCTCGGAATTTTCCGTACTTTTCAATGTTTACCCAATTAAATCTCCTGAATTTATGTTTTGATAATACTGCTAGTATTTGTTCAGTTGATTAAAGTATCAGCATGGATTTGGCCTAATATTAACAGCACAAGCAGGGACAATGTTGCTCAAATTATCATTAACAAGGCAGAAAAGCGTAAAGTAGATGGGGAATCGAAAGCATTGCCGAAAGATTCGCTAGCGATGCTGCGTCACAGTGACGTCACAACCGTTTACTATTGTGACGTCATAACCATGGTTACGTCATTCGAAAGAAGCACGACGCACGGAAGCCTGAATGTTGTTTCTTATTTTCAGTTCTTTGTAATTAAATGATAATAAAGCAAATTTGATGGTTTAATGATGTTACCACACTGAAGAAAATTTCACTTACAGCTCTTTTGGGCTGACAAATGAGAAAATAAAGATATTATTAAGATATAAAATCGTGAGTCGTGCTAGTCAAGCAACCGCCCGTGTATCAATACGCAGCACGTCGTCCCATAAATTTATGCAACTTTATTTGTTTACCAATTTGCTAATAAAAAGGGGTATATAATAAATATAGAACATCATACTTGTGCATTTGGATCGTTTGTATTGAACTCGAAGCTGTCATGGAAGCGGAGGAACAACTCATTCTTCGAACTCGTTGTTCCTCCGCTTCCATGACATCTTCTCGTTCAATACAAACGATCCAAATGCACAAGTATGATGTTCTATATATATATTGAACATTAGACTTATGCATTTGGATCGTTTGTATTGAATGAGAAGATGTCCCGGAAGAGGAACAACGAGTTCGAAGAACGAACGCCAGACAGACGGGCGCTGAAAAATGGCCTATGCCATAAGCACATCTTTCAGGCCTAATGAGCTAAAAAGTGTTTAAATGCAAAGGTAGTTCTACATACATAGGTAGCACAAGGGAGACGACTCTACTTACCACATATGACCACTTGGAGCCTGTAATGACACATGGCTGCTGTACTGGAAGGCTGGTTGTTCTCGTGACAGAATTGGTTCCTGACAAAACAAAACAGACAATACACCTTCACGTAGTGAGATGAAAGTGTTCCCACTGGCTTCAGCCATGTTATCATTCTTATCAAGTTTACACTGAAGTAACATTCTTATTTAGAACATACCAATAATTTTTCAAATATAGAAAAAGTATTTCAATGTGATCCTTCTAAATTTGCATGGCAAGTAAATATTTTAGTTACTTTCCGTGTGAATATTTATGAAAATGGTTTTAGAATGTACCGCGTCTACAGTTTCTTAATAATCAGGAATCCCTATATTTAGACAGCTGTCAATCCCCAATTAATCCTTAAATGAACTGTGTTACGGGGAAATTGGTCACTGTTAAAGAATGGTTTGATACTAATCAATTGAAAAGACAAAGTGCTAATTTATCATCAAAAACTGTGCTTCACAGGAGATATTGCTTGTGTGAGATCAAGCAATCTCTCCTGAGATATATCGTTTTGACAGTAGATTTTGTCCAATTGCCTATCATATGCTACCACACGATATCACAATACTTTTACATCATCAAGTAATGACTGAGAATCCAATGACGTAAAAAACTGATGACATTACAATGTCATGACGTCAAAGTGAACAAAATTGTAAGTATTTCAAGTCATAAAGGTTATTTAAATCTACTTTGTGCAAGTGACAATATAGAGGCCAAACTCTGACTAGAATACATATTTTCAGCTATTCACTGTGACTTAGATAGGTTGCCTCCTCACCTGACCCACAACTCCTCGACCACGCACCGTCTCCAGCGTGCCCGACAGACTGAATATACGCCAGTGTCTCTCTCTCAGTTGCACCGTATCACTGCCCAGGTTCTCCAGTCTCACACAGTACCTCCACTGCAATATAGCGTATCATTTAACCACGCGGTACAGTATTGAAAGAGGATACTAGATTACCTTCTATTAAAAAACATTTAATCAAATGAGTAAATGATTTTGGTAGTAAAAGAGTGAAAGCAAGTAAAATTTTGTATTCTGTTTATGACTTGCCCAAATTAATCAAGCAAAATTGTCAGCAGTGTACATTAAATTAAGTTACCTCGAGCGATGTACCATTGTGACAATTGGTACGGCTCTTGTGATATCACAACTGCATACTATTGTAACATCATACTTGCAGCTGTATTACACTAGTTTAGTATTGCTTTATAAATATTACACTGTAGTAATAATTTAACTTTGGACTTCATTAAACAACTGAACATGACATCACTGAAGGGAGTGTTAACACTTTGTTACCATGGTTTTCTGGTGCAAAATTGCATGCACAAATTGGGTAAAACAGAAATTCACTAATTTAGTAAAACTCATGACACACATGCTGACATGTTAATCAAAACATATGGTTGGTTTGGAGTGGTAGAGGCTAATAAGGTAAGAATTGTATTTAGTAATATCAGCAACACACTGCAGCATAGGGTAATATATTAACTGTGACTGGCAATGTAGAGCTGTTACAGTCGAAACGGGACAAATACCCTGACCAAGCATGTTGTGAATTTTTTTTTTAGAAACCCAGCTTTTACTTACCCAATATACATGTGTCTGTTGGGATTCCTGAAATAAATAAAACTACATTCCAATTAACCGTTAACAGTAATCAGAAGATCCTAGCCCCTGATAACTTGCAAAAGTTGTAAGAATTCAACCAGTTCAAAGAAATTCTAAAGAAACAAAATGAGATCTTGATTTGAGTAGGAGCCACTGTCTGTCGAATAATGTTTTTTACTTTACGTCCAGAAACATTATTATCGTAAATTCATTGATTCATTCCCTATATGCATCCTGGTGCATATCCATTGCATGTTAAAAGTATCAGAATAGCTGATCACAAACTGACAGGCTTTTACAGGCGGGGTTAACAAAACAAACTAACAGTGTAACACAATCTGATCAGTTAGAAAATATTTTAAAGAATATGCACAGAGGACTCAGGTTATTTTTTTGTGCTGAACATTTAAAAACCTTAAGAGTCCTATAGCATCATCCCGACCTAACAGAAAGACTAACAAAGTAATTTGTTTTATTTATTTTTCTCCCAGTGTGCAATAATGGTGATCAATTACTTTCAGGCTGAACTGAAGATGGTAAAGTTTACGTACCCTGCACCCCATATAGAAAGGTATGACAGTGACACGAATATTCTCTGTGGTCTCCCGATGTACATCGGACAACTGTAACCACGGGTGGTTCTTCTCCTGCCATGCCCGTAACGTCTCCCGCGCCATGAAAGGTGGAGCTGTGCAGACAGACAGACAGACAGGTATATATTCAAGGTTTCTCATGACAGCTTGTGATCATGTGACATAGAAAATGGTTTTACTCAGGAGTTTAGAATGGACAGCGTTTCAATCTTGGATCAGTAAACATAGGGAATATGCACTAGCTTAAGGTAGGGTAAGTTTAAAAACAAGTAGATTATACATTTTTTGTGGACTAACATTAATACATTTTAAAAACTTATACTTATACATATAAACAGCAAGTACATCTATAACAGCAACTCCTAAAATATATACTATTTATGTCAAGATAAATATTTAATCGGATATATGCCTTCATGATGTAAGGGATCATTTATTTTATTTTCAAGTATTATCATTTTTAATTTAGATTTTAGAAATCAGATTACAAATTGTCCAGAACCACATAGTAAATGCATTTTGTGTTATTATCATCAGCAATTGATATACTTATCATCATTAAAAAGTTAAGAAACCAACAATTTGTTGCACTTTTCAAGAGTTTGCAAACTGTTTATTCACTAATACTAGCTGAAAGACAAAGCTCTATCTAATCTAAACTATGTAATGTTTATTCCACTCACATCATACAATCTAGTTTGTGCAGTTACACGATTCAAGTTGAAAATATCAAATAGCCATGATACAAACCTCATCACGGGGACTGTCGTGCATTTTTATTTTAACCCTAACCCTGGTGGGATTCGAACACCGGACCTCTTGATCCGAAGCCAAACGCGCTAACCACTGCGCTATCCTGCCCCCAACCCTAACTTTGAAAGCAATACTGTTCCTCTTCTATTTTCCTCTTTTCTGCATGAAGGGGAGATAAATCTCCCCTCAATTTTTGGTTCTAGATTGGCAACTGATCTTAGCTAAGTCTCCAGTGAAAAACAGACAAAGTAAAGACTCACTGCTGTCTGGGTCGTGCATGAGGAACTTGTCAAACAGCTCGTGTTGTATGGGACCTCGCTCTGTACTCGTGTAGGGGAGCAGATCCTCCTGGGCCACGTAGTCTAGACCTGCAACAATGTACATGTCTTCATTAGTCGCTATGTGAAAACTGGAGTAAAAGAGTTAGTGAATACAGCTCACTCATACATACTGGCTTTCAAAACTAGAAATATGTGCATGTGATGCACTGTGATGTCCCCCGCTCCAACTTTCCATCCAACCTAGTCATATTACTATTATTTTTCACTTATGCTAAGCACTAAGTTCAATACTGCATTAATAACGAGAAATAAAAAATTCAGAATAGCCAAAGTAGCAAAAGGCACCACTCTTTCACTAGGTCTAAGCAAATAGTTTGGTGAAAAGATATTGAACGGTTTTGGAGATAGAGGTCGGAAAAGGTCCCTACCCCCAATATGCACTAAGTTCAAATTGTTTCCATGGAAACCAGAACAAATAAAAAATTCAGAATAACCAAAATAGCAAAAGGCACCACTCCACCACTAGGTCTAACCACATACCAAGTTTCATTAAAAAATATTGAACGGTTTTGGAGATAGAGGTCGGAAAAGGTCCCTACCCTCAATATGCACTAAGTTCAAATTGTTTCCATGGAAACCAGAAAAAATAAAAAATTCAGAATAAATAGCAAAAGGCACCACTCCAACACTAGGTCTAACCACATACCAAGTTTCGTAAAGAAATACTAAATAGATTTTGAAATAGAGGCCTGAAAAGGTCCCTACCCCCAATTTGCACTAAGTTCAAATTGTTTCCATGGAAACCAGAAAAAATAAAAAATTCAGAATAAATAGCAAAAGGCACCACTCCACCACTAGGTCTAACCACATACCAAGTTTTGTAAAGAAATACTAAATAGATTTTGAAATAGAGGCCTGAAAAGGTCCCTACCCCCAATTTGCACTAAGTTCAAATTGTTTGCATGGAAACCGGAAAAAATAAAAAATTCAGAATAACCAAAATAGCAAAAGGCACCACTCCACCACTAGGTCTAACCACATACCAAGTTTCGTAAAGAAATACTAAATAGATTTTGAAATAGAGGCCTGAAAAGGTCCCTACCCCCAATTTGCACTAAGTTCAAATTGTTTCCATGGAAACCAGAAAAAATAAAAAATTCAGAATAAATAGCAAAAGGCACCACTCCACCACTAGGTCTAACCACATACCAAGTTTTGTAAAGAAATACTAAATAGATTTTGAAATAGAGGCCTGAAAAGGTCCCTACCCCCAATTTGCACTAAGTTCAAATTGTTTCCATGGAAACCAGAAAAAATAAAAAATTCAGAATAAATAGCAAAAGGCACCACTCCAACACTAGGTCTAACCACATACCAAGTTTCGTAAATAAATACTAAATAGATTTTGAAATAGAGGCCGGAAAAGGTCCCTACCCCCAATTGCACTAAGTTCAAATTGTTTGCATGGAAACCGGAAAAAATAAAAAAATTCAGAATAACCAAAATAGCAAAAGGCACCACTCCACCACTAGGTCTAACCACATACCAAGTTTTGTGAAAAAATATTGAAAGGTTTTTGAGATATGGCCCGGGAAAGAAAGCATTTCGGAATAATGGAATAACGAAATAATGGAATAACGGAATAACGGAATAACGGAATAACGGACGTAGGCGAAAACATTATGTCTCGCGAACATTTTTTCGGGGGACATAATTAGCCAAAGAAAAAAGCATTATTGTCATGTAACGTTTTTTGCAGAAGAATAGAAAATATGTCAGATTTTAAATCATTGTCAGGTAAAGCACTATCAGAAGTCACGGCACACTGGTCAGCCTAACTTTACCAGGGCAGGAAGTATTATTTGAAGGAGATAAACTGCAACACCGTTGTTGCTCTGCCACAGTTGCAAGATCTGGTTGGAGTTAAGTTCTGTGTAGCACTGCACCCAAACAAATTCTAAACAAATCCAGATGAGAGACAAATAAAATCAATTTTCTGTATGTATATAACGTACCTGGTATTGCATACAGGGCTCTACTGTTTTCCTGGTTGCCAAGAAAAGTCACAGCTTCTGTCTGTGCACGCTGAAATAAATCATAAAAGAATTATCATTTTTTAATTCATGACTTTCTGTAACATTAAAATGCTTAATAAGGTCCCGGAGACAACAGGATAAACTTCTATATAGTACAGTCAGTTTAGGTGAGGTGAGTTGGAGTTTAATGCCGCTTTCAAGAGTATTTCCCTTATAACGCGGCTGCTAGTATTATGTGATTCGAACCCCGAACGTGCTAACCACTGCGCTATCCTGCCCGGCCCACATTCAGTTTAACCAAACGATTAAACCATACAAAATAACATAACCTGAACCAAATCTAATTAGCTGAGAGTGACATTCAGTGTTTTACAATATTTCAGATAGCTTTAAAATATGCCAAAATATCATATGTGCTAATTTCAGTTCAAATAATTTTACTTAAGTTGCCTATTCATCCCAAATGCAAAAGACAATGTATATGATAATTGCTTGTTTCCAATGAAACTAGAGTAACATCACAATATACATGTGCAGAAACCAAAACGTAACATCACATTTACATGCAAAGTAGTAATATGACCTATTAAACATTACCACCCATATTTTTGTCTTTTTGTCTGTTCCAAATTACTAATTGACACACACCAGCTGCAGTGAATTGTCCTGTTTTCGATCAGAACTCATTACTGTCAGCTTTATATACTGAGTTAACTATCATTACAACAGTAATTACCGGCAATAGTCAGTACATACTTCTAGATAAAATAACAGCACTTACAATATTAGCCTAGGCACATGTGACTCCCAACAACACACTGGATGTCTCTTTAATGTATGTAATGTGTATCTTCAATTGCTCAAATCAATGGGAATGAAATATCAATAAAGTCCTCAAATCACTTACAATATGTGGGCAATCTCTGGCGTCAATAAGCACCTGGTAATACAAATGGTTTTTCCCCTTCACTTCCTTCCCTACGGCTGTCATGTGGTCGTCCAAACTTCTGCAAGGTCAGCAAAATATGTTACAATCACATTAAAGAGAATAAAGTTCATTTGTTTGATAATGGTGTAAGCATAGATCTGAAATGTCATACTCCTGTTATAAAGAAGTTGTACATCTATAGAACTTTCTCCATCTAAGTTACCAACTTCTAAATGCGTCTTAAAAAAGTCATACAATCATATTGCTATAGAATTATGTAACATTTGACATCCAATGTGGTCTTCAATTTTAGAAACAATGATGTAATTTTAGTTGAAACTTTATCTCCCTTCAATTCAAATAATAAATTTGACACTGCTGCTAGGTGCTATGAAATGACTGAAATGAACAAACAGATCATTAAAGATGAATTTCATGAATCAAAGTCTATGTATTGTAAACTGACTTTTTAAAACTGCAATTTCATCAAAAGGTTTTAAACCAATAAACTTGTTTCTGATTCATATTGGGTGCACTTGATTTATCGGTATAGGTGAGGTGAGTTGGGGTTTAACGCTGCTTTCAAGAGTATTTCACTTATATCACGGCTGCTAGTATTATGGCAGGGAGAAAGCCCGCAACACCATGTGGCTATGCATTGCGGTGAAACCTGCGAGCATCGGCTGGAACTAGCGAACCATTGGTGGTACTACGCTGAAATTCAGTGTAGCATTGCACCCAAACCTTACTGCGTGTAGAACAGTTCTCTACTGCAGACAAAGTTGCCATGCCCCTGGCGGGATTCGAACCCTGGACCTCTTGATCCGAAGCCGAACGCGCTAACGATTTATCGGTATAGCCTGGTCACGTGAGTGGTCTACATGGGTGATCCGAGCAGACGAACAAATCAAGTTGATTCTGGTTATTGTTATAGCAACCATCATAGCCAACTTGGTTGCGCTGCAACTAAATATTGATATTTTCTAAAGTGTTTGCGACAATGACAACGATATCTCGACAATGATAAGCAATAATTATATTAATTCTGCTAGAAATATCTGCTACATTAGTCTTTCCCTTAAGTCCTCTTACAAATAAACTGTCTTGGAAATGTTTAGATGGAAATATATATGATATTTTCAAATATGCAAAAACAAGCTTTGTCCGTATGCTGCCATTATCGCCTGCGATGAACACCCTCCCGCCTGAATCAAGTGTGTTGCCGCTTCACAACCGGGTTGCCGGTGAAAACGGCAACCTGGGTGATAGCCCGGCTGGCAAATCAAGTCCGCCCATTATGTCTCAAACGACTATGACCGTTCATGTACTCTACAAACAGTCAGAATTTGCTTCTATTATATGATCTGAGTGACTACACTGAACTGAAGACTCACAGTGAGTGACTCGTACACCATGTTTCTAACATTCGTCCAGTTTTTAATGAGCTTCCATACTTGCAGGACAAAAATAAAGATATTGTAAACAAACCTTTCTTCTGTTTTAGTTGCCGTGTCTCTATCATACACCCTCGCCAACCATGGGAACAGGACAATGCCGCGGTAACCGAAGATACGGTGAAGGAAGAGCTGAAACATAACATTGTTGTTTTCTCACAGTGGATGAAATTAAACAAATTACATTTACTCCTTGTGCGATCATCACAGGAGAAAACCATCTCTACATTATATTCTTCAGAAATTTAGATGGGTCAAAAAGAATTTATAACTAGTCATACAGTAAAGTCAACAAAATCACATAAAATCTAGTAATTAATTACCATGGTACACATTTAGTCAGTGGCAGTGATAGAATGATTCATAATGGGTATAACATTCCCAAAACACAATGACGATAATCCCTCCAAACTAATGAAGTGTATGTTGTAAATTGTTGTTCCTTACACAGGTTAAGTATTTACATAGGCTTAGAAACAATATTTTTGTTTCTGCGACAAGAGAAATAATGTATCATGGTATTTTTCAGTTGATCAATAGACCATGGCCTAAACTGCTGAAGGTGAAATCATAGACCAGACAGGTTTGTAGGTGTAAATGTCGGTGGATGCATGGATAATTTGGGCAATGGTTTTGTGGATATAGAAATTTAAATAGTAACAAAATTTAGATATAAAAATAGCGCCATGGGCTCAGTAGCTCTATTAGGAAGTCATTGATTTATCATCTAAGGTTGAATATCTACGTTTTCTCAAGTAACGGTAATACATTGTTAACAAGCAAAAAATAGGTTTTTAGATTGTGACCCCTGTGACCCACATTTGAGGTCACCAAATATAAAATTTAGAATCCCCATTGGCCAAGGAGTCTTTACACAAAATTTTAGCTCTCTAGAGTCACTGGATCTGGAGGAATAATCAAAACAATTCAGTCATATCATATAATTAAATTACAAATTCTGCTATTGGGCTATGTTACCAAAGGAAGGTTTACCGGAGATAGGCATAGCAAGCATATAGAATACTAAACGACGTCTCGTTTGATAACATGTTTATGAAACGAGTGAATGGTTTGGTATTTTAACGAGCGAAAGCGAGTTAAATACCGATGCCATTCACGAGTTTCATAAACATGTTATCAAACGGGACCGAGTTTAGTATTTTATTTATTACTCAATGATGTAAATAGCGCTGAATTGCAAGAAAATCGTTGTTAGTGACGCTCACTTGCAAAAAGGTCACCCGCTATTGCAGTCGCGCGGCAAACATTGTGACGTCAACCAAAAACGACTATGACGTCACGCGCCGATTATGACGTTACGGCAGCACGCGGTGGTATCACACATGTGTGTAACCAACTCATTGTTATCTAATGAGTGATCTCACCACGGTTGAGTAATAAATTAGATTATCTAATTCTCAACATTGAAACAAATATGTTGTACAGCAGACGATCATGCTCCCCTCGGTCTAGCTCCCCTACGCCTCCGTTGTTATGGAACGAAGGTTTTCCTGAGATATTCAAGACAGGCATTATATCGTCTATTTATACAGTCACACTTACAACACTGCAAATGAAAACTAACCTGTCCAGTTTCATAGGAGTTTCCATGTTCTTTTGGTGTTTCAAGAATCCCAACTTCAGCTAATCTGTATCAAAGAAAAAATACTTATATAAATGTTGAGAAAACTAAGGAAAATATTTTTCATCATAAAAAAGTTCCTTGCATGACCAGTGAATTAGCTAAATTTCCATAAATTACAGAGAAAATGGTGAAATTGTAGGTAAAATGGAAGAGAGTGGTTTCAAAAAAACTGATAGGCTTTAAAAAAGTGACATGTATTAAATATAGAATACTAAACTCGGTCTCGTTTGATAACATGTTTATTAAACGAGTGAATGGTTTGGTATTTTAATGAGCGAAAGCGATGTCATTCACAAATGGTTTTCATGCTCTTTGAGAGCAAAAATATTTATTACCCATGGCCACATTTTGGTTTAAGTTGAGCCCATCACACATATCCTGAAGGCTGTAGGTGAGTTCAAAACACATCACAACATCATGTTTTTTAACATTGTTAATTTAATTTACAATCAAAGCAAGTCACAACATATTGTATCTTTAAAATCAATAAAACATAAAGTTCTAATAAGTTGTATAAAAGTGAGACATAAGTTTAATAAACATTTAGCATAAATAGCTTCGCATAGCATAGTTTGTATCATTGCAACGAATGCATGTTGTAAAAAAACACAAGATATATGCATTTAATACAGTTTTAAAATATCAAAGTACTTGATTATCAATAATGATCCGTCTACGAATCCGCCGCATCTACGAATCCGCCGCATCTACGAACCAGTCTGATTTACAAGAACACCACATTCCATCCTTAACCTGATGACTCGGTATGCCCTGAGTCCAAAGTCACACACTGGTTTGGTTGTGTCCTTTGGACCAAAACTTTTCACTCTTTGAAACCTGATTGCGTTATTACTCATTTGCAAGTGCACAAATGACAATGGTGAACATGCGATCAACAGTAAGGAAATAATCAGAGGAGCACCAAACTAAATCCCCACCATCAATCCACTCCTGTCATAGGAAATTATCCGAGGAGTCTCTACCACTCAACACCTATCAGCTCCAATAACCATCCAACAAACTTCAAAACCACCCACATCAACCATTGGCCCTCTTCCAATCAGCTGTATTGTTTGTCTTACAATTTCAATAAAGCCAATTGGCCTCCCTCGTTTTATCATTTGTATTTTTATTAACATCTTCAATCTTCAATAAAGGTTACAGGCAACTAATCATTAACCACTCAAGTACTTACTCCCCTCATGTTATTGCAAATACTCATTGTATATCCTCATGCTTTACACCCTCATGTTTGTATTGCAAATCCCAAGTGATAAATTTACACACAAGTCCTGCATCAAATACTCATAAAATTTGGAAAGGATTCATACAAATTAAAACTTTGAGTCCCCTGGAATCAAAAAGTGTTTATCTAGTATTTGCTTGCCCATTGCACGACTCACATTTTTTCTTTTGAGACTCACAAGATCTTGTGGTATCGAGTAGCTGGACTCTGTATGTCATATTTGTAAGTTATCGCTGAATCCCTATTGTATACCATTCTCATGCATGTTAATCTCCTTGATTGAGTTTCCTCATGGTTTTGTTTGTCATATATAAATGGGGTGTAGGTCTTTTTGTAGGAGGAACCAGTTCGTAGGAGTACAAAACGGTCGGTTCGTAGGAGGATATAACGGTCGGTTCGTAGGAGGATTATTAAATTGTATTATGTACAAGATTTGCAGTCTTTATTTGTTATTTTTATGAGCGTCTGTTGTTTTAATAAATAAATTAATCTGGTAAGTATAATCTTTATTCAATTTAACAATTTATATTGTATTAAATAGCGAGTGAATCCCTAACATACGCCGCGGGAGATGAGGTTTATTTAAACATGATTGGTATTAAATATATATTATTTGTTTTGTGATGTTGTTTTTAATAAAGTAATCTGGTAAGTATGACTCATCAGCAACGACTAGAAGATTAGCTGGTGTCCGACAGTCGCTGAAGATGAAACGGGTAAGTCGCCGACAATGCAATGTACAATCAAAACATCTCATTACAACAATCAAAACATCTCACTACATACAAATTAAACTTTCCTAAACTGAGAAGACTCATTTATTTTAATCCACAAACTATACAAACACTTATGATATATAAACCGGCAAAATACAACAGTAAGTCACTCTTCTTCAACCATAGAAAAATTTTTAAGGTGCTATTGTGTGAATAAAACAAATTGAATTGAACCTCCATCTTGTTATATTTTATGACGCTGTACTGACTAAACAGACACAATTTAATGTGAAAAGACACTGTTTATACAAAATAGAGTAAAACAATTACAAACGAACACTTAGCAATATCCTAAAACATAATATATTTAAAATAATAATCCTCCTACGAAAAGACCTTCTACGAACCGGTTTCACCTAAGAAAAGGTCACTCCTACGAACTGGTAGTCTGGTTTCACCTACGAAAAGACCGCTTCCCTATAAATGTATCACATTTTGTTATTTCCTTACATTCCACCTGATAAAGGAGTGAGCATATACTGATTACTCCGAAACGTCGTTTATTTTCACAGTTTCAATTTGTTATCCAGAAAATCTTCCTGTTTTTATCCATACCACTTCTGAATGCCCTTCAAAAACCCAACAGCTGATTCACAAATTTAACAACAAACGAACGAAACGACCTTTTCATGGTCAAAGTGGTTAACCAATCACGTTTACAAGGAAACGGAAATGCAATTGGGAGCATTTTAACTAGTACTTTAGATGTCAATTTTACCTTGTTGACAATAATCTGTTGCAAGTTTGTGTGACAACTTGTCGCCGAACTGGCAACACTGTGCGACAGACAAACTGTCGAAGAATGGACGCCATGTTTGACCGGAAACTGTTTGGAGTTATCCCCCTTACCTAGTTACAGTTAAATGTTGGATTGCAACCTTTTCCGAAAAAAGGTAGATGATAATATATATACACTCTATGAAATAAGTATTTTTTTTTTAGAAAGGCACGAGTATTACTTACGGTAAAATAACGTATAAACCAGAGAGAGAGAGAGAGAGAGAGAGAGAGAGAGAGAGAGAGAGAGAGAGAGAGAGAGAGAGAGAGAGAGAGAGAGAGAGAGAGAGAGAGAGAGAGAGAGAGAGAGAGAGAGAGAGAGAGAGAGAGAGAGAGAGAGAGAGAGAGAGAGAGAGAGAGAGAGAGAGAGAGAGAGAGAGAGAGAGAGAGAGAGAGGTGTAGATGCATGCTTGACATAATATCATATGTTATCACCTAAATCAGGACTGACAGCAAGTTGATATTTAGCTAATATCCATTGGGTGTATGATGAGATATGACGATTTGCCAATGATGACGTGTTTATAAAGGTGACTTCCCTTGCGACACTTCTCATGTAAAACATCGTCTGTATTTCATAGATAGTGCATGCCAACACGCTAAGGTAATAATATTTGTTTTTCCACCCTCCTCGCACATCAATTATTCACTCTGGCAAAATGTGAAAACCGACAAAAGAACTCTTGACACGGAAAAAGGTACCAAATGTAAAAACGAAGGTATTAAATTGCTTCTGAGTACTGCATTATGTATCGAACGTTTCTTGCTCCATATATCCATAGCTTTTTATTAAGTAATGTAAACTGCAATACATATCAAGGTTATCCCGGTGAGGGATACTAAAGGTGATCCCATATCAATTGCCGATACTGGCGCAACGTGAAACTATAATGCCTATACTTGCAGCACTCCTCGCTTGGTGCTCGGGCTTCTCCGTTTCAACTGAGTCATATGCAAAATGATTTAATGGGATTTATTTCAATTTTGAAAACGTGATAAAGATATTTTGTTTTGGGGAAAACTAAGTTTCCTGAAGGTGTATATATATATGATATTTAACATTTCTCGTCGAATATCATGTAGATTTCATCGAGTGAAATAGAACACTATATTTAACTTGTCTAACTGCTTAAGAAGGAAACGTCATTCTCATAAACCAGTCTGATTGAAGTCAATCGTTTTCCGAGAAAATTTTGTTAACCAATCACAAGACCTCCAACTAAAGCTTTCGGTGCGAGAAGCTAGGGGCAGATAACTCCAAACAGCTATATCCTAGCTTTCGTCTGTTCCGAATGCTTTCAAAACGGCGACCGTTTAAAAACTATGATGTGATTGGTCAGTTATTTTGACTTGACTTTGTCTGCACTAAACTGGTACTTTAACACGCGCCTAGACGGGGTGTCCTCAGACTTTGTGGAGAGGAATCTACAGAACCTGTTCGTATCCCGCTTGATGCATTATTTTGCAAAATTTATTCCTCGGAACAAAGTCTAATTTTAATCAGACTGTCACATAAACAGTGTTTGCTAAGTGTTCGCCAATCCCGATTTTCATTTCATGTTTAAACCAAATATATATGTTCACCAGGGGCACAGCCACAAGTGAAAAGTTATTATTTCTACTTCACTATAGTCTTATACAATCTGGTGTACGAATTAACATACCCTAGGCCTGGTGGAGCAGGATGTCAGTAATCATTTAAAACTAATCTAGATTTGCGGTATTTCATTCCTAAAAGGAAGTTTATACATTGGGTGTAAATATAGGGTGTCACTGGATTGTTTCAAACACTAGGTTTATCTCATCGAGTTCATTGGTAAAGTTGATATTTCGTTGAGTGCATGGGTAAAGTTGATATTTCATTGAGTTCATGGGTAAAGTTGATATTTCATTGAGTTCATGGGTAAAGTTGATATTTCATCGAGCTCACAAGGAAAGTTGATATTTCATTGAGTGCATGGGTAAAGTTGATATTTCATTGAGTTCATGGGTAAAGTTGATATTTCATCGAGCTCACAAGGAAAGTTGATATGTCATTGAGTGCATTGGTGAAGTTGATATTTCATTTAGTGCATGGGTAAATTGGATATTATATTGAGCTAATTGGTAAAATTGATATTTCATTTAAGTGCATGGGTAAATTGGATATTTCATTGAGCTCATTGGTAAAGTTGATATTTCATTGAGTGCATGGGTAAAGTTGATATTTCATTGAGTGCATTGGTGAAGTTTATATTTCATTTAGTGCATGGGTAAATTGGATATTTCATTGAGCTAATTGGTGAAGTTTATATTTCATTTAGTGCATGGGTAAATTGGATATTTCATTGAGCTAATTGGTAAAGTTGATATTTCATTGAGTTCATGGGTAAAGTTGATATTTCATTTAGTGCATGGGTAAAGTTGATATTTCATTTAGTGCATGGTTAAAGTTGATATTTCATTGAGTTCATGGGTAAAGTTGATATTTAATCGAGCTCACAGGGAAAGTTGATATTTCATTGAGTTCATGGGTAAAGTTGATATTTAATCGAGCTCACAGGGAAAGTTGATATTTCATTGAGTGCATGAGTAAAGTTGATATTTCATCAAGTGCATGGGTAAAGTTGACATTTCATCAAGTGCATGGGTAAAGTTGATATTTCATTCAGTGCATGGGTAAAGTTGATATTTCATTGAGTGCATTGGTAAAGTTGATTTTTCATGGAGTGCATGGGTAAAGTTGATATTTCATTGAGTGCATTGGTAAAGTTGATATTTCATTGAGTGCATGGGTAAAGTTGATATTTCATTGAGTGCATTGGTAAAGTTGATATTTCATTGAGTGCATTGGTAAAGTTGATATTTCATTGAGTGCATGGGTAAAGTTGACATTTCATTGAGTGCATGGGTAAAGTTGATATTTCATTGAGTGCATGGGTAAAGTTGATATTTCATTGAGTGCATTGGTAAAGTTGATTTTTCATGGAGTGCACGGGTAAAGTTGATATTTCATTGAGTGCATTGGTAAAGTTGATATTTCATTGAGTGCATGGGTAAAGTTGATATTTCATTGAGTGCATTGGTAAAGTTGATATTTCATTGAGTGCATTGGTAAAGTTGATATTTCATTGAGTGCATGGGTAAAGTTGACATTTCATTGAGTGCATGGATAAAGTTGACATTTCATTGAGTGCATAGGTAAAGTTGATATTTCATTGCGTGCATGGGTAAAGTTGATATTTCAGTGAGTGCATTGGTAAAGTTGACATTTCATCAAGTGCGTGTGTAAAGTTGATCATTGAGTGCATGGATAAAGTAAATATTTCATCGTGTGATTTGGTAAAGTTGATATTTTTTATATCATATTTAAATCTTGGATAGTAACTCTGAATAATTAGTTTGTTATGTGTTTATGTTACATAACGGACCATTGTTTCCTTTTAATCATGTTTTAACCATGGCGACAAAGCAGGAAATTTAACAGAAAATTTGAAACATAAATAACAAAACTGAGGTGAAAGTATATTTCATGGTTAAATGATTAAAATTTGAATGTTCGGAACAATAAATAATTTGAAATCTTTATAGGAGTCACCGTATCAGTTTGACATTTCACTTCAGATACTTGAAAATGTTTTAAATATTTAGATAATGGCGGACTTGAATATCGTGGGATAATCAAACGAAGACAGTATTTTTAATTAAACCGTATGTTCCCCCAACACAGGTATTTCGTGAAATATATTACTCTCGGAATTTTACAGATACCCGTTTTTTCTAATGGAATATTACATATTTTCGTTTTATCACCTGGAAGTTTACAGTTATTCCTTATTACTGCTGGAATTTTACAGATATTCGTTATTTCCCGTGCAACATTACAGATATTCGTTACTTCTCATGGAATATTACAGCTATTCGTTGTTACTCCCGGAATCATACATACACCCGTTATTAGGTCTACTCCTTGAATATTACAGATATTCGTTGTTTCTTCTGGGATCTTTGTTTCAGCGTTGGCATAGTAGTTAGCTACAAGTGAGTAATAATTCAGGTTAACATGACATAGATTTGCATACTAGCTTATAGGCTGCATGAAAAAGGTTCTCGGGAACATAATTTTAACAAATTTCGAGGGCGGTAGGACTTTCTTTTCATTTTTTTGTTGGAAAAAATAATGACGAGGGAAGAGTGCATTTTATTTTTAGCTCATCAGGCCTGAAAAACCTATTTTTATCTTCTTCTCCAGTACCAAAAGGTTTAGAGAGCTGAAACGTTATATGCAGACTCCTTGGCTAATGGGGATTTTAAGTTGTAGATTTTGTGACCCCATGACCCCAAATGGGGTCACAGGGGGTCAAATGTTGAAAAACCCATTTTCATCTTCTTCTCCAGTTCCACAAGGTCTAGAGAGCTGAAAAGTTGTGTGCAGACTCCTTGGCCAATGGGGATTCTAAATTGTAGATTTTGTGACCCTGTGATCCCAATCTAGGTCAAGGGTCATGACCCAAAAACCTATTTTCATCTTCTTCTCCAGTTTATATGTAAAGCTCTAGAAAGGTGAAATGTTGTGTAGAGATTCTTTGGTCAAAGGTGATTCTTGATTGTAGGATTGGTGACCCTGTGACTCCAAATGTGGGTCACAGGGGTCATGATCTAAGACCCATATTATTTTGCTTGTTAACAATGTATAACTTGAGATATCTTAGATATTCAACCTTAGATAATAAATCAATGAAATACTGATGAGCTACAGAGCCCATGGCTTTTTAAAAAAATAAAAATATAGCTAGGAAGTGGACAGAATGCTACTGTTCTTACAGTGACCCATATACAATGGGCAAAGAAAGAAACGCATCACAGAAAATATCAGTTTTATTTATACATTCTTTAAGATAATATTACCGAATAACGAATGCCTGTAAATGGACAAACATGGCACAATGTTTAACATGTGATTCCTGGAGACACTTGTGTAATCGAATGCCTCATAGAACGTCATCGTCTGTGATAGTAGTAATTCAAAGTCAGTACCTGGTGTTACCTCCTCGAGCACGGAGCACTGCTCTGCATCTCCGTGGCATAGACTGAATTAGGCGGCGAATCTGATGTTGAGGAATCCTTCGCCACTCATCCTGCAATGCATACATCATCTGTATCATCGTGTCTGTGGTTGCTGCTGACGCCGTCGTAGACGTCCATCCAACAGATCCCACAGATGCTCAATTGGCTTGAGATCTGGGGATTTTGATGGCCATGGGAGGACAGTCACATTGGTGTTGGCGAGATAGTCCATTGTAAGACTAGCTGTGTGTGGTCTCGCGTTGTCCTGCTCGAAAATTTCCCTTTTAACGTCGATGGTAGGAACAAGGTGGCGTTCTTACAGTGACCCAAATATTTGGTGGACAGAACGGATGTGCTACTGTTCTTACAAATTACAGTGACCCACATATTTGGTGGACAGAACGGATGTGCTACTGTTCTTACAGTGACCCATATATTTGGTGGACAGAACGGATGTGCTACTGTTCTTACAAGTTACAGTGACCCACATATTTGGTGGACAGAACGGATGTGCTACTGTTCTTACAGTGACTCACATATTTGGTGAACAGAACGGATGTTCTACTGTTCTTACAGTGACCCAAATATTTGGTGAACAGAACGGATGTGCTACTGTTCTTACAGTGAATAACATATTTGGTGGACAGAACGGATGTGCTACTGTTCTTACAGTGACTCACATATTTGGCGGACAGAACGGATGTGCTACTGTTCTTACAAGTTACAGTGACCCATATATTTTGTGGACAGAACGGATGTGCTACTGTTCTTACAGTGACCCACATATTTGGTGGACAGAACTGATGTGCTACTGTTCTTACAGTGACCCATATATTTGGTGGACAGAACGGATGTGCTACTGTTCTTACAGTGACTCACATATTTGGTGGACAGAACGGATGTGCTACTGTTCTTACAGTGACTCACATATTTGGTGGACAGAACGGATGTGCTACTGTTCTTACAGTGACTCACATATTTGGTGGACAGAACGGATGTTCTACTGTTCTTACAGTGCCCCATGTATTTTGTGGACAGAACGGATGTTCTACTGTTCTTACAGTGACCCATATATTTGGTGGACAGAACGAATGTGCTACTGTTCTTACAGTGACCCATATATTTGGTGGACAGAACTGATGTGCTACTGTTCTTACAGTGACCCATATATTTGGTGGACAGAACTGATGTGCTACTGTTCTTACAGTGACCCACATATTAGGTGGACAGAACGGATGTGCTACTGTTCTTACAGTGACTCACATATTTGGTGGACAGAACGGATGTGCTACTGTTCGTACAGTGACCCATATATTTGGTGGACAGAACGGATGTGCTACTTTTCTTACAGTGACCCATATATTTGGTGGACAGAACGGATGTGCTACTGTTCTTACAGTGAATAACATATTTGGTGGACAGAACGGATGTGCTACTGTTCTTACAGTGACCCATATATTTGGTGGACAGAACGAATGTGCTACTGTTCTTACAGTGACCCACATATTAGGTGGACAGAACGGATGTGCTACTGTTCTTACAGTGACTCACATATTAGGTGGACAGAACGGATGTGCTACTGTTCGTACAGTGACCCATATATTTGGTGGACAGAACGGATGCGCTACTGTTCTTACAGTGACTCACATATTTGGTGGACAGAACGGATGTGCTACTGTTCTTACAGTGACTCACATATTTGGTGGACAGAACGGATGTGCTACTGTTCGTACAGTGACCCATATATTTGGTGGACAGAACGGATGCGCTACTGTTCTTACAGTGACTCACATATTTGGTGGACAGAACTGATGTGCTACTGTTCTTACAGTGACTCACATATTTGGTGGACAGAACGGATGTGCTACTGTTCGTACAGTGACCCACATATTTGGTGGACAGAACGGATGCGCTACTGTTCTTACAGTGACTCACATATTTGGTGGACAGAACGGATGTGCTACTGTTCTTACAGTGACTCACATATTTGGTGGACAGAACGGATGTGCTACTGTTCTTACAGTGACCCATATATTTGGTGGACAGAACGGATGTGCTACTGTTCTTACAGTGACCCATATATTTGGTGGACAGAACTGATGTGCTACTGTTCGTACAGTGACTCACATATTTGGTGGACAGAACGGATGTGCTACTGTTCTTACAGTGACCCATATATTTGGTGGACAGAACGGATGTGCTACTGTTCGTACAGTGACCCACATATTAGGTGGACAGAACGGATGTGCTACTGTTCTTACAGTGACTCACATATTTGGTGGACAGAACGGATGTGCTACTGTTCTTACAGTGACCCATATATTTGGTGGACAGAACGGATGTGCTACTGTTCTTACAGTGACCCATATATTTGGTGGACAGAACGGATGTGCTACTGTTCGTACAGTGACCCATGTATTTGGTGAACAGAACGGATGTGCTACTGTTCTTACAGTGACTCACATATTTGGTGGACAGAACGGATGTGCTACTGTTCGTACAGTGACCCATATATTTGGTGGACAGAACGGATGTGCTACTGTTCTTACAGTGACCCATATATTTGGTGGACAGAACTGATGTGCTACTGTTCTTACAGTGACTCACATATTTGGTGGACAGAACGGATGTGCTACTGTTCGTACAGTGACCCATATATTTGGTGGACAGAACTGATGTGCTACTGTTCTTACAGTGACTCACATATTTGGTGGACAGAACGGATGTGCTACTGTTCGTACAGTGACCCATATATTTGGTGGACAGAACGGATGCGCTACTGTTCTTACAGTGACTCACATATTTGGTGGACAGAACGGATGTGCTACTGTTCTTACAGTAACTCACATATTTGGTGGACAGAACGGATGTGCTACTGTTCTTACAGTAACTCACATATTTGGTGGACAGAACGGATGTGCTACTGTTCTTACAGTGACTCACATATTTGGTGGACAGAACGGATGTGCTACTGTTCTTACAGTGACTCACATATTTGGTGGACAGAACGGATGTGCTACTGTTCGTACAGTGACCCATGTATTTGGTGAACAGAACGGATGTGCTACTGTTCTTACAGTGACTCACATATTTGGTGGACAGAACGGATGTGCTACTGTTCTTACAGTGACCCATATATTTGGTGGACAGAACGGATGTGCTACTGTTCTTACAGTGACCCATATATTTGGTGGACAGAACTGATGTGCTACTGTTCGTACAGTGACTCACATATTTGGTGGACAGAACGGATGTGCTACTGTTCTTACAGTGACCCATATATTTGGTGGACAGAACGGATGTGCTACTGTTCGTACAGTGACCCACATATTAGGTGGACAGAACGGATGTGCGTCTGTTCTTACAGTGACTCACATATTTGGTGGACAGAACGGATGTGCTACTGTTCTTACAGTGACCCATATATTTGGTGGACAGAACGGATGTGCTACTGTTCTTACAGTGACCCATATATTTGGTGGACAGAACGGATGTGCTACTGTTCGTACAGTGACCCATGTATTTGGTGAACAGAACGGATGTGCTACTGTTCTTACAGTGACTCACATATTTGGTGGACAGAACGGATGTGCTACTGTTCGTACAGTGACCCATATATTTGGTGGACAGAACTGATGTGCTACTGTTCTTACAGTGACCCATATATTTGGTGGACAGAACTGATGTGCTACTGTTCTTACAGTGACTCACATATTTGGTGGACAGAACGGATGTGCTACTGTTCGTACAGTGACCCATATATTTGGTGGACAGAACTGATGTGCTACTGTTCTTACAGTGACTCACATATTTGGTGGACAGAACGGATGTGCTACTGTTCGTACAGTGACCCATATATTTGGTGGACAGAACGGATGCGCTACTGTTCTTACAGTGACTCACATATTTGGTGGACAGAACGGATGTGCTACTGTTCTTACAGTAACTCACATATTTGGTGGACAGAACGGATGTGCTACTGTTCTTACAGTGACCCATATATTTGGTGGACAGAACGGATGTGCTACTGTTCGTACAGTGACCCATATATTTGGTGGACAGAACGGATGCGCTACTGTTCTTACAGTGACCCATATATTTGGTGGACAGAACTGATGTGCTACTGTTCTTACAGTGACCCATATATTTGGTGGACAGAACTGATGTGCTACTGTTCTTACAGTGACTCACATATTTGGTGGACAGAACGGATGCGCTACTGTTCTTACAGTGACTCACATATTTTGTGGACAGAACGGATGTGCTACTGTTCTTACAGTGACTCACATATTAGGTGGACAGAACGGATGCGCTACTGTTCTTACAGTGACTCACATATTTGGTGGACAGAACGGATGTGCTACTGTTCTTACAGTGACTCACATATTTGGTGGACAGAACGGATGTGCTACTGTTCGTACAGTGACCCATATATTTGGTGGACAGAACGGATGTGCTACTGTTCTTACAGTGACCCATATATTTGGTGGGACAGAACTGATGTGCTACTGTTCTTACAGTGACCCATATATTTGGTGGACAGAACTGATGTGCTACTGTTCTTACAGTGACCCATATATTTGTTGGACAGAATGGATGTGCTACTGTTCGTACAGTGACCCATATATTTGGTGGACAGAACGGATGTGCTACTGTTCTTACAGTGACCCATATATTTGGTGGACAGAACGGATGTGCTACTGTTCGTACAGTGACCCATATATTTGGTGGACAGAACGGATGCGCTACTGTTCTTACAGTGACCCATATATTTGGTGGACAGAACGGATGCGCTACTGTTCTTACAGTGACTCATATATTTGGTGGACAGAACTGATGTGCTACTGTTCTTACAGTGACCCATATATTTGGTGGACAGAACTGATGTGCTACTGTTCTTACAGTGACCCATATATTTGGTGGACAGAACGGATGCGCTACTGTTCTTACAGTGACCCATATATTTGGTGGACAGAACTGATGTGCTACTGTTCTTACAGTGACCCATATATTTGGTGGACAGAACTGATGTGCTACTGTTCTTACAGTGACTCACATATTTGGTGGACAGAACGGATGCGCTACTGTTCTTACAGTGACTCACATATTTGGTGGACAGAACGGATGTGCTACTGTTCTTACAGTGACCCATATATTTGTTGGACAGAATGGATGTGCTACTGTTCGTACAGTGACCCATATATTTGGTGGACAGAACGGATGTGCTACTGTTCTTACAGTGACCCATATATTTGGTGGACAGAACGGATGTGCTACTGTTCGTACAGTGACCCATATATTTGGTGGACAGAACGGATGCGCTACTGTTCTTACAGTGACCCATATATTTGGTGGACAGAACTGATGTGCTACTGTTCTTACAGTGACCCATATATTTGGTGGACAGAACTGATGTGCTACTGTTCTTACAGTGACTCACATATTTGGTGGACAGAACGGATGCGCTACTGTTCTTACAGTGCCCCATGTATTTTGTGGACAGAACGGATGTGCTACTGTTCTTACAGTGACCCATATATTTGGTGGACAGAACGGATGTGCTACTGTTCTTACAGTGAATCACATATTTGGTGGACAGAACGGATGTGCTACTGTTCTTACAGTGACCCATATATTTGGTGGACATAACTGATGTGCTACTGTTCTTACAGTGACCCATATATTTGTTGGACAGAATGGATGTGCTACTGTTCGTACAGTGACCCATATATTTGGTGGACAGAACGGATGTGCTACTGTTCTTACAGTGACCCATATATTTGGTGGACAGAACTGATGCGCTACTGTTCTTACAGTGACTCACATATTTGGTGGACAGAACGGATGTGCTACTGTTCTTACAGTGACTCACATATTTGGTGGACAGAACGGATGTGCTACTGTTCGTACAGTGACCCATATATTTGGTGGACAGAACGGATGTGCTACTGTTCTTACAGTGACCCATATATTTGGTGGACAGAACTGATGTGCTACTGTTCTTACAGTGACCCATATATTTGGTGGACAGAACTGATGTGCTACTGTTCTTACAGTGACCCATATATTTGTTGGACAGAATGGATGTGCTACTGTTCGTACAGTGACCCATATATTTGGTGGACAGAACGGATGTGCTACTGTTCTTACAGTGACCCATATATTTGGTGGACAGAACGGATGTGCTACTGTTCGTACAGTGACCCATATATTTGGTGGACAGAACGGATGCGCTACTGTTCTTACAGTGACCCATATATTTGGTGGACAGAACGGATGTGCTACTGTTCTTACAGTGACTCACATATTTGGTGGACAGAACGGATGCGCTTCTGTTCTTACAGTGACTCACATATTTTGTGGACAGAACGGATGTGCTACTGTTCTTACAGTGACTCACATATTAGGTGGACAGAACGGATGCGCTACTGTTCTTACAGTGACTCACATATTTGGTGGACAGAACGGATGTGCTACTGTTCTTACAGTGACTCACATATTTGGTGGACAGAACGGATGTGCTACTGTTCGTACAGTGACCCATATATTTGGTGGACAGAACGGATGAGCTACTGTTCTTACAGTGACCCATATATTTGGTGGACAGAACTGATGTGCTACTGTTCTTACAGTGACCCACATATTTGGTGGACAGAACGGATGTGCTACTGTTCTTACAGTGACTCACATATTTGGTGGACAGAACGGATGCGCTACTGCTAACGATTTTTGGTGTTAGCAACAATGATGCAGCAAATTCTTACTTTTTAAAAAAATGACAATAAAAAGTTGTCATGCGCGCATATAAAAATGATGCCCGAGACACATTTTATTATTTTAAAGTAGCAAAGATCCTTCAATTCCAACCGAAACGTGAATCGTAAATCATCTCAGCTGCAAAACATAATTCTGACTCAATTTACCGTCGATTTTGTAGTTGACCGCTATCAGTGAAGTTCAGCAACAACGAGAGCGGCTCGCCGTGTGGGTGGGTGAGCCGCTTCATGGCTTGACTCTACAAGATTATACTGAAGATCGTACTGAAAGTCGTATAGTGAGAAGTGAGAATGGCCTTGACCTCTGGTGATGAGTTTGACCAATGATAAAAACCGACGAAAAGTAAATTCTTTGTATTTCTGATCAACAAATTTGTTGTTACATCACATTGTCATATTTCAGTGACAATTAACAGTTTAACAAGATAATTAACACTTTATACAATTGGTATATAATAAAGTGTAATTCACTGTACAATAAAAATGACATATACAAGCATGATTTAACATCCTGAAAGAAAAACACTATATACGATAAATAAATGCATGCTAGTTATAAATCAGAATGACAGTGAGACCTCGTTTAACCGGACCCCGTTTATCCGGAAACCCGGTCATCCGCACAGTAGTAGAATTTCAAATCTCTTCTATGCATTTGTATGCATATGGTGGTTCACTTAACCGCACGTCTTGCTATCCGGACAATTTCAACTGTCACCAAACTGTGCGGATAAACAGGGTCCGACTGTATTTAATTAAGAGAAGTATACGTTGGAGTTGAACGGTTTTCAGTTGCAACTTTTGCTATTTTTGGAATATGAAACTTCATAAATAATATATAATATTTAATGTAAATACCTTTTATTATTTCGAATTACCAAAACGATTCCAAAGGCTTTCACCAAACCTTGTACACTCATTTTTTAACATGATTTTCCGAAGAGGGAAGATTGTTTTACTATTGGTAACATAATTTTTCAAATACATTTCATTGACTTATTTGAGCGAAAAACCATGCTTCTTCCCTTTTAAAATGGATCTGGTATATGTTCACATCTTAATTCAATATTTTGATGCGTGAAAGCCCGCAACCATTTGGTTGTTCATTAATGATTGGTAAACTTGTGGACCAAGCGTTTCCCCTATATTTACTTATTCACACTACTGTAGACCAACTTGTGTACCCTTCTTCCTAATATGAATATATGGCCATGGCATGTCACGTCATAATTGATTCCATTCGATATCTCCACTTGGTCATAGTAAAAAAGAATGAAATAAAGCCCAAGCCAGTTAGGATACAAATTAACCTGAACAAAATGTGTTATAGTGTCTTATGGGTGCCGGTTTAGACAGTTTCCACTGTACATCAAAGGAACATTGCATCTATTCTTAATGTGAAATAATGTTACCCAAACATAAACATACAGGCAACACTGTGTCATCGTGTTTTCCTACGTTCAAATTGATGTCACTTTCTTTTACACACATCAAAAATGTAAATTACTGTCATATAACTTTCCTTTATGAATATCATAATTTAAATTCCCGTCAATTCTTCATTCCTTTATGAATATATCATAAATTCAATTCACGTCCACTAAACAATTCTTGATAAGTTTTTAAATTCAATTCGCAACAACTCAACGTTATTTTAAGCATATAAAAAAGTCATTTCACGTCAACTCAACTTAACTGAACACATTTCGAGTAGCCGTATATTTATCTCAACATCAAAATGAGTGCTTACTTCTCTTGACATCGTCATCTTGAATATTGATCATACATGTTCCATTTCATCAAATGTATATTCATTTTTATCATGTCAGACAATTACCGACCTCATCATACAAATATGACACATTCATTGTAGCAAACTCAACACAATCTCAGGACGTTAGTACATACTTCAACAACAGGTATATTTCTAATAATCTTAAAACGTCGGCGGATATATTGTTACAAGAAACGTTATATATATAAATAACATTCTTAAAACGTCGGCGGAAATACTGCTACACATTTAGTGGTATATTCATCACAATCTCAAAACGTCGGCCGAAATACTGCTACACATATAACGATATATTCATTACAATCTCAAAACGTCGGCGGATGCACTGCTACATGTATAGAAATATATTCTTCACAATCTCAAAACGTCGGCGGATATAAATTATTAGAACTACTGCACAAGTATAGTGGCATACTCATTTATGTCAAGACGTCGGTAAAACTAAGAATATGCTGTCACCATGTAACTGTGACATCATCATCAACATAAACCTAATATCCATCACCATCGCAATGTTAAAACATCATGGATATAAACACAAGTTGGCGCTTGACAACCCCGGAATGTGTAGCATACTAGTCACAACTTTAACACTTTGAGGGAAAGACATATGGACAGATATGCTGAACTGCCACGGATATGCTTAAAGGTACATCCATTGTGTTGATTTGGGTCAAATATGGCAAACGCTATAGATGGTCTTATTTCATCGAGAAGTACCAGCTGTAACCAAAAACTACCATTTTAATGGTAGTTTTCTTAGTATATTGACGATATGAAGGTAAAAGTATCGATTTCTGATCGAAAACCGGACACTACACAGCGTGTGGCGCGCGCCAATGAGTCAAACGTAATTTTGGAATCTTATTTAAACCTGACAAAATAACAAATTTGGGTTGATAATGTTCAATAGGTCATATAACTACTGTGAGTGTAAATAGGACGTGCATTTTCGGTTTCTGCACATGCATAATGATGTTACTCGATTTTAATTTGAAATTAATAATTATGATATGTTTAGCGATTGGGGATGAATATGTAAGTTGAGGGAATTTGGTATTGTAAACAGCACATATGATGTGTTGGAACGTATCAAAGCCAAATACAATTTTATGAAACACAATGGATGCACCTTTAATTATCATCTATATGGCAATATACAACTGATTTAATATCGCATATATATATTTTTTTTCCCCAGGAATAGCTATCCTCGCACCCATAATCAAGAACATATTATAGACACGTATCCACATTGCCCTATACTCAAGCCTCTGCTGACAATATCAATGTGGTGTGAATACAGACCGAAATCATTTCAACCCCGAAGGCTACATCCTGTCGGTCAACCGACTTTCCCCAGGAAATGTTTAATGTTATGTTTGAGGGCACATGGCTGTATGTGGGCAAGCAGTGTAGACGTCACTCTTATACAGTATATTCGATTCGACAGGTGATTGATTGGTGATGTTAATTCATTCACATGGAGTTCTCCGGAAAGGCGTGTCGCACATGTATATATCTTCTTTATCTCAATGGATGAAAGGCACTGAATCGCCGAGAACCATCTTATTATAGGAACACATAAAAACACACTGTACACAAAAACATCAGGGGACTGTATTTTCGAAGCACTTTTAGTGCTAGAAATCGTACGACAATGTTAATATATGGTACTTACGACTATCTTAGGCCTGACCGGGCTTTGACATTGTCGGCTCTGAAGTGATTTCAACCTTACAAAGTATCCAACAAGTTCCCTTTATAACTAGTAAAACATGGATGATGTAGCTATGAATTCATAAAACATCATGCCTCCAAATATTCACACATTTACATAAATGTATTTTTGCAAAACTCCTTTGTACAACATTTTAATGTCAGAAAATACCATTTTGATATGTACTCTTCTGTTTCATCCTTTATTCCCTGTACTTTAGTAATGTATATTATGAGTGTTTATATTCGGTTTCGACGTCAACATTTTTATCTTTGCTCTCGTTGAAGACGAGGAGTTTTCAAGAGGGTTGGAGGCAACCTGTTGAACCACAGGTACATTCGCCATCCACCCGATCTTCTTGATTTGAACACACTGGTTCCCTCGCTGCCGCTCCTGGCGTTCTTCATTGCGGGACTGAAACTCGTTGAAATTAGCTGCGATGATGGCGATAGGCATAGACAGTACAACCAATCCACATATAGCACAGAACGTCCCTACAGTCCGACCAATCCCAGACACCGGGTAGAAGTCGCCGTATCCTACCGTCGTCATGGTAACGATGGCCCACCATATTGAAACTGGGATGTCGTGAAAGGACGTGCTCTGGATCTCCACGACGTAGATGACGCAGCCGTAGATGGTGGCGGTGAGGAAGAAGGACATCACCATGAGGACAAGCTCGTTGAGACTGGCCTTGATAGCCAGCACGATCACATTGAGGGAGGAGTAGCGCTGGGAGAGTCGAAAGAAGCGGAGGATGCGGAGGACGAGGAGGAGCTTGAGGATCCCGTATATCCAGTAGGTGACCCCTTCCCCGTCCAGTAGCTCGTCTCCCATAGTGTTCTCCATAGCGAACACCGCCCATGCCACCAGCACTAACAGCAGGTTGATCACACTCGTGAAGCTCCGGAAAAACCTGGAGGAAGTATAAAAAATAAAAAATAAATAATTTACCAACTTCTGGAAAAATCGGTAGGAAGTATGAAAAATGACATATAAATAACTGCTTCGACAACTTTCAAGGCAGAACCAGTTTTGGTCAACTTCCAAACGCAAGGCATAACTCTTGCCAGTCTGCATTACTGGCTGATTTAAGCCTTGCGATATTTCCCTCGCTTTGCTGTACCTAGATAGTGAATCGCTACAGCAGAAATGCATAGCGGGCCTGGATTTCAAAGCACAGATTTCTTAAGGAAATACTGCAAGGCCTAAATCAGCCACTAATGGAGACTGACAAGAGTTATGCCTTGCATTGAGAAGTTGGTTTTTGGTATGATGGCAATTTATTCTATTTTCCAAGTTGATCCTTTTTATAAGTTTAAAAGATTATTTATATTTCCCAGAGCGTCACAGCATTGATAATTAACACTTTGTGGCTTAAACTTGTTATATTTGTACATGTATATGTATTTAAGTTTTTGAATAATTTTCTTTTTCACTGGTTACACTTGTTTCAAATAATCAAAAATATCTCAAAGATATTCAGAACACGTATTTAATAATAGTATTTAGTTCCGTAATCCCTCGCAACATAAATATCGCAATGTGTTACCCTGTTTGATACTTTAAGAACAATTAAGTGGTCAGTATATTCATCATATCCTCAAGGAGGACGTATACAATTACGTTCCGTGGACGCGTGCAACCTTGTTTGTAAGAAGTTTTTTTGTAACGTTGAGCATGCGCGGTATCAACCAATGAAACATCTCTTGCATTCAAATGGTTTATTATTTAGATAAAGGTCAGCTTGACGCGACCGATGGTCATTTCTCTAGATCTAATGCCGAGGGTAGTAGATATAACATAGTTGTCAAGTATCATCAGTTCAAGCACGCACCTGTTTTTGTCCGGGACAGTGAGAAGGTATAGAAGGATCTCCACAGTGAATATAACAACACAGGCGATGTCCAACCAGTAGAGTTCTGGACGCATGATGGTCTCATGGTACATGCGGATCTTTGGGTTGGTGATGTTGCGCATGTTCGGGCTCATGTCGGGGCGTGCCACTCGGAAGGTGTTGTGACTCTGACCGCAGAAGAGGCTTACCGAGATGAACACGAGGATCATGTACACGCTACTCCATATCTGCAACATTGGATAACCCATGTTAATGTTCACATGCCTACACTAGTTTAGTATCTATGTACATACCCCTTGTTAGTGTTCACATGTATACTGCCTACATAAATTAACTATCTATATACACCCCTTGTCCAGTTCCAATATATGATGCCTACACTATTTTACTATCCATGAATACATCCCTTGTAAATGTTCACGTATGTGATGCCTACGCTATTTTACTATCCATGAATACATCCCTTGTTAATGTTCCCACGGGTGATGCCTACACTATTTTACTATCTATGAATACATCCCTTGTAAATATTCACGTATATGATGCCTACACTATTTTACTATCTGTATGTACACCCCATGAAAAGTTCCAATGAGATGATACCTTATCAACATAACAAGGTTACATTTGGGATAACACTATACATTCAATAGTAAAAATGATTATACTTTTTCGGTCTATTTTACCACCGATGCACACCATCGATGTGTACACCCCTTGTTAATGTTCACGTGGATGATGCCTACACTATTTTACTATCTATGTACATTTCTGTCCTGGAACCCAAAGTTTATATGTCAGATAATGATGATATTCATATTACAGACAATCAGCACTGTTATTTGCTCAGTTTCTCCAACTTCAGATGCATTTAAAAGTCATTCGGACCATTCTTAGGTCATGGTTTGTAACATCAAATTTAGTTAAGTTGACTTTTGAAGACATGATGACTCTATATCGGTCTAAGGTATCACTCATGAATTGAAATATCTTGTATTGTGTATGGTGACATTTCTTTTGAACGTGGGTTATGATCATATTTATTGATTAGATAATTTCTACACAAAATAATTTAAACGCACTGACTTGACGGGAGAACAGATCGAGCATGCAGTATAAAACATGATCATACTTAATGATATATTTATACCAACACAGATCTTGGTGATCTGCTCTACGTTAATTTTAGTAACATGATAATATTTAGTTTTAAAAAGTTTTAGAAGAATTCAATTTTAACTGATTTGGTGAACTGTTTGAGCATTCACTACTGATTATCATCCAAAATAACATTATTGAAACAATCTAGCAGTTAGTGTATTGGTAAATTGCTTATTTATGCAGCAGAAAGATATTGTTCGTTGACAAATGGCAAACGAAAGATCTTTTTCTTCTCAGTAAATTATTCAACGCGACTTGAGAAATGTCAATATGATAAATACATCTGTTTATCGTTGATGTGATATTGTTTTTATATTTTAACTGGTATATGCGAATAAAACGCTTAAATGCTAATAAATTCAAAGAACATGGACCATTATATACTGAAAAACTATTAAAACTATTTTTCGTACAGACATTGAACATACAGCACAATCGAACATGCAGTAAAACTCCACAAACATTTTCAACTTTACAGGCCTGTAAGACCGCCATTGGTTGGTCACCCAACATGGTTAAAATTTTCACATTTTCCTGCATCCCGAACTTTAGTGGGAAATATTTTGCACCTAGGGGTCAAAGTTTGTGATTGGCCCGGACTGTGCATACCCGAGCAACCTCGATAATAACGATATAGATTATATCACAACATTTATAGGGGTAGCAATACATAAATTACACGTACAAGACACGCATTATTCGCTTAATTAGCAAAATGATTAAATGTATACATTTAGTAATTGTACCAGAACGATTTGTACACAACTGTCAACATAGCGTATGTATACTGTAACATTTCAAGGACAAATAAGTAATAACTGTATGTACAAAAAAGTTATACAACTATGTTCACGAAAGTAAAAAATAAACATCCGTTTTTTTCAAAGACATCAATGATTCCCAATGATGTATGGAGAGAAGTCGATTTTGTTATCATGCTAAAAACCGATTATGCTAAGTTATACCTAATGAAGAGTTGCTAATTAAATTATACCCTTTGAAGAGTCGCTAAGTTATACCTATTAATGAGTAACTAAGTTATATGTATTGAAGCAATGCTAAGTTGTACCTAAAGAAAAGTTGTTAAACCATACATATTGAAGAGTTGCTAAGTTATACCTATTAATGAGTTACTAAGTTATATGTATTGAAGCAATGCTAAGTTGTACCTATAGAAAAGTTGTTAAACTATACATATTGAAGAGTTGCTAAGTTATATCTATTAATGAGTTACTAAGTTATATGTATTGAAGCAATGCTAAGTTGTACCTATAGAAAAGTTGTTAAACTATACATATTGAAGAGTTGCTAAGTTATACCTATAAATGAGTTACTAACTTATATGTATTGAAGCAATGCTAAGTTGTACCTATAGAAAAGTTGTTAAACTATACATATTGAAGAGTTGCTAAGTTATATCTATTAACGAGTTACTAAGTTATATGTATTGAAGCAATGCTAAGTTGTACCTATAGAAAAGTTGTTAAACTATACATATTGAAGAGTTGCTAAGTTGTACTTATTAATGAGTTACTAAGTTATATGTATTGAAGCAATGCTAAGTTGTACCTATAGAAAAGTTGTTAAACTATACATATTGAAGAGTTGCTAAGTTATATCTATTAACGAGTTACTAAGTTATATGTATTGAAGCAATGCTAAGTTGTACCTATAGAAAAGTTGTTAAACTATACATATTGAAGAGTTGCTAAGTTATATCTATTAACGAGTTACTAAGTTATATGTATTGAAGCAATGCTAAGTTGTACCTATAGAAAAGTTGTTAAACTATACATATTGAAGAGTTGCTAAGTTATACTTATAAATGAGTTACTAAGTTATATGTATTGAAGCAATGCTAAGTTGTACCTATAGAAAAGTTGTTAAACTATACATATTGAAGAGTTGCTAAGTTGTACCTATAGAAAAGTTGTTAAACTATACATATTGAAGAGTTGCTAAGTTATACTTATAAATGAGTTACTAAGTTACATGTATTGAAGCAAGGTTAAGTTATAACTATCGAAAAGTTGTTAAACTATACATATTGAAGAGTTGCTAAGTAATACATTTCGAAGAGTTGCTAAGTTATAAATTTCGAAAAGTTTTTATTTATTTATATATATATTTTTTTAATAGTTCCCAATGTATACATAAATACATACAGGCAATATACATAGGCAACATTAACAGATTAAGCAATAAAGAGTACAAACGGCAGTTTGAATATGGAATAGATTGGTGTTCACACAAGTACTGGAATGAGGAGACCCCATTTATTTTCAAAGTGTTGATTTTTATTGTTTTTGGTTGCAATAAAAAAAATTACGAAAAATATATATTTCAAAATTTTAAATATATATTGAGATTTAGTGATGTATTTTCGATATTGCTAAGATAGATGTATCTTTTAGCAGAAATAATGATGTGATTAATTAATCTGTTTTGGTGTTGGGTACCAAACCAGACTAAGAGTTTGGAAAATATCACTGGAGTTGGAAATGAGTTATTAAGCCAATCTTGTAAATTATTCCAAAAGATTTGTGTCTCCTCACATTCCCAATATACATGACAGACACTCTCATCAACATTCTTACAAAAGCAACATAAGCTATTGTCAACCTTTTTCATTCTGAGTAATTCTCTTTTAGTATAGATGATACCATGAAGAAATCTATATTGAAAATCTAGTAATTTAGTGTCTTTTAATGCCTTCATATATATTGTAAATGTGTTTTTCCAATCAAATAACATTTCAGGAAATAAAATTTGCCATTTGTTACAAATGTTAGGGAATACATCTGTTGAAATAAAGATGTCATAAAAAAAAGTCTTGAGCCTTTGGATGTTTTCATTAGGTTCAACTGACATTCAGTAACATTTATGCTTCTGGTATTTATTTCTGTACAAGAGTGGGTAAGAGTATGTTTCCATAAGTCAGGCAAAATATATAGTAAGTAATTATAATCGAGAAATGTACCTTTGATGACGTATTTATCTTTTATAGATTCCATTGATAGTAGACCTTTTTGTCATTAATAGTCATTATTCCTTTATTTGCCCAATCTTTTATGAAATGTGATGTGTTTTTAAAATTGTGATTAAACCAAAGAGGTTGGGGTAAAATATTATCTATAATGTCATGGTCAACATAATATTTTTTGTGGAATGCCTTCCAAGCCTTTAATACATCTTGCCAAAAAGGATTTTCAATCTTTAAATAAGTATCAGAGTTTGCTCCAAAATTAAAAATATAATCAAAAGGTATCTGACAAGGGTTATTCTTCATAGAGTTTTTTAGATACACCCTTAAGGTGGATAATTTCAAAGCATCTATAAATCTAGATGTGTCAATCATTCTCAAACCCCCATCATCATATTTATTTTTCAGAACATTTCTTTTTATTTTGTCATTTTTTCCATTCAATATGAATTTAAAAAATAATTTCTCAAGTGCAGTAATTAATTCAGCAGGGGGATTAGGCAAAGTGTTAAAGATATGAACTAATTTAGAAATTGCTAAAGTTTTTATCACTGTAATTTTACCAATAAGAGTTAAATTTCTTTTCCTCCATGATGATAAGAGTCTATTTATTTCTTCAAGTCTCTTTCAGGTGTTTATCACCCATAAGTTATCAAGATCAGGTGTAAATTTAATACCAAGTACATCAAATTCACCCGTTAACCACTCGATTTTGAGATCTTTACATATTATGTCAATAGATTTAGCTTTTGCTCCAATCCAAATTGCCATGGATTTATCTAAATTAATTTTCAAACACGACATTTTGTAGAACTTGTTAATTGTGTCAATAGCAGCATACAAGCTGTCTTCGGTACCATCAAGAAATAATTCTGTGTCATCAGCATATTGATCAAGTTTATATTCAGTATCGTTAATAGTAATACCTTTGTTTTTGTCATTATCTCTAATTATACAACCCAGAATCTCAGCCAAAATCATGTTAAGAAGAATAGAGATCAATACACCTGTCAGATCATGGCCTGATATTGTAGTAAAACTCTCAATTCGATTAATGTAAGATGTAATACATGGGAACCTTTTCAACAAACATAGAAACATAAAAGACGTAGAGAGAAACAAAAGAAAAGAAAAAAGTGAGGGACGGTTAAAAACACAAAAATTGGTGGCGTTTTCTTTACCTCCATTTCGAATTTCGAAGATTTGCTAAGTTATAAATTTCGAAGAGTTGCTAAGGTTTACCTATCGAAAAGTTGTTAAGTTATACCTTTCTGACTGCTACCCCATCCTCGATAATCCAGCGCTATTGTTCCGATAAATCTGTGTAGATTTATCGGAACAATAGCGCTGGATTATCGAGGATGACTTCTACCCATAAACCAGTTGCTAAGTTGTATCTATTGAAGCGTTGCTAAGTTATACCTGTTAATGAGTTTCTATGTTATGTCAATATGTTATACCTGTTGTTAAGTTATGGCTATTGAAGAGTTGCTATTCAAAGATGAAATGTTGGAAACTAAGCAACCGTCACGGAATGGGAACATCTACTCATTCGTGAATTATCTACATGTATCAAACCTTCAATACTTCACTGTCATCTTAGGTCACGGTCTCAACTGCCATGTTAATATATCTTAACCACATTTGTACACAGTTCACCATTTATTTCATATATTATCGAGTAATCGCGGAAATGCTTTTTATACAAACGTGCGAATTGAATTATTGAGGCACTTTGGACGGTGCGAAGCATAAGAGAGTTCCCCTCCTGCGCTCAGGACTACGGATAGTGAACGGTCACTGCAAACGTCTTCAATATGCAGTGTTATATAAGAATAATCAACGAGTTGCGAGGAATAACGGATTATCTGTCCCGAGTTAATTATTGTGATAAACTCCGAGCTTTGACATAATAATTCACGAGGGACAGATAATTCGTAAATCCGAGCACCGAGTTGGTTATTCTTTTTCTTACCCAAGATAATTTTAATGCGTAAAAATCGAAAAACAAGACCCGAATTCACGATCTTTGATTAGACTGTAAAATACAACTTGTAGTCATACGCCATTCATAAACTCTTTCACACCTTCAAAATGCGCATATCTAAATAGTTTACAACTTGCTCTATTTTTTTCAGAACTATTCTAAAGTAACGGTGAATTTTATTGCCAAAACGGTTTACTGACATAGTAAACAACTCGTTTATATTGTAAACTATGTCGCAAGATACAAGATACAAGATATTTATTGTACAGAAAACACCCATGATGGGCAGTGTACAAAGAAGTTAACACATGTTAATACATACAAATGTATTATAAGTAAAATAAATACAAGAGCAAGAGACAATTATATCAAACAATGCATATCATAGATTGTACAATAATTAACCAATGTGGCTTAATCTCATTGAATACATGTCATAAAGTACTTTACAAGTGATAGAAGCATGATGACTCTTGGGGTTTACAATTGATGAGAGGAGCTCTATCCTTGAGACCCCAACGAGACCAGTTGATGAAATTAGTTTCGAGCGGTAATGAATATATTTTGGGCATTCAAATATAAAATGTTCTTCCGTTTCTGTAACACCCTGACTGCACTGTTGACAGAGGCGTTTGTCTACAGGGGTGTTGTTATATCTTCCTCTCTCAATCTCTAGCTGGTGAGCACTAAGTCTTAACTTAGTTGAAACTTTTCTGTGGTCATTATTCTTAATGTTTAAATAGTCTTTGCAGCCAAACGAGTCTTTAATATGTCCAAGCAGGCGTAATTTCTTTCCTTTATCAGATGGTAGTTGATCAGTTTCCTGGAGGTATATTTAAATAAAATCAGTTTTTAAACATTCCATGAATTGCTGTCTTGAGATACTGTAAATGTTTAATGAAGGGAATGATATTTTAAGACGTTGTTCTATTGTTTAAACCCAGGATGATTTTGAAAGACCCTTATCTTCTTGTAGGGCAGCATATATAAGTCTGTCTTGATCCATTCGCAATAATCGTTTGTAGTAGTTGAATACGTTAGAAAGTATTTCTATAGATAGAGGGTAAAGTCCAAGCTCGCTAAGGCATCTGATATTACTGGTTCCCTTTGGTACTCCGAGAATTGATTTAGCTGTTTTAATGGTTATTGTATTACAAGCCAGCTTACTCCAGTTTTGAAACGGATTTGATATCGATTTAAATATATCGCTGCCCCAAACTTCTGATCCATAAGTTGCGATTGGTGATATGAGACACCGATAGAGACGAAGGATGACATCGGGGCGGAAGTGAGTTGTTGGAGTCAGGCGGTGGCGGATTTTGAACCAGGCGCGCATTGCTTTTCCTTTCAGGCTTTCAATAGCGAGTTTGAAAGTACCATTGTTATGAAGAGTCACACCAAGATAGGTGTATGAGTCACAAAAGTCAATAGCCGTGTTATCAAGGTGAAACAAGTGTGTGGAATCTGCCTTGGTACCGCCGAAAATTAATACTTTTGTTTTAGAGAGATTTAAAGTGAGTTTCCAATCTTCTGTAAATGTTTTTAAATTGTCTATATTCTGTTGAAGTCCTTTTGGTGACTTTGAAAAAAGAACTAGGTCGTCTGCGAAGAGCAAATGTGTGAGGTGTTGACCATCCAAAAGAGGAGCTTGGTCACTACGGGCTTCAAAGTAATCATGTATATCGTTCACATAGATGTTAAAAAGGGTAGGACTGTGCACACATCCTTGCTTAACACCAACTGATGATGAAATTGGTTCTGTCACTCCATCTTGCGTTTTGATAGAATACATTACATTAGAGTACATGTCATGTAAAAGATTAAATATTCTACCTGTTATACCATAATTATGCATTTTATACAATAGTCCGTCTCTCCATACAGAGTCAAACGCCTTTCGGAAGTCAACAAAACAGGTATATAGTTTTCTCTTTGCCTGTTTGAACCTTTTAATCAAAGTTCTAAATATGAATATGTGGTCTGTTGTTCTGTGATCCAATCGAAAACCGGCATGTGTTGAGTCAAAGAGAGAGTTAGATTCCATATATGAAGTCATTCTTGTGTTGATAATTGAAAGAAATAGTTTTGCAAGACAACTTCCAAGGGCAATTCCTCTATAGTTGTTGACATCGTTAACATCTCCTTTCTTGTGAATTGGTATGATATATGATGTTCGCCAATCCGAGGGAAATCGTCCAGTTGCTAAGATGTGATTAAATAGTTGGAATGCAAAATAGGAGTGTAATTACGTCACCAAATGACGTCATGGTTAATGACGTCACCAAGCAATGACGTCACGGCAGTGCAGCCGGAGATCGACTCTTGCATGCTGCTTCGCCTTGCAAGTTTAATACTGTCATTACGGTCTCGGAAACTTAGGTTGAACATGATTTTATATTTAATATGTTTTACTGACGCGTGACTTCAATTAGGTATGCTCAAAATTGTTAAATTATGTGATTTAGCTTAAACAGGATAGCTAAGCAATTCATGAATGAGCGGAATTTAGTTCCGTCAACCAATCAAAACGCGAGTTATATTTAGAAAAACAATTCCCATGACCATTATGAAAACTTTAATACCCGGCATATCTGTGCCCGCTTGGGTAAGAAAATAATTTAATATCCGATCGAACAGATAACGCAATAAGGATTTGTAATGCAAAATCAATATGAAAAGCGCCATTCAGTAGCAAAGACAGGGTTGTTCGAAACAAATTGTAAACATTGCTTATCCAACCAGTAGCGCTTGTTGATTGCACAATTAAAAAATAGAGCCACTGGCTCTGAAGCTCATCAGGAATCATGTTATTAATTATCTCTAAGGAACAGATTAAGATATCACATAATAAGTCATTGCCCAGTCATAAAATTTTAAAGTTATTATCAAAATTGGTTACACATTAATCTTTATTCATTATAAATAATGTAGACCTTTGCAGTTTATTGTTTTACTTCTTATTTTTATTCTGGAATTATCAACATTTATTACATAATGAAAAATAGCCCCTATTTGTTTCTAAAAATCCTGTTTCTCATAGGCTAATAGTTTCATAGGCTCCTTTTCAATATTTAATTAATGAATTATATTCAGCATCTGAGTGTAAGACTATAAATCAGTAACACAGCAGAGAAGTAACCTGAAACCTCCGTGTATTAGCTGCTGTTTGCATCTCTGCCAGGGAGTGGTCACTCCCCAGGTCAACACCTGCAATTACACAACATGCAGACCCTGGACTCACAGCCAGTAAATTATATATTTTGAATTTTGTTTTCCCCATCTTTATTTATTTTTCTTTATGGAAAAGAAGATGTGGTATCACAAACTCATGTAGCTAAGTTTTAATAGTCTTATCTTACTTCATCACCAGTCATATTTAGTTCACATATCTAATGTAAAATAAAACATTTCTTAACCCTTTTTAATTTTGTTCCTATGCATCCTGTCACAATATTCAGTTCACAGGCTATTCATTAGTTCTAATTTCACATTGATTACATCAAACATGTCCATAATGTAGTTATACTCTTAAGCTGACATATGAAGTGCACATAAAATCTCATTATCTTCACAGCTCATTAAAACAGCTGTTTTAAGTGGTTATCCTTGTGATCCATATTTGGGGTCACAAGATCACCAAATCTACAATTTAGAATCCCCATTGGCCAAAGAGTCTGTACATAACATTTCAGCTTTCTAGAGCTTTTGGGACTGGAGAAAAAGATGAACAATGCTTTTTAGGTTGTGACCCCTGTGGCCCTTATTTGGGGTCACAGGGTTACCAAATTAACAATTTAGAATTCCTGTCAGTCAAGGAGTCTGTTCATAAAATTTCAGCTCTCTATGTTCATTGGGACTGGAGAAGAAGATGAAAATAGCTTTTTAGGTAATGACCCCTGTGGCCCTTATTTGGAGTCACAGAGTCACCAAATCTACAATTTAGAATCCCCATTGGCCAAGGAGTCTGTACATACAATTTCAGCTCTCTAGAGTCATTGGTTCTGGAGAAGAAGTCGAAAAAGTGAAAAGTTTACGGACGGACGGACGGATGGACGGACGCCATCCCATGCCATAAGCCCATCGGGCCTTTCAGGCCTGATGAGCTAAAAATAGAGCCACTGGCTCTGTAGCTCATCAGGCTTTATTAATTAACTAATTCAAAATGTCAACTTCCAGCCGAGAGGTTCAACAAATAGGAAGCACTTTAAATGGAGAAGATGAAATAGGTCTTACGGTCCTTACCCCTCTGACTTATCATTGAGGCTAGAGATACAATCCCCTGCAAATAAAGACACACTTGAAGATTTAAGTTATCACTGTTGTTGCCTTGAAATTACCTCCCTTTGAAGAGCACATACAATCTCAAGATGAAAACAGCTTTTCAGGTCAAGGCCTCTGTTATCTATATTTAGGAGGAGTCTGTACATGAAATTTCAAGTCTCTAGGGTCAGTGGTTCTTGAGAAGAAGATGAAAATAGGTTTTAAGGTCATGACCTCTGTGACCTATATTTGGGGTCGCAGGGTCACGAATCTACAATTTAGAATCCCTATTGGCCAATGAGTCTGTACACAACATTTCAACTTTCGGGACCTTTAGGTACTGGAGAAGAAGATGAAAATAGGTTTTTATGGTCGTGACCCCTGTGACCCTATTTGGGATCACAAGGTGATCAAATTTACAAATTTGAATGCCCATTTGCCAAGGAGTATGTACACTAAAATTTCAGCTCCCTAGACCAAGTGGTTCTGGAGAAGACGACGAAAATGCGAAAAGTTTACAGACGGACGGACGGACGGACGGACGCCGGAGACCATGCCATGCCATAAGCCCATCGATCCTTTCAGTCCAGATGAGCTAAAAACTACATTGACATTTGTTCATATTTTTAACTCTTTTAACTATATTTAAAACGCAATGTACGTTATTATTTAGCATGTGTTATTTATCTTCTTAGAGTTTACAAATCAAGACCATAGATGAAATGTTCAGGGGTTCCTACTGACAGCAGGTGATCGATACACGTGTATACGATTGCAGATTGACGGGAGGATTGTTGTAGGCACAGATCCGATCGTGAGAACGGGCCATTATACTGGTACACAATGCACGAATTATTCAAACTCACGGGAAAGGTTAAGCGAAATAGTTTGTGCGATACGTTTAATTTATTATTGATAAATATTTTTTGGAGAAAGTCATTATCATTGTGATCGTCATCAACATCCTGATATTTTAAAAAATCACTCTGAAGGTGAAATGAAAAATCCCTTTCGTCACTAACATGTTTACTTTAATATATAAAGTTAAAGAGGTTCCACACACTAAGTAAAATCCACTAAAATTCATAATAATTTGTCATAAGATAGATTGAATACTGGCTCCATTAAAACCATTGAAATAATTCTACTAGGTAGCGCTGTAAGCTATCGTACTTTTCATCTCTGTCTTACACAATTAGCCATTTTCAAAATATGCAATATTTGTTTCTTATTTTGATCAAGATTAAGAGTATGAAGACAGTTTCCATGTTTTTTCATGTTTAAAATAAAGTATGTGCGTATGAAGACATGCTCCCTAAATTCTCTGTAAATTCAAAATCCATTACATTGACACCAAAATTTAAAGAACCATAGAATTTAATATACACATCAATATAATGAAAGATAAAAGGGAGGTCACTGTACTATTTTTAATATTACTTTTTATTTAAATAAATAAGATCACAATTTTGTCTAAAGAAGATATCTCCAACGATTGACTGAGGACTGCCTATTAGCAATGTTCACTTTAAATAGATTATATACAAAACATGTTTTCGTCACAAAACAAAGTGTATTTCGATTAGTTATAATCAAATGTTTGAATTATCTTATTCCCATAGGTATGTTTAAAATTCCAATATACATGTATGACACTGTTACTGAAAATGGACACAGAAGCTACAAGGCTATGCACTTCTCAATCCGACAACTGAGATTGTGCAGAAACATGGTGTTTAACCTCTTTTTTTAAATTTTAAATTACATTAATTTGCGTCCAAGCAACTAAAAAAATTATATCTTAAGCATTTAGATTGTTTGCATTGGATTTCAACGAAACATTGAAAACAATCATCGCAGTTGAAATCTACAACTATTGTTTTCATTGCATGATCCATAGCCGAATGGATACTTGTGTTTTTTTCACTTGCAATTGATGAACAATAACAACAAAGTATTAAATTCCTTCTCTATTACAAGTATGTAAGACAGACACAACTGAAAGTTCACTATGCAACTCTTGACTTTTGATAAGAATATTTTATACAAAAAATATTTCGTTTTGCATGTTGTATTTGTAAAGCGAATATATTGGAAAGCTTAGCACTCAAACCAAAATGTTTTTGTGGAGGAGAGTGATTGAGTAGGATCCTTGATAGATTTTACCAAAGGTGAATTTGTAGTTTGCTGATGAACAAACTGGCACCACAGTCAAGAAAAGAATATTTTGATACAAAACAATATTTCGTTTTGCATGTTGTATTTGTAAAGCGAATATATTGGAAAGCTTAGCACTCAAACCAAAATGTTTTTGTGGAGGAGAGTGATTGAGTATAATCCTTGATAGACTTTACCCAAGGTGAATTTGTAGTTTGCTAATGAACAAACTGGCACCACAGTCAAGTCATGCCAGAAACCAGAAACCAGAAACCAGATCGACATATTGACAATATGACAGGCATGAAGATCCTTGATCCCACCCAAGATTGAACCTCTCCACAAAGATCGTGGATTCCGTGAGTTCCTGGTTGGAAGAAACATCGATCTTAATCATTCAATTCAGCTGAACATTATTGGTTGCCATGGCGTCCAAGATCTGAGGTAGGATATGCCAAGTTCAAGGTCACTTATTGATTTAAAGATGCACGATCAGTTTTGCATGATATTATATTTGGTTAAAAAATGTACCAAATAGTCATAGGTGCTGAATTAGGGTATATCTTCTAACTCGACTTTCATATTCATCCCAAAATGCTTAATATATCAAATATACGTTTCAATGAAAACCATGTGTAGAAGCCGACAATTATGTCACGAATGTACTCGTTATAAGACCTATTTTCGGTTAAACCTGATAATTCTCAATTAAATAACACAAATTATAACATTGCACATATATGTGACCTCACCAACATGATTATGTCCCTTTATAGGAGCTTGGCATAGCAGCATGGCACTCAGGGACGCTGTATACAAAGTTGGTCAAAGGACCAAACCCTGTCGTACACAATACGTGGAGAGGAATGAAACTGACACCAGGGCCGTGTTCAAGATAGGTATCAAAGTAATCGCTCAATTAGCGATTACTTTTAAACATCTCTTGAACACGATTGCTCAATGTAGCGCTACGTAGCAAAGCGAGCAAACTTAGAGGAATTTACACTGTGTCGTTCAAGAAAGAAGAAACGCTCATTGAGCGCTACATTGAGCGATCGATGAGCGCTACGAAGCGCTTCATTTTGTTGAACCGCCGGCAGGGCTCCGTTCCATAACAGCGAGCGCTTATTATCGCTCATTGATTGCTCAATGTAGCGCTCAAGTAGCGCTTAAGAAGCGCTCATTCTCTCCTGAACGACACGGTGCAAAACGTGCTACGTAACGCTACATTGAGCAATCGCATTCAAGAGAGTTAAAAGTAATCTCTAATTGAGTGACTACTTTGAAACCTCTCTTGAACACGGCCCGGTTGAATCTGACCCTGATTGTCAGCCCAACGCCTACTATCATAGTTATCTCTGATGAGACATGTTTCTGTGCTATGCCCGGCTCTATATGAAGACTGGTACCATACGCTGAGATATCAGCAAACTTCAATAGGTACATCAATATGTCCAGATGGACTTACTGGTTAGGAAGATCTGATCAGAACCGTATCTAGAGTTCTATGATACATTGTATATCATTCTCTTCCCACATAGGTTATATGTTACTCTCTTCAGACTAATCTGAAAGAAGTAACCTCTGTGGGCAGAGAATGATGATATATAAGCAAATTACACAGTATTTAAAGATCTTGCAGTTTTTCATATTGAATTGAGCATTAAAAACCTTTGCTCAGCTTGTGTTCTCAACTCCGTGTTCAACCTATGCCATGTAAATGCATTGCAAATATACTTTTACTGAATTTACTTTTACTTATATATAAATGAAATCCATATGCAAATTTACACATGTAATTAAAATTGTGTGGATTGTTTGTCACTTTCAGGATATTCTTTATTTTAAAGAAAGGTTATAATGAATTTTCACTCTAAAAATAGAATGTCAAAATTTAACTTTGAGGGCCGTGGTTTCGAATATGGAATATGGAATATTCCCAAAATGTCCAAGCATAATTGCAGATTCCAACAGAAGCGACAAAACAACAAAAGAAACGCGAATAAAGAAAGTATAGAAAACCTTACGTATTCTGTTGAAGTTGACATAAGCATAATGCTAACCATTATACCCATTTCCCTATATTAAAGGGGCAGTAGCGCGTTTTTTGCAAATTTAATTTTTTCAAATTTCCCATTTATAATGAAAGTTTATGTTATTTATATTTACTTTAGAGGGTAAAACATCTTATTACAAGTGCCAATTATATACGTAGTGGTAATAACGGTGTTGCATATAAAGCAAAAAATGCATGGCGGCCATTTTATTGTGAACACATTTTATTATTTCGAATGACAAAAACGATTCCCATGGCTTTGAGGAACCATGTAAAATCATTTTAACTTGATTTTCCGAAGAGAGAAGCGTGTTTTACTATTGGTGACATTATTTTTTTGAATATATTTCATCGACTTATTTGAGCGAAAAAACGTGCTACTGCCCCTTTAAATATGAACATAATATTGCCATTCTCTACATTTGTACAAGTATAGTAGTTACTCCTTATGCAGACTAGTGTTCCATGTCCATGATCAGCGCATTTGATAAATACACACTTGGATTGTATCACTCGTTCGAAAGGGCAAATGCGATAAAAGATAAACTCTCAGTTTCAAATTCAATGATAATAAGATAATGAAGTTTGTACTTATATAAGAATTATCAGCTGGTAATCACATTTTTTGACATTTGTTTCAATATTTAAAGACTTTTAAAGATTCACTAACTTGTTCACGAAAAGGGGAAACGAAGTCTTGTCCTTATAAAGAAAGTCATTGAACATCAAACTTTGGTGGTCAGTGCGTTCACAACGGCAACACCTTAGGATACTGACACTATTGTATTCTAAATGGACAAAGTAGAACAAGCGTTAGGTTGTTCAGAGGCGAAATTAGTCATCATCACCACCATCTCACACCAGGTACCCAGGTGAACCGCTCAACTCATGTCTCTGTGTGGGACAGGGGATCACTATCACCATCTTACACCAGGTACCCAGGTAAACCGTTTAACTCATGTCTCTGTGTGGGACAGAAAGCACTATCACGATCTCACACCAGGTACCCAGGTGAACCGTTCAACTCATGTCTCTGTGTGGGACAGGAAGCACTATGACCATCTTACACCAGGTACCCAGGTGAACTGCTCAACTCATGTCTCTGTGTGGGACAGGGGATCACTATCACCATCTCACACCAGGTACCCAGGTGAACCGTTCAACTCATGTCTCTGTGTGGGACAGGGAAGCACTATCACCATCTTACACCAGGTACCCAGGTGAACCGTTCAACTCATGTCTCTGTGTGGGACAGGCAGCACTATCACCAGCTTACACCAGGTACCCAGGTGAACCGTTCAACTCATGTCTCTGTGTGGGACAGGAAGCACTATCACCATCTTACACCAGGTACCCAGGTGAACCGTTCAACTCATGTCTCTGTGTGGGACAGGGAAGCACTATCACCATCTTACACCAGGTACCCAGGTGAACCGTTCAACTCATGTCTCTGTGTGGGACAGGAAGCACTATCACCATCTTACACCAGGTACCCAGGTGAACCGCTCAACTCATGTCTCTGTGTGGGATAGGGAAGCACTATGACCAGCTTACACCAGGTACCCAGGTGAACCGCTCAACTCATGTCTCTGTGTGGGATAGGGAAGCACTATGACCATCTTACACCAGGTACCCAGGTGAACCGTTCAACTCATGTCTCTGTGTGGGACAGGAAGCACTATCACCATCTTACACCAGGTACCCAGGTGAACCGTTCAACTCATGTCTCTGTGTGGGATAGGGAAGCACTATCACCATCTCACACCAGGTACCCAGGTGAACCGCTCAACTCATGTCTCTGTGTGGGATAGGGAAGCACTATGACCATCTTACACCAGGTACCCAGGTGAACCGCTCAACTCATGTCTCTGTGTGGGATAGGGGAGCACTATCACCATCTTACACCAGGTACCCAGGTGAACCGTTCAACTCATGTCTCTGTGTGGGACAGGGAAGCACTATCACCAGCTTACACCAGGTACCCAGGTGAACCGTTCAACTCATGTCTCTGTGTGGGATAGGAAGCACTATCACCATCTTACACCAGGTACCCAGGTGAACCGTTCAACTCATGTCTCTGTGTGGGATAGGGAAGCACTATCACCATCTCACACCAGGTACCCAGGTGAACCGTTCAACTCATCTCTCTGTGTGGGACAGGAAGCACTATCACCATCTTACACCAGGTACCCAGGTGAACCGTTTAACTCATGTCTCTGTGTGGGACAGGGAAGCACTATCACCATCTTACACCAGGTACCCAGGTGAACCGTTCAACTCATGTCTCTGTGTGGGACAGGGAAGCACTATCACCAGCTTACACCAGGTACCCAGGTGAACCGTTCAACTCATCTCTCTGTGTGGGACAGGAAGCACTATCACCATCTTACACCAGGTACCCAGGTGAACCGTTCAACTCATCTCTCTGTGTGGGACAGGAAGCACTATCACCATCTTACACCAGGTACCCAGGTGAACCGTTCAACTCATGTCTCTGTGTGGGATAGGGGAGCACTATGACCATCTTACACCAGGTACCCAGGTGAACTGCTCAACTCATGTCTCTGTGTGGGACAGGGAAGCACTATCACAAGCTTACACCAGGTACCGAGGTGAACCGTTCAACTCATGTCTCTGTGTGGGACAGGAAGCACTATCACCATCTTACACCAGGTACCCAGGTGAACCGTTCAACTCATGTCTCTGTGTGGGACAGGGAAGCACTATCACCAGCTTACACCAGGTACCCAGGTGAACCGCTCAACTCATGTCTCTGTGTGGGATAGGGAAGCACTATCACCATCTCACACCAGGTACCCAGGTGAACCGTTCAACTCATGTCTCTGTGTGGGATAGGGAAGCACTATCACCAGCTTACACCAGGTACCCAGGTGAACCGCTCAACTCATGTCTCTGTGTGGGACAGGAAGCACTATCACCATCTCACACCAGGTACCCAGGTGAACCGTTCAACTCATGTCTCTGTGTGGGATAGGGAAGCACTATCACCATCTTACACCAGGTACCCAGGTGAACCGTTCAACTCATGTCTCTGTGTGGGACAGGGAAGCACTATCACCAGCTTACACCAGGTACCCAGGTGAACCGCTCAACTCATGTCTCTGTGTGGGACAGGAAGCACTATCACCATCTCACACCAGGTACCCAGGTGAACCGTTCAACTCATGTCTCTGTGTGGGATAGGGAAGCACTATCACCATCTTACACCAGGTACCCAGGTGAACCGTTCAACTCATGTCTCTGTGTGGGACAGGGAAGCACTATCACCAGCTTACACCAGGTACCCAGGTGAACCGTTTAACTCATGTCTCTGTGTGGGACAGGCAGCACTATCACCAGCTTACACCAGGTACCCAGGTGAACCGTTTAACTCATGTCTCTGTGTGGGACAGGCAGCACTATCACCATCTTACACCAGGTACCCAGGTGAACCGTTCAACTCATGTCTCTGTGTGGGACAGGGAAGCACTATCACCAGCTTACACCAGGTACCCAGGTGAACCGTTTAACTCATGTCTCTGTGTGGGACAGGCAGCACTATCACCAGCTTACACCAGGTACCCAGGTGAACCGTTCAACTCATGTCTCTGTGTGGGACAGGGAAGCACTATCACCAGCTTACACCAGGTACCCAGGTGAACCGTTCAACTCATGTCTCTGTGTGGGACAGGAAGCACTATCACCATCTTACACCAGGTACCCAGGTGAACCGTTCAACTCATGTCTCTGTGTGGGACAGGAAGCACTATCACCATCTTACACCAGGTACCCAGGTGAACCGTTCAACTCATGTCTCTGTGTGGGACAGGCAGCACTATCACCAGCTTACACCAGGTACCCAGGTGAACCGTTCAACTCATGTCTCTGTGTGGGACAGGGAAGCACTATCACCAGCTTACACCAGGTACCCAGGTGAACCGTTCAACTCATGTCTCTGTGTGGGACAGGGAAGCACTATCACCAGCTTACACCAGGTACCCAGGTGAACCGTTCAACTCATGTCTCTGTGTGGGACAGGAAGCACTATCACCATCTTACACCAGGTACCCAGGTGAACCGTTCAACTCATGTCTCTGTGTGGGACAGGGAAGCACTATCACCAGCTTACACCAGGTACCCAGGTGAACCGTTCAACTCATGTCTCTGTGTGGGACAGGCAGCACTATCACCAGCTTACACCAGGTACCCAGGTGAACCGTTCAACTCATGTCTCTGTGTGGGACAGGGAAGCACTATCACCAGCTTACAGCAGCTACCCAGGTGAACCGTTCAACTCATGTCTCTGTGTGGGACAGGAAGCACTATCACCAGCTTACACCAGGTACCCAGGTGAACCGTTCAACTCATGTCTCTGTGTGGGACAGGGAAGCACTATCACCAGCTTACACCAGGTACCCAGGTGAACCGTTCAACTCATGTCTCTGTGTGGGACAGGGAAGCACTATCACCATCTTACACCAGGTACCCAGGTGAACCGTTCAACTCATGTCTCTGTGTGGGACAGGAAGCACTATCACCAGCTTACACCAGGTACCCAGGTGAACCGTTTAACTCATGTCTCTGTGTGGGACAGGAAGCACTATCACCATCTTACACCAGGTACCCAGGTGAACCGCTCAACTCATGTCTCTGTGTGGGACAGGAAGCACTATCACCAGCTTACACCAGGTACCCAGGTGAACCGTTCAACTCATGTCTCTGTGTGGGACAGGGAAGCACTATCACCAGCTTACACCAGGTACCCAGGTGAACCGTTCAACTCATGTCTCTGTGTGGGATATGGAAGCACTATCACCAGCTTACACCAAGTACCCAGGTGAACCGTTCAACTCATGTCTCTGTGTGGGACAGGGAAGCACTATCACCATCTCACACCAGGTACCCAGGTGAACCGCTCAACTCATGTCTCTGTGTGGGACAGGAAGCACTATCACCAGCTTACACCAGGTACCCAGGTGAACCGTTCAACTCATCTCTCTGTGTGGGACAGGAAGCACTATCACCATCTTACACCAGGTACCCAGGTGAACCGTTCAACTCATGTCTCTGTGTGGGACAGGGGATCACTATCACCATCTCACACCAGGTACCCAGGTGAACCGTTCAACTCATGTCTCTGTGTGGGACAGGGGAGCACTATGACCATCTTACACCAGGTACCCAGGTGAACCGTTTAACTCATGTCTCTGTGTGGGACAGGAAGCACTATCACCATCTTACACCAGGTACCCAGGTGAACCGTTCAACTCATGTCTCTGTGTGGGACAGGGGATCACTATCACCATCTCACACCAGGTACCCAGGTGAACCGTTCAACTCATGTCTCTGTGTGGGACAGGGGAGCACTATGACCATCTTACACCAGGTACCCAGGTGAACCGTTTAACTCATGTCTCTGTGTGGGACAGGAAGCACTATCACCATCTTACACCAGGTACCCAGGTGAACCGTTCAACTCATGTCTCTGTGTGGGACAGGGGATCACTATCACCATCTCACACCAGGTACCCAGGTGAACCGTTCAACTCATGTCTCTGTGTGGGACAGGAAGCACTATCACCATCTTACACCAGGTACCCAGGTGAACCGTTTAACTCATGTCTCTGTGTGGGACAGGAAGCACTATCACCATCTTACACCAGGTACCCAGGTGAACCGTTCAACTCATGTCTCTGTGTGGGATAGGGGAGCACTATCACCAGCTTACACCAGGTACCCAGGTGAACCGTTCAACTCATGTCTCTGTGTGGGACAGGGAAGCACTATCACCAGCTTACACCAGGTACCCAGGTGAACCGTTCAACTCATGTCTCTGTGTGGGATAGGGGAGCACTATGACCATCTTACACCAGGTACCCAGGTGAACCGTTCAACTCATCTCTCTGTGTGGGACAGGGAAGCACTATCACCAGCTTACACCAGGTACCCAGGTGAACCGTTCAACTCATCTCTCTGTGTGGGACAGGGAAGCACTATGACCATCTTACACCAGGTACCCAGGTGAACTGCTCAACTCATGTCTCTGTGTGGGACAGGAAGCACTATCACCATCTTACACCAGGTACCCAGGTGAACCGTTCAACTCATCTCTCTGTGTGGGACAGGGAAGCACTATGACCATCTTACACCAGGTACCCAGGTGAACTGCTCAACTCATGTCTCTGTGTGGGATAGGGGAGCACTATGACCATCTTACACCAGGTACCCAGGTGAACCGTTCAACTCATGTATCTGTGTGGGACAGGGAAGCACTATCACCAGCTTACACCAGGTACCCAGGTGAACCGTTCAACTCATGTCTCTGTGTGGGACAGGAAGCACTATCACCAGCTTACACCAGGTACCCAGGTGAACCGTTCAACTCATGTCTCTGTGTGGGACAGGAAGCACTATCACCATCTTACACCAGGTACCCAGGTGAACCGTTCAACTCATGTCTCAGTGTGGGACAGGCAGCACTATCACCAGCTTACACCAGGTACCCAGGTGAACCGTTCAACTCATGTCTCTGTGTGGGACAGGGAAGCACTATCACCATCTTACACCAGGTACCCAGGTGAACCGTTCAACTCATCTCTCTGTGTGGGACAGGGAAGCACTATCACCAGCTTACACCAGGTACCCAGGTGAACCGTTCAACTCATCTCTCTGTGTGGGACAGGGAAGCACTATGACCATCTTAAACCAGGTACCCAGGTGAACTGCTCAACTCATGTCTCTGTGTGGGATAGGGAAGCACTATGACCATCTTACACCAGGTACCCAGGTGAACCGTTCAACTCATGTCTCTGTGTGGGACAGGAAGCACTATCACCATCTTACACCAGGTACCCAGGTGAACCGTTCAACTCATGTCTCTGTGTGGGATAGGGAAGCACTATCACCATCTCACACCAGGTACCCAGGTGAACCGCTCAACTCATGTCTCTGTGTGGGATAGGGAAGCACTATGACCATCTTACACCAGGTACCCAGGTGAACCGTTCAACTCATGTCTCTGTGTGGGACAGGAAGCACTATCACCAGCTTACACCAGGTACCCAGGTGAACCGATCAACTCATGTCTCTGTGTGGGACAGGGAAGCACTATCACCAGCTTACACCAGGTACCCAGGTGAACCGTTCAACTCATGTCTCTGTGTGGGACAGGGAAGCACTATCACCAGCTTACACCAGGTACCCAGGTGAACCGTTCAACTCATGTCTCTGTGTGGGACAGGAAGCACTATCACCATCTTACACCAGGTACCCAGGTGAACCGTTCAACTCATGTCTCTGTGTGGGACAGGCAGCACTATCACCAGCTTACACCAGGTACCCAGGTGAACCGTTCAACTCATGTCTCTGTGTGGGACAGGGAAGCACTATCACCAGCTTACACCAGGTACCCAGGTGAACCGTTCAACTCATCTCTCTGTGTGGGACAGGGAAGCACTATGACCATCTTACACCAGGTACCCAGGTGAACCGTTCAACTCATGTCTCTGTGTGGGACAGGGAAGCACTATCACCATCTCACACCAGGTACCCAGGTGAACCGCTCAACTCATGTCTCTGTGTGGGATAGGGGAGCACTATGACCATCTTACACCAGGTACCCAGGTGAACCGTTCAACTCATGTATCTGTGTGGGACAGGGAAGCACTATCACCATCTTACACCAGGTACCCAGGTGAACCGCTCAACTCATGTCTCTGTGTGGGACAGGGAAGCACTATCACCAGCTTACACCAGGTACCCAGGTGAACCGTTCAACTCATGTCTCTGTGTGGGACAGGAAGCACTATCACCAGCTTACACCAGGTACCCAGGTGAACCGTTCAACTCATGTCTCTGTGTGGGACAGGCAGCACTATCACCAGCTTACACCAGGTACCCAGGTGAACCGTTCAACTCATGTCTCTGTGTGGGACAGGAAGCACTATCACCATCTCACACCAGGTACCCAGGTGAACCGTTCAACTCATCTCTCTGTGTGGGACAGGAAGCACTATCACCATCTTACACCAGGTACCCAGGTGAACCGCTCAACTCATGTCTCTGTGTGGGATAGGGGAGCACTATTACCATCTCACACCAGGTACCCAGGTGAACCGTTCAACTCATGTCTCTGTGTGGGACAGGCAGCACTATCACCATCTTACACCAGGTACCCAGGTGAACCGTTCAACTCATGTCTCTGTGTGGGATAGGGAAGCACTATCACCAGCTTACACCAGGTACCCAGGTGAACCGTTCAACTCATGTCTCTGTGTGGGACAGGAAGCACTATCACCAGCTTACACCAGGTACCCAGGTGAACCGTTCAACTCATGTCTCTGTGTGGGACAGGCAGCACTATCACCAGCTTACACCAGGTACCCAGGTGAACCGTTCAACTCATGTCTCTGTGTGGGACAGGAAGCACTATCACCATCTCACACCAGGTACCCAGGTGAACCGTTCAACTCATCTCTCTGTGTGGGACAGGAAGCACTATCACCATCTTACACCAGGTACCCAGGTGAACCGCTCAACTCATGTCTCTGTGTGGGATAGGGGAGCACTATTACCATCTCACACCAGGTACCCAGGTGAACCGTTCAACTCATGTCTCTGTGTGGGACAGGCAGCACTATCACCATCTTACACCAGGTACCCAGGTGAACCGTTCAACTCATGTCTCTGTGTGGGACAGGGAAGCACTATCACCATCTCACACCAGGTACCCAGGTGAACCGTTCAACTCATGTCTCTGTGTGGGATAGGGAAGCACTATCACCAGCTTACACCAGGTACCCAGGTGAACCGTTCAACTCATGTCTCTGTGTGGGACAGGGAAGCACTATCACCATCTCACACCAGGTACCCAGGTGAACCGTTCAACTCATGTCTCTGTGTGGGATAGGGAAGCACTATCACCAGCTTACACCAGGTACCCAGGTGAACCGTTTAACTCATGTCTCTGTGTGGGACAGGGAAGCACTATCACCATCTTACACCAGGTACCCAGGTGAACCGTTCAACTCATGTCTCTGTGTGGGACAGGAAGCACTATTACCAGCTTACACCAGGTACCCAGGTGAACCGTTCAACTCATGTCTCTGTGTGGGACAGGGAAGCACTATCACCATCTCACACCAGGTACCCAGGTGAACCGTTCAACTCATCTCTCTGTGTGGGACAGGAAGCACTATCACCATCTTACACCAGGTACCCAGGTGAACCGCTCAACTCATGTCTCTGTGTGGGACAGGCAGCACTATCACCATCTTACCCCAGGTACCCAGGTGAACCGTTCAACTCATGTCTCAGTGTGGGACAGGAAGCACTATCACCATCTTACCCCAGGTACCCAGGTGAACCGTTCAACTCATGTCTCTGTGTGGGACAGGCAGCACTATCACCATCTTACCCCAGGTACCCAGGTGAACCGTTCAACTCATGTCTCTGTGTGGGACAGGCAGCACTATCACCATCTTACCCCAGGTACCCAGGTGAACCGCTCAACTCATGTCTCTGTGTGGGACAGGCAGCACTATCACCATCTTACCCCAGGTACCCAGGTGAACCGTTCAACTCATGTCTCTGTGTGGGATAGGGAAGCACTATCACCAGCTTACACCAGGTACCCAGGTGAACCGTTCAACTCATGTCTCTGTGTGGGACAGGAAGCACTATCACCATCTCACACCAGGTACCCAGGTGAACCGTTCAACTCATGTCTCTGTGTGGGACAGGAAGCACTATCACCATCTTACACCAGGTACCCAGGTGAACCGCTCAACTCATGTCTCTGTGTGGGACAGGAAGCACTATCACCAGCTTACACCAGGTACCCAGGTGAACCGTTCAACTCATCTCTCTGTGTGGGACAGGGAAGCATTATCACCAGCTTACACCAGGTACCCAGGTGAACCGTTCAACTCATGTCTCTGTGTGGGACAGGGAAGCACTATCACCAGCTTACACCAGGTACCCAGGTGAACCGTTCAACTCATCTCTCTGTGTGGGACAGGAAGCACTATCACCAGCTTACACCAGGTACCCAGGTGAACCGTTCAACTCATGTCTCTGTGTGGGACAGGAAGCACTATCACCAGCTTACACCAGGTACCCAGGTGAACCGTTCAACTCATGTCTCTGTGTGGGACAGGAAGCACTATCACCAGCTTACACCAGGTACCCAGGTGAACCGTTCAACTCATGTCTCTGTGTGGGACAGGAAGCACTATCACCAGCTTACACCAGGTACCCAGGTGAACCGTTCAACTCATGTCTCTGTGTGGGACAGGGAAGCACTATCACCAGCTTACACCAGGTACCCAGGTGAACCGTTCAACTCATCTCTCTGTGTGGGACAGGAAGCACTATCACCAGCTTACACCAGGTACCCAGGTGAACCGTTCAACTCATGTCTCTGTGTGGGACAGGAAGCACTATCACCAGCTTACACCAGGTACCCAGGTGAACCGTTCAACTCATCTCTCTGTGTGGGACAGGAAGCACTATCACCAGCTTACACCAGGTACCCAGGTGAACCGTTCAACTCATGTCTCTGTGTGGGACAGGAAGCACTATCACCATCTTACACCAGGTACCCAGGTGAACCGTTCAACTCATGTCTCTGTGTGGGACAGGAAGCACTATCACCAGCTTACACCAGGTACCCAGGTGAACCGTTTAACTCATGTCTCTGTGTGGGACAGGAAGCACTATCACCATCTTACACCAGGTACCCAGGTGAACCGTTCAACTCATGTCTCTGTGTGGGACAGGAAGCACTATCACCATCTTACACCAGGTACCCAGGTGAACCGTTCAACTCATGTCTCTGTGTGGGACAGGAAGCACTATCACCAGCTTACACCAGGTACCCAGGTGAACCGTTTAACTCATGTCTCTGTGTGGGACAGGAAGCACTATCACCATCTTACACCAGGTACCCAGGTGAACCGTTCAACTCATGTCTCTGTGTGGGACAGGCAGCACTATCACCATCTTACCCCAGGTACCCAGGTGAACCGCTCAACTCATGTCTCTGTGTGGGATAGGGGAGCACTATGACCATCTTACACCAGGTACCCAGGTGAACCGTTCAACTCATGTCTCTGTGTGGGACAGGGGAGCACTATGACCATCTCACACCAGGTACCCAGGTGAACCGTTTAACTCATGTCTCTGTGTGGGACAGGAAGCACTATCACCAGCTTACACCAGGTACCCAGGTGAACCGTTCAACTCATCTCTCTGTGTGGGACAGGCAGCACTATCACCAGCTTACACCAGGTACCCAGGTGAACCGTTTAACTCATGTCTCTGTGTGGGACAGGCAGCACTATCACCAGCTTACACCAGGTACCCAGGTGAACCGTTCAACTCATGTCTCTGTGTGGGACAGGCAGCACTATCACCTTCTTACACCAGGTACCCAGGTGAACCGTTTAACTCATGTCTCTGTGTGGGACAGGGAAGCACTATCACCATCTTACACCAGGTACCCAGGTGAACCGCTCAACTCATGTCTCTGTGTGGGATAGGGAAGCACTATCACCATCTTACACCAGGTACCCAGGTGAACCGTTCAACTCATGTCTCTGTGTGGGACAGGGGATCACTATCACCAGCTTACACCAGGTACCCAGGTGAACCGTTCAACTCATCTCTCTGTGTGGGACAGGGAAGCACTATCACCAGCTTACACCAGGTACCCAGGTGAACCGTTTAACTCATGTCTCTGTGTGGGACAGGGAAGCACTATCACCATCTTACACCAGGTACCCAGGTGAACCGCTCAACTCATGTCTCTGTGTGGGATAGGGAAGCACTATCACCTTCTTACACCAGGTACCCAGGTGAACCGTTTAACTCATGTCTCTGTGTGGGACAGGGAAGCACTATCACCATCTTACACCAGGTACCCAGGTGAACCGCTCAACTCATGTCTCTGTGTGGGATAGGGAAGCACTATCACCATCTTACACCAGGTACCCAGGTGAACCGTTCAACTCATGTCTCTGTGTGGGACAGGGGATCACTATCACCATCTTACACCAGGTACCCAGGTGAACCGTTTAACTCATGTCTCTGTGTGGGACAGGGAAGCACTATCACCATCTTACACCAGGTACCCAGGTGAACCGCTCAACTCATGTCTCTGTGTGGGACAGGGAAGCACTATCACCAGCTTACACCAGGTACCCAGGTGAACCGTTTAACTCATGTCTCTGTGTGGGACAGGGAAGCACTATCACCATCTTACACCAGGTACCCAGGTGAACCGCTCAACTCATGTCTCTGTGTGGGATAGGGAAGCACTATCACCTTCTTACACCAGGTACCCAGGTGAACCGTTCAACTCATGTCTCTGTGTGGGACAGGGAAGCACTATCACCAGCTTACACCAGGTACCCAGGTGAACCGTTTAACTCATGTCTCTGTGTGGGACAGGGAAGCACTATCACCATCTTACACCAGGTACCCAGGTGAACCGCTCAACTCATGTCTCTGTGTGGGATAGGGAAGCACTATCACCATCTTACACCAGGTACCCAGGTGAACCGTTCAACTCATGTCTCTGTGTGGGACAGGGAAGCACTATCACCAGCTTACACCAGGTACCCAGGTGAACCGTTTAACTCATGTCTCTGTGTGGGACAGGGAAGCACTATCACCATCTTACACCAGGTACCCAGGTGAACCGCTCAACTCATGTCTCTGTGTGGGATAGGGAAGCACTATCACCTTCTTACACCAGGTACCCAGGTGAACCGTTTAACTCATGTCTCTGTGTGGGACAGGGAAGCACTATCACCATCTTACACCAGGTACCCAGGTGAACCGCTCAACTCATGTCTCTGTGTGGGACAGGCAGCACTATCACCTTCTTACACCAGGTACCCAGGTGAACCGTTTAACTCATGTCTCTGTGTGGGACAGGGAAGCACTATCACCAGCTTACACCAGGTACCCAGGTGAACCGTTCAACTCATGTCTCTGTGTGGGACAGGGGAGCACTATCACCATCTTACACCAGGTACCCAGGTGAACCGCTCAACTCATGTCTCTGTGTGGGATAGGGAAGCACTATCACCATCTTACACCAGGTACCCAGGTGAACCGTTCAACTCATGTCTCTGTGTGGGACAGGGGATCACTATCACCAGCTTACACCAGGTACCCAGGTGAACCGTTCAACTCATGTCTCTGTGTGGGACAGGGAAGCACTATCACCAGCTTACACCAGGTACCCAGGTGAACCGTTCAACTCATCTCTCTGTGTGGGACAGGAAGCACTATCACCAGCTTACACCAGGTACCCAGGTGAACCGTTCAACTCATGTCTCTGTGTGGGATAGGGAAGCACTATGACCATCTCACAACAGGTACCCAGGTGAACCGTTCAACTCATGTCTCTGTGTGGGACAGGGGAGCACTATGACCATCTCACACCAGGTACCCAGGTGAACCGTTCAACTCATGTCTCTGTGTGGGACAGGGAAGCACTATCACCATCTTACACCAGGTACCCAGGTGAACCGCTCAACACTTGTCTCAGTGTGGGACACGGAAGCACTATCACCATCTTACCCCAGGTACCCAGGTGAACCGTTCAACTCATGTCTCAGTGTGGGACAGGAAGCACTATCACCATCTTACACCAGGTACCCAGGTGAACCGTTCAACTCATGTCTCTGTGTGGGACAGGGAAGCACTATCACCAGCTTACACCAGGTACCTTGGTGAACCGTTCAACTCATGTCTCTGTGTGGGATAGGGGAGCACTATTACCATCTCACACCAGGTACCCAGGTGAACCGTTTAACTCATGTCTCTGTGTGGGACAGGAAGCACTATCACCATTTTACAACAGGTACCCAGGTGAACCGCTCAACACTTGTCTCAGTGTGGGACACGGAAGCACTATCACCATCTTACACCAGGTACCTAGGTGAACCGCTCAACTCATGTCTCAGTGTGGGACAGGGGATCACTCTTCAAACTCTCCGTTTACCCAGCAGTAGAGCTTGGATACCACCCATGCGGAGACGGGTCTAGTTTGACTGGACATCACAGTGGAGTCACAGCGGTCAACAGGGCCGTGTTCAAGATAGGTTTCAAAGTAATCGCTCAATGAGCGATTACTTTTAAACCACTCTTGAACGCGATTGCTCAATGTAGCGCTACGTAGCAAGGCCAGCAAACTTCGAGGAATTTGCACTGTGTCGTTCAAGAGAGAAGAAGCGCTCATTGAGCGCTACATTGAGCGATCAATGAGCGCAATGAAGCGCTTCATTTTGTTGAACCGCCGGCAGAACTACCCACAGGACCGTGTAGAACTTAACTAGCATAAAACAACTAAACAGTTACACCGACAACATTCTATTTACATTACATCTTGTAAATTACTCAAACGTTTCAATAATTCAACTTATGACATACACACTCGGTTGAACATTCCAATCCACGAACAAGAAGAAGACTATGTAATAAGTCAGTAAGGCCTGTGTGCAAGATAGCAGTAATCACATTCCTTACTTCCTCCACAAAGTACACACTAATTTTTTCCCCCAATTATCAGTTGAGATAATATACTTAATTCAAAAATTTAGTAGAATATTATTGATTTTAAAAATAGTAAGAGTCGGAAAGATAGCAATGTTAAGTTTTTATTATGTTACCAGTTTTATCAACGTTGGAATGATTGTGAAACAAAATCTTTATGAGGCTACGGTCGTATAATGTTAAGGTTATCTTCCTACTTTGCAATGTTTTTTATGACTCGTCTCTTTAAATGTACATATTTTGCCTATCAATCTTAAAGGGACTGTAGCACGTTCAGTTTTAATTGAAATAAAGAGATTTAAAAAGTGGGGGAAAAAAGTTACCAATTACAAAACAGTTCTCCTCAATCAATAAGTAGAGTTCTAAAACGAATGGTTATGGTTCAGTTAAGCGACGCAGATCCATTTCTCATTTTCGAATTATCAAAATGTGTAAGCACTTACATGACCGCTAGCAATTTTCTTTGTATACGTTACACCGATAACCGGGTTGTTCCCAAGGCCTTTTTGCTAGTTTGGGTTGTCCAATCTGTATTTCTAAAACTTAGAGGCCACAGGCCTTTAGTACACAAACGTACAAAAGATTCACATGCAAACATACATAGAAAACAACTTAACAGGGATCACATCATCATAAGTTAGCATTTGAACGTATTACACAGTAAAATTTCACTTTTGATATAAACATATTATACATATTACATCATAAGTGAGAATTTCGAAGTAGCATGCCTTGGTAGATGAAAGTTGATAACTTTCGAATTAGAAACGTATTGTCATTATTTAAAAGCAAAATGAATTTTAACCTATTTGGATGTACACAGTAACATTTTGGAATATTTTTTGTTCTCAGGTCAGCATACAAAGGACAAATTAAAAGAAAATGGTATTCGTCTTCCACACAATTAAGATGACACAATTTACAAATTCTATTTTCTAATGCTATCTTGTAATATCTCCCAATCTCAATTGCTAACTCGTGGGATGAGCACCTGAAACGTGAAACTGCATTTCGGAATTTCCTTATATCTAACATACTCAAATAATATTCTCTGTATATGTGTGATTTAAACATTTTATAGTAAAAGCATTTGTTTGAAAGTGACATCGATGTAGCCCATTCTTGTGTAAATAGTATGTTTTTGTCTAAACATCATTATTTATACTCACCGTCGATAGTTAACAATATGCCCCGATTATCCTAATCTGTCTAATTCCGACAACCTTCACACAGAGTAAGGATAGAGTTATCGCCGCTCTACCCTGTACCGAAACTCGCCACCAGGTGGTCAACCCTACGTCATCATTGCTTCTTCTGACGGTCAGAGAAAAAAGCCGATCGTGCAGAGGGGAGGCCGGGTGGGAGCTAACGATTGTTAACTATCAACGGTGAGTATAAATAAAGGTGTTTAAACAAAAACATACTATTATTTAATATACTCTCCTCGATAGTTAACAATATGCCCGAATCCCACTGCTGGAGGTGGGTGCGAGAGGCTAAGGCGATAAAGCTCTATCCTACAGGAAGAGAGTTATGACTCAAGGCCGAACTAGAGTGACCCCCATGAGGCCCACTAGTCAATCGGACTAGCCCTGGCTCAACCTCGCTATGCGAGGAGGCCCGCAACCGAAGTCGCCAACTGGTATAAGAGACAACAGACACACAAAAAGAATCAACCTCGGGTTTATTGAGAGGCGAAACATTAGTGAGCAAGAGGGTGACTCCTGCGATGAGGGCCCGAAGGAACTCGCTGTTGGGCGTACACCTGCGCCCCCAGCCGGTTGATTCCCTCCAAGTCCTCGTTGGAGATGTCTCGAAGATAGTGTTTGGCGAACACCAGGCCTGACTTCCAGAAACAGCCAGCCATGATGTCCGCCACCGCCAAGTTGCTATGGAGGGCCATCGTCGCTGAGATGGCCCTTATCTCGTGCGGATTGGCCCTCGCTGGAGGGTCTAGACCCGCTGCCTTGTACGCGTCTAGCACCGCCGAACGGAGGTAGACGCTTAATTGTCTCTTGTCTAATTCCCGTACGCTGGTCTGGGAATGAGGGATGAATAGTCTTCTTCTCCCCTGACGCAGCGTCCGGGTCCTCTCGGTGTAGATCCGAAGTGCTCGGACTGGACAGAGGAGGCGGTTCTCCTCGTCCGTCGGATCTATGTTACCGGAAATGGACGGTAGGGAAAAAGTCCTACCCCTTTCGTCGGCGGTTTGGTTCTTACACACAAACTCCGGCGCCAACCCCAGAGTGGCCGAACCCCCGTCCCCCACCTCAAAACGCAGGAGATCCGCTTGGAGAGCGTGAAGCTCTGAGATCCTGGCTGCGGACCCCATGGCGACCAAAAAGGCCGTTTTGATGGTGAGGCGAAGGACGGTCGTCTCCGTCAACGGTTCATAGAGGTCCGACTTGAGGTGGTTGAGGACCACCGCCAAGTCCCACTCTGGGGGCCTGAGTTTCCTCCGCCCATCCACGTTCCGGTAGGTTTTAACGAGGTCCTTAAGGACTGAGATGTCCACCTGGGGGTCCCGCTTCCGGAGAACGGACATAATCGCCGCCAGGTTGGTGTTGATGGACGAGGCTTTGAGATTCCTCGTCTCACGCAGGTAAACCAGGTACTCAGCAACCTGAGGGACCGTTACTGCCTGGATGTCGTACCCCTCCTTGCTGCAGAAGGTCGCGAAGGCCCCCCACTGAGCGTCGTAGAGATTCCTAGTCGACGGTCTTTGGGAGGTCGCCACCGCCTCGGCAACGGATTTGGAGAACCCTGCCCCCGTCAGACCCCTTTGAAGACAAACCAAGCGTGAAGCTGTAGAGCCTGGGGATTCTCGTGAACCCGCCCGCTTGGCTTGCTCGTCAGAAGGTCCCACCTTAGAGGAAGGGGGATCGGGTCTAGGAGGCAAGCCCTCCGGAGGGGAACGTACCTGGCTCTGGCTGGCCACAGCGGAGCTATCAGGAGTAGCTGGAGCACCCGCGTCTCCTGTATCTTCGCCACCACGAGGTTCAGGATGGCGGGAGGGGGATAGGCGTAAGCGACCATCCCCTCCCATTCTAACGCGAGCGCATCGAGAGCCCACGCGGTCGGGTCCGGTACAGGAGACACGTAGGTCGGTAGCTGGTGGTTGAGCCGAGTCGCGAAGAGGTCTATGTGAGGCTTGCCGAACCTCAGACATAGACTCTCGAACACTCTCGGGTGCAACATCCACTCCGTGGAAGGAGGCTTGTCCGGGCGAGACAAGGCGTCCGCAAGGACGTTCTTGGCTCCCGGGATGTGCACCGCACGGAGAGAGAGTTCGAGACTGTCCACTAGGAGAAACAGCACCATCACCAACTGCAGGAGAGAGTCTGCTTTGGTCGACCCCTGTTTGTTGATGGCCCAGGCCGCCGCTGAGCTGTCTGTATGAACACACAGAACCTGCCCCCGCAGCTGACCTGACCAATGGTCGATTGCCAATCGAATGGCGTCCAGTTCCGGGACGTTGATGTGGCGTCTCACTTGGGTCGACGACCACACCCCCGCTGTTTGCTCCGCATCGAGATGAGCCCCCCAGCCTTGGGAGGAGGCGTCCACGAATAGGTGACGTGTCGCTGGCGGTTCCCTGAGGGGAACCCCCACCAACACATTGGACTCCTGCTGCCACCAGGAGAGGTGCGGTCTGAGTTCCAGAGGAATGGAAAACACGTGCCGACACGCCTTCTCCCGGACATGTACGTTTACCAAGATCTGAAGGGGCCTGAGCTGCAACCTTCCCCTTCGGGTGAAGTGTTGAGTCGCGCTCAGAAATCCTAGCAGCCTCTGCCACTGGCGTAGTGGCAGAGGCCCCCGAAGTGCCAGCTCCAGGAGATCTCGGTAACGTTCCATCCGTTCCGTGGTCACAAAGGCCTTGTAGATAGCGGTGTCCAGGCGGGCGCCCAGGAACACCAAGGACGTCGAGGGCTGCAGGTCTGACTTCCCCAGATTGACCAGCCACCCCAACCGCCTGAACAACGCTATCACAAAGTCCCGTTGAGCCTCCAGAACAGACGGGGACCTGTTGTGACCAAACCCGTCGTCCAAATACATTGCAAATTGAACGTCCACCGTGTAGAGGTATTGGACGATGGGTTGGGTCACGCGAGTGAACAGCCGATGAAATCCCGAACGGAAGGACGTTCCACTGAAAGTGGCGACCCGCTAAGACGAAACGTAGGTACCTGCGATCGCCGTGATAGATGGGAATGTGCAGGTACGCGTCCTGCAGGTCTAGGGATATCATCGAGTCCAAGGGCTCCAGTAATCGCATCACTGACGGCACTGTCAAGAGTCGAAAATATGGCGGCGGATCTAGGAAGGAGAGGTTGAATTCCTTCAAGTCGTGGATCAGCCGCCATTTCCCTGGCTCCCGCTTCGGTCGGACGAACACCGGAGAGTAGTAGCCTGGAGAAAGGTCTTGGTGCGGGATTTCCTCCACCGCCCGTTTGGAAATTAGAGTCTCCACCTGTTCCAAGGTCAGCGCGAGCCGATCTGGGTCCAGCCCGCGCTCTACAGGCAAACAGGTCAGCGGGGGGCGGCGTGCCACGCGAATACGAAAACCCCGTTCCAAGACCTTGCAAACGAAAGGATCGAGATCCAACTGTCTCCAGCTGGGGACATAACGTGAGAGACGGCCTCCCACAGGACCGTCCAGGGTCGGGACCACCTGCCGTGGAAGGTCCGGAGGTGTCCAGTCACTGCCTGTTGGGGGGAGCTCTGTAGGCTCGACCCTTCCCACGTTGGATGCCCTTCTTGGGGGTGCGTTTTGGCGAGGGGCCGGCATTGAAGACGCGACTTCTATCCTGTCGACCCCTTCCCTGAAAGGACACGCCTCCAGTTTTCGAGGTAGAGGAGGGCGCGCCCCCTCCCCTCTTCTTGGGCGTCGTCCCCTGAGGCGATGCTCTGCGTCCGCCAGAGGCCAACCGATTGGTTAGCTCTTGCTGCTGGCATTCCTGGCGCTGCCTGAGCGTTTCCCCGACTTGACCGTCGAATAAGGTGGAGGAGCCTGCCGGGGCCGACCTCAGGCGGTTCCGGAGCTCCGCCGGAAGGTTGGTCCGCGCCAGAAACCCATCACGCCTGAGGTTAGTCACCCCCGCTGAGATGCGGGAGGCGGACAACATCATCTGCGCTAGGTTCCCAGCAACAGAGCCGAACCCGCGGTAGAGAGCCTTGGCCCCCTGCTCCATGCCCGCCTCCTTGGCGAAAGCTGCCATCGCCTGGCAAGCGTGGGCCACGTGGTTAGCCAGACCAAGGATGCTCCTTGCCTCTTTGTCCAGGTGCGACAAATGGGAGTCTGAAACCTGGTGAGGTACTAAGGGAGCGGCAACTCGACGGATGTCGTCGTCCAGGATGGGAGGGGAAAGAGATAAGGAACTGCCATGAACGGGAAGGCCAGACCGGATCTTGTCAGTGAGAACTAAGGGGGGGAGGAGGCGACCAGGAGCCGCAGCAGCAACGTTAGAGTCGAAGTCCCTGCCCGCCGCCTGAAGGAGCCTGTGCACTGGCAGCGCCACCAGACGCTGCGTAGGCGCCTCCTCTTCCGAGCAGAAGGTCTCCAGCCTGGCTGCCTTGGTCGATGAAGATTCCTCTTCCAACTCTTGGATGTCCACCTGACACCAATCAGCGATTGCTGTCAGACGCTCCTTGAGATCGGGCGCCTCCACAGGGCCCGTCAGAGGAGTGGAAGGCGCTTGGGGAGCCCCGTCCCCCAAGTCAGACGCCCCCCCCCTCTTGGTCACTAACAGCCGTGGACTCGTGGTCCGAGGGGGTGGCGCCCGGGGAAATAACCACCACACGCCTTCTCTTTGGAGTGGAGGGCGCCACAGGGGAGGTCGGAAAACAGACATCCTCCTCCTCAACCCTGGCATGAGCTCGTTCTCTTGCCACGAACATTGAAGAAACCAGATCCTTCACTGAGGACATGATGTCGTCCGTCAGTTTCCTCTGGTCAAGAATAGGGGGAGAGGAGATCCTCGACCTCTTCTTCTTCTTGTGTTTCCTTTTCTCCTTCTTCCTGACGGCCCTCCGAGGGTTCGTTGAGGAAGCAGTGTCAGGAGAGGACCTCAAGTCGGGAGATCGTTCCACCCCGCCCGAGGGAGGGGAACCGCCAACATGTCTGACTGGTGATAAATTCCTGTCGGACCTCACACCTGGATCCGAGAGGTCAAACTCAGTCACATCCTCCGAAATGACCAGGTTGGAGCCCCGGGAGGCGTCATCAGCGGACCCCGTGGTGACGGTAGCGGAAGCGGACGAGGAGGGCCGCCTGGCGGCCCTCAACTTGTGCTGCGTCTCAGATTTCTTCACAGCCGCGCGGTAATCACGATGTTCCGTAGGTGAGAGGTGTTCACACTCTCTGCACTTGTCCAACTCGCCGCACAAATTGCGACACAGGCGACAGAGCGAGTGTGGGTCAAAGCGCGCGGACTTCCGGGACCCACACCCACCACAGAAACTTGAGTAAGGATCCGACATCCCCGTAACACCACTCCGAGACGGCTGTCCAACCCCAACCGCTTCAAAAGGACGCCGCTAGAGTGAGGCGGTAGAGCGCCTGAAGCTACAGGCGCCAGGCGCTGCTAGCACCAGGCGCTGTCCAACGACAGGCGCTTCCAAACAGGCCGCCTAGAGAGGCGCCGCGCCTTACCGTAGGCAAGCGCTGTCCAAAGCAAGTGCACACGGCCAGGCGGTGGACGGGAGGTCTACCGAAAGCCCAGCCGAGCTAACCAGCCTAAGTCAACCGGCACGAAAAGCACGTGCGACCCGGGCGGGCTGAAACAGACAACAGTAGACAGAGTCACTGCAGTCAAGCACAAAATACAAGTAACCGACGAAGAGAGACGCTAACTGCCTCGACAGAATTAGCTAGGTCCCGCAACGACACGCAACCGCAAAGGAAAGCAGTAATAAGTGAGTGAAAAGGTTATTTAATACTCGAAATTCAGAGCCACCAAAAACACAAGTGTACTTGATGGCCGACAGAAAAGCAATGATGACGTAGGGTTGACCACCTGGTGGCGAGTTTCGGTACAGGGTAGAGCGGCGATAACTCTATCCTTACTCTGTGTGAAGGTTGTCGGAATTAGACAGATTAGGATAATCGGGGCATATTGTTAACTATCGAGGAGAGTATATTAAATAATATATATTTCAGTCTTAGTGTAACCTTATTTACAAAATTTGAATTGAAATCCACGTTTTCACTCTGCCATATATCCCCAAAACCAATAGTATTTAATAACTCACGAACGTTGGATACCCAATTTGCCTTTCCTCTCTTATCATACATAATCATCATATCATAACATTGCCTAGGGTATCTATAAGAGGGCATGTTTAAGAGACGTGTCCAAATTTCTATCATTATCATTCTAGATTTGGCAAATATATATGAACTGGGAATCTGTCACACTTTCTATACACCATATTACTGGGTGAGCTTGCCTTCACTCCCGGAAATTTCTTACAGGTATATAAGTGTATCTTTTCAATAATATCATAATGTTTAAATCCCAATACCTCTGATCCATACAATAATATAGGAAGAATGTTTTAGTCAATTATATTTTGAAATGATCTGCAATCAATATCCACAAGTTTATAAATACTTTTGAGAACACGAATTAGCACCTTTTTGGCTTGTGTGGAACAACATTTTGCATGATCTGAAAAGTATAAGCGATTTGAAAAGTATACTACAAGATATTTATATGATTTTGTTACATAAAGCGGCTGACCTTTTTAACACCACTTTTTCGTTTTATACAGCTTACCTCCGTTTTTGAATACTATAACTTAAGTTTTCTCAATGTTGACAGTCAATCCTGCATTTTCACAATAATGTTTTATTCATTTATATGCCGCTGTAACCAAATGGCGCTTGTAGAAAATAATACCATATAATCGGCAAACATTTATAAAAACAATTCTGTCAAATAAGGGTGTAACTGGATGACATGAGAACCACTACTTTGAATAATCAAAGCAAATTCATCAATAAACATTGAAAACAGGAATGGGCTTAAAATACATCCCTGTCTAAGACCAGAATTGCAGGTAAAAGAATCTGAAATATCATGGTTATTTCTGATGCAAACTTTGACATTATCATAAATATTCCTGAGCAATGTATTCATCTTAGGGCTTATGCCATGTTTCTCCATTACCTCCCAAAGTTTTACTCTCTGTATTGAGTCAAATGCTTATTTGAAGTCAATAAACATGACATATAGTTTATTACCTTTTGTACCAAGACACTTCTGAACTATCGAATGCAATATAAACATGTTCTCTACTGTGCTATATCCCTCCCGCCCGATTGAGATTCGTCTATTTTATCTAGTGTATCAGCCCAGAATGTTAGCCTCTTGTTGATGATATAGACGAATACTTTTCCTAATATACTTAGCAGATTTATACCTCTATAATAATCTACATTATTTACATCTCCACTCTTATGGATTGGGATAACAATTCCAGTAGGGTAAGACGATGTGAAGTTGCCACTCTCTAAGATTACATTAAAAACTAATTAAGTCCAGGTAAGGTAACAAAATACCCCCGAGTGTTTTATAAATTCCGGTAAAATATTATCTACACCTGCTGCTTTGTTTACCTTTAAGTTTTGTATGCTATCTACTATTTCTTGCCTGTTTATTGGCGAATCCAGAATATCACTAGACAATTCTTCAAGCACATTAAGTAAATCGCCAGTAACTCCCGTAGTCGAGTTTACACTGAATGTGCTATCTGTTTCCTTTCCGATAGACGAAAACAAATGTTTGAAATGTCCATACCATTCTTTAGTGCTTATTTTATGCTTTTTGAATGCTTACCCTGTAACTCTAGAAGGATGGACCAAAACTCTTTGGAATTGATATTATTTTCTAGCTTAACTTGTTTCTGCTTATATGGTATTCATTTCGTTTCTGTTCACATTTAGCGTTATATAAATTTCTTGTTACATGGTAATCATCCTTATCTTTATGTATTCTAAATTGGTTTAATTTGTGACAACGATCAGCTTTCAATCTTCTACAATCAGCTTCAAAACCATGGACTATCCTTTCCCGCATTTCTAAACGACAATTTTCGTTTCATATTTGCTGCAGCAGTACACATCGCATCTACTACATATTGTACACTGCGATTAATATCACTGAATACTGAATTTAGACATTTATCGAGTAATTCTTGCACACTATCTGAAAAATAATAATTTCTGAACTCCTCAGACCGTTCTGCCTTACATACAAACTTATAACTATGATTAACATCTTTTCTTATTACATCATCTTTCTGCTTATGCGTGGTAGGTTATTTCATCGTGAATGGGAGGTTCGTAGACTCTGTACGTGACTGAATGTTGAAGTTTAAACAAGCTGATGAGGTAAATATGTAATCAATCACGCTAGCCACCATTGGACCAAGTCCCCAATCTTTTTTCCGCCCCGCTTCTGCCATTTACGATATAGATATTTAAAAGAGCACATAATTCTAATAGAGATCTACCAAATGTATTTACAGTTTTATCGACGGAGAATCATTCGAGACTAAACTGATCAACTAAAAATTCCCAATCAGAAGAATTTCCTTCTACATATTCAAGAATATCATCCTCAACAAAGTCTGGATCTTTTCCTGTTCTCGAGTTGAAATCTCCGCCACATAAAACAGTTGCATCTGGATGATCTGACAAAATGTCTATGAGATTTTCTTGTAACAGTTCTATCCCATTTCTATAGTGAATATGTGTCTGGTTATATCATGGTGACCCCTGAGGGTGTACATAAATACATGAATACAACAACTCATCAGTATTAAGTGAAGTCTTATCGAACATTATGTTAATTGCATTTTCAGTAATTGTGTACCACTTAATGTATTGTTTAAGACAATTTCTAGTCAAAACCACTTTGCCACCTGATAATCTCCCGAAATTTTATAACTTCTCTGCGGGTTTATAGTGTAATCGGCTGTTTAACCCTCTGAAATAAAGTTATACTGCATAAACTTTTATTATAAATGACAAAATAGAACGCATAAACAATGCAAAGCGTGCCTTTAAAACCTTTAATAATAAATAATATAGTCACTAGGTACGATAAAAAGATTCAGCGCATAAATAATATGTAATGAATGCAGACATTCTTATATTGTAATTGCGCATCTTTTGAAAAAAGTTGCAGGTCTCTAACATGCCTGTTAGATTATCAGGACCCAACTTGTCAAATGACATACTTTTAAAGAACGTCACAATGTCATTCGTCATCATTTACTTTTCCGCTGGTATTGTCAATGTGCATCATTTGAAAAAAAGTCCTAACTCTCTAGCTGCTTTTTGGAAAAAAATATTCCATGTTAAAAATCGTTTAGATTTTAGATTCGAACTGGACCTTTAATAGCTGGGCCGATTAATTGGGCCCAAAAGCTTATTGTCGCGATTCCATGGCAAGGGTTACCAGACTGCAACATCCGGTTGCAATTTTTGGTTCAGCAGTTTTGGCTAAATCGTGAAACAAAGTTTCGTGAAATAATAAAACACGCCAATCTCAATAAGGATTTAGTCCCAAAGAGCTGAATTCTTAATAATCTTAATAATGAACAAAATATTACATTATATACATTTTATAGAGAAGTTGAGGCTCACTTCACAAATGAATGTATACATAAATATTACAGGGAAGTAACACATACATCATCAGTAATGTAAAGTATATAAAATTACCCAGTGAAATCCAAAATTAGCGAAAAGTGCAATTTACTCATGAACTTCACTGTTCATTACACATTCAAATACATATCTCTAAGTAACATCATTTCCCAAGGATATATCGGGCGATTATCGCTCCAATTCACAAACACATTTTTATTCTGAACAGATTCTATACATATTTGATATGGTTATGGGATTATCTACCACTCCGTGAGTCCATAGACAGCGGTTATGTATTTTTAATAACTACAGCTATTTCAAATCTACAAAACTTGAAATATGGTTTCATACAAGACTTTTAAATTTTTATTTGATTAATCAATCTTCGATGTAGGTAGATACTCCTTAATTGCCCCATATACCACAAGAATGACTAATGCAAGTATACTTCTAGAAGAAGAAATTCTACTAAATTACATGATTCTTTCTAGAGATTCTTATAAACTGGACAAAATAAGTTAGGGATTTTGGATGTTTCCTAATTTATATTACTTCAGTAAGTCAAATGAAAAAAACATCATTATTAACAATTTCAAATAACAAAATATCACCAACTAGTTCTGTCCAATATATAAAACCAGCCCACACAGCTCTGACCACTCCATGCTTCCCCTTGACGTACAACTTATAGGTCAGGATTGAGAAGGAAATACTGATATTTAATAAGTCACTGCTCAGAAGAATGAAGACAATATCAATAGACATACAATTTATTTGTATGCATAGAGTCAGGGGCGATACTCGCCATTGGTTCTGTCGTTGTGAGGCAATGATTGGCGTGAGAACCCGTGTCGAGACGCCACCTAGGCAGAATAAACAAGAAAAAGTGAGCATGGCTCACATATCCCCGCCATCCGCTATCCGTCCATTGAGAATTATAGATGTGAAGGTTACTATGTTTAAAAAACAGCTTCAAGCATCATAATATTTTCCAAAATAATTTTAGGAACTGACTGTTATTACAAAATTTCATTCACCCAGATGTTATATTTTTCAGGTAACTTAATTTTTCCCATTAGAGCATCACACCAGTAATTTGTACCAAGTTCAATTACAGATTCGAGGGCTTCATAACTCCGTAAAAAATAATATTTCGGAACTAGACTGTGAACTCGATGAAGAGTATCATCTGGACTACCTACATGTAAAATTTCATTCATCTAGATGTAATAGTTGCCGAGAAAAACTTGTCCCCATTGGAACATCATAGCTCTTTTGGTACAAAGTTCAATTTCGGATTCAAGGGCCATAACTCCGTAATAAATAATATTTCGGAACTCGTTTTCGAACTCGATGAAGAGTATCATCTGGACTACCTCCATATTAATTTTCATTCATCTAGATGTAATAGTTGCCGAGAAAACTTGTCCCCATTGGAGCATCACAGCTCTTTTGGTACTAAGTTAAATTTCGGATTCAAGGGTCATAACTCCGTATAAATAATATTTCGGAACTGGTTTTCGAACTCGATGAAGAGTATCATCTGGACTACCTCCATATTAAATTTCATTCACCTAGATGTAATAGTTTCCGAGAAAACGTGTCCCCATTGGAGCATCACAGTTCTCTTGGTACTAAGGAACTGGTTTTCGAACTTGATAAAGAGTATGGTCATGAGTACTCACAACCAAAATTTCATTCACCTAGGTTGAACAGTATCCAAGAAAACTTGTCCCCATTGACCACAATAAAACTAAGTCCAAAAAGTGACGTTTCCATGGAAACGACACAAAATTTAAATCTCAGAAAATTGAAAATTGTCTGTGCGCGATCGGAAGAACATGGTTAACACATGTACAAAGTTTGGTTGCTGTACCTTTGACGGTTTTTTAGAAAATTGACCGGACGGAAGGACGGACAGACGGACGGACGGACAGACGGAATGACCGCTATATACCCCCGCTTACTTCGTAGAGGGGGTATAATAAGTTGTGCTATTAATATTTTCTTCATTCTTCGTCACCATACTTCTTAACTTCCCAATGCAAGGCATAATTCTTGCCAGTCTCCATTACTGGCTGATTTAGGCCTTGCAGTATTTCCTTTAAAAATCTGTGCTTAGAAATCCAGGCCCGCTATGCATTTCTGGTGCAGCGATTCACTATCTAGGCACAACAGAGCGAGGGAAATACCGCAAGGCTTAAACCAGCCAGCAATGCAGACAGGCAAGAGTTATGCCTTGCATTTGGAAGTTGTATACTTCAGACATGGCAAGTTCTCTGCTCAGAGACTGCTATTAAATTTATGAAGTAGATAAAGTTGTTTCCGAAGTCAAGAAACAATATTCAAACCGAACAGCATCAATGACGGTAATTCTATTTCCAGTTTAAGTGCTAAACTTTCTTTAAATACTTATTAATAAAGATAAGAAGTAAAACGTTTTCCTTCTCAACTTTTAAAAATAAATAATGCAGGAAGGAAGAAAGTTTATTTATTGTAGAGATAAACAGGGCATAATCAATATAAAAGAAGAAAATGATGTTTTGGACAAACCTCCAGAGAATAACAAGGTACCAGATACACGAAATTTAAAGGTCAACTGGTCAGATCCCGGGTTCGATGGATCAAAGAGGAAGAACAACTTATACTGTACTATTGTAATCTTTAAAATATAAATGTTGTCTATAAAACCATTTAGAAAAGTGTTTCTATTGATACTGAAGAGATTCTGTCTTCTGTCAACACAGTTCTAAAGAGGCTGATGTTTAAAGTTAAATTTAAAGGGGCAGTAGCACGTTTTTTTCTATGAAATAGGTCGATGAAATGTATTAGAAAAATGATGTCACCAATAGTAAAACACCCTTCCCTCTTCGGAAATTCAAGTAAAAAAATAAGTGTACATGGTTCCGTAAAGCCATGGGAATCGTTTTTGTCATTCGAAATAATAAAATGTGTTCACATGCAATGCCATGCAATTTTTGCTTAATACGCAACACCGTTTTTAACACTACGAAAAATCGGTTTGAGTAATAAGATGTTTTACCCTCTAAAGTAAATAAAAATGACATACAATATCATTATAAATTGGAAATTTGAATAAATAAAATTTGCAAAAAAAAACGTGCTACTGCCCCTTTAAATGATATCCTCTCTGAAAATCCAAAACTTGATAAAGACACTTTAGACGGCATGATTTAAAGGACGAGTTATCAACATCTTTAGAAAAGTAAAAAGAAGAATATTTTGGAGTGGTATGGAATCTATTGCGATCTGTATATGACGACTCCACTTTAGACAGCTATCTTCCACTCAGAGGCAAGCGAGGCATACTAATTATGATTTTATCTAAAGATATACTGAACGACATCTCGTTTAATAACATATTTATGAACGAGTTAGTGGTTTATAATTTAGTGATAGATACCGATACCATTCATGAAAAATAGAGCCATTGGCTCTGCAGCTCAACAGGTCCTATCATACATATATAAGGACAAATCTAACACATCAAATAAAATCTAATCATTCATGTGTTTATTATGGTTCTGACAAATTTACGAAGTTCAACATGTTTAATTTTAATAGAGGTTTCCTAATAACCTTAAAAAAATTTTTAAAAAGTGTTGCAACCTATGTATTCACCCCCTATATGTGTGAAAAGGTCCATATTGCTGTAACTAGTGACTTTCGGTAGAAAAAACCCATACTAAAGTTTGATCAGTGGAATAGGAAGAATGGAATAACACACATTAAACAACCAATATTCACCTTCTATTCTCAACATAGCAATACTTGTTTTCTGACATCAAATAAGCAAAATTGTAACATTGCATATTGATCAAATATAGTGAAACATTATCTTTTAAGTTTATAATTCTATCGCATCAAATCATAAATTACTTTTACTGCCACGTGGTCCTCTATGTATTTAAAAGGATAAACCTAACATATAAAAATACTAGATTAGCGTTTGCGGGACACCGCAAAAGCAGAGCAGCTCCGAAACTTAGGGTATCGCCTTTCCCTGTTCCGCCTTCTCGTCAGCATCAATAAAATGGGAATTCTTTTTAACAAAATTTTTTTCATTATTCGAGTTATTACTAATCATCACTGGGGTCACTTTTCACAAGTTTGTTCTTAAAACCTATTTCTTCTTTCAAAATTGATCAAAGGATTAACGTGGCCTTAACAAGTATCTCATGACCTTGACCTTTGACCTTGAAGGTCACACCATCAATGAACACTTTTCATAGCGTATAACAAACATGCAATGACTCGGCATGTTCACAAAAGCATGCTTAAGTTTTGACCTCACTGTGACCTTGACCTTTGACAGATTTTAGCGAAAACGTTTTCAAATATTGGTCTTTCTCCATAGTTCATATTTACCAAATAAGAGTCTAATAGCACAAAAAAAAGTTTGAAGTTATCATGTTTACAAGGATTGTTGTAGTGATTTCAGAACTCATGACCTTGACCTTTGACCTTGAATGTGAACATGTCAAAATCATTCACCAGGTGTATAAGAAAGAAATTAAGCTATCTATATGAGGTGTTAATATCTTCATGGAAAAAAGTTAGTGATTTCAGAACTGGTCAGCATGACCATATCTCGTGACCTTGACCTTTAAAATTCAAGGTCACACAATCAGTGATCACTTTTCATTGTGTATCACAATCACGTAATGATTCAAAGTGTTAATAGTTGAAATGAGACATTTTCGCAAAAGCATGCTTTAGTTGTGACCTCGCTATGACCTTGACCCTTGACGGATGTTAGCGAAAACCTTTTCAAATCTTGGCCCTTCTCCATAGCTGATATACACCAAATAAGAGCCGGATAGCACTAATATTTTTCAAGTTATCGTGTTTACAAGGATTTTTTTTTAGAGATTTCAGAACTTGTGACCTTGACCTTTGACCTTGAATATGAACATGTCAAAATAATTCCCCAGGGACATAAGTAAGAAGTTATGTATATGAGGTGTTGATACCTCCTTGGAAAGAAGTTATGACTCGGCATGTTCACAAAAGCATGCTTAAGTTTTGACCTCACTGTGACCTTGACCTTTGACAGATTTTAGCGAAAACGTTTTCAAATATTGGTCTTTCTCCATAGTTCATATTTACCAAATAAGAGTCTAATAGCACAAAAAAAAGTTTGAAGTTATCATGTTTACAAGGATTGTTGTAGTGATTTCAGAACTCATGACCTTGACCTTTGACCTTGAATGTGAACATGTCAAAATCATTCACCAGGTGTATAAGAAAGAAATTAAGCTATCTATATGAGGTGTTAATATCTTCATGGAAAAAAGTTAGTGATTTCAGAACTGGTGACCATGACCCTATCTCGTGACCTTGACCTTTTAAATTCAAGGTCACACAATCAGTGATCACTTTTCATTGTGTATCACAATCATGTAATGATTCAAAGTGTTAATAGTTGAAATAAGACATTTTCGGAAAAGCATGCTTTAGTTGTGACCTCGCTATGACCTTGACCTTTGACGGATGTCAGCGAAAACCTTTTCAAATCTTGGCCTTTTTCCATAGTTGATATACACCAAAGAAGAACCTGATAGCACAAATATTTTTCAAGTTATCGTGTTTACAAGGATTTTTTTTAGAGATTTCAGAACTCGTGACCTTGACCTTTGACCTTGAATGTGAACATGTCAAAAAAATTCCCCAGGGGTATAAGTAAGAAGCTATGTATATGAGTTCTTAAAACCTTCTAGGAAAAAAGTTATAGCCAATACACAACGCGCGGGCGGCGGCGGCGGCGGCGGCGGCGGCTGCGATGGAAACTGCGCAAAAACTGATAGCAGCTCCGACTTAGTCGGAGCTGCTAAATATGGCATAACTCATGTGGTCCTTACGATATGAACATATTAAAAGGTTCAGGAAGTTTTGCTTTAATTAGAGGTTTCCTTATTACCTTTACAAGATCTTCAACAATGTTCAATGTTTCTGCTACATTCCCTTATCTTCTCTGACTCATTATTTGGGGTCAGGGGGTCACGAAATCTACAATTTAGAATTCCCATTGGCCAAGGAGTCTGCACACAACTTCTCAGCTCTCTAGACCTTTTAGAACCGGAGAAGAAGATGAAAATAGGTTTTTAAGGTTGTGACTCCTTTGACCCTATTATAAAAATATACCTTTATATGAACCCCTGCCAAAACAAAAATATAAAAGATTTGGAAGTGAAATTTACGAATATTAATCTCCATCTTTTAAAGACAACATTACCTAAGTTTCTGGATATTTCCTATTGCTGGTTTATGAGAAGAAGTGATTTTAAGCCCCTGCCATATTTCATAATTTATCTCAACCAAATTTACAACTATATCTCCATTCCACAAATATGTTAATGAAATAATTTCAGATTCCTATATCAAGCGCTTCCGGAGAGGAAGTCGCTTAAAGGTTTTACTTATTATGCCTCTGGCGGCCATATTTGTGGGCGTTGGAATTCATGATGAACAAACTTTGACTCTAGGTGCCAGGTACACACCCACCAAATTACAGCTTTGGGGATGCAGCGGTTTTGGAGAAGAAGATGAAAATGTGAAAAGTTTACGGATGACGGCCCATGTCATAAGGACATCTGGCCTTTTAGGTCTGATGAGCTTAACTGCAATTGACGGAACCTACTGTAGTATTTTATGAATTGCTTTCTGATTTAAATCACGCTAAATTGGAACGACTGTTGCCGATACACAGGACATTGCAGCCATTGTGATGTCATGTTTAACTATTATAGCGTCACGGCAGTCGGAGGCACCAGGTGTTATGAAATCATCAACGGCCGAGCAACACATTATATTCCCAAGCCTTAAACACAAAAAGGTTCTTTAAAACTTGACAATGAAACCTATATCATTATTGAATAAATCCTATAAACTTAGGTCTTCATTGTACTAAAAAGCTTCAAGGAACTAGTTCGTCGAGTAAATTGATTCAGGTGGATTGAGTAGGATTTATGGAAATATATAAATATTGGTGATAATTTTGGGTTCATGTATTATATACTCATACAAAACCAGGATGCATTTATTTGAATGTTTTGAAAAAGCTTTTGACTCCTCTGGACCT